>CM053411.1:56748459-56781859 GCA_028644305.1 Xerus rutilus
AGACATTTGGCAAGATACAGATGACTTTATAATAAATAACTATCTAGCCTAAAAAATTAATACTGACAAAGTTAAGAAACTTGATTAGAACATTCAGTGCAATTCAAAAAGCATTACTTATAGTGAATATCCTTATTTTGCTTCTGGACTTGATTAGAATATTTATATTTGTTTCAGTATTCACATAGATGAGCTTTATAAGATTTTAAGTTTCCTTTAATTCCTAGTTTGCTAATATAACTTTAATTTTTGCATTTTAATCAAGAATGGATGCTGAGTTACCACTACAGCTGATAAGATATCCATGTGATATTTTTACATTAATTTATTACAATAGAATAATACACTGATAGGTTTTCTAATTTTTGCCTAAGCATAACCCCATAATACATCTTATTTACTTCTCTAAAAATTTTGCTGGATTCTATTTAAATATATTGAATCTAGGTTTGTAAGCAATATGTCTGTATGCATATGTGGACACAGTACAAATATTAAGCCATTTGATTCTCACAATAGTTCTATGAGATAGATATACACAATACTCCAACTATATGTATGAGAAAATTGATCCTAATAGTTAAGTGTAGGAATTGCTTGTCCATCATTATTAACCCACGTAAGTATTTAAATTCATTAAAATTCAATGCCAATCAACTATTGAAATTTTTTGTCTATATCAATAACTTTTCATCAAGTTAAAGCAAAGAAAAATGTGTATTGAACTAGATTTTAGTGAAATCAGTTCTTCACATATCCTGGATTCTAATTTGGCTATGTGATGTGCTAGTTGTAGGATCTTAGTAAATATCCCCTTATGTGCCTTTCACTTTCTCATGTGGTATGTAAGGTAGTGTGAATATATAGTATCTTTGGGGCCTTATAGCTCCAGATATTTAAATTTTAATGGATTTTCATCAGTGCTGGAACATAGTATTTGCACAATAAAAATTGATAAATCAACAAATGAACTAAACATATAATGGATTTGATTAAGATGGCCCATGCATTTTTACTTACAGGGATTTTGCATGTAGCCAGAATTCAAATGTGTCCCAGAAATCAGATGTATTATATTATTAGAGCAAGAATTCACTTTCAATTTCCAAGCTAAATTTTATTATTCAGCAGTGTTTTGGCAAGAGAACTAGTTTGTGAAGAAATTTGAGGCTACTTCTGGACTAACATAGGAAAGGGTTCAATTTGTAATATCTGCTATGGGCATGAAATGTTAGAATATTAGCACCATGTCTTTGTCAACTCTACACTAGATTATAAATATTTCATGAATATTTATGATGCTTTGGTTATATAAATAACAGGTCATTGTAACTCATAAAAGCAAAGAGTCCTCTCTTGGTAACTCTGAAAAATTACTAATGAGATCATTGTGCAGAATTAACTTTAACATTCACGTGATTTAATGAGAGTCATTGATGATTTATGATACACTAGTTTTTCAGCAGAAACAATATTCTCTTTTAGAAGGAAGATATCTTGTTCTTTGATGAAGTAAAAAAGTAATTTTCTTTATGTAGCTGGACAAATATAAATATCATTCTTAAAATAGCATTTGATTTCTGAATAGCAAAATGTTCAAAAGCCTCACCCCTTAATCAAATATTTGGTAAGAATAATTTTTTTTCTACTTGGAGATGATGACTTTCCAGAGTAGTAGAAGAACTTTCATAACATAAAATGATAATCATTAATACTGTACTAAGGACATATTGATTGCTAGGGTAAGAATAAGGATTCTTTCTCAATGCCTGTAATTAACTATCTCTCTGTGAACAGCTGAACCTGGTTCACTATGTGCTCATAAGCACTATTTCAAATGGTGAATAACATTTCAAAAGATAATTTAAGTGAGATATTGAAACCAAAAATAGTAAATGCATGCATGTATGTTGCAATGTCAGAGTTCTTAATTCATATTTACACCCTATAGTTTATAGTTAACCATTTTGTGGAAGCAAAAGAACAGGAAAAAATGATATGGTCTAATACATCATATAAATGGCTTTCTTATAAGAATGATGCAAATAGATTTTCTCCTTTTGAAATCCTAATTAATAAATTATACTTTATCACAATTAAAATTCATGGATAAATACCCAGTGTTATCATTTTCAAAAAAGAGTGTAATGTTTCCCTCACCTGAGTATCAGTAGCATTTTAATGGTGGAAATATCATGCTCATTCATGATGTTTTATCCTCATGTCCTAATTGCCTCCCCCAGACCTCACCTCCTAAGACTATCACATCAGAGTTTAGGATTAAACTTCAAAGTACTTGTCACACAAGATTTCACAACATCTACTCTAAGCTCAATTTATCCATGTCTAGTTCCCATTAGATCCATACTCAAATATTTAAGTTTAATCCAACTAATATCCTCTTTGGACTCTAATCAGTTCATGTATTATCATTTTAGTTTGTGATACCTTTCTGCCTCTATCTGTTTTTCTAAATGTCAATTCTTTCTTACAACCCATTTTCAAGAACTGTGTGAAGGGTCTGAGATTTTCCTTCCTGGAAGCAAAGAAATCAGCCCACTGAAGTTTTACAGGTGTTGGCACAAGACAGGAATGAAACCCTGGGGTTGAAAATAAAGGACTTTCTTACTAATAGTAAAGCCAGCATCATGAGTTTCAGCTTTGTATTATTTCTCCTTGTACCCAAATCTCATGAAGATAGCAAGGAGAAACCCAGTTGGATATTAGATATGCAGAGTTTGTGTCAAGGAACTCAAAGATGAGAGTTCTTTATAAAAGACTTGAATCTTTTATAACTGATGTAAGCAAGTATGTCCAAATATAGTCTCATAAAGAAGCATTGTCTGTGTTCTATTAGACAAACTTCTTTTCTGTTGAGAATAGTACACTTCTCTATTTTCCATGATTATTCAATATACAAACATCCTTGTAAAGACAGTCTAGAAGGACAACTATTTGCAATAGTGCCTCTGCTCATAAGACATGAGAAATAAAGGAGACCTATGGAGAATTATCTTCCAACATGCCTTACTCTCACAAAGCCTGTCATTATGAGCAAAGTTCTTTGTTCCTTGCTTTCTCTGAATTTTCACCAGTGCATTTTCCTCACATCTGCAATTTTCCATAACTTAGAGTGTGTTTAGTGTAATGCCTACCACATACTGAGCACATAATCCATATCAGCTATGATCACTGTATTTGCTTCATTTTAAGTATATGGTCATCTCACAAAAGAATAAATTTTGAGATGGCAAAAACAGTATAATTTAGCATTTTTAGTGAAAAATATAGGCAGAATGGGTATACACCTATATGCTTCAGGCTCTCCATCTAACTGAAATTGTCCATCTAAAGTGTGATCTTAAAAACAATTTCTTCCTGCTCCAAAATGAGGTTTCCATAATAACTAGTGTCAAAACTTTCTACATTTTTAGTTTCTGAATAATTGAAGCCTTCAGTTCATTCACTTCTCTTAACACCATAGATGTCAATTCTGCCTAATCCTTTAAAACTGTCAAGTTTCCCTGGGTTTCTCACTTTGGATACCTCAATATCTAATAGGTCTCAGAATCCTACATTCTCTCTGTCCTTCTTTATGTTGACATTGTTCTAAGTGCATTTTGACCTCATCAGATTTACCTACATGCAGATTCAAACTCATCACTGATTGAATTGAATTCCATTCTTCATATGGTAACAAAAACTGACAACCTTACTGGTCCTACAGTCTTTTTAAGCAGCGATATAAAATGGCATATAAGGGTTCAGCACTATACTTGGGACCAGAACTTGTTCCTTATATTTTCACCCAAATCTTGCGAAAGTAATCACTCTTCACCAAATTCCTTCATGGGTAAAAAATAGTACTTCCCACTTCACAGAATTGTTGTGATATATCGAAAGCCCTTAAAAGAATAACAATTGTTGGTAATTGCTCAATAAATAATAAATGTTAATTCTAATGATTATTGTTGCTTTTATTATCTTTTACTGAGAAACTTTAATTACAACACATAGGAATGAATTACTGTTCACAATATTAATTAAATAAAACAAGTAATAATCCTGTCACAGTTTCAATAACCAGAAACCCTATTGAAACCAGAGAGATTAACTGAACCACTGAGGTAAATTTAGAGTTAGAGTCTCTCTTCTGAATGGATTCTTCTCTTGAGCCTGCAGAAACTTTGGGGTGCATGTATTCTCTCTCTTGATTCTCTTTTTCACTAAATATGAATGTCAGATCTGCCAGGAATCATGTCTCTCTTTAGATTAAAGATCCTTAATTGATAGGGGAGAGTTCTTGCAGCTAAAACTCGTGATTTGAAGTAAGGAGTCAACACATTTTTTGAAATCTATTGATATTTATTCACTTATTGTGGTGCTGGGGATTGAACCCAGGGCTTTGTGCACGTAAGGCAAGCACTCTACCAACTGAGCTATATCCCAATTCCTTGATTTTTAAATCTATTGAGTAGGAACTGAGTGCAGTGGTAAAAGTTTTGACTGAAATAGAGAATACATGATGAGTTCTTTAAAATTTTCAACTGACATTAGGAAGAAATTTCTTACTTTTGAAGAAAGTTGGGAAATTTAGATTATTACCTCTATTCCTTTCTTTATTCTAAACCAATTGACAATGGTCACAAAGTGCTGGGTAAATAGCAAAGAGCAGTATCCGCTTTATTACCATGAAATACCAGGTTTCTGATAAGTTGAGAAGTTCAACATTCACTATTTACCACTTATATCTCAGGTAATTCTTTGGATGTAAATATAACCTACAGAACAATATCTGAGTACACTTATATATCCAAGTGGAGAAGGTAACAATTTGTTCCATATCCATCAAGTCTACTTGAGAAAAAGCAAAGGAAAGAGCCAGAAGGACTTCCCACGGAGGAGCAGAAGATAGCAAGACAAGTGCTTCTCTTGAGAGCAAATAGGACCAAAATAGTAAGAGACTAGAGTGCAGCCAATTAGAAGCTGAAAACTTTTCCTGAACTCTACCAATCATAAAGGTTTGTTTTCTATTAGGGAGAAAATAATCTTTCAGTGGAGTTGCCTTCTGAGACTGGAACAGAAGACTCTATTGCTCAATGGAAACATGAGCTTTTGAGCAATAAGTTCAATAAGTAAAGCATATGAGATCTCTCCTCACTATTTTATCTATTGAAGATTTTCAGATTGAACCTCCTTTTATTTGCAGGGCATATACTTTCCTGGGAAGGAACTGCTGGGAGGAATTTGGTGAGGGAACATGAGTAGTGATGGCTGACAATCTCTAGAAGGTAGATAGAAATTGAACATACTTTTCTAGGAAATTAAAAAGGGAAGATGATTTCATAACTGCCTCCAATATTTCACATGATCATATCCATCTATCCTCAAGATAGAAGGAGGAGAAAATAGGATTAAAATAACATGAGAGAAATTTATGTTGTTCACAGTGTAGTTTGAAAGGAATCACAACCCAAATTCTGTGATGTAGAGGAAGGAGGATAAGACAGCATGAGAAGTTGTCCCGATCATGCTTATAAATTCCATACATTATCCACTTCTTACCTCTCAACAGCCTCTTCATTTAAGATGAGTGTCTTTATGTACGCAAATTAGGGAAGCTATGCTATGAAAAATAATCCTTACACTGTTCAGAATAAGTGCTTTTAATAATTCAATCAATTGAAATATTCACATGGGTCTCCTTAAAAGGAAAAAAAAAACATGAAAATAATGCAAGGAGAAAAAAGCACATGCTTAGTAATCAAACTCTTTTTAATATTTCCTTGATGAAAAAAGTGAATTTTTCATGAAAGAAAAGGAGACATTACTATGAACTAAGTTTTTGAAATGCAAAATTTTGAAATGCCCATTTTTATCCTCTTGTTTGTATTCAACCATAATACTACTGAACACATGTTTAGCAATGGCTAAGAAACAACTCCTATTCTTCTTTGTTTACATCCCACTGAGAGAACTGTGGCCTCATTTTTTCTTTCATATTACTTAATATTTGGCTGCAGCTGCTCTTTGGCAGGAGGTAAGGCAGTTGATAATTCTGCTGTGTTGCATAAACATTTTTTACTTCAAAGAGATTACCTGTCCATATCCCATCGGAATTATTTCAAACCAGATATCTAATTCTGTCTAACATCTTTAGTGTTTTTGAAATCATCTTGAGTATTCTTAATAGAATATCATTAGGTACAATTTGAAACTTTTTAACGGGCAGTTTATATATTCAGACTATTTGTGCAATATGTGCTTTTGTTTCTGAAGATTTTGGGGTATTTTCTCCATTTTAACATGTTAATCTTTTACCAGTTTATTTGGTTTTATATAGTTTTGGTGAACACTAGCTTTTCATTTGACAAATATTTATTACAATTATTGTACTATCCAAATATTACACAAAACACTGGGATAAAACATGGTACCTACACTGCAACTTCAGGGAGCAAGTAGAGGGCAGGGTAGACATAAACTCCAGTATGAATGTGCTACTTACAATGGCCACGCAGTCTTAGACCTTGGAGTTCTTAAGAAGAACACTGAGATCAAGGATAAATTCCCCAGAAACACAGAAAATAACCCCAAGAAGGAAGGTGAACTTAAGGAAAGCTACATAAATGTAAGGTTTCTTCCAAAAGAGAAGTACATGGACTGAAGTAAGTTTGAGAGATCAAGCAATGTATAATGTGCTGAGATAGCTAGCTTTATCCTTCAGATTAAGGAAAATATGAAAAATTTAAAACAGAGTATAACATGGTCAAATTTATATCTGACAAAGATAGATCTGAAGTTCCCACGTAGGATCAATTGTATGGAAGATAAGCTTAAGTAGCCCTATTAATTAGAAAGTATTTGAATCACTACACATGAGGCATTGAGGTAGCATTAGAAATGTAGAGAAGAAAAATTATTTAAGAATGGAATATTCAGAAGCTATTTCAGTTAGACATCTAACACATAACCATGCCAAAGTCTCAGTAAATGCCTCTCAAATTAAGGAACATAAAAATAATGCACAAAAATTGATTGCAAATGTAAAATTGCCAATAATTTTTAAAGGGTCATATTTCATATTTATATTTTTTCTCACCATTTTGCTTTTTATTGAAAGCAGAGACTTCAAAGAACATGTAAAGTATCATATTTGTAGATTCATGACAGGTGTGTGTGTTTTTTTGTTTTGGAAGGTCTGTATTGTAATAAGGGTATGGCTCCTGGGACAATGTAGGATCCATATTCAGCCTGATTATAGTGGGCACAAGAGTGAAATCTTCTTTTTTGCTGATAAGTACAATCATTTCAGTTCAGTGAAGCTCCAAGAATATTTTTACATGACAGAATTGGATCATATGAGAACAGAAAAACTGGCTCTATTCCACAGGTTCTCCAAGTTCCCAACAAATGGGAGTAAAAGATAACAACTACAAAGTCTTAGAGCATGTACTAATGGAATGAGAATTTACTCATCCCAACACTGTCAATCATACTAGCCTGGCTCCTCTTTGGTGGTTTTGCATAGCTCTTCTTACCTTCAATGACACATCATAACTTAAAACATATATGTTTATAACTATTTTAACTTAAGAAAATTTATATAATATTTCTATCTTACCTAAAGGTCATTTCCTAGTTATTCCTTTAATATCATTATAGAATTTTTTTTCTACATCAGAAGAAATCCATGATCTTTTGCTAAATTTGGTGATGTATATTTTTAAGTCTCTTGTAATTTGGTACAGTGTTTTCTATTTTTTAGCCTTCATTTTTAATAACAATATCACTGTTATGCTTGAAGACTATAGGACATTTGTTTTATAGTATTCCTCAATTAAGATTTATCTGATGATTTCATAATTAGAATCAGGCTATATATTTTGGGCTAGAATATACATAAGATATATTATGTCCTTAAGGTATTGCATTCTGAGATGCATGGTATACATGTGCACCTTACTAATGGTATTGATTGTAATTACTTGTTTAAAGGATTATCCAGATTCTGCATGACACAGTTTTTACATATTTTAGAAGGTTACTTTTAGAATGAATATAAAATTTATAAACTATATAAATATTTTACATTCATTAAACTCAATCATTTCCTAATATACTAAATTTAATGAATGATTCCTATTTAAATCAATTTTTACTATAATTCTAAAACACTGATTTTCTCCCCCATTTTCTTTTATATTTGTTAATTGACATCTCATTGTAAGAAAGAGTTTTTCTTCTCCTCCTCTATGTGCCTGTCTGCCTATCCACCTGTCTTTGTATCTACCTGTCTTTGTATCAGTGTGGACTCATGAATTCTTACTGTGTTTTGCATGAATACTCATAGAAGTTAAAATTCTTCATTGTCAATTGTGGCTGTTAGCATTTAAAGGGTCCTTTTTTCTCATTTAGAGTGCTTTTTTTCTTTACTTCTATTTAGGATGATATTTACATATTTGCTTTCTTATAGCTTTCAGTTATCAAGCATGTCTTTGCCCATTGTTTCTTAGCCTTTCAGAACAAATTGGTTTTGGATGTGCCTCTCATAAACACATAAAGTTAGGCTCCCTCCTAAATTCAAAAATAGAAACCTAATCACCAATGAGATGGTATTAATAGGTGAGCTTTGGGGAGGTGATTAGGTCATGAGGACAGAACTCCCATGAAGGGGACTGGCACATTTGTTCAGGGAGACCAAGAGCCCTGTCCCTTCCACCATATGACGACACAATGAGGAAGCATCATCTGTGAAGTGGGTTCTCACCAGACACAAAATGTTTTAGTTTTATGTTTTTTCTGAAAGACCTTTAATTTTCTCTTCTCTCTTTTCTATCACTACTGTGTTTACAAGAACCAACTGTCCTGTCCTAGTAGTAATGCTTCTGAGACTGGCAATGCTACTCTTCTTTTGGCAGCTTGCTATAGTCAAAGTTATGAGTCACCAACTCCCTGATCTGTGTTCAGCATTTTGGCCCTTCCTGTTGGACTTCCTCTTTCTGTCATTGATTTCTAATTTCTTACTGTGGTCTGTTATCTTTGTCTTCACTGTCTGCAATCTATTTAAACGCTCTTTTCTCCCCACTGATTTCTGCAGTTCTAAGTGTTCAACCCTGAAGAGAGTTCTTCCAACAATAGAAGTTGGAAATTTGAGTTTATTTCATACTCATGAGTAACTTCAAATTCACAATATCCTGTATTTTATTTTATTTTATTTTATTTTTATTTTTTTTTTGGTACCAGGGATTGAACTCAGGGGCACTCAACCACTGAGCCACATCCTCAGCCCTATTTTGTGTTTTATGTAGAGACAGGGTCTCACTGAGTTACTTAGCTCCTCGCCGTTGCTGAGGCTGGCTTTGAACTCGCGATTCTCCTGTCTCAGCCTCCCTAAGTGCTGGGATTACAAGCGTGAGCCACGGCGCCCGGCTCTGTCTTTTATTAATGCTGCTGACATCAACATAACATTTGTGAGCATCTCTTTAAAATTGTCTGTACACATATATTTATTTATATTTTATGTACTTGAAAGAGTAATGCATATTGAATTTTCATTCTGCTCTTTCACTTGGCTTTGTATGTTCCCATTTACTGCTTTTGAACATTTTTAAACATTTAAAGATAGCTTTCTATTTATAAAATACTAATTTAAAAATCTTTCAATGTATAAAAACCAACAATAAAATTGTAAAACACTAATTTCTTTTCCCATAGGCAAATGCCAATAACGTTTAATTTTTTCTCTTCCAGAATATTTGTGACACGTCAATAGAGATGATGCTATACCTATAATTTTACGTCTTGCTTTTTTCACTTAACTGTTTCGTGATGCTTTTCCTATGAAATTTAAAGTATTCATAAGCATCATTTCCAATGGCTTCCACCATGTGGATATCTTTCTAATGTTGATTACAATTTTCATTATTAACAAAAATTCTACAATGAACATTTTGTGCATAAATTTTCACTCATATTTTAGATTATTTGTTTATATTTCTGGAAGGGGACTGTAAACCTACAAGTTCATTGTTACTGAATACTAAATTTTAGTTCATTCTCAAAAGCTTGTGAATTGGAAGTGCTTGCTTTTAAAAGCAGGGAGTGGCAGGTATATTTTGGAGTACACACACATCTGGAATTGCTTATTCTTATCTTTATATGTGATAAGTAATTTGACATAGTATCAGTTATTGAACCACAAAATTTTTAAAAATTTCTATACTCTTATCAATAATGGCTCCATGAGTTTCTGTCCCTCAATTCTGAACACACTCAATGTAACCCAAATTTTACTCCTTTGTAATTATGTTTGGGACATGAGGTATCCCCCAAAAGTTCATGTGTGAGACAATGTAGGGATGTTCAGCGGTGAAAGGATTAGATTATAAGATCTATAACCTAATCGGTAGGTTAATCCACTTGAAGGATTAATAATTTGGATTGATTAATGGTGGTAACTATAGGCAAGTAGGGAAAGGCTAGAGGAAGTAGGTCACTGGGAAAATGCACCTGGGGATTATCATTATCCTTGGTTCTTTATATCCTCTCTCAGTATGCTTCCTATATCCTGACCATCATGAAATGAGAAGGTCTTCTCCCCATATCTTTCTGCCGTAATGTTCTACTTTATCTTGGACTCAGAGGTAAGGAGTTGACTCACCATGGACTGAAACTCTGAAACAATGAGTCAAAAGGATGAACTTTTCCTCCTCCGGATTGTTCTCACCAGTTCCTTTGGTCACACAGATGAAAAACTGACTAACACATTTGTACATTAAGTAGGGACTTTTGCCTGAATATTTCTCCGTTTACAATTTTCAAATTTATTTCTCTAGTTCATAATGCTCCTTTGAATGCAAGAGACATCATGCAATAGTCAACTATTATTTATACTTTAATATCTAACAGGCATCTCAATTTTAATAACCCAGTTTTAACAAGCCTCACAAACAGAAATCTTGCTCTCCTTCCAAACCACACAGAAACACATACACATAAACCTGCTATATTCTAGCAGCACATGTTTAACCATCTGTCTAGTGTTTAAGACCAAAACTTGGATCCTTGTGTATTTGTCAGCTTTCCATCACTGTGGGAAAAAATACCCAAGATAGTCAACCTCTAAGATGGAAAGAGGATTTAATGTGGCTCTGTAATTTGGTCCATTGTTGCTTGGTCCTGTTGCCTTTGGACCTGGGTAGAAGCAATGGACTATGGCAGGGAAGAAGAGGCAGTGGAGTCTGCTCACCTCATGGCAACCAAGCAGCAAAAGGAGAGAGAACAAGGGGCTCTCCCAATACCTGCTTTCAGGGTACACCTCCAATGACCTAATTTCCACAAGGCCCCATCTCCTAAAGGTCCCATTACCTCCCAATAACACTGCATGGTTACAAGACTTTAACACATGGCCTTTGGGGAGGCATTGAAGATCCAAACTGCAGCACCAAGGCTTTTACTTTTTTCATATCCTCCATCCAATATCTCAGTAAGTGTGTGAATTATGCCTTCAAAGAATTATCAAATGTGTTCATTTCTTATTTCAATAGTTGTAAAATATTTTTATTAATGAATAAGCATTATTAATACAAGTCATCCAATGTAAAAATATTTGTGGCATTATAAAATATAGAAACATGCTTGCACACACATGTGTATGTGTGTGTGTATGTGTGTATTATAGTGTATTCTAGATGGTATGCCCTGATAACAGTCACATGTATAAAGTTATATGATAGACATTTGGTGAAAATCAAACTCTTATTTACTATGCAAATGAGTTCACTTCTTTCTCTCCATCTCCATTCCTAACACACTGGTGCATTGTATCTTACCTGGAATGGTAAGATAATGGTAGAGTAACTACTTATGAGTTTTCCTAAATATTACCTTTTGTTCCATTCTCCTACAGAAGCTAAGGTGATCTTTTTAGTTAAAAAGGAAATTTAATTTTTTTCAATGCTCACCTTAAGTATCTTCCAATGGCTTTCAATCTCAATGCCAATAAAATCCCAAATCCTTGCCATGTTCTAAAAACTCTCAGTAATCTGCTTCTGTTATTTTTTCAGTCCTGTGATCCTCTTCTTTTACTACTTAGTGTAGTCTTTACCTACTTGTTTTCTTTCAAGTCCTAGAAATAAACCAGTTTGTTCTGAAAGGTGCTGTAGGACATTTTCAAGAACTTGTTTCTTTCTAGAATGTTCCTGAATATTCCTGTCCCAGATATTTTTCTGCTTGTTGAGCTTAATTCAGTTAAAAGGCCTTTTTTTTTTTCAGAAGGGCCTTCCCTGCTCATCCAACTCTAATTCATCCTCTGACATCACTCACTCATAGTTGGTTCCTCCGAGCACTTATTAATATATATACTGTTTACTGAAAGTGCATATAAAGGTGTTTAATATGAAGAATGTAATCTGCTTATAATTTTGTGCAAAGTTAGAAAAATTATGATTGTAACAATTTTTCTATTTGCCTCAACAAATGTTTTCAGTGAACAGTGTGTACAGCTTCTGAAAATTTGTTTTTTTCTGTTATGTTTTATAACATGTATTAAAATGCAACTTTTGAGAAAAATAAAAAAATAAAAAATAAAGAAAAAAAGAAAAATAAATAAATAAATAAAACACACACACACAAAAAAATATTGATGATTTCATATATTTTTATAATTTAGCTTTTGTTTCCCTTATTATACAAATTAAAACTGCTCTATGTTCTTTGCTTCTATTTCTGCAGAATTCAGAAGAATGTTTTATAAATAAACTTAAATAGGAAAATAAATATTTTCTTTATATTTTAACTTTATTATGTTGACAATATTTATCTAAATATGTTCCCTTGGGGCTTGAGGTTATGGCTCAGTGGTAGAGCGCTCACCTAGCACACATGAGACACTGGGTTCTATCCTTAGCACCACATAAAAATAAAATAAAGATACTCTGAGCCGGGCGCGGTGGCTCAAGCCTGTAATCCCAGCACTTAGGGAGGCTGAGACAGGAGAATCGCGAATCAAAGCCAGCCTTAGCAACGGCGAGGCGCTAAGCAACTCAGTGAGACCCTGTCTCTACATAACACACAAAAAAAATAGGGCTGGGGATGTGGCTCAGTGGTCGAGTGCCCCTGAGTTCAATCCCTGGTACCAAAAAAAAAAAAAATATATATTTTGTCCACCCACAACTAAAAAATAAATATTAAAAAAATATGTTCCCTAACTTTCACAATTCTTGTCTATTCCATCAATTTTTTATCTATTTTTTGTCCTTTTGCTCTTTGTTCTTAGTGACCATTTGGTCTTTCTCATCAATGACTGACTGTAATGTCAATTTTAATATTTCTACTTCCAATTTAGATCACAATCTTGCAATTCCATATTCAGGCTCCCTTAATCCTAGTTCTTTCTTTTCTTACCCCTTTTTGCTTCCCCTTATCATAATTTTAGCTTGTTCTCAATATTTATTTCTACCCTTGCATCATCCAATTATCAACTTTTTTTGCTATCGAGAATCCCAAATTATTTCATTATATTCCATCTGATTATGAAAGAACCATTTTTTCTTTGCTCTTAAGGATGTTAATTTGTTCTATGATATTTTTGTAGAGTTCATAATTACGTGTGTATGAGTGCTTAAGCGTTCCTAAATTAGGAACACATTTAGCTAGACTCAGTGTTTGTCCCCAACAACAACAAATAAAAAGTGGTTATGTGAATTTTTTTCTCTCTCTCTGGGTATTTGGTTAGACAGTAGGTTACTTATATAACTCCTAATTCAAATCTCATATTTTTTCCTCTAGCTTAGATATGCTATGGTCAGCTCATAATTACATCTTAAGATGGAAAAATAAATTCTCAACACTGTCCTTAGTGCTAGCAGGACTCGGCCTCTTTCCAATTCCATCCTTAATATTTGATTGTGAGGATTATGTAGCCCAAGATATAAGCATCGCTGAGTGTGTCCCCTTTTCTACTTTTGGCATGGTTCCTTTGTGGATATTAAAAGTTATTGAACAAAGAAAGAAACTGGTTGGTGGTGAGGTATGTCGTACTCTAGCTGCCTCCAAGGAAAATGCACAGATTTGCCTGTATTGCCTATACAGAACTATCAGTACCTATGATGGTTATCTGTATATTTTATATGCAAAGGTCTTTATATATTCTGTAAAAAATAATCAAAGAATAAGGAGTAATAAAATTATCCTTAATAATTTCAGATGTGGGGCCATCAGATGTGGGCCTCTGATAATGCATACAATCCACTACTTCACTCAGCCTTAGAATTAGGGGCAAATCCTCCCAAACTATATCCTAATTGTCAGTGTTGTGTGTTTGAATATCTTTCTTTGCTTTCACTTGTATCTTAATAGGAAGTTGAAGGAAGCTATTTTGGGGCTCACCATCCTGATAAACTTTTCAACATGAATCTATTTAGCCATTTTTAGACCAAAACAACATCACCAACAGTTTCCATTTGAATAAAATTTACTGTGACATAATCTGCACATTTAGTCAAGAATAAATGCTTTCTTTGGGGAAAGAAATCTCTATTTACAGAGAAATAAATTTTACTAATCAGTAAAACTAAAATGAATTCATACTAGTCAAAGATCTGAAATAAAATTCAACTATACCAAAAGAATTTTGAATGCCCCAAAATATCTTGTAGAGATGCAATTGAAGATCTTGCACTTCTCTTATTTATGACACGATTCATTCCCATGAGAGAAAAAGCAAAGTTGTATGTGTAGTTCTTTCAGCAAAACATAGGCAATTATGAGTCTTTTTCTGGCATATCTGGTGGGGCAAAGCTGCCTTCCCAACACCAAACTTGGTTCAAGGCCAGTGCATTTTATTTTTCTGGAGAGAGTTACAGTCAAGCACTTGGGTGCCCTGGACAAACCATCTGTCTTATTCTTACTTCTGCATTCCTAGGTCATGGAATGACTCCTTTCAGGGACTTCGTATTAGGACCTTGACTGAAACACTTCTCAGTCATTATTTGGAGCTTTTGGTGAGGCACATTTTACCAATTTGATTCATTCTTTTCTATCCCGAACACTTCCACCACTCCCGTGCCTACCCCCACCAAGCTCTTTGGATCAATGAAAATGCAGAGGCATTTCATCCATGGCTTTTTTGCAGTGAAATGATTCTCTCCACCTGATCCTAACCTTGTGTTATACTATGAGAAAAAAGGAACATTGAGGAGCCAGTGCTTCTTTTACTTCTTGTGTGGACTGCTGCAGGAGGTTGATGAAGTCTTTATTGCTACTTTTGGATTCACTTTTCCCATTAGAAACTTGTTCCCATTCCAGCAATTGACAGCTTAACAGTATCCAATGGTGGCAATGCTTGTGTGGAAACACAAATGTACACATA
The DNA here is from genome assembly GCA_028644305.1 of Xerus rutilus. Classification (NCBI taxonomy): domain Eukaryota; kingdom Metazoa; phylum Chordata; class Mammalia; order Rodentia; family Sciuridae; genus Xerus; species Xerus rutilus. The sequence continues at coordinate 56,763,833 of CM053411.1, forward strand.
TGTAGACATACATATCTATATCTATGTGGTATAACATAGTTTGGGAAATGGTCAAGCTATGTTAATTTTATGGTCAAGTAATACTCTATTCTACTCATTAATCACTAGCCACATGTCTACTTAAATTTCAATTCATTAAAATTACATACAATTAAAAATTCAGTCCCTGAGTCAAACTAGCAATGTTTCAATTGCTCAGTAGTCAACAGTGGCTGTGTCTGGTATACAGGACATTGAGCCTACAACATTTCTATCATTCTGCTGCTCCAGAATAAAATAATATTTCATATTATTTGTATATTGCTATGAAATGCAAAATCTACAAGAGCTATCTAAAATCATTTTTATGTGTTTCTTGTACATCTCATGTACATTCAGTTGAACTGTGATCTTATAAACTATGGAATTTCAATAGAAGCTTGAAAGTTCCTGAGATTAAGTATAGCAGCTGCCTTTGAAATAATTCTATTCTGTAAAAAAATCATGAAGATAGACCTTGCTCAGTCTTCTTTCTCATGGCCAAACATCACCAGATTCTTTAATCATTCAAAAGAAGATGTGGTTTCTGAGCACAACAAAGTCACCCTCCGAAAGCTGTAGTACATCTGGCAAATCTGCACTCCAGAGATGCTGTGCAGGGCCAAGTGCAGCTAATCCAGTATGTCTGGCATTATCTTGGAAATAGTTACTATAAATCTAGTAATATGGCATCATATTAATTTGGTTATTTAGAAGGGCAAACTTGTAATGTAGCCAAGGTTTTATTGATTACTAGACACTATGTGGAGGTTAATTTTAGTAGGTCTGAGATTGGCTTGGAGTATTTCACTGAAATATGAGAAATGGGGCTGCAACATACCAAGCTTTCATCAAAGTTTGAAACACAATAATAATACCATTGTTCAATAATTATGAGCCCAAGTCACTTCAAGAGGCTCATATCACTTGTCAGCATTGTTTATTGATAGTAGTGAGATTGAGGATTTGCACTGAATCTCTGGGACAAGCCATTCTCCCCTAATTCTCTGCCACTGGAACTGGTTCCACAGCAAGAAATGCACTTACATGAGCAACAGGGAAATGGAACCCTAGCTGAGACCCCATTTTTATCTCCCTGGTTCCCAGGTGCTCTGTGCATACACTGATGCTCATGGGCTGAAAGAAGAGGCTCAGTCCAGTACAGACACAGAAGAAAGGTAACTAGAACATGTCACTGATTTCCCAAACCGTTTTGTTATTTTGAGTCTTCTTTAGCCATCAAGCCTTCTCTAACTACCACCATTATTATTCTAAGTATGTAATCTTGGCATAAATTATTTAATTGCCTGATCCGTAAATGGCTATGACACTGCATATATGTTGTGATTCTACATCACATACAACCAGAGAAATGAAAAGTTGTTGCTCCATCTGTGTACAATGAATCAAAATGCATTCTGCTATCATGTATACCTAAGTAGAATAAACAAAGTTTAAAAAAGTTTTAAGTTTATGTGAGTAATTAAATGGCACTTTGTATATAAAATGGAAAACCAGGCCCTGAAAGAAGTAATCAATAAATCTAAGCTATAACTTATTTTGCCAAAGGTGACAATGCCCATGATGCCTCTGAATTGTTTAATCTAACTTACTATTATATTTTCTCAATCCCATATTTGTATACTTGATTTTTATCCTAGTTTCTTATGGGTCTGGAAATCTACACTCTTGAAGATAGTCATGGGCTTTTGACTATATTCACTATAGTTCTTTTTGGTTAGTCTTAATCCTGGAACATAATTAATTCTGGAAAATCAGAATAAGTATGGCTAACAATTGCTTTCTTCTTTTTTTATTCATTTTTTGGTTGGGTTTGGAGATAACCATTTTTCACGGTCTATGATCACCTGAGATAGTAAAGAATTGCTGCATGCTAGAGCCTAGTTCATACTGTGAAAATTAGGGACATTTTCATTGTAAGTCCCCATACAAAAACTTCTTGTTTCCCCTGATGTTATGTTTCTGTGTTTGCATCTTTTGCCACCATTCATAAAAGCCACTCTGGCTATATGTGGTCTCATTTTTTTTTGCATTCAAAGACCTTTTTATTTATGCATGTATCATTCCCAAAATCTACTCTTGCCCAAGAGGATCGAATCCAAGATGGCATCTTATACCACTCAGACTCAGTGTGCTAAGCTGCAGGCCATAATCCATTCATACATGTTTAAACTATATGTTTCTACCAGCGTTTACACAGTGCAATAAAACCATAGGATAAAATAGATTAAAGTAACAACTGTCATATTATCCCAATAAGTACAATAAATACTGTTTTGGGACTATCTCCTAGCAGTTAAACTATTTATGTGCCTGGACACATGTATGCAGGAATACCCATGTGTGCATGCATGTGAGTATTCCCTATAATGATGTGCATGTTCCTTCTAGTGATGTAGCATCAATTGATTTTACCATTATTAACATTAATTGTAAAAATTACTGTTTTACTGTAGATTGCAGTCACCAACATTTGAAAACAATGCTCTGGATGGGGGTGGGAGGCATTCTCCCCAATGCCATTTGCCATTTATAGGCTTCTACATTTACATCCTAAGTAAAATTCTCACCTTTGTCAAAGACAATGTGGATTTCTATTGATGTACTGATACTTTGCATATATCTATCAAGGGCTTTAGTACTTTACCATCTCTGTCTAAATTCCAAATCCAGTCCTCAGTGTGGTAACAAACTGTTCCTAGACATCTTCAACTTCTATGATTTTTACCTTCAGTATTATTGATCCAACATTTTCTGAGGTCATAATTTTGTCATTGTAGGAAAGCCAAAACTTTGCCTCTGCTCTCTTGGGATGCCAATGCTGGGCCCGAGATTTAAATCAACATAAAGTAGAATAACAGGAGAAAAAACATACAAATTTAATATATTTTCTATGATACAGGTGCCCTTGTAAGAAAATGAATACCCAAAGAAATAGTAAGACTCAAATTCTTTTTATTAGTTTGAACAAAGACAAGTAACTGGAAAAGTAACTAGCTTGAGGAAGCTAAGGAAGGTGAGGATTATTGTAATAAGTCATTCGTACATGATTCTCTCTTATAGGGTTCCCTAATGAAGGGTGTTTCCCTTCTGCTGGAGGAAGTACATCTTTTAGATCAGAATTTTAATATTCTGTTTTCAGAAAGTAAAAAGAAGATCAGAATGCACTTCCCACACCTGTTATATTTTAAGTGCCTTCGGCGCAGAGTGGGCTCTATACCGATATGACACAATCTGGGTGCCTGTTCTACCACACTTCGGCACCATTCTTCCTTTCTCATTTTCTTTTCTTTTTTCCTTCCTTCCTTCCTTCCTTCCTTCCTTCCTTCCTTCCTTCCTTCCTTCCTTTCTTTATTCTTTTTTCTTTTCTTTTTTTTGCCATATCCCCAGCCCTATTTTGTGTTTTATGTAGAGACAGGGTCTCACTGAGTTGCTTAGCACCTCACTGTTGCTGAGGTTGGCTTTGAACTCGCAATTCTCCTGCATCAGCCTCCTGAGCCGCTGGGATTACAGGCATGTACTACTACGTGGGACTTGTTTTCTTTTTCTTTGTTCCGTACTGGGGAGTGAACCAAGGGCCCTTTGCCAATGAGCCACATCCCAGGCCCTTTTTATTTCATCTTGAGACAGCATCTTTCTAACTTTTCCAAGCTAGCCTCGAACCTGCAACCCTCCTGCTCCGGCCTCTCAAGTAGCTGGGATTACAGGTGTACACCTCGACACCCACTTTCTTTCTCATTTTCTTATATCCAGTCAGCATTATCTAACTCAATCTCTTATTCTAGAGTTCTCTGACTTTCCTATTCTCATATGCTTAATCTTATCTCCAGTCCTTTGATTTCCCCTCTTCTTTATTATTATCCTGCAAACTTCTGTTCCTTTTTGAGTCAGCCTACACTTCTCAGTATTCAGCTATCTTTTGTCAACATTACCAATACCTTCACTTTTCTGTCCTTTAGTCTCACTTTTCTGCAAATACCAAACATTTTATTTCCTCATGTGCCTAAGCAGTTGAGTATTGCTAAACTAAGACACAAAATCATAACCATGCAACTGGAATCATCAAATTCATAGTGTATCCCATCTAAGCAATGACATTAAAATTGAAGTGGAATCCTCTCACTAGTCCCTGGTAAGATCCTTCATCAGGCCACAGGATGGTATAGAGACCTGTCCTCTAGGAACAGGTCTGGGTGATTGGCAGCAGCTCCCTAAATGAACAGCATGATAAGGAGAATTAAGAAGTTACAGTTTGGCTCAGCTAGAGAAATTGCTGTACTTGATTGATGCATGAAGAAAGACAATGCTGGTCTTTTATCATATTTGTAATTTTTTTTCCTTCTTTCCACATTAACAGTGATACCAAAGTTACATTTTGAACCTACATCTTAGATCCATTACTGTAAAGTAAAAGACTGTTTTCTCTAAGATACAAAATGTCAGCCATGTCAATTTCCTGCTTAGTGATGCACTGTGTTTAAAATTGATGCATGTAATTTCCTGCTTGGGGGGGAAACGAGGCATTGTCCTTCCACATCTTAGAATTTTATATCCAAATTTGTCATCATCCCAACCTACCTTTAAGGAATTTTTTTCTTTTCAAATAACCTCTAATTTATTATGCATTACTTTAATTTCTTGCTGCTCTTCCTGTCTAATTGTGTTAGATAAACATGCTCAAGTTTGCCACATCTTTTTTGGGGGGGGTACCGAGGATTGAACTCAGGGGTACTCGACCACTGAGCTACATCTCCAGCCCTATTTTGTGTTTTATGTAGAGACAGTGTCTCATTGAGTTGCTTAGCTTCTGCGTTGCTGAGGCTGGCTTTGAACTCACGATGCTCCCATCTCAGCCTACCAAAGTGCTAGGATTACAGGCGTGCACCACCAGGCCCGGCTTGCCACATCTTTTAAAAACACTATATTTAGTTGCATTACCCTCCATACCATGTGACAATTTTTTCTTGAAAGTTTAAGATTAAAACCCCACTAATTGATATAACTCATTTAAATCATCAAATAATTACAAATTTGTCAAATACAGCCAAACAGTTTTTCAGTTTTCATCTTCTTTGACAAAGCTCAGGAATTCGATGAATGAGGCCATGCATTGATTTCTTGAGAAATTGATTTCTTGCTTCTTCCCTGCTTTTTCTAATTCCATTTTCCTGCATGTTTTCTTTTCATGTCCTTAGTCATTCATTTTTCAACATATTTCCTCATTCTCTCTTTATTCCTGAAGTATTAGAACAGTTAATTAACTATTCTCATGAGTTTTACTCTCAGACTTTATCTTATTACACGAAAATAATTATGGAGTTTTTTTCACTCATATCCTTGGGGTATGAAATTTATTTCCTCAGCCCAGATACTTCTCCTGAGCTTCAGACTTATGAATCCAATGGCATATTAAATATTTTTATCAACAAAAATTGTCACATTAAAATGGAGTTATTTGTGTCAGACTCTGGGAAAGGGGGCCAGGGAAAGCCAAGAAGGAATGGCTTTCAGGTATGATTTCTCCTGATAACAAGAATTATCATGAGACATTTTTCCAAACTGCAGCTTGCTATAAGAATCACACAAGGACTGCTAACTACTTATGTAAGAGCACTAGCCTGGCACAACCTCTCTAAAGTTCAAACTAACAAAATCCTACTGCACCTTCAGGATTAAAAGTTTTACATAGCAACTCCTGCCACTCACTAATCAGAGCTTGCCAGCCCCACACCAACCCACACCAATGGGCTTTCTTTCAAAACGACTTCTATAGCTTTTCTCCTTCCCAAAAAAACCTCAACCTTTAATTTTGTTCTTCTGACATACCAGGGGTCATTCTGACCTATGCATGTGTCACAAATTGACACTTCTAATCTTGATACTTTTCCCAAATAAAATCCTTTTCCTGGGAGAAAAGGATTTTTATTTGACTTTGACAAACGCTGGTATTTCTGTTATTTGACTCTTTTGAGCTCAACATATCAATTTAACTTGGTTTAATTCAAGTTTATTATATAAGCACCTTAAATTTAGCAATGATAAAAATGTTGTTATCATTCCCTCTCTTACCTTCTTTCCTTATTCTCTGTATTGCTGAGTGTCACCATATGTCCTCATTTACCTGGCAAAAACCTCATAATTCACCTTATGATTTTCATTTCCTGAACTGGTCACATGCAATGAATAACTAAGTTCTGACAGTTTTATTCCTATATCGTTCTTATTTGCAGTTACCCATCTCCATGTCTACTGAGCTTCCTTACCTCAGACTCTCGATCTCTCCTATCAAGTTCTCATTTCTCAACAGGATCTTTCACATTTGGTCATGGTCAATGGTTTTTCATCATCCATGTTTTGGTAATTTTTAAAATATGACTCTGCAAATATATTATGCCACAAATTCCCCCTTTTTACAGATTAAATTGAATTCCCTTCTATGGCGTGTAGAAGTTTTCTTTTGATGGATGAGGGGGGTATATTTACTGAGTTATTGAGTATCAAGTAGAGATAAACAGATGGACAAAAGTCTGTAGAATGATACTTATACTTAGAAATGAATGAAAATACTTCAGTGGAATTATTTTAAAGATGGTCAGAACATGAGGAGAAATAATTCATTTTTAATTATACACTACATGCATACAAGACACAGAATGTATATTAACAACAATAGTGTAGGATTATAAAGAATGGGCAGAAATTTGTACCATGAAAAGATATTTAGGTGAGTTGCATTTGCTTCTAAAACAGGTATTATAGAGCAAAACAGGCATAAATGGGCAAACCAATGATTGGTGCTCATCTCCCCATATTTAAAGGGTAGCTCTCTGCTCCAAATGCAGGACTGCTTCATGATGCAGCTTTACCTTTAATAGAGGCAGCCTGGCCATGGTGTGCAATTTGAAATGCCTGTGTGTAACAAAGCTTTGGTTGAAAGCAGAATGATTATTTCCAAATAAACAATGTAGTTTTCTAATGTGTAGTGGAGAAACACGATGTTATTACTTGCACTTCCACAGCAATCTGTTTGTTTTCCAATGCAAGAATGATCCTTCCCTTATGCTTACCAAAAAGAGATAAGAGAAATAAAGATGGCTTCTGCTTCCTAGACAGCAAGTATTGATTGTTCAGCAAACCAGTAAAGACGAGTTAGCACTAGATGGAAATCATAATAGCACTATGATGATCTCTGTGGACGAAAATCGATAGAAAGGGAATGGTTTTATAAGAGATATACAACATTATTATTCTAATACCTCAGGTCCTGAAGCTGAAGCATTTGAGTGTGACATGACATATTTCCTGAAGTGACTGGAAACTGGTGGCCAAAACCATCAGAACGCTGATAGTATATAGCTCGCCACTTCTCCCCCCACCACTCCCACACACATAGCAGTGCTCTCCGGCACACTTGCTCTCCAACTTTGTTTCCATGTCTAGGCCTTTAACTTTCCCAACTCTTCTGCCTCTGCCTAGGATACTCTTCAACTAGAGCTTTCAAGGACCTGTTCTTTCTCATTACCCACATGTCTGCTCAAAAGCTTTTATTTCCTGTGAGAAGACTTGTGAAATCATCTCATCTAAAATAAATAAATTAGCAACCCACACTCCAACCCATGCCAGAGTCACTGTGTGGCCTGTCGTCTTTTTTGCTTTTTCTTCAAAGGCTGCCCTGCTCTCTGTTGTTGTGTTTGTCTTGGATTTTTTTTTTTTTTTTTTGTCTTCTGTCTCAGTAGAATGCAAGCCCCATTTTCTATCTTGCTTAGTCCTATCACCTCAGACTCTATCTAGAGCTCTATTTGAAATACAGTTGATGATGAAAAAGTATTTGTGAATGAATAGCCAACTTCTTTTCAATAGCCAGCTTTTCTAGTGTCTTCATCTTATCATCTTTAAGCTTCTTGATGAGAGAGCAAGGACAACTTCCTTTCCCCTTGTCCCTCCTCCTTACAGAAAGCTGAATAACCCAGTTCATTCCTTTACATACTTTCCATTTCTGATTCCTTGAAAAAATATTAGCTCTTTTGAAAAGAGAGGCTGGTTATTGTTAACCTGAGTAAGAAGACAGGTTCTAGAATTAGGCAACATTCCAGACCAAAGGTGCTTCAGAATGCCCCACTCCACCAACACTACACAACACAGGTTAGAGTTATAGCCAAAGAAAAGGAAGTTATGTGGCAAACAACTGGTTGGCTACAGTGGGTATTTGCCTTATGAAATGGGCAAGGGGCAATGAAGCATTTTTTTTTTCCAGCCTATGATTGGCTCAAGCCTGACAGCTGTGATTGGCTGACACTGTTACTCAGTTAAAAGGGCAGATGCTCAAGTTAGTTTGCAATTTCTTCATACGCCAAACTAGGGAAACAGTTAACATGGTATGGAGGTAGCTTTGGGTCAAGCTTTTTCACTCAAGTGGAAAAATGGCTTTAGGCCAAACTTACTTCAGTTTAATATCCTTTGGAAGTGTTTGTTTAGTTTGTTTAGCCATTGGTAGGTTATACTACTCTATGAGTATAATAAACTAGATGCAAGACACTGTTACTGCTTCATTTCTCTTTCTGATCTGCTGTTCCAGGAACAAGCTCCTATGCAAAAGAGAAAACAACCAAGAAAAGATTCTTTGCTCTTCATCTGGACATAGAAACCAGGAGGAAGTAGGAGAAAAAGAAACTCTAGGGCTTCATGGAATTCAATTGACTAACTGGTTCTCATACTTTAGTCACTGCCTCATTAACTACAGTAGAGAAATTATCCTGAGTTTAAAGCTGAAGACAAACCATAGTTTCTATTCCATGAGAGAAACTCTAATTATACATTAAACAGTCTGTGTAAGTTAATATTAATATGAAATGTAGAAAGGAACCATTAAATTATCTCACTAAAATAGTAGTAATAGATGGATTTCATCTAGGTCAGTAACTTTTTCTCCATTTTCCTAGCACATTTACTTATTCATTCATTAGTTTCCTTTGGTCACTAGAAAATGTCTTTTAGTTCAATCTCTACATTTGCTGTGGTCTCCATTCCTCTCTCTTTTATAAGAATATTTAAAAAAAAAATACAATGCTTGCTACAACTACTCAAGTGTATTTGTGGATTCAATATTAAAACTCCAATGCTATATATGTATACCTGAGAACTCAACAGCTGAATTATGGCTTTCAAGAAAACTTGTTAGCATTTTAAACAATTTTTTCAAGTATAAATTCAGAAGAAAATCAATTTACTTTCTATTTTCTAATCTAAGATGCAGGTTATAATTTTGCAGTGCCCAGTATTTCTCTAAAGCCTGTGGTATTATTCTTCCACTTCTTTTCTAACTCTGCATTTCATATCTATCCTTTGGAGTTGATCTTGAAAGAAAATTAATGGGCTCCTTATTCAGTATTGCAGTGTTTCAGGTAGCAAATGCATGACAGCTACTTAACCAATCCCTGAGTAGCCAACCAGTGAGTGTGGCATTAATGATTTTGGAGCAAGTTAACTAAGTACATCTATCACTTTGTCATGTGTGGTAAAAGAATGCATCAATCAGAGGGTAAGAGGGAACTGTCTTTGCCTCTGTCTGTGAGTACTACTGAAATCTGTTACGAAAATCAATAGAATAGGTATGGTAAGCTACATTTATGTTGATTAAATCAAACAGATGGAAAAATGGAAGGTAGAAGCCTGGTAATATAGCTCCTGGAATAAAATAAGGTAAGTTTTCTGAGACAGAAACTATCTGTATGAATTCAACATTCCTGAATGATTTATCCAGAATCAGTGTCTTGAAAAGATAATCTAACTGGTTGAACTATTAATTTTTTTTCAAAGTAATATTTAACCTATTACAAAGAGAAGCAAACTGATCATCCAGTTGAGAAGCAAACTGATCATCCAGTTGTGAATCTTTTACTCCATTATTTAATTCCACTCTTCAGGGAATTCATTGGGGATATTCTCAGTACATTTGCATCTTAACACAAAAACCTAATAATTGTCATTGCAACAATATTCCTCTCATGCCTTTTTCTTCTTACTACTGTAAGCTCTCCACTTCTGCATGTCCTGTCATCAGGAATTTCATTAGCAAAGGCTAATAAGGAGAAAATGACCTAAAATGAGAAAAAATATTCATTTGCTGAATGATTGATATGAATGAAAGAATTGAGGAAACAGATAAGATGAATAAAGAGGCACAGGACTACTGTCAGTTTCTAAAGCAGGCAGGAAAATTACATTAGCAAGGAAAGAATTTAATCTTGAAATTATAGCTGGAAGTAAATACAAAAGCAGTGATAAGGAAAGCAATGTTATTTTTGTTCACTGAAGTACAAACAAGTGATTCAGGTATAAGAGAACAGACATTGAAGCTCACATTCAAGTAATTAACAAGTAGACATAAAATCCCAAGAAAAAGTGATAGACATACTCTCACACATACCAAATAAAGTCCAAAGTGATGCAACATTTCTAGGAAGAAAACTTTTAACATGTATAAGAAAATTTAAAGTTGTTAATATCCTTTGACTTGTTATTTATTATCATCAAAGTCCTGAAGCATCTTAACGTTGCAACAATAGAGAAATGTTTTGATAAATTATGGCACATCCAGTCAAGTGCACTTTTGGATACCAATACATAGAAAATGATTCATTTAAAAGATTGGGTTAATAAAATAACCACTGCACAAAATCTTCCATATACTATCATTACTATTGTTAGGTGTCTAGTTATTTATTTATGTTCATGAGATATAAGCTTCTCCATTTTTATTTTTTAAAAGGATCCTGAAAAATAATTTTATTATTGACCAAAATGGAAATTATTAGGGAAAGCATAGTGTGTTGGTGTGGAAATGGGTTGGAATTTTAATAATCTGAATTTAATTTGTTTCCCTACAAGATGGACACTTTTAGTACTTATTGAACTTTAGTTTACCTTTTGGTTAGGTTGGAGGCATGGGAGAAGTTCTGGGTCCTAGGCAAAAGGATATAAAAGGAATTGCTTTCACACCAAGAGGATGAGTCTGCATATCTCCTCTCTCTCTGTTGAGGTGTCCTTCAAGTCTGAATGTTCCAGGTAGTATAATAATAGAAGGAAGAGTGATCCAGCCTACAGTGGGCAGCCACACACATGAAAAGTAGACTTGATTCAAGCTAGCGAGGTCTCAGGGGTTTTTTATTCCTATAACAGATCCTAATCTATCCTGACTAATACACATTACTCAATAGTTGCATGGATTTGTGACAATTATTCAATCTTTCTAAGTCTCTATTTCCTCACATGTAAATCTAGGCTTTAAGCTACCAAAACAAAGATCTCACAGGGTTGCTTTAAAATTTTAGTGAAAAGAGGGTATAGAAAATAATTGTATGACACTTTTGGTTAAGTTTGAAATATTTTTATTCAAAACAATATTATTTTCTTTACCTATTTCTGACAGTACTTTATTTCCCCATAGATATGACACTTTAGAACTGAGAGCAATAACTGTATGTTTAATAATCAGCTAAAGAATTGGTCAGAGTAGAGAACAAGCATTAAATAGGAAAAACCTCAGGTTTAGGAGCAGGCTAAGATAAGGAAACAAAGGAGAAGGGGGATCAAGAGATAAAGATAGAAGTAAAACCTGCATGGTTGCCTAAAGTAAAGTTCTGTGAGGTTTATGATAACGTAAAAGATGGAAACTCACATTGTTTTAAATTTCACTTAAAAATAACCACCATAGAGTCATGACTTTGTGTCAGTAATTAAATGTAGCAATTCACAATGTTATACATTTAAAAAGCATATTTTTTTCAAAGAAAAGACAGATTACATATGCAGTGCAGGGTGGTGGCAGTGGGAATTGGGGAATTAGTAAATGTAAAGAAAGCAAAGAAGAGATGGATGATTATATAGTTTAGACAGAAGAAAAATAACACCTAACAACCATAGCCACAGAAGTCATTACCATGCCCTTGTAAACTAGCTCAGACTGTGTAAATAGTATATTTTTCTCTGGGACTATAAGCTCCATTAACAGAAACTATGATATAACCTTGAAACTATCTATGTAGTTCTACTAAGTTATTGCCTGTCCCTCAACCCCATTACATACAGCAGCAAACCCCTCAATGGTTAAGCAAGCACTAATATTTTGGAAATGTAATAAATGCACCTGCAAGATTTGCAAGATTCCAACAATAATCCCAAAGGGAAGATATACTGATCCAATCACTTTGGTACTGCATCACAAGGCACTGAATAGAAAAGTCAATAAAAGCATCGGAGCACAGAAAGGCAAGCTGTAGTCAATATCAGATTTTCAAGGGAACTGTCAGATAAAAAATCATTTAGATTTACTGAAATTTGCTTCCTGATATTTTGTGTTTAGACTGCCTGGAATTCAGAGTATAAATATCCAGACTTTTAAAGTCCCCTTTCCTTTTTCCTTTATCTTCTCCTTAACTTTCTCCATCTACTATAATAAACTATTGGTATTATATTCATTCTGAGAAAAAGTCTGTCTGAGTTATAATTGACCACTTCATCATATACTGAAACTTACTTATAGAAAAGAAATTCAGTTATCACCAAATTCACACATTGACATCTAGTCAGGCTTAAGCAAAACCATTTATATTATAGGAAAACAAAAAGAGATGTAACCAGAAATCATATATTATGTTTGATGTTGACTTTTACTTCAATCCACAATTCTCACTTGAAAATTATAAAGCTTCTCAATATCACTTAAGAAGAAAATGGTTAAGCTCCGGAATGTGTGACAAGTGACACTATCTGAACAGAGAGCCCAGCCCTTCAACTGCAGTGGGATGGTGACAGAGCATGGCCTTGGGAAATAGATGGGGTTGTCCATGGAGGTTTTGCTGTGTTCCTCTGAGCAAACTCCTTACCACTTATGAAAACAGGATGATGTTGCTTTAGACTGATGTGAAGCATATCTCTGGAGACAGGGTTAATACAATAATTGTTACAGCTTTCCCTGTCTCTTACATTTCAGTGTTATGTCAAATCTTCATCTTGTAAATGAGAAATTGAATTCAAATGGAGGCATTCGTTTTAAAATTCCTTTGCACATCCCTACATTTATCTAAAAATCATGATTGAAAATATAAAATAGTGGATATACAAATATGCGAAATTTTTTATAAACTCCTGCATGGAGTTTATAATCTTTTGAGATGGCAACCCTCAAACATAGTCAGCTAAGGAACTAAGGGAAAATAGATCCACTCTAGAATAGTAACTATACAGGAATTGGAATGAGTTGAAGTCAGTTGCAAAGGGAGGCTTACTGATTAAGATGAACCTTAAGCCTAAAAAATGATGAGTAGAGGGGAACATAAATGTATCTCTCTTATTGGAACAATTCTTTACATAACTAAATTGCATTTCTTTTTTCTATAAATTATGAAGTAGAGATAGTTGATTTTACCTAAACCCTGTGACTTTCATAATTTTTATGAAAAAAATTATTGTGCTGCACTATTGGAGCCGACCAATACCTCTAGTTGCTCCCCAGTGAATTACAGTACTAAAAACCAAATCAGAAATTAAATATGGAGGTAATAATGCATACATTTTTCAAAATACAAAAAGCACTAGAACTATCTAATAAGAATAATTAGAAAGGAACCATTGGCTGCGGGTAAAATGCTTTTTAAAAGCTGAGAAAACAAATTGAAAGGAGAAAATAACGGGAAAAATAGATAAAATGTGTTCATAAAAATTGACCTATAAATAATGAGATGGCATGTAACAAGATGTCAAGGCACAAACAGCATAGCTTTACTATTTTAACTACAATGAAGTCTCTAAGGGAATTTAACAAGTAAGACAACATTCCTGGAAATTGTTATTTCTGAATCTACATTCCAAAAACCTCTGAGCACTTATGCTTAGGGGCTTCCTAGAAAATAAAAGTTGCTGTGGTCATGTAGGTTTGAGAGAGTGCACTTTCTTAATTGAAGTATTTCTCAGAAGCTTTTGTTTGTCATTATGCATTATTGTAAATCTCTAAAAGGTCAAGGCAGCAAGAAGAATTTTCAAGGTTATTTGATCCAGAATTCTCTACACCAAAGAAAATATTTAAAAGCATCCTGAGCAATAGCCGTATTTTTTTGGAACATAGATTATTTTGGATAGTATTTTTTTGGAACATAGAATATATTTTTATATACTACTTAGCACATGAGCAGTCAGTCTAAAAATATAGCAAATCTAAGCTAGTGGACTCTACATTGTCTAAATTTCTTAATTGTCCACCACATGACAGAATTTTTGTGTGTATGTTCAGATCATTTGCCCTGCATGTACTTTCTTTGTAAAAGGAATGTAGTTGAAGTCCCCCACACCCACTGCCAAACTTTCAGGTTTTAGGTAGGCTGATATATTCAGTAACACTGCAGCCAGCGCACTCAGGATAAATATTGGACCATCCTTTGATAATGTTATTGTAGTCCTGATATTAAACTGACATACTGGTGGAACAAAAGGATGAATGATGGAGGCTCAATTATAAAATTTGAGATGCAGTTGTTGCCTTAGAGATATTCTGGTCAGTCTCATTTTACAAATTAATAAATTGACTGTTAACTGGGAAAATGACCTTTTCAGGGTCTCTTAGTCAAATGGTGAAAATCCATTCCAGTGAAGCCCTTGATGCCTTAAACAAAAGGAAATTAAACCAATTATTTACTAAAAAAGAAAAACATATATTAGTTTGACTTTTAAAGAAGTCTTCAGTCAGGCACGGTGGTGTACTCCTGTAATCCTAGCAGCCCAGGATGTTGACAACAGGAAGATTTTGAGTTCAAAGCCAGCCTCAGGGTTGGCGAGGCACTAAGCAACTCAGTGAGACTCTGTCTCTAAATAAAATACAAAATAGGGCTGGGGATGTGGCTAAGTGGTCAAGTGCCCCTGAGTTTAATCCCCGTTTCCCCTCACCCCAAAGTCTTTAACAAGCCTACAAAAGAAAAAAGTGAATGTATTATAATTATTTCCATCTTTGGTTACCTGTTCCCCTCAAAGCATCCCTGACATCTAACAAATTTCCTTTCAACTTAGTAATTTGTCATTAAATGTTTATGAATCAAATGGGAGTGGACATGTGTATTCAAAGTTTACAACATGAAGTGTTTCCTTTATAAAATGATTCTTCCCATGAACATAAGTCTTGTATGTTCAGTTCCTCTAAGTGTGGCCTCACATGCTGTGCTGCAAAAAGCAGAAACCCCATGCTGAGAGCTCTTCTTTGGGCTCACAGAAAGGGCAGGTTAGCATTTCTTCCAGCAGCTGTATAACACCCTCTAGGCCAGACTTCTCACAAATGCCAACCATGAGGTGAGTCTCTCACACTTGAGTCTGAAAGACAGAATGAACTTGAGGACAAACTGTTTACTTTTCCGAGGCCACTGCTAGGGAGCAGGGAGCTCTCTTCAGAAAGAAATGGGGGGGAGGGGAAGGAGGACTATTCGTTCAGCATATAAAATGAGCTTGATAGATACAGTCTTTTTTAAACTTCTGCATTTAGCGTTATAAAACTGTCTTCAAAATTTGAAAGCTAAGGATTGGATATGTCATGTTAATACTGTTCAACACTTAAAACATTTTGAGTTAAAACTGAAAATGTCTTTTTCCAGTTGGATACATTTTTTAAATGGGTTTTCTGTTGAAATGTTCTAGAAATATTCATCTACATGTTGAGATATCTGCCATGACTAACATCAAAAAGATGAAATGCCCAAGCAAGTGACAGAACAATGAAAATGGAAATATGGTTATTAATTTAAATTTAGCATGTTTTGAGTAAAATGTGATTACATCAACTGTTTTGATACCATAGTTATTAGAAGATTGGCATGAAAAAAACTGGAAACTTTTGTAACCCAACAAATATTAATTGAATGACTTTTCTATTTATATTCTAAATGTAGTATTATGCTGAGACAAACTCCTCTATGGTATGATAAATGCATGGGACATGCTTCCTCCTCTCAGAACACATTATGTAGCACATGTGTGTAGGATCATATAGTGAGAAGTGATATAAAAGTAATGTGCACATGAATGAGTGAGATGAAACAGAAATGATGAAATAATGACTGGATAAATAAAATTAATATAGGGAGAGATTCTTGAGGAAGGTTGAACTAGAATGTGTGTATAATTTTGGCTAGAATTTCAGCTGATGGAATAAATGAAAGAACAGGAGACTAAAGTTAGGAAAATTCCAATAAGAAAAGGAGAATAGTGTAAATTGTACTTGCATAAACTACAATAACAAAAACTGTATGATACTGGCATAAAAACAGATACATAAACCAATAGTATAGAATCGAAGACACAGGGACCCACAGAGCTACTGTCAAATGATCCTCGACAAAGGCACCAGAAACATATATTGGAGAAAAGATAGCCTTTTGAATAAATGGTTCTGGGAAAACAGAATATCCATATTTGGAAGAATGAGTCAGATCCCTATTTCTCACCATGCCCCAAAGTCAACTCCAAATGGATCAAAGACCTGAGAATTAGACCAAAAATTTCACAAGTGTTACAAGAAAACATAAAGTCAACACTCCAACATATAAGCACAGGCAATGACTTCAATAAAACCTATTTAATACAGGAAGTAGAATCAATAATTAATAAATAGAATGACATCAAATTAAAAAGCTTTTATACAGAAAAAGAAACAAAATCATTAAGAAACAGCCTACAAAGTCAGAGAAATTCTGTTCTAATTACTCTTCCAACAGAGGATTAATATCCAAAATAGGTAAAAAAAAAAAAAAAAGTCAAAAACCTTCCAAAACAAATACCTCAACCAATAAATGGGCAAATGAATTAAGCAGTTTTCAAAAGAAGAAATACAAATGGCCAACAAATATATTTGAAAAGTAATGCTTCTTTAGCAATTAGGGAACTGCAAATCAAAACTATGCTGAGATTTCATCTCACTCTACTTAGAATGGCATCCATCGAGAATGCAAAAAAAATAAATTATGGAAAGGATGTGGGGGGAAAATACATTTACACCATTGTTGTAAATTAGTACAACCACTATGGAAATAATTATAAAGTTTCCTCAAAAGACTAGGTATGGAACCACCATATGACCCAGTTATACCATTCCTAGTTATTCATCCTAAAAAATTAAAGTTAGCAGACTATAGCAATACATGCATACCCATGTTTACTGCAACACAGTTCATAAGAGCCAAACTATGTAACAATTCATAAATAGATGAGTGGATAAAGAAAATATGGTGTCTATACACAATAAAGTTTTATTTAGTCATAAAGAAGAAGGAAATTATGTCATTTGTAGGAAAATGTATGAAACTTGAGAGCATTATATTCCACAATATAAGACAAACTCAGTCAAGGGACATATCCTATCTCTCATATGTGAACACTAGGGAGGAAAAGTGGGAGATACTAGGAAATGACATTGAACAAATTATATTGTTATATTTTATGCATGTACGAATATGGAACAACAAATCTCACTATTATATAATTATAATGCACTAATAAAAATGGAAAAAGAATACACCATAGTAATACAGGGCTTAAATTACATTATCAAAAAAGCCATTGGACGAAATCTAAAATCTAAAATTCTTTCATAATAATAAATACTCAAGGAAATAGCAAAAGGGCAAATTTCCTTAATCTGATGAAAAGCATCTACAGAATCATGCAATGAACGTCAGTCTTACTGATGAAAGACTGAATACTTTTCCCCTATAATCAAGAATAAGACAACCACATTCACTTTTTTTTCATATTTAATTTATTTATTTGTTCTATTTAGTCTTACATGGTAACAGAGTGCAATTTGATTCATTGTACATAGATAGAGGATAACATATCAATTCTCTAGATGGAAGTTGTGTAGAATCACAACATATATGCAGTCATACATAAAGTTAGGGCTATGATGACCATCATATTCCACCACCTTTACTGTCCCCGTGCCCCCTCACCCTT
>CM053411.1:56782359-56896887 GCA_028644305.1 Xerus rutilus
GTGGTCTTGGTTTATATGGGGACTTGGGCTACCCAGGGAGGGACTTTTGAGGGAAAGGCTATGATCCAGGGCTTATCACAAACTCACAAACTCACCTTTCTTATGGGGATGGATATTTTAGCATTATAATCAGGTAGGCTGAACTATCTGATGTCATTTTTTGAGAAGGGTATTGTTTTTTGTTTTACTGTAAGTGCTCTTTATTAAGGTTTCAACTGGATCAAGGCATTTTAGTGTCCTGTTGAACCCAAGTTTGTTAGATTGAGCAAATTAAAACCACTACAAGAGGTTAGTGAAGTCGAAACTACAAGAGGAGAGCAAATGGGTATGATGCCCCTAGGATCTTAGTGCTGCTCCAGCCCTTCAGGAAAACTGGTTATTCGCATGGGAAAAAATATTTCAGAGATAAGTTGGAACTCTTCCTTTCACCATGCACAGAAATTAACTCAAAAGATATTCAAGAGTTAAATGTAAGATAAACTCATAATGTTACTACAAGAAAATATAGGACTAAATCTCCATGACCTTGAGTTAGGCGATTATTATTATTTGAAGGGGCCGGGGGTACCAGGTGATTGAACTCAGGGGTACTCGATGACTGAGCCACATCCCCAGCCCTATTTTGTGTTTTATGTAGAAACAAGGTCTCACTGAGTTACTTAGTGCCTCACTTTTGCTGAGGCTGGCTTTGTACTTGTAATTCTCCTGCCTCAGCCTCCAGCAATTATTACTTTTTTAAGCACAAGAGATTAAAAACTTGTGTGTCATAAAATTAAAAGCATTTGTGTTCCAAAAATTGTGTTCAAAGCACAACACCAAGAAAAAGAAAACACAAACTACAGACTAGGAGAAAATATTTGCATACCATGTGTGCAATAAAGGACTATACCCAGAATTTATAAAGAATTCTTAACACTTAATAGAAATTATATGAGCAATTAGAAAACAGCCCAAGGATGAACCTGAAGGACATTATGCTAAGTCAGACACAGACAAAAATACATTACATGATCCATCTTAGAGGGAGAATCTAAAGAAGAAAAATACAAAGAAGAAGAAGGTAAAAAATATAGAGAGAATGAAACAGTTGTTACCAAGCAAGGGTGGGGGAGAAAATGTGGAAAGATAGTTTAAAGTATAGATCAAAAGATACCAAGTAGCAGATACAAAGGTAGTACAAGTTGAAAGTTCTAATGTACAACATGAGGACTACAGTTAATTTAGGATTTTTACTAAATAAGTAGATTATGCCTTTTCTTACCATGTGTAATGATGGATATGTTAATTCATTCCACTACAGTAACCATTTTAATGTATATATACATTTATACACATATAAACATCTATATGTATATAAGATAAAAATGCATATATCTTATGATACCAAATACCTTAATATATTTTTAAGAATTGATTAAAGGATTCAAATTGACATTTCTCAAATAAAAGATAAATGAATGGTCAATTTTTTCAGTAGAATCCAACATCATTAGTCATTGATGAGATGTAACTGAAGACCATGCATGACATAATACAACTTCACACTTACAAGAACGTCTATAATCAAAAAGGCAAGTCATGGAGCTGGGGTTGTAGCTCAGTGGTAAAGAACTTGCCTAGCATGCATGAGGCACTGGGTTTGATCTTCAGCACCCCATAAAAATAAATAAATAAAATAAAGGTATTGTATCCATTTACAACTAAAGATATTTGAAAAATTACAAGTCATAACAAATACTAGTAAACATGTAGTAAAATTTGAACCCTTACTGGTGGCAATGTAAGATGATGCTGGTACTCTGAAACAGAGTTGTTTATCTCAAAATGTCAAATATCACATTACCATAAGATCCAGCAATTTTGATCCTAAGTAAATAAAAGAAATAAAAACATGTCCACACAAAAACTTTCATATTGATGTTCACAGAAACATTGTGTATCATATCCAGAAAGTGGAAACATGCATACAACATGGATAAATATCAAAATGATTATGCTAGGTAAAAGAAGGTGTCACAAAAATGAATTATTGTATAATACAACATAGGAAATATTCAAAAGAGGCAAGTTCAAAGGGACAGAAAATAAACTAATGTTTGCCTATGGAGGAGGAAAGTAAGAGCAGAGGAAGAGATAGAGAGTGATTACCAGGGATACAAGGTCTCTCTTCAGGGTGTGAAACAAAGTTTCTGAAACTAGAACATTTAAAAAATGTACTAATATAGAGTGATGGTTGCATAATTCTATGATAGTTATTTATATTGTATACTTTAAATGGTTGAGCTTTGTGGTATATAAATCTTGTCAATGAAGTATTAAAGAAAGAGAGGTTAAATTTAAATCATATTTTTACCAAGTACTAGTGTGTGACCTTGAGTAAGAATCTCTCTAATCCACAATTTCCTTATGTGATAAGCTGGAATAAAATATCTTACAGCATTATTGAGAGAATTCAAAAGAAAGAATAAAATCTTTGTAAAAAGTTCTAAATATGTAAAAAAATGGGAAAGCAGAATACTTCAATCTATCTAATCTATGGCTAGAAAAGAGATGGCATTAGAGGCACAAAGCCACCATTTATTGATCTCCTATTATGCACCAGTCAATCTGCTAGTGGGCAAAAACAAATGATAAACTTAACAGACAGAGCTCCTGCCTGCATAGGGTTTGTAATCCAATGGAAGATAAGACTAAACTCAATTATGAAAATATTAAATCTCATCATATTACTAAGATTTCGAATGAACTCATGCAACTTGGGGGCATGAATTAGTTTGGGGCTTTTTAAAGAAGGGTATGAATTAGGATGGTATTAGGAAAACTCCTGAGGAAGTATTTGAATTGAGATTTGAAGCATGAATAGGAGTTGGTCAGATAAAGGAGAGGAGAGCTTTCCAAACAGAATAGTTTGTTCAAACCCGTGAGATAGAGAATGCATGGAGCAGGCAAGGGCCTGAAGAATAAAGGAGGAGTGATGGAGGTCATTCTGCAGAGAAACCAATTATTGTGCAGAGCCCATGGGAAATCCTGAGTTTACTTATAATGTAAGAGCAATTGAGAATCAATGAAGGCTCTTAAGCAGGGAGGGCCATGATCATATATGGGTTTTTCAGGGTCTCCAAATGATAAAGGCTTGATGGTGCATAATGATTCAGTAAAAGAGACTGAAAAGGGATGTGAGGGATGAAAAAAAAATAGAAGAAATGATGTGATTGAAACAAAAAAGGTAGTTCAATGGTAGAGCACTTGCCTACTGTGCAGTAGGCCCTGGGCTCAACTCCCAGCACCACAAAAACAAAATAAATGTTCAATAGTGGGAATAGTTTCAATATTATTGGTTGCTGCCTGAAGTTCTATTAAGAAGAAGCCTGAAAAATATCCAACAGATTTAATAAAATGGGAATCATAGTTGATCCTATCTATTTATATTTCTATGAATTTTCTGGGATAGAAATCAGAATAGAATATTTGAAGAAATAAGAAATGAGGTCAACTTATACTGTGTGGCTTACTCTTATTGTATGGGAGGAGAGATAAAAAAAAATGAGCTCAAAGGAATTGATTTTGTGATCCTAAAGGCATAAGAACTTTTAGCATCTATATGTGTGTGTGTGTGTGTATGTATATACATATATGTGTAAATATATATGTGTGTGTGTGTATGTATATACATATATGTGTAAATATGTGTGTGTGTGTGTGTGTGTAACGATGAGAAATACCCACTAAAGAAGAAGGAAAGAAGGTAGAGATTAAAGATAATAGTGCAGAATTTCTGAGATGGGGGAAAATAAGCAGGAGATGAAAAGCGAAAAGGAATCAGAACAGAAATATACAACTGTGTAGTTTGGGATCAGGGATTTAAATGACTATCTAAAGGCTTATATTTCATTTGATAAAAGAAAGGTCACATTATGTGTCAAGAATGAGAAAGGAGGTACCAGGTTTAGAGATTTGAGGAACATCAAATAGAATAACTGCAGTTATTGTAGGAAAGTACAGTAAAAATTCCAGGCAATGCTAAGGGCCCACTAGTGTGTAGTGACTCCAGATTTATAATGGTGTTGTCTTTCTGGACAGCAGTTAACTTTCATACTGCTTATCTGCTTAGGTGCATATAAGGTACAGCGTTGTATTTTGGAATGGCTGTAAGATGAAAATCATAAAAATATTAAGCAGCAAAGGAGTTGGTTTTTCTAAGAGAAATAAGAAATAAAGAGCCATAGTTTCAGAAATGCAAGGTGAAGAGATGGGAGGGACCAATATGGAGAGAGAATTGAGTCTTCAGTGGTCATGATGATGCAGAGGAGCCATCATAGCAGGCGGACATCTACCTGCATGGGTAGGGGATGGTGGCCAGGCACGAACTAATCATCCACAATCACACAGAAGCTCAGTGTCATGTTTTTCCACTTAAGAGATCCCAGTCCCCCGCTTTCATACCACACTTTCTCCTATTTTATCGCCTTTGTCCTTTCTTCCAGCTTCCAAGTATACACTCTTTTGCCAAGTTATAGTTGTGGCTAATGGGAAGAACCAGATTTTCAGAGGAGTAAGACAGAGAAGGAAATATTACTGCAACCAGAATTAGAAGAAAACCTTCTCTATACAGTGTAATTCATATTTATGTGAATTAACCCACTAAAAATCCTAAGAGGGTTTACCTAAGACCCTTACATTTATGATTTAATGTAAAAAGAGACCAAGGCAAAAAAAGATAGTGGCGCTATTAATTGATATTTTAACTATAATTCTCCCAGGCAAAAAGTCAAATTGAAAATTTTTATTACATATATTGAATGACTATATTCTTAAAATAAAAGAAGTCAAATCTCTGTACCGTAACATATTATTACAAATTTGAGAAAGAGAAACAAACTGAACATAAATATTTGAACATACATGTGCAGTTCAAAAATATAGAATATCACTGCAAAATTCACTGAATAAATTTCCCTTGAAGGAAGTGAATGTCTGAACAATCTTTGGACTAAATTCATAATTATGCCAAATCATACATTTTCTTAAACCCTCTCCATATTTGTTTAATTTTTAAAATCTGCTCTTCCAAGAATTGCTGTAGGGAGAAATAGCTAATAAAGGCATTAAAAAGCGATTCCTCATGACATTGCAATTTATATTGCATGTTTTACAAAGTCAGCCATAAAATTTTAAGATGCCTCCCTAAAACCTGAAAACTATATGCTTCACATCAGCTATTGAGAAGTCAAATATTGACTTTCCAGTCAGAGACGGAAAAGACCTTTCTTAAATGAGATCACATCAATAAATGCCTAAGTCCTGGCTCTCTAAAGGTAGATTTTGGGCAGTATAAGTAGATCAGGTTGGCTAATCTCCCTTATTTTGAGACTCTTTGGGAAAAATGATTTCTAATATGGAGTCAACTACAAACACTTGAAGATTTTTTAGAGCAATGTCATCACCTTAAAATTACACTCAGGAACAAGTAGTGGGCAATGCAATCTGATTTGCAATGTATTGTGTGATGTAATTACTCATCTAAACCTTGTATTCTGCTCTGGAGAACAGCACATCAAGTTACTAACACTTCCAAAGAAGTGCAAGGGAATATTATTATGACAAGAGAGTTTAGTTAACTACAGAGAAATGCAGCTTTTAACAATCACGTTATGGCACTGATTGAAATTTTTTTTATTTTTAAATTAATCAACACTACAGGCTACTATATATTCATACATAATATATATTTGTATATATATTAATCTAGCAATTAAAATATTTATGGAAAATATCAGGATGTCAGGCATATATTATCAATTAACTAGTTACAGAAGGTTTCTGTCTTACACGTTGTGTCTGTTCCACATATGAGATGATATTATGAAAGATAAGGACATTACTCTGATAAAGCAAAATAAAGGTCTTATTATGGAACATTATTTTCAATGTTATCCAGTCTTCAGTATTATATCATAGGATATCTACCATATCATGTTATATCTACCATGAGTTTGAAATACAAAACCATCCCACTCAATACTGATATTTTCGAGACTGTAATTCTGACCCCTGTTATTTTTCAATAAATCCAGCTATTTCACTGCACTCCTAAAATGCTTCCTTTTATAAGTATATATTTCTGGCAAAAATTATTTTTATCAATGCAAGAGAAATTCAAGAATGCCACTTCATAATCAATATCTGGGGAAACTATACATAGACTTCCTTAACCTGGTAAAGCCCACTGAAATAAAGCATGTTTTCAACACACATAATTAATCATTAAAAACTGACTAGTTTTCTTCTAAAATTGTGACCAAAACCAGGATATTCAATCTTGCCATTCCAATTGAATATTATACTAGAAGAATTAGCCAGTGCAATAAAGGAAGAAAGATAAATAAATGGGATACAGATTGGAAAATGTGAAATGAAATGGTGCTTATTCATAAATGTTATGAGTGTTTTTACTTCCGTAAAAACATCTAAGGAATCTATAATCTTATTGAACTAATGAGTTTCCCATATTTGCAGGAAGTAAGATAGAGGTGTGTATGTGTATAACCAAACAAAATGCAACATGGGTGGTATAATTCAAACAAAATATGCATAAGATATGTTTCTTGAAAATTATAAGACTCTAAAATCATGGGCTTAAATAAGGAAAAAGATGGGCTATATTTTCTCAGTTGAAAGATAACATACATTTAAAATGTTAATTCTCCCCTACAATTTATTTATTTATTGGAATTCTAAATAAAATCCTTGCAGTATCATCTTGTATATTTAGTCCATCTGATTCTAAAGTTAATGTGAAAAGGAATGGAAGTAAAACACTGAAATAATTTTAAAAGCTTAAAATTGAAATATTCATGCAACCCAGTTTAAAGTTTGTTATAAAGCTTTACTAGTCAAAACAGTGGCACTAGACAAGGAGATGACACATAGATAATGGAACCAAACGAGGCCAGAAATAGATCTACACATTTATGATCAATTCACACAAATATGATTAACTGACTTTTGAAACAAAGTCAAAGTCAATGAAGTAAAAAATCAGTGAAGGAAGAGAGGACTTTACAATAAAGTATGTTGAAGCAATTGGATATCTATATGTAAGAAAGAGAGAAAGCAGTGCACCTCAACCTATACTTAATATTTCATGCAAAATTCACTCAAAATATATCACAGATTTACATATAAAATGTAAAACTATACAATTTTAGGAAAATATTATAAAAGTAAATCAACATGTCATTAACTTTGCCAAAAAATTATTATAGATCACACGAAAACATCAACAAATATAAAAAAAATATAACAAATATATGTATCAAAACATCACTTGGATCATAAAGAAATAAATGAGCCATCTGGGTCAAAAAAAAGACACTGCATGGTACCCCATAAATATATATGCTATTCTTATGTTTTCATGTAACAGTAAAAAGAAATTTAAATTCTAAAAAATGTTTGGTATGTGCGAATTTCTGTTAAGAAAGTGAAAAGACAAGCCATTGACTATGAAACATATTAGCAAACCACATATTCTAAAAGGACATTTATCCAAAACTACTCAGCGCTCAGCAGTAAATAGTCCAATTAAAAATAAACAAAAGATTTAAACAAATGTTTCCAATATAGAAAGATAGTTGGTGCTAGGCATGATGATGCATGCCTATAATCCCAGTGGCTTGGGACGCTGAGGCAGGAGGATTGTGAGTTCAAAGCCAGTCTCAACAAAAGCGAGGCACTAAGCAACTCAGTAAGACCCTGTCTCTAAATAAAATACAAAATAGGGCTGGGAATGTGGCTCAGTGGTCGAGTGTATCTGAGTTCAATCCCCAGTAACCCCCTGCCAAAAAAAGAAAGATAGTTGGCAAATATGCATGTTAAAAGCTGGATAGCATCACTTAACATTGGAAATATACAAATTTAAGCCAGAATGAGATTCCTCTACTCATCTATTTAGAATGGAAAACAAAACAAAACTGACAATTTCAAGCACAGACAACAATGCATGACACCTACAACTCACATATATTTCTGATGGGAATTCAAAATAGTGCATTTCTTACATTTACAGTATAAAATTTAATGTACATACGTAAATATTTTAAAGTTAAAAATTACTACCCTATGACCTTGCAATTGTACTCCTGGGTATTTGTTCTAGAGAAAGAAAAATTTATGTTTTCATAAAACCTCTGCACGAATGTTTCTCCTGGCATTATTCAGAATAGCCACAAACTGGAAATAATCCCATTATCCTTTAAAGGGTAAATGAACAAAATGTATTGTATTAACACAAAGGAATATCATCCAACAATAAATGGGAAGGGCATATTGACACACACAGTTACATGAATGATTCTCACAAGCATTATGCTGAGTGAATGAACTAGTTTTAGACCATTTCATACTGTGTTTCCATCTGTCTCATTTTCTAGAAAGACAAATTACAGGGATACAGAGCAGATCACTGACAATCACAGATTAGGGAAGAGGGAAAACTTGGCCACAAAGGGAAAGCTTGAAGTAGTTTTGGGTGAAATAAAACTGTTCAGGATCCTGACTATGGTGATAGTTAAATGAGCCTGTGCAGGTCTTAGTAGTACTGCATACCAATAAAAATAAGAAGAAGACATTATTAACAATAAAGATCTCAAATGAGGGAGAAAAAAATACTACACAATAATATACATCCTTGCTATTTAAGTAGTCATCAAGAGCATTTATCTGTCTCAGCTTTCTCTGTACATCAAAAAGTTATGTACTTTCAAAAAAAAGAGATAATGGTTTCAAATAAGAAGAAAAGAATAAAAGCACTCTCAGTGCTGCATAGCAGATGCCCAGGATTCTGGGGGAAAAGAAGCTTTAGCCCCAAAGTGGTGTTGCCCTGGGGTGAAACAGTCTTTGCAGTGGCTTAATGCCCTCTAGGTCCTTTAAAGAGGACTTGCTTCAACAACACTGGGGCTTGATTCTCACACATATAACACTGGTAAGCCATACAAGTTTTGCTCTATTGCATGAGGATAATCACTTTTATTCGAATCAGGTATAATAATCCTTAGGAAAGGAGTATAGTCTCGTATTCTCTCTTCACAATCCATATTACCATTTCCCCTACCTATGATAATTTCCATCAAAACTCACTCAGGATTCCTTTATTTCATCCCTATTTGGCTACCATTATCTTTCACTTCAAATAAATGCCATTAGTGAAATTGTAAAGCTAGTTGTCTTTCCCTAGAAGGGCAGATACAACTTGAAATCCTTGCAGAAATATTGTGGCCATTTAGGAGTAGTAAAAGCAATGGTTATTTTTCAAAGACCAGAAAATTTTCAGGAATTAAGACATTTTTCTTGCATTATGATCATTAAAAATGTCAGTATGCTTCTCATTGCTCCTTTAAATGGAAAAAGGACTACAGAGGGAATGAACAGATGAATAATTGATTCATTTATGTAAATGATACGATGTTAAAAATGTTGCATTTTTAATTGTGCCTTTTTAAAGTGTTTTATTTATTTGGATGCTTTGAAATTTATTCCAAATGAAGTCAATTATAGAGATTTTTAAATCACTGCCAGGAATTCAGTACAGATACATTGGCTTCAAGGCCAAGCAGCCTGGATTCAGAGCTCATCTCTACTACCTTCTCACTAGGTAACTTTGGGCTGAGGATCTCCTTTATAAAATGAGAATACTAATACACTGAATCTTATAGAGTTGCTCTGAGGATGAAATCAGTTATATGTAAAGTGTTTGCTGAGAGCTCCTGGGAACAGCAAAAGCTGTTTATAATCTTCCAATAAAGCAAAGCTGAATCTATTGCCTCTCAACACCTTTGGAGTCTGAGGACAAAATGAGTATAAAAGGACAAAGCCTAACATTGAAATTTTGAATTATGATTGAAAGCAGGTATTTCAATGGGGGTCTTGATGAGGATTGGGTAAGGATGATGGTAGTTTAGGGTTGGTGGAAGCAAAGATAGTATTTTCAGGAGGGAGTCAGGAGTAATAGCCAATGCTGTCTAATGAAGAGGTCATGGTCTTTACTCATTCCACTAATAGTCATTTGCAACTTTTATCTTCCAAAGCAAGTCTATCCAGTAAGAAAGTTATGCTAATGAAGACCATGGAATAGTAAAATTATGTTAAGATGGTTTTGGTTCTTAGTGCCCAGGCAGAGTGAAAGAATCTTTAAATAGCAAGTACTAGATGCTATATATTATTTGTTGTTTTCAAGTCTATTAATATTATTATTATTAAAATTGGGCATGACAAATTTTGTATAATCCATTTCAAACATGGCCCATGTTTTCCTTGGCTCTAGGTTCTAATGAGTATTTTTTTTTATCTTAAGAGTTATAAGCCTTGGTATTTCCGTGCCCATCTACTGCACACAATACTTTTTCTCCAGCTAGTTTACTTTGGTGAGTGACTATAACAGCACAAAATGATGACATTTGCTTTCTCCTGGGGAAAAGGAAGAAATCCATGAAAAATTAAAATGTAATAAATCCAGTGCTCTAAAAGAGGTAGAATAAAAGATTTAAGAAGCACAAAGGACAACGAGCCCAACTATGCCTGAGGGAGAGATCAAATGTGCCAATAAGGATGGCTCACGCCTATGATCTCAGCAACTCAGAAGGATGAGGTAGGGGATGTGCAAATTCTAGGCCATCCTTGGCAACTTGGCCAGGCCCTGTCTCAAAATAAAACCCAAAAATGGCTGGGGATGTGGCTCATTGGTCATCTATCCCACAATTCAATACCGGGTTCTACCAAAAAAAAAAAAAAAAGATGCTGAGGGAAGACCACATTTTAGCTCACAATAGCATCACCTTCTAGCAAGTTACAGGGTTACAAAATTCAGCTTAAATGAAATACGGTAATCTCCTGGGCCAGTGTAATTTATACTTTAAGATCTTGCCAGAACCGACCTGGTTTACACCTCTTTTCCTGGCTCTAAAATAATCCAGCTTTTGACCCTTGATTATGCAAATTGCCCTACTTACACTATATTTTGCTGCCATTGCACTAAAAACTGGATTGGGAGTTAGGAAGAAAGTGTTTGGATTGTAGCCCTGTCACTTACTTTGGGCAAATGACTTCATCTGAAGTTATGATGATGATTAAATATGGTGATAGAACTGAAAATGTAGGGTGTTTAAAATGCAATGTACAAATGTTTGGTTAATCTGAATAGTGTCATAAACAATTAGCATCACAAAGCTTAGAAGTAGAAAATATTTTAAAACAAATGTGAATAGACTTATACAAATATTTTCTTTGTAATATATATAATTATACTTGATTGATGTATTAATGCTTATGTTTCAGTCTCAGGTCCAGTTGTCCTTCTAACCAGTGGGTAGTAGAGAGTAATAAGAACTAGAGTATCAGAGATGAAAATTAACTCATTAAACCTTTGAAGGTTAGAGTTTCAATTTCCTCATCTCTAAAATAATACAATTCAGTTGAGAGCTCTTAACTAAAGGGTGAAGACCCTCTTCATGTTGAGTAAGAAAAATTTGCAGTCATTTTGCAAATGAGCCAGAAGATTTACACACACCCTCCCTGTATCTTTCTTCTACTTGTTCTCGAAGTCTGTCTCTGAAGAATAAATAAAAATTCTATACCTTCCCTGACCAGGCTCCAGGATAGGTGATGACTGATATTTGCTGTGTGGTTTTCCCAGAATACTTCTTCATCCTGGCAGATGGCATAATGCCTAAGTGTTTAATCTGCAACCAGGTTTGCTTCTCACAGGAAACTTATTTATCCTGGTGAACATGCTTGTGACTCTTGACTGACTTGTGTCTGGTTTATTCCTCCCAAGGTAGCCACTGTCTAGGAGAACACTGCCCAGGACAGTTATCTTCCAGTGTGTTGGTTGTGTGGAACACAGAGGAGGCATCATAACAAAGCAAATGGAATGGCAAAACAATGTACTGCTTACAGATCCCAAGAAGAAAAGGGTGGCATGCTTCATGGGGCCAATGGGAAGGGGAGTATGAAGTGGGACACATTTGTTCAACCAGGAGGTAGGGAGCCAGAGAGCAAGAAATGGACTACGAGACTAGGCTTTACTGAGATCAGGGTGTTAATCAAGCAGATTTTCCCTGAAGAGTTGTAATTGGTAAGTTTAGAAAAAGCAGACATGAGTTCTGTGGATTAATGCTGTGACTGAGAGGCCAGCATAGCCATTCAGGCCATGTGGCGTTTGGGGACAGCAGGGTGAGTCAAGTAGGTTGTATCTAACTATTCCTTAGTGAAGGATTCATAGCAGTTGTCTATGGGCTTCTGGTATAACAATTTCAACTTATATCATAATGAGCTTCATCTCTATTTCATGTATTTGCAAAACTGCTCCAGTTCCTCTCGATGCTTGGGAGCTCAGTAGGTGCATTTCGACTCTCTGGGTTTTAGAAGACCCAAGAGTGGTTAGCATTGGACTAGCTGGTTTCTAAACTCTAAATGCCCAAAATAGCACAGATGGAGAAATGACATAAATAAGAATGGATGCATTTTAAAAATAATAATTTAATAAGTTATCTAAGTCTGTATTGGTTTCCTAAGATTTAAAAAACAGGAATTTGTCTCCCACTTCTAGAGGCCAAAGTTCAAAATCAAGGTGTAGGCTGTTCTGAGAGTCAATCTCCCTCTGAAGGCTCTGGAAGAGAATATTTCCTTGCCTTTTCCAATCTTTGGTGACTCCAGGTCTTCCTGGGTGCTACCATTTTGTTATGGTTTATCCCTTCTGAAACTCATGTTGAAATTTAATTCCCATTATGAGATATTAAAAGGTGAAAGTAGGCAGGATCATTAAGAAGTAATAGGGATTTTCCCTCATGAATGGTTTAATCCATTCATGTGGTTAATTAATTCATGGATGAATGGGTTTATGTATTATCTTGAGAGTGGGTTTGCTATAAAAGTTGGTTTGACTTGATCTCACGTACCCTCCCCATGTCTCCCCCTTTGATGCTCAGATCCACCTCAGAATTCTAATGGCAAGAAATCCATCACCAAATGCAGCCACATGACCTTAGTCCAGAGCCGTGAGACAAAATAAACCTCTTTTCTTTATAACTTACCTATTCTGCACTTTATTATTGTGTTATTTTAAATAGAAAATGAATTAAAATCCATGGCTCAGCAAACTATTTCCGAGTATCGGTTTATGAATAGTTTTTTAACTTGCGGTTACATGATAATTTGTGTAAAACTGAAACCTTTTTGCAAGCAGTGGTGTCTGGTACCTGTAATACTTCATTGTGCCTTTAATGCTAAGGGACAAAAAGTTGTTTTATTTTTTTCCAGTAATCTTGCATTTGAAAGAATAAAACAAAAACAAGTAATAATTAGGAATAAAATACTTAGAATTTAACTTTTAAGCTGCAAGTTAAATGAAGAGAAGGTAGAAAAAATTTAAGATATTTTTAATTTTGACACCAACTGAATCATGATGAATACTATAAACAGTAAATGAGTAATTGCATGCTATGGTAAATACACTGTCGTGAAAACTCCCTCTTAAGTTTCCTGAACAGTTTCATTCATAATGATGAACTAATTATATTTTATCATCAAATGAACAGAACTAAATGAGCTATATTCAAAGGTCACTGCTTTTTTGTTTCAATATATATCTCTGATATTATAATAATGTTTTCTTCTAGAAGTAAAATTGAATCTAAGGTATTACCAGGCACTAATGGGAATATGAGGCTTATTAGTTCTCTTTTGAAACTGAGCCTTGGTAATATTTTTTTAAATATATTTTCATTTAATACTATCTTGCATTTGTTTGCCCAGCTTTTCATATGACAAAGTTTCACTCTCTCAGTAGTGGTAGGCTATTGGTGTTATAAAAAATGAATTTCATTATTAATAAGAAACATAAATATTGTCAATTGAAAGACTTGTGAAGTTTTAATCATATTTTAATTATTGAGAAACAGAAGCCAATTTAATTTAAAATTTAGTATCAAATATACAGATCAATGCTATCCATTGATTATATAAATATAATCATTGGATATATTGCCATCTTCACAACGAATGAAAAGCTAGTACAATCTACTTTTAGTACCTCAGGGTACATATCCCACCTTAATCTGGTCTTTGAGCCCAACTCCCAGATGAACTCCTTTAAAAAACATTAGCCTAGTTGATTGAGAAAGAGATGGAAACAAATCATCACTGTACATACTACCAAGTTTTAAAGGTATGAGCAGAGAGCGTGAATGCCTCTAGTGTAGTGGATGTCCCTGGTTGTGCACCCTGATGCTCCCATTCCTAGTTTTAAAAACTCAAACTCTCATTCCATCAGCTAATAAAGTATGGGTTCTTCACAGCTTCACAGAGTCCATCTCTACAACTTGCCTGGGCCTTGCCCACATCTCCCCTTCCTTGGGTAGTCCACATGCAGTGACTTGCCAACATTAAGACATAGCACCAACCCCTTTGACCCATTTCAGAAGACTCCAAAGGGCAGTGCCAACTCCCTGAAGGACTGGCTAAGACTGGTGCTGACACTGCATCGCAGCTCAGATTCTCTTTGGACAAGGCCATCCCACCCACACAGGTACAGAGTGTAAGAACAGGCCCCCAATAAACTTTCTGCATGCAAATTTGTCCTAGAGTCTCTTTTTTAGAAAAGTGACCTGTTACATCTGATTCAGGAAGACCAAGCAAGACTTTTCAGATATTTTATGATTTAAGATCTATTTCTCTAAGTATTAATAAGAATTTGTTAAATGGAGAATAAAAGGTGTACAGTCCATTGAAAGAAAAGGGATGAGGCAATAAAAATAAAAGATATGAAAGAATCTGTTTTATCAAGGTAGGTTGTGCAATTGTGTTAGAATACTAGAGAAGCAATTTGTAAGTGCCAGGGAGTAAGAGCACAGATTATGAAGGGTCCTAATCGCCAAACTGAGATATTTAGATTTTTCTCTATGAGTAGTAGAGAGTCATTTGTGGAATGAATGTGTAGTATGACATACTGTTTATTTTTTTTTCCACAATGAAGTCAGATGTAGTTTGAAAAGTTTTTGAAGAAGTGGAAGGGACACAAAGAAGAAGGCAGATGCAATTTGGGAAACAAAGATTTTCAAGGGCTAAACGGAAGCAGTGAGTTTGAATAGGGAAGGGAGATGAGAAATGCAATGGAGGTAGAAACAATCCTTGGGGAATTGGAGGTCAGAAATCAAGGTGAAGGAGAGGTAGTGGTTTCTGGCCTGGGTCATGGAAGCAGCAGAGGTTAAAAATAGACTAGAGCAACAAGAAGCATGGTTGAGATTGTGGCATTAGAGGAGCAAAGAGACTGAGAGTCTGCTGGTGCCCTGCTGAAGATGTCTTCATCAGTGGCTTAAGCTATGCATTACCCAAACACGCAAAAAGTATCGTCCTGTCCCAAAAGCGATTTACAAGTGTTAGTATATTGAGAGTAGAATTGAGGTTTGTAGCAGGGGAGGGGAAAAGTTTATCTTCCAATATGAACTTCATGCAGGAATCGATTATAGCCTAAGATAAACCAAAAGTTAGCTGGGCCATTTGCCAGAGATAAACCACTTTCAACACCTGGGCAATGCTGCAATAGGCGCTGCTGAAAACGCTGTGGAGCAGGACCATGGAGAAGTTGTAAGTTGCTTATTTTCTCTGACAGCAGGGATCCTGGAAGCAGTTATCTGCTACAATATTTTTCTTTTGTGGGACTCTAAAGCAGACTACATGCTGTAATTGTGTAGGCATACGCCTTGACAATGGAGCCGACAAGCCTGTCAGACTTGACTAGATGGTGAGGGTGTTAACCCCGGCTTGCTTCTCGCCAGTAATAGGAAGTCATGCTGGTACTCTGTAAAGCTCATTTTAAGCATTTCATATCACCAGAATCATACCTATTGGTGCAAAACACTGAACATTTAACTGAATGCTCTGTACACCTAATAACTTTCTCATATGATTGAATCATACAAAAATAAAAGAATTGTCTGAAGGACAATTTGGCATTTTGCAAGGCCAAGAATCATCTGTATCATATCATACAGAATACACATTAATAATGCAAAACCCAAGGTCCCAGTTTACCCTACCGAATTAGAATCTAGAGCAGGGTTTCTCAACCTTAGCCCTATTTATATTTGAGACTGAATGATTCCTTTTAGGACATCATTTGTAGGATTTCTACCTGCAAGATCCCAAGACACAAATATACATATAGGGACACAAACCTGTCATGACAATCAAGACATTGACAATTTTTTCCTGGGCAGCAAAATCAGTCCTGATTGAGAACAACTGACTTAGAGAGATGGGTCTGGATATTTGCTTTCTGGAAACACTGTGTTTTCCATTGGTGTTAGTACCCAGTAAGTGATTCTTATTGCCATCAATTTTGAGAATCAGTGATCTGAGAAAAATGCATTATTCATTTATTCATTTTCTCTTTTAATATCCGCTAAGTGCCTACTCAGTGCCAGCAAATCCTGCTCCATATGAAAGCTGCTGCAGTGAATAAAACACACCAAATTTCTGTCCTTGTTCAGCTAACTCAAAAGGGAAAAAATAGGCAGCTATTTGAACTTTCTTAGTCCTTGTTTGTGCTCAAAAGAAAAATAAAACAGGGTAAAAACAGTGGCAGAAGGCAATAAATACATCAACAAGATAAGAGTTTTTTCCGCCTCTGAAGTGCTGATATATGAGCAAAGACTTGGATGAACTTGAGTCAAGTTTTCTGCAAGTGCCATTCCAGGACTCTGGAGGGTGGGATGTCATTCCAGTATCCCCAAAGAACTACCGCCACATGACAAGCTCAGCTTGTTTCAACCACAAGGAACCGTTATCAGTGTTCCTGACAGAAGCCTCATCTTTAAAATAAAAATAATAGAGTGAAGGAGTGCTTAGGCCAGAAGGCCTCTGAGGAAAGCATCAGATAGTGTCTGCCAAGTTACATGGCCTCAAATTTGGGATGGGAAATGGTCAATCTTTCTGATTCTAAATATTTTTTCCATACATGTCTAACCCTCCCAATTATTGGCGTCTAATCTATTAAGTTGGTATTCTTTATGAAACCTATATTTAAATCCTTTCTAATTTTAATTCAATCACTAGCTACAGGGCTTGTTCATATCACAGACAGTCAACAGATGGTCATAACTTTTCCTTTTCTCCAGTCTTTTCTAAATTTGAAGACAGCTGCTAACTTATTTCCATCCCTTTTTCAGATCACAGTATTTGGCCATTCTTAGCTTTCATTTCTACTGTGCTTTAAGTCATTGCTTTCACCCTTTGAATGTTTCTTTATCAAAATCTTCCCTAAAACTTGAGGGAAGATCCCTAACAGTTATCATATATCACTGTTAGGAAGCACCTCACCACAGTTGGCCCAACACAAATCACTGCTTAATTTAGGAGACTCTGCAGAGAATTTTAGTCATGCTCACACTTCAAACTATTTATGCACTTATTACTGATGAGAATATCCTATAAAATTATAATAGTTGAGAGGATAATATCATTTAAGGGACTAGTGTTTTGATTTTTATCTCCAAAAGTTACAAATGTGAAATCCGCGATTTAAGCTTTTCATATCTCAGTTTCCTAGAAGATATGATCCTGGTAAAATGGTAAAATGGGAATGATAATAGAATCTATCTCGTGTCATTATGAGAGTTGAGAAGATCCATGAAAAACACTTAGCACAAACCCTGAAACATACTAAGTTATGAATAAAGTTTTGTTATGGATATCAAAATAATAATAATAGCAATAACAATAACAGCAACAACATGATCAGAACAAGGACAGGCACCAGAGTTGATATCCTTTAGTAGAAGCATGAGGAGTTTAAATTTTTTTTGTCTTTCTACATGACATTCGTAGCTCTTGTTTGTGAAAGAAAATGGAACTTCTCTTGAGAAGAGGAAGGTCAGTGGCAGCCATGTGTAGCTTACAGCTTTTCTTCGTATTTGAAGAGGTATGGAATGGTATGCCCAAAGTCATTAGCAGGCACAATTCCAGCACTCTTCAGGATCATATCTTCTGGAATTTGACTTCTTTCTACCCGTTTGAGTCAGCTTTGTGGTACTGTGACCAAAATACCTGACGAGAACAACTTACAGGAGAGAAAGTTTATTTTGGCTCCTGGTTCCAATGGACTCCATTGTTCTGGGTCCAAAGTGAGGGAGCGTATCATGACAGAAGGGTGTGATAAAGGGAAGGTGTTCCTTTCCTGGTAGCCAGAAAGCAGAGAAAGGGAAAAGGGGGCCACACACAGAGGAACTCTTCCAGGGTTCATCCACCAGTGACCCACCTCCTCCAGCCACACCCCACCTGCCTACAGTCACTTAAACTAGGATGCACCCCTTAGGTTACAGTTCTCATAATCTAATATTTACCTCTGAACATTTCTGAATTAACACAGGAGTTTTGGGGAGACACTTCATATTTAAACCATAATACTATCTAATAAATATTAAATGGGAGAACGAGAGGAAGGAGGAAAGTATGTGTAGAGAGAGTGTTCTTTCTCCTCTTCATATGTATGTGTTAGTTCAAGCCCTAAATGTTACCAAATGTTGTGTGCATTCACTACCCTAGAGCTGGACATCCTCCTCCTGAATAATGAGAATAATGATAAATGAATGAATTTTGCCCTCAGACTACATACACAAAGCTGCTAGACACGGAGGATTCTGAATTGACAAAGCACATCTCTTGCTCCCCAGAGTTTATAACTAATTGGAAAAAGAGGAAATCATTAACATATAATGCAGAACCTGGCTTGGGATCCTTTAACCAATTTAATTAAAAAATATTGTAGGCTGGTGAGGTCATGCACATCTGTAATCCCAACTACTCAGGGGACTGAGGCAGAAGCATCCCAAGTTCCAGACTAGCCTACCCAATTTAGCCAGACTCTGTCTTAAAATAAAAAATAATAGAAGGGCTGGCAATGTAGCTCAGTGGTAGTTTAGTGGTAGAGTGCCTCTGAGTTCAATTCCTAGCACTGAAAAATAAATAAATAAATAAAAATAAATTAAGTCCAATATAAGTAGTATAATATAGCTGCCCGGCCACTAGGCCACCACCAGGCCACTGCTGATCAACTCTCCTATGAGGTGGGCTTTGCATTTCTGTTACTTTTGTCTCTAAGTATATCTTCCCTACACGTCATCCAGTAGGAAAACTGTTCATAATTGTCTCATTCAGAAGAAAGTGAGTGAGTGAGTGCTATGTGGAGGAGACTGTGCCTGGGATTAGAGGACCAGACACTAGATTATTGCTTGTATTCGTTTGTCAACTGTTTGGGGCTTTGATCAGCTGACAAATTCATTAAAGGTGATTAATGGACTTTCATTTGTTTTTTAGCTTATTGAGTGATTATTTTAGCTATCGAGTTATAAACAATTTATGAGGAATTGTCACAATGCAGTTTTTGTTAATGGTCTTTAAAAACATGCATATATGCCTTATTGATATTTTGTTTATATGCAACCAATTATTTATTTATTTAGTGACTAAAGTGACTTGGAGTAGTCATTATGGAAACTTGGCAGCTGCAAGAAAAGATAATTCATGGTCCCTAATAATGGGCAGTTTATAAATCAGTTGGAAAAAGACATAAAACACAAATACATAAAAGACAGTTAAAATTTTAAGGCACTATTTGCAGAAGGCCAAATGATTTACTATAATAAAACAGCCCCTCCACCCTCGCCCGCCAAAAGATTCTGGATAGTCAGTGATGACTTACACTGAAAATGGGAAATAAGATTAATGGTAAAGGATTTGTGGAGTTTCTAGAATGTGGTTGGAAGGAAGAAGCATCCATTGAGGAAGCACAGATAGAGTAGGCATGGACAAAACATCAATCTCAGACAGAATGTAGCACTTGAGCTGGAATGTAAGTTGAAGAAAAGAGTATGTGTTGGAAGGAGATACTGCAGTCAGACCTGCCTTACTGCTGCTTGATCTATTGAGAGATATTGACAAGTCTTGCTCATGGTCACAAACTGACCATAAATATGTTTTACACAGTAAATCTAATGGTAATGAGAGCAGAGCCCCTCTTAGTGGCAGTGTAAGTTAAAACAAAGAAATAATTGTGAATTTACAAATAAAATTGGGAGATTTTAGAAACTGATGACATGGGCTTATTTTTATTTTATTTATTTAATTGATTGATTGATTCTGCAGTGCTGGGAATCAAACCCAAGGCCTCATGCATGCTAGGTAATCTCTCTACCACTGAGCTACTCCCCCAGCCCAAGGCTGGTTTAAAAATAAGGAGGCCCAACAAAGAGGAAGAATGTAGATTGAAACCTGAGGGTTTTCAACACTGGGGAATTAAGAGTATTGTCAAGAGAAATAAAAAGAAACCATCACAGTGAGTAAAATACGTTTGAAGCTGAAATGAGATACTCAGTTCTTAAAATACTGAATTATCAGTAATAGTATTATA
Source organism: Xerus rutilus (assembly GCA_028644305.1). Classification (NCBI taxonomy): domain Eukaryota; kingdom Metazoa; phylum Chordata; class Mammalia; order Rodentia; family Sciuridae; genus Xerus; species Xerus rutilus. The sequence continues at coordinate 56,802,821 of CM053411.1, forward strand.
TAAGATAACACTATCAAGCAGCTATGTTAGTGAATTGGATATAAGGGAGAATTCAAAACTAAATATGTAATTTAAGAAGTTATTCATCATAGGTGACTGATAAAATTATGAAAATAGATATAATATCAGAAAATGAAATCTATCAGAAAATGGCTGAAGATAAAACTTCAGGGTACTGCTATATTTGAAATCATAAGGAAATTGAAAAACAAAATCAGAGAATTGGAAATCGGAAGAGAATTACTCACAGCAGTTACAGAATTTAAGGCAAGAAGGAACTCCAAGAGACTGGAAGTTGTTAAGAATGTCAAATGTTGCTCAGAGGTAAAAAGAATACTTTTTCTTCATATGCTTTTTCATAGATTTATACTAATCTGCAATGAGAAGATTTAAGGCCTATGAATTACAAGTGAATAAATTTATCAATTCAAAGAATCCTATCGGTTTGTAAAAGGAAGAAGAAAGGCAATACCTGCAAGGTATTCCAACTTTCTTTGCCTTTGTATTAAACATGAGAACCAGACAGAATTGTAGCAGGAACCAGAAGAAATATAGGAACAAATTACTGTTTCTTTTATGAAATTTTTTTTATTCTACTAGTGTCTCTTTAAAAATAAAATCAGCGAATAAATGTCCATTTCAATTGATCTTCTGTTGGACCATGCTATTGGTCTGACATATACATTAGTGCTTCTTAGATTTAACTACCCCCCTGGGATAAGACTGAGAAACAACAATGATATTTTATGGAGATTGTCAAGCAGCTTTCCTTTACAGCACTTCTTTCCACTGTATTTTTTATTTTATTTTTTTAAAGATGGACAGTGGGGATCATTTTAATTAAAAAATACTAATATGTATTTAGGCTTTGATAAAGCAAATGTCTTTAGTCACATGCTGTTATGAAGATGTAAGGACTATTACCTTTTATAGAACAATTTTATATTGGAGTTCTTTCTACTGTCTTGTCTGTCCCTTACTAAGCATGACTTTGGGAAATTCATTTCACAGCACTAAGATTTTTTCCTCCCCTGTGAAATGGGAGTATTGATGCTCAGTCTTGTTTGTTACTCACAGAATCAACAAGGATCAAATGTAATGACATAAATCAAAATATTTTGTTAACTATTAATTGCCATATGAATGCTGCCATTGTGATGAATTATTTCTAGAATTTACTCTTCCTGGAGGCAAAAGTCAGATTGCTCCCAAGGAACTAGAGAACCTACCACAGTGCCTGACATGAAGTCAGAAAGCAATAAATACTTGTTGGATTTCATTACTTCCTGCAAAGTATAACCATGAAGTTGATTGCATGTGGAAGTATTGAAATGTATACTGAACAATCAAATAGAAAATTATGGAAACAAAGGCAGACTCAACTCTCAAAAGAACATTAATCCATCCCCAAATACAACACTGTGTGAACCAGCCTACATCTGTCCCATGTGCTGAAAGCTTCCCAAGAAAAGAAGTGGCACAATTTCCACTGTGCCTTTTATTTCATGTCTAATAGCCTTTCTAGCCATTTCCCAAACTAGAGAGTGTTTATTAGCAAATATGGAAAATATAGCCAGAGGAACTGACAACATTCACAGAATAAGGTTCAAAAAAATCCAACAAAAGGACAGAAAATAGATTAACTGTGAATGAGAAAGCTATGCCAAACAATGTGGACGCAAAGAATGGTAAATAAAATGTCACAAGGAAATGTCTTTTCTCAGTGGAGTTCCTGGATATTTTTACTAAGACACTAGTGCATATTAAAATTAGTTCTTTAGGATAAAGTCAATACTCTATAGTCTTTTTCTTTTTTGTTCATTTTTTGGTGCATTATAGCTGTATATAATGGTGATATTTGTTGTTAACTATTTGTCCATGCACACAACATTAACAATATAACTTATTCAATACCAATCTCCACTATTTCCCCTATCCAGTCTTAATTATTTCACAAGGACTTTTAGCATGGTAATGTTTACACATGGGATGGCTAGCTACAGAAAGAGAAAGGGATTTTTTTTTTTTTTTTTTTGGTACCGGGGATAGAACTCAGGGGCTCTCGACCACTGAGCCACATCCTCAGCCTTATTTTATGTTTTTTATGTAGAGACAGGGTTTCACTGAGTCGCTTAGCGCCTAGCCATTGCTGAGGCTGGCTTTGAACTTGCGATTCTCCTGTCTCAGCCTCCCTAAATGCTGGGATTACAGGCTTGCGCCACCGTGCCCGGCTGAGAAAGGGATTATTGATCCAGGAAAGGGGAGATGCAGAACAGTAACACTTGACCTCTTCTCAATCCCAAACATCCTCAAACAGATCTTTTAGTTCTGCCATTTTCAGTGACTTACATCTCAATATTGTTCTCAGTTGGCTATTAAATACCTTTTTAAATTTATTAGTTTATTACCTGCTGCTATTATCTGAGTGTTTGCGTCCCCATACAATTTGCATCTTGAAATCTAATCTCCAATATGATGATATTAGATGGGGCCTTTGGGGGGTGATGAGGCCATGAGGGCCTTCATGGCATTGTAATTCTCATTAGATGTTTTACAGAGCCACTTTGACCCTTCCATCATGTGAGCACATAGAGACACCACCATCTATACACTAGAGTGGCCCCTCATTGGACGTGGATTTTTGGCTCTTTGACTTACCAGCTCCTAAGGCTGTAAGAAATAAGTGTTTATTGTTTATAAGTCACTCTATTTATGGTATTATGTTATAGCGTCCAAACAGACTAAGATGTCTGATCATAGATTTTTAATTTACCTTCTTTCACCAAGATATTGACTTTTGAAATGAACATCTAACTTGGAAACAGAAATGGTGGCAGATGGGCAGTTGAACTAACAGGAAGGGATCATAGCTAAGAACTAGTAGGTTGATGCCTCCTACCTAGTGAAAATCTTAAAAGATAACAAGAGAAGCCCTATGTTATCATTCGTGCTCTTAAGGTACAAGGATCCAGTGTTAGAACAAGACACTGAACTAGAGATGAGTCAGTCAGAGAGTAAGCTAGCTCGCTAAAACCAAGTCAAATATATGCCATGTCAAGCAACAGGTCGACAGGGTAGTTTTAATTATTTTAAAAAATGAGGGCATATATGTGGGACACTTAGATATATTTACTTCGGGAGACTAGGGGACCTTCTGGCAGGTCATCATTCCCATGGCAAGATGATAATCAGTTGTACTTACGGTCTGGCATTTTACCTACCATACCTTTAGACAGAGGAGACACTAGACACAGGAGACTTGGGGAGATGTTCTCATTATTGCTGAAACTCTGCCAATTCCCTGGGCCAATGATATGCAGACATTCTCATCCTCTCACTGCAAACGAGTAGCCTGTAACATCTTCATCTGTTACAACTTTCAGCTGCTATGAGGGTGGCTGGTGGCCTGCAGGAAGACTGCTTCCTTTGGAAGTGCTGAAGAGAGTTCTTTATTTCACCTTACAGAGGTTAGGGGTTGAACTGAGAAGCCTCTGGACAGTACCTGTGCTGTTCCCTCTGGTTGAGTAACCGATCACTCTCAGGAATCAAGTGGACAAAATCAGAAGTAAATCGCTGCCCATAACTGTACTGTATGCATCATTAGCTTCTGTTGTCTCAGTATGCAAACTATAGAGATGAAGTAGAGAGTTTTGTTTTGTCCCCTAACAAATTAATTATAAAAGGATAATTAATTATAAAAGGTCTCTCCATAATAGTAAATGATATAACAAAGATCATAGTTTATAGCTCCATCAATTTCATAGGGATTTGAAGCACATGGCCTTTATTGGGGGCTGGGAGGGGACAGCATAAGCAGAGTGAATGAAGTGATGGTTCTTGGAAGCTTTACAAGGTATTTTATTAAGTAATATCACATTGTTATTACATGCACCAGAGATCATTTCAGCATTAAAGACACATTTTATACCAGGGATGGAGGTAAGGTAAGGGAGGAAATGGTATACCTAAATGAGCTCACAGGACAGAGATCACAAAGCATGGTATGAAATCTCTGCTGCATCCTTACAGCATTAACATTCAGCTAATAGAGCAGATGCTTGTTTTAGCTCATGAGGGATTCAGAATCCTCTAGTTTTTACTCTTGGTTTCTCTGTGAGCATTTTCACTAACAAAACTACAACTTATAAATATATATTCTCTGCAGCAGTTCTTCTCACAGATTTATCTGTTTTATTGATTTGTTGCATTTTGAATTATCTTTCAATCCCAGGAAAATTACTCCATTTTTTTCCTCACAAATTTCCCTTTTCCTGTCTCCTTGTTATTCATAAGCCTCCCCCTGCAGCCTGCTTCCAGAAATTGGATTTTATAATGAGAAGTGTTGCAAGACTGCTTTTCTGCTCATAATATGAGAGCACTAAGAAAATATAATATTTTTGCCCACTTTTGAGATGCTCAGGGTGGAAGAGGGAAAAGGAAAGGAACAAAGGAGAACAATTCTGAGCAAATATTACTACCCACTTATTCTGTTGTCCTGTCATGAAATGCACATCAAACGCTGCTAGACCAAGTTCGACAAGCAGCCTCTAAGAAAGATATGGATTCTTCTGCAAATGTGTACTAATGATTCATTGTCTGACATTTTTTAAAACTCTCCTCATAGAATTGGTTGTAAATAATTGACATGGCATGGAGCTGGAAGGCAACAGACTATCTTAGAAGGCTGGTGCAGTCGTAATGCCAGGTTTAAAGAACTTTTAGTAAGCTCCAAAGGCTGAAGATACTACCCTTACCAAATACCAGATCAAGCTGAAAAAATGCTACCAAGATTCAAACTATCCAGATAAAGGAAGAACATATAATGTTTTGTGAAGAAAGCCTTGGAACTTGTCTTAACTCCTAAATTACAATGGGCTGTACTTGCGTCTCCATTAGAAAAATATGACTAGTTTTCTTGTGTAGGAATGTGGTAAAGAGGAAGAAGAAGGAAGCAAGGGTTAGAGAAAATGTACTGCTATAATCAGTAGCATTCTTTTATTTAATAATAATTCCTCCTACCCTTTCTTTTTAGGCCATTGACTTAGCATGCCCCCAGAACACAGTAGCTAGGAAACGCTTTCTGGGTTTAGTAATTCAAGAATAATAGAAATTTATGGGTGACTGTGTTTAAGACTAAGGGACAAAATCTAATTATAAAGGTCTAAAAATCTTTCAGTCTGTTTCCTGTAGTAATGCTAATTGAATTCAAATTTTTCTCATAATTTTGTTCATGTAGTTGATGTGGTAAATAGTACAAAGATGATTAAGCCAAATTTTTTCCTCAGAAACTTACTGACATATGTATAATTCAAGTGGTATCAGGTAAATGTATTAAAAGAAGTTCAGTACCATATCGGACAATTCCAAGGAATGGAACATTGCATCCAATCAAAAATCAAGAGTTTTTTTCAGAGCAAATGGTGATTGACCAAATGAATAGATACAATCTTTGTTAATTCATGGGGGAAGTATCACTAGTACATTTGAAAACAAAGGACTTAAGGGACAAATATAAATATAAATATAAATATCTTATCTTCACTATAGGAAAGAGAAGGGAAGGGAGAAAAATGGAGATGCACCTTGGAAGGGAGCTGACACAATGTTATGGTGGCTTTAAGATGCAAAATGGATCGATTTTAAGGAATTTTATGAAAAATACAGAGCACTAAAGAAAAGAAAGTCAAAGGTAAAGACTATGTACCCATACTAGGGTGTTTGCAGAAGTCTATAGATCAGGAAGTGGGTTTCAGAAGATTGTTGGACACAGAATCAATGTAATTTACAAGAACAAATGTGTTTCTAATACTGAAATTCTATTTGTCTGAAATTCAAAATCTGAATGATAAATAAAATATGGTAAGATTACTTTCAGGATAGCAAGAACAAGAGTTTGATTTAAGGAAGAAGATATCATATTTATTTGAGCATTAGTCAAGAAAAATTAATTAATAGAATTAAATGTTTACATAAAAAGAAGAAACGTCTCAAATCAATAATGTAGAACTTTTTTCCTTTTTTGATACTGGGAACTGAACCAAGAGATGTTTTACCATTGTACTACATCTCCAGTCCTTCTTATTTATTTTGAGAGAGGGTATCACAATGTTGCTCAGGGCCTTTCTAACTTGTTGAAGCTGGCCTTGAACTTGCAATCTCCCTGCCTCCACCTCCTACTCTCTGAGATTTAAGGTATATAGCATCATACTTGGCCAGTGTTTTAAAAATATAATGCATTATGTAAATTTATCAAAAGGTTTCAGACATATCAGTAAATTAAATAATAAAGAAAATAATTATATACTATCATAGCTCAATAATTCTTAGCCATGATCATTGCTTTTCTTAAAAAAAATCCTAATTTTGAGACATTTTCAATAGAAAAAATGTTTTCAAAATTTTAGAATACGTCAAATTTATAGGTATTATTATTTAAAGCATTGTTACTTAATATTTATAATATAAATTTATTATTATTTTTCCATCACAAGAGATTCTTTTTCTCTCTCAGAACCTTGAGTTAAGCAAAAAGATGTTTTAAAAATTGTTGGACAGGATAGTTTCATAAGTAAGTAGCTAATACAAGCTCAGTGGGCAAAAACATTTTCATGTTCATTGTTGAAATGTGTTACCATGGAATTGAAACATGTTCAATTTTTCCATATAAAAATGCAGTTATTTCTATATTTATTTCAGAAAGCCTCTAAGTTCATTGTTGGAGCAATGTATTGACATATTTGCAAAGCACGTTGGAGTTTATAAAATTCAGTCCATTTTATCTCTTAACTCTGTGGAGGCAAGTATTATTTTCTTCATTTTATATCTGAGAACACCGAGGCTCAGATAAATAGTCTGTAATGAATTCCCAAGTTTCTACATAGCCAGGTGTGTCCAGGTGTAGTCAGGTCTTTTGTCTCATAATCCAGTGTCGTTGTTCCTGAGGCGGAGGAACTAGGTTAAGGAGATCAAATGTTTGGGGTCTTTTATTGACAGTTTTTAAATCCTGAACTCCAACTGCCTCTCAACTTCCAAAAGCCAGGGACCGTGGTGAAGTCACAGTGTAAGTATCAACATGCTGCCTTTTTCACCTATTACATGGCAGTAAATGAGAAGCTGCACAACTGTGTTTCTTATCACTCTCCCACAGTGATTTTTACAGAAAAATAATAGGGGTAGCGGGTGTGAGATGATTCCTGAGTTCCATTTCAGTGCTTACATTCTGTTATGCTACCCTGCTGAGAGCAGAGTAAATGCACACAGGCACACTGAACCAATTAATCCACTTCAGAAAAATGGGAGTTAGAGTTGTCTTCTTTGAAAGATAATAGTTCTGACAGCATTCCTGACAGTCACTCAGAGATTGATCTAATGTGGGGAAAAATGAAACAACTGGAATTTGTCTGCTTTGCCCTATTCATAATTTCCAACTACAAATTCTGCAGACTTTACAGAGCATCACCACAGACTGGACATGCATGTCAGCTGTCTATCTGCTACCTCTTTCAAGTTACTTCTCCTGCCATCCTGAAGCAACTTCCTTGCTCTCCGTAGAGATTCACACAAATGACTGCTTAAGGGCAAAAACGAACTAGTTGACATTTATACTTTAAAGACCCTTTCAAGGTCTACACTAGGCAAGTTAAAGGAGCAGTGATTAATTTGGTCTGACATTTTAAGGAAATGTTTTAAGAAGAGGCAGGGTCATGGATTGTGAAAGAAGAGATGAAGATATTCCGGATGGGGTGAGAAGATTGCAAAAAAAATTAGTTGAGAAAGTGGAGGCCTGTAAGCAAAGGTGTGCTGGCAAAATTGTGGTATGGATTAGCTGTAGCTGGCCTGAGGAGATAAAGAGATTAGAAAGGGAACAGAATGAAGTGTGAAAGTTATAATGAGACCAGTTAGGAAAGGCCTTCACAAATGTTAGCGTGATTTTATATTTATTTTTTATTTTTTTTGTTGCTGCCTTTGGGAAGGTAGCATTTTCCAGTACTTCTCTTAAACAGAAGGAGGCTTCTAAAAATGGAAGCTCAGATTATTTGTCCTCCACTTAAAAGCCTGCTCTCACACCTGACCTATAAAAATGAAAAATACCAGGAGTGGGTATCCCACATGGATCTTAAACCCACGATGTATCTAGATCTAGATGTACCTACTGCGTCTTTAGCAGGTCTCTTTAAAGATGTCAACAGGGTGGAGAATTCAAGTATATGCTAACCCCAGCTTGCAAATTTTAGCCTGAATTAATTGATACTTACATGCTGGCCTTGACCCATAAGCCTGGGAAAGTGGCTTCTAGCATCTCCCCGTTAATTCTTTAAGTGAATACAATGGGCAGACAGGAGGAATATATCTTTCAGGTACAGCTTTTAGCATCCTGAAATGAGACTTGTTTGGTGTATATAAAATAATGTTTACTAAGATAATGTTTTAATGAAATTCTCTAAATTTTAGTTCACTTCATTTGACTTATATTTTTTTCACTATTTTATAGTGCTTCAAATCAAATAATCTGATAAATTTCAATGGCTACTGATTATTTCAGCAATTTTTATTTGTATATGTTGCATACATTATGAAAGTTATGAAATTCATTTTGCTAACTAAATTAGGTAATATAATTTTTCTTGTCCAAGATCTTTTTATCAGTTTAATGTAAGTTGAATACTGGCAATATTTCTACAATGCCTTAAAACATTTGCTATTCTGTAATTACAACCAGAAAGTAAAATTAGATAGACTAAGGAGTTGTGTGGATTGAATTTATGAGTTAGTAGATAATTACTCTTAATGTAAAACTGTAGGACATAAGGAAAGATCAAGTGGTGTTTGGAATTTTATAGCTTGATCTTAGTAGATTATATTGTGACCTCTGTCTGAATAAAAACAAATACAACTGTTTTTATAACAAATAGAAGCTTAGTTTAACACACCCCAGGGATTCAGGAAGAAAAAGCAAGTGCTTCACCCAGCTCCCTCCCTTCCTTTCTCCTTTTAACCCTTTCTCCTTGTCAAGCCATTTGGGCATCTGACAATCTTGTGTGATTCTTCTCCCCAGAATATCATCAAATTTCAAGGAATGTACTTAGCCTCCACCTGAGTGCAATTCCTTTATGAGACTTTCCAAACAGTCTCCCAAGCCTGTATTTCTCCTTGTATCCCATAACTCTAGGACAATGCTTCTAGGTCCAACTTCTCTTATTTCTCTCATCAGTCCTTTTGCCACTCTTTGCCTTCTTGCTTTTTTGGTGATTAACACTTCATAGCCTCACTTTCCTCTTAGCCCTCTTGAATGGAGGCCCCCACTCATTCAGAAAGCCAATAAAAAGGACAAACATTTTTCTTCATTTCTTCTTATTTATCTATTTACATGTGCTTTTTTCTTGACTATTGCTCAAATAAATATGCTATCTTCTTCTCCAAATCAAACTCTTTTTCTTGCCATCCTGAGAGTAATCTCACCATATTCTATTTGTCAATCAGATTTTGAATTTCAGTCAAATAGAATTTCAGTATTAGAAACACTGACATTGGTTCTTGTAAATTATGTCAATTCCATGTCCAACAATCTTCTGAATCCCACTTCCTGATCTTTAGCCCTCTGTGAACACCCTGGTATTAGTACTTAGTCTTCATCATTGACTTTCTTTAGTGCTCTGTATTTTTCATAAAATTCCTTAAAATTGATCCATTTTGCATCTTTAAGCCACCATTGTGTCAGCTCTGTTCCTAGGTTCACCTCCATTTGTTTTTCTTCCTTCTCTTCCCTTATCCTGTAGTGAAGCTATTTCCTACCCCTTATGTCCTTATGTGATCAATTATTAAAATGAAATTTGTAAAACTCTTAATAAAGAACAACTTCAATTGCCTTTTGAGAAAATCCTTATTTCCCTTTGTGTTCACATTTAATTTAACAACAGACTGAAGTCTTTAAGTATGTGGAAAATAAGAGTTTTTATTTTATTTTTTTATTTTAAGCCACTGTCATTTTGTATTTCTTTGGAAAATTAAATAAATTTTCCTTTGCTTTTTTATTCTTGGGAATGTAGCTAAGCTACGAAATAAATAAAAAGATGCCCCTGATAGCCATGATAGAATTGAAGATGTCCAAGGCAAAGAGGATGTAATTAGTTAAATTAGAGAATGAAAACAAAAAGAGAGAGCTTCAAGATAGATTATTAAATTGAAAAGGTAATAAACAATCTTTTACAAAGGAAGAAACTTGACAAAAAGGAAAGTGCAGTGTTTTATTCTTATTAATAAAAGAACTATAGCTTTTCCTGTGTCTTTAGCTAAATGAAAGATTCAGTGATTAACTGTGGTTTTAAATTAATGTGACTATAATTTGTTGATGGTATTTCGTAAGAGACTTTGGAATCTGCACAATCCATGGGTTCAGTCTTCACCCTCCTAATTGCTACTTATAGCACTATAAATTTTTTTAAAAATCCTCCCCTCAATTTTTGGTCTATACCTAATCAGGTATTATCTACAGATATTTATCAAGAATTGAGCACTGAAACCTGATTTTGTAGTATGGATTTGTATCAGACTTACCTGACAGAATCGAGCATAAAACAATGAAGCCATAGACCTTCCCTAGAACTATTGCATTCAAATACACAGTTACACAATCCAGGACTATTGGTTCCATTAGGCAATTTGGGAAATGTGATAGTTTGTAAAAATATATATGTATATTATATATATTTATATTGATATGGGGAGGGGATTGATATGGGGAAATTACATGGTACAAACTGATCAGTGTCCTTATAAATGTCATTTTCCCCCTCTGGGTTTAGCTCTCTACTCTGCAAATGAAGTATACCAAATATCACCCCATATCTTACAGAAATTTCAAGGGAAGGCAATGAAAGAATGCCTGGAAAATAGATTCCATAGAGGGTGGTGAGGGTGTTCAGGACGCTGCTGGATGGTGTTAAGGAAAACAACTTACACCTTACCAACTTTTAATTCCATTGAAGTACAAATGCTCTATCACCAATTCTGAAAGTACATCTCAGGGACACATCTGATTCCTCCCTAAATGCAGAAAAGTTACAAAATTGGGAGGCTTCTTTTGCTCATCCTTCTTCAGGCTGTTCCTCAGACATCAGGATTAAATTTTCAATACAAGTTCTAAATAATACCGCCATCTAATTCTTAGAGCCAATACCAAGTGGCAAAGAATTGGGGATGTTCTGCTGATGGACCTCTGTAGAAAATTAATTACTGTGGTACACCAGGAGTTTCTCTGTAGGGCTAAGGATCCCATCCTATATGATTCTGCAATTCCTTTTTTTGTAGCAGCAAATCCCACTGGCTACACTGAAATCATATCTTTATAGAGCTCCTACACTGCGGGAGCTCAGAGATCAGGGTATAAAACACTGTGAACTAGAGATCCCAAATCAGTTGACCACAATGGCCTGACTTGTGGCTTTTCTAGTGCAGTGAAAGTTTGGCCTAGTTGCTTGTGTTTCTTTTTGCAGCCTCCCCCATATAGTCCTCTTCACATATCTATTGCTCCAGAGCCTCAAATAGCTAGTTCCCACAAAAGGGTTTGTGACTTTTGACTTTAGCCTTGCCCATAAGTAGGAAGAAAATTTCTCCTTTTTCAGTACATTGATTCTCTAGAAGTATTATTGCAGTTGAAATTATATATTAAGCATTTAATTTCATGAATTTCTACCTAAGAATTATGGTGAACATTTTCACAATTTGATTAAATATGTTCTGTAGAATACATAGAATCATGGGGGGGGGGATTCTTATATTAGAAAAACATTTTGACCTTTATTGGCAACCCATTTAAAATATTTAGATGCATGGCTCTTTGGTAATTGCCCATTATATAAAAGAGGCAAAAAAGAAAAATTGCAGTCCCAGGAATGCATAGAGGGAATTAAATTTGTGCAATTAAGAAATATAATGTAGCTTTCCCATTAGAATATATCAAATCTCATTTCTGTGTCATTTTTGCCAAGCCAGCACACAGGCACTATGCCTACATATCGTCATCATATGCAGCTGCCCACATCATCAAGGAGAACTCAGACATTCCTTGTTCCTTTACATTCCATGTTCAGAGTGACACATTTCCCTAGCATGGTACAGTTGTGTTTTCCAAAAAGCCCTTTAGCAATTAAAATGTGAAGTCTGGAGAAATGGATAAAAAATACTAAGAGCAGTCAGGCACTTTGTGAATGCAGGAGAACATGCTCTTGAATAAAAATGCAATCTAAAATGTAGCCATAAAGATTATAGCATGTTTATATTCATGTCCATGATAGAATAAATAATATATATGAAAGTTTGGTGACAATATATGAATCAAGCTAAGATAGCCAGAGTTCTATGAAAGTTGTTGGCATACTAAAAAAAATTTAAGTCCATATTGCAATATTTCTCCAGTGAAGAAAAGATAAATGCCAGGTATTTGAAAACATTTGTTTTTCATGTAACCATTGTATTGAACCATGAAGGGCATCCCTAAGTGTTTTGCACTTGGAGATAAGCCCTGAAAAGACAGGTGGGTTGTCAAGTTGACTTCATTTTTCAAGAAAGTAAACCAAAAAACAAGTGAAAACTCACCAGTGACAAAAAGAAGGAAAAAAAAGGGATGGGGGTAGGGAAAAGGAGAAGTAAAAGGAGAAGCATCCAACTCTTTACATAAAATGTTCAGGAACAGTAATAGGAATTATGGTTACATTGCCAAGCATCTGCATATTCCAGGTATTATGCTCTATAAAAACTTCTTCCAGAATGCTATTTTACTACTCTTAGAAGTCAATTAGTAGCTATGTTCAATTTCTACTAATTCATATTTTACACGTTTTTAGCTTTTTATTCTCACGCTATTGAAATTCTTTCCCTTCATATTTATTATAACTCTGTCTTATAAATGAATAGCACATGTCATCTATGACAAGGGTGGATCCTGCTACCAACTGAGGGTTCCTTCTCTCCTATGCATGGCCTTCACACCCTCTCTAACTCTCTAGAAAATACTTCTGAATTATAGAAATGATTATAACTGGGGTAGAGTGGGTCTCAGTCAATTATTGTTTGTAATGGATTGGATCCTGTCAGCTTATGTCCCCCTTCTTTAAGAGGAAATAAGAGGGAGGCAATGTGTTTGAGACTGTGGGGCTACTGTGCCTCAAATTTCAAATAGAAAACTCATGGAGACATCTTCCTCTGGAAGAAGAGAATGTTTGGAAGCACATGCTTTCCAGTTTCCAGAATTTTTACTTTCCCAACTGCTCCTAGAAATGTCACTTGGGGTTACAAAAATGCTTTACTAATTCCAGGAAGCAGTGTGGTGGGTAGAAACACATGATTTGTACAGCACAGACTTAGGTATAATTCTTAGATCAATCTACCAATTTTGTGACTTCATAATTTGTTAACCTCTCTAAGCACCTGATTTCTCATCTATAGAATGTGAGTTCTAATATATAACATAAAAAGTGACTATGAAAATATAATCAAATGATCCCCTCTCACCATGCACAAAATTCAACTCAAAGTGGATCAAGGACCTGGGAATTACACCAGAGACCCTGTGCCTAATAGTTGAGAAAGTAGGTCTAAATCTTCATCTTCTCAGCTTAGGACCTTACTTCCTTAACAAGACTCCTATGGCGCAAGAAGAAAAATCAAGAACCAATAAAAGGGATGGATTCAAATTAAAAAGCTTCTTCTCAGCAAAAGAAACAATCAATGAAATGAACAGAGAACCTACATTCTGGGAGCAAATTTTTGCCACATGCACATCAGATAGAGCACTAACCTCCAGGATATATAAAGAACTCAAAAAACTTAACACCAAAAAATCTAACAATCCAATCAATAAATGGGCTGAGGATCTGAACAGACACATCTCAGAAGAAGATATACAATGGATCAACAAACATGAAAAAGTGTTCAACATCACTAGCAATTAGAGAAATGCAAATCAAAACTACTCTAAGATTTCATCTCACGCCAGTCAGAATGGCAGTTATCAAGAACACAAACAAGTGTTGGCGAGGATGTGGAGGAAAAGGCACACTTATACATTGCTGGTGGCACTGCAAATTGGTGCAACCAATCTGAAAAGCAGTATGGAGATACCTTAGAAAACTTGGAATGGAACAAGCACTTGACCCAGCTATCTTACTCCTCGCTCTATACCCAAAAGACTTAGAAACAGCATAATACAGTGATGCAGCCATGTCAATGTTTATAGCAGCTCAATTCACAATAGCTAAATTGTGGAACCAACCTAGATGCCCTTCGATAGATGAATGGATAAAGAAACTGTGGTATATATACATGATGAAATATTACTCAGCAATAAAAGAGAATAAAATTATGGCATTTGGAGGTCAATGGATGGAGTTGGAGAATATCATGCTAAGTGAAATAAGCCAATCCCAAAAAACCAAAGGTCGAATGTTCTCTTTGATAAGTGGATATTGATCTATAATGAGGGAGGGGGCATGGGAAGAATGGAGGAACTTTAGGCAAAGGGGAGGAGGGGAAGGGGCATGGGGGCAGGAAAGATGGTGGAATGAGATGGACATCATTGCCCTAGCTTCATGTATGACTGCATATATGGTGTGATTCTACATCACTTACAACCAGAGAAATGAAAAGTTGTGCTCCATTTGTGTACAATAAATTAAAATGCATTCTGCTATCATGTATACCTAAATAGAATAAATAAAGTATAAACAAAGGCAAAAAAGAAATTAAAAAAGAAAATATGATCAAATGACATAAATAAGTACATACTACGGTTCCAAGCACATGAAAGATGCTCAAGCTATATTTATTTGCTTATTCCCACTCAATTGTTTCAGACATGAGGCTTAACTTTTTTATGCTTCAGTATTATACAACCCAAGAAAATCATGGAACATGTTCATTGCTTCTTTCTTTGGGCTAAGTTAGATGAATTTTGTTAATAATATGGTTGGAATTTCATTCATTATATGTATTTTAAAGTATCCTGCTGTTATACTATTAACATTGATCATAGTGGTAAACTACTTAACAACAGAGCTTGTGAATATGAAAGGTAAACTCATGGTGAGATAGTGTCAGAAGCTATCTGGGCCCCCAAATTCTCTGGAAGCCCCCACACAAGGTGGGCAGGTTGAGTCAATGCATCCATGCTTACAGGTATCCCTGGTAATAAACATCAGTGGAAAACAGCAGTTATAACACGCCACTCAGAGATGGACTGTGTGAGGCTTGGTGTGTGGGGATTTTCTTCCTTAGGTTTATGAGATGGTGTGATAATCTGCCTTTTCTTAAGCTAATAAGCATGTCCAAAGTATCTCTCCCTAAAAACAATTTCAGAGAATTTTCTATTCTATGCAACAGATTTAAGAATTAGTGCCAATTGAGTGATTTAGATTTTTTGATGGGGAAAATTTAAGATGCAATTTTAGAAAAGTTAGAGTATTTCTTTAAAGCCAGCTCTTGCTAAAAGGTTGCTAAACTGCTGAGTTCTCCTAGTGTCTCCGGGATGAGGAATACACATCCTAACCTCACCAATGCTTCACCGTCCTCCTTCTCTCCCTTCTCTGTGTTCCCTCCCTCTCTCCCTATCCTCTATCCTCCTTTTCTGAAAATACAAGGAGATATCATATCATTGACTAGATATCTGTAACTTGGTGCTAGTTCACACCCACTTCCCCATGTCAGCAAATTTGCTAGAGTCTCAGTTCTTCCCATTCCTCTTTTTATGTCTTCATTTTCTCTGATAAGTAGGTAGCATTAATCAAATAAGGAACTGATGCCACTCTCAGAAAATGATATTTAAGAAAATCTAATGGAGAAATTATTAAGCATGAGCAGGCAGGGTTAAGGGGATACATAAGGGACAGTGTAGCAGACTGGGGTCAGGAAGAACACAATCATTACTTTCCTGAAGTCAAAAGGATCATAATGAGAGAGCTACAACTTTAAAGAGAGCATTACCTCTTTAATAGTAGAGGAGTTTGGGCTTTGGATAGGCACTATTTTTTCAAAAAATAAAAAAATAAAAAATGAGCACTGTATCTTTCCCATATCATCCTCAGACCTTATGCCAATACCTCCCACTGGCCAAACCCAACCAAAGCCATAAAGCAAGAAGACCAAGTACACATTCCAAAGTGAGCCATCTCCCAGTTACTGAGCAGTGCCAAGAGTGAATCTGTAGGGATAAACTGCAGATTGATAGCACCACATAGGAATTGAAGGAAAGCACTTTAAGAAATGAATAAAGGCAAAAATATACAGAATTCCAGAATGTATTTAAACAATGGTCAGTACTCAGATGTGGAGTATGAGTACCTCAGGGCATAATTTGCAATAAAGCAGTCTTGGATCAGTAAGGAAGAACGGGAATACCGGTCTAGATGTTCAAGCTCAAGGCTCACATCAGGAAATCCAGCAGAACCTGGCAAACTAGAATGAGGTTGACTTCTACATTATTAATCCCACAGTTTTATCCCCATTTTTCACTTCAGATTCAGTTCTGGATTCCCTGAAGTCAGGAGAAGCCTGGACTGGTGATTTTTCTGACTGAGTAATAATGAGTGATATTAAATATTTTTTATAGATTTGCACAGGGCTATTTCCATTGAGTTACAGACTCGGTTACTTAATTGATTTTCTACCCTAGAAAGACTCCTAATCATTGGCCTTGATCACTCTGATCTTCCTCCAGTGTTGAGCGACTGGATTGAAGAGGCCTTGCTGAATGAAGTATTCCAGGTGCGTTCATTGTCATGTGGGATGAGTCCTTTGTGTCGTGTGAAATCACACAAGCATGTGTTGCCGCTAATTAATTGGATAACAACCAATCCCTCAAGTCTTTTCCAACATTATTGCTTTCCTGGCTTTTCACACCCCTCATGTCAACATATTTCCCCAGTCTGTTAGCTCACCCTTTTACCAGCAATATAATATTAATTTGCCAACAGATTTTTTAACATTTCTCTACTCATTTTGATTGTTTTGCCTTCTTTGATATTTGTAACATCTCCTGGGGCAATATTTCCACAGAATTTGATTGGCATACAATTCCTCCATCTTCTGGAAGAATTTGCCCATGCATAGCAAGTCACATTTTAGAATGACATTTTCCTTCAGAAATGATGCTGCTTTATTTTTTACTCTCTTCTTTCTTCAGAATAGGAAATTACCTGTATTAGCCAACTACTTGGTACCAAGCACTCTACTAGGTATATATATATAATGCCTAGTGCATTTATTTGCCAACTTTTTCCTCACACACACACACACACACACAAAAAAAAAATCTCTTAAAGAAAATGTTTTGTTGTTCTTTTGTCACATAAGCTTATGGTTCTGAGCAATCATGTACTTTGTGCAACATCACATAAACAAAATGTTTCAGTGCCAGGAATTAAACTTGATTCTTCCTTCACTCCAGAATCCATAGTCTATTTTCCTATGTTGTTCTTTTTAGAGTACTCCACCATTCTCCCTCACTCTGCACAGTTACTAAAAAAGCCTTCTGAGAATGGTTATTCTTAGAAAAACACGGAATCATATGAATCATCAACATTTTAGTGTGAATTAATAATTATTATCTCTTTCAAGTATATTTATATATAATGAGAAATCATAAGAAAAAAACTGAAGAGATGAGTTTTAAAGGGATTTTAAGGCACCATAATTTGTTTTAGAAGTTGCTTTGAGATAAAGAAATCTTTGGGGCTATTTAGAAATCAATAGGCAGATCTCTCAATTTATTTTTTCATCTGTAAGAGTTACTAGACACTGAATATTTTATTTTGTATAGCATGGTAACTTTTATTTTCTTTCTACCTTCTTGAACAGGAAACACTCAGCCCTCAGTTTTTCACCATGGTATTATTCAGTGGTGGAATGTGAATGCCATGAACTACCACTACCAGCGGCAGCCACGGCTCCATGGCCTTCCACACAGGGACACATGACTGGAGAAGTTCTACTTTACAGACACACTTGGGTGTCTTCCTGGAACAATAAGAAGTTCAAGACTATGACTAGGATTATTAATTGCTCTGGCCTGTATGGAGGTCCCATTCATAACAGAGATTTCTTTTTCTCATTGCATCTCTAGCCAAGAACACTTCCAAAGGAAATGATGGTGTCTCAGAGAATCTCCAGACCATTCTTCCATCTCAGGATGGCCTTGGAGGGAAAATATTTGCTAGGAATCTCTACATATTTATTCCTTTTTCTCCTGGTGTTCAGGATTTCAATGATATACCATAAAAAGATGAAAGGATTTTCTACAGTGAACTCAGATGAGAATAATTATAATCAATCTGTTATAGCAAAAATCTGTTCTGTGCTGATCATTGATACCAACATAAAGAACAGAAGGGTGAATAGTATGGCAGGTTCTCAATAGATGTATGTTGGAAGGGTAAATGAATGATGAACTCTTAACATTTCTTTAATATAAGGTTTTAAAATGAAAATATGAAATAAAATATATACCAAGAAGGAGGTCATAATTGAAAAGGAAAATAAACAATCTAGTTGAAGACAAGGATCACATCCATAAAGTATTCTCAGACACTCCTGACTCTAAACACAAAATGCATATTATGAAACAGACAAGGACAGTCTCCATCCATTAGCTGCAATCATTATATGCAAGTATAGGTTTCATTTTCTAACAAAAAAATCAGAAATGATGAAAATGAAGAAGATAGTTTGGCAAACAATCAAGTATTCTTTTCTCACTTACTTATTGTTCTACGATCTGCCTTCTATTTAAAATGAATTTTTAATACAAAATAAAAGAAGGTCAAATTTTTAATTATATGGCTCCAGAAATTATCACAAAAAGAACAGACCCAAGCAACCATGACCTAAGATAAGATTTAGAGTATACAAGCACCCCAGAATCCTGCATTCTTTTTTCCATAGCTGATCACCTCGTTTTCAAAGGTAAGCATTACTCTTTCACTGCTTACCACCTCTTTTTGATCTTTATATAAAGAACTTATCATTACGGACAGTTTTTTTTCTAATTATCATGGTTTCCTCAAGAATTTGCTAGAGATATTCAAGTTGCTGCATTAGCCAATAATTCTTTGCTTTTGTTGTTTTGGTTCTATGCTATTCCAGTATGTGAATAGCATATGTTCTGCAATGTACTTTTATTTTATAGTTGATGAATAATTGAGATTCCATTATTATTATTATTATTATTATTATTATTATTATTATTATTTTGGTACTGGAGATTGAACTCAGGGGCACTCGACCACTGAGCCACATCCCTAGCCCCTATATTGTGTTTTATGTGGAGACAGGGTCTCACTGAGTTGCTTAGTGCCTCGCTGTTGCTGAGGCTGGTTTTGAACTTGCGATTCTCCTGTCTCAGCCTCCCAAAGTGCTGGGATTACAGGCGTGTACCACCGCACCCAGCTAGGGATTCCATTATTTTGGTTAATGAAAATTCTTACACAAGTTTTTTGGGACAAAAGTTCTAAAATGCATATGTTTATGTGTGTGTGATACTTAATTAGTGAATTTGCCAGGGAGCAAGAGATCCACCTATCTTCTTTATCTACCAATCTATTCAAACCTCGTAAATAATGCCAGATTTTTAAACTGTTTGCAGAAATTGACACTTTACACAGTAGTGTATCAGGTTTTTTGAGTAATCTGGTGTGCATGGCATCATTGATGATAAAGATCATTTTAATTTACTGATGACTGATGACGACAAATATCTAGATATGGTTTTTAGCTATTTGGATACACTATTTATATGAAATATCTGTTCTACTTTCTCACCATTATTTTCTATTGGGTAGAATTTCTCTTTTGTAATGTCTAATTATATATCACGGATACAAACTGCTTGTCAATTATATACATATGTAAATATGTGTGTGTGTATATATAGTCAAACATATAACTATATATAAATATAGTCTCTATTTTTGATTTATAAGTACATTTCCTCAATAATTTTCTTTGATGAACTAAAGTTCCTAATACCAACATAGTTTAATTGACTTATCTTTTTTGTTATTAACATATTATTGTTAACATTTTAATTTTATTCTCTTAGTGTTTGCATAAGCACATATTTATTCTTTGCACCAATCCTAGAAATCCTTATCATTTAAATATATCATTTATTCATTTATACTTAATATAATTACTATAGACTTTAAATCATTTTATTAATTTTCATTTTGCTCCATGGATTCTATTTTTTCTTTTTACTTGTATATGCTTGTTTATTAGAATAATTTTGTTAAACTATTTTCTTCTCCTCCAAATAGCTCACTTGTTACATATTTCAGTTAGTGCTCACCCTGTAGATTACAACTTGTATTTAATATATTGATCTCTAAAGGAAAATAAAACTATTTCTACTCTCTGCCCTATTTAAGGACTTTTAAATTTATTAATTATCATCCTGAGCTTTGTGTTCTTGTTGTCAAGCAGTTTGTGTCTCATTATATTTTAAGTCTCTAGGAATTCATTATTATTGTCATATACAATCAATATTTTTCTTAGATCTATTTACAGATTTACCATTGAGATTACTCTTTCTTTCCCATGAATCTCTAAATATCCATTGAGACTGCTTCCTATCTTATTCTTCTCCTCATCCCTCTTCTCTTTTCTTCTCTTCTTTTCTCTGATGTGGGTTTGCCATTTCTAAGACCTCTACTTTTGTTTGTTTAAAAATGTCTTTAATCTAACCTGCATTTTAAATTCATTTTGTATATTTTGTATTCTTCTTAATGTATAATTTTTCTTTTTCAGTTATTATGGGTCATTTCTTAAAAAAATCATTTTCTATTTCCTTCGGCTGCCATTTCTATTGAGAAATCAGCTTTCAGCTTTATTGCTGCTATTTGAAGAGAATGAGCCTTTATATGTCTGGCCACCTTTGAAATAATCAATTTTCTTTAAGTAGTTTTGTTATAATTATATCTAGGATTATTTTTGGATTTATAATCTTCTTGTTTTAGAATTTGTTGGTTATTATCTCTTCAAATACTGCCTCATTTCCACTCTCATTCTTTTGCATCATATACTGATATTTTCTTCCTTTTTTACTTGCTTATTCTATTCTTTTATTTTTTTCATTTAACATCTTGAAGTTGATGAGAAATGACTACATTATCTGACTTCCCCACAAATCAACTTCCATTGTCTTTTAAATTTGGGGTTTTTTGTTGTTGTTGTTGTTGTTGTTACTGGTTCAATGTCGATATTCATAATGTTAGGGATCATTTTTTCATAATTATAAAAGCATGGAGCATAATTTGCTCCAATTCGGACCAAAAAAGAAAAAAAGAGGGATATCCCATTGTCTTTTAACAAGTTTACTGGAGGTGTATCTCAGTGTTAGTGAGCTCACACAAAAAACAACAACTACAACAAAAAACCACAAGATTACCAGTTTAGATCTAGTCTGGTGTTTTATTACATGACTGATTATGTTTGACTAAATTCTGTGAAGTTTAGATGCTAAATTATAGAGAAAAGTCCAAGCTATCTAAAATATTATCTTCTATGGGGATAATTTGTATTTATCTCCGATATGCAGTTAAGCTAAGGAAAATTATCACAATTCAAAACTTTTCATTAAATTCAAAACTTGGTTCCAGGCCTTAAGAGGAATGATCTATTTCTGGATTACCCTTAATAGGGCTCCTCCTCCTAAGTTGTCTCTGAACTTTAATTTGTATTCCCCCATTCCTGCAAATCTACAAGAAAGCTCTGTTTAGCTTTTTATGTTCTTAATCATCAGTGGTCAGACTAAAAAAAAAAAACATAAAACAAAAGAGTGGTACAAAATATTTGATTTACTTTTCTGGCCATATTTTCTTCTTTAGATATTATTCAAATATTTGCATTATTTTTGTGGGTCTGTGTTTCCCTCAAACCATTTGTTCGCATTTAATCCGGGCTTTCTAGTTGTTCTCAGTAGATTCAGTCCATTAGTTCTTATACCACCATTGCCAAAGGCAGAGTTACCCTTTTTCCTTTTTTTTTAAATTAATGAGAGTTTTAGGTTAAATCATCTCTTTTGGATGTAGTATTGTGAATATATAACTCACTTGCGAGTACAGATAGGTTAATGAAGATAGAAAATTTTAACTTGCAGTTAACAGAGCCCAGGTGTATAGAGCTCAACATGCAGCAAAGAACTGCTTCAAAGATGCTTCTAAGTAAAATGATGCCATTATAAAATAGCCGAATAACACACATCTCAAAAGTTATTCCTCTTTGAAAGTATGCCAAAATAATTTTTAAAATTGCAAGAGTTTTCTTGACCAATCACAGAAACATTCAGTAGTACATACTTTGTGGGTGTTTACAAAGCAAAACCTAGAGGAAGCAATGCTTTTGGTATCCTTATGCATTTGCAAAAATGCAAATAGAAACAGAAATAGCTAAATGAAAAAAAAGTTTAATAAAAGTTAAATGAATTAAATCTTTACCAGGAAAATTTACCTCTAAGTGGCTAGCAAAGAGAATGATACCTACTATACTGTCACATATAAATAGTTACAGTGGGTAGCACATACTAATTGAGTGCTTCATGCAAGCCTGGAACCTGAAGACTTTGTGACTATACCCCATTTAACTTTCACAACAGGCCCATGAAATAGTTGGGGGTTAATTATCTTAAAAATTAAGAAGATGAAACTCAAAGATACTGAGGGACCTGCTCAAGGTCATGCAGCTCATGAACTGCAGGGCTGTTTGGCTCTGGAGCTCTACTGCTATACGGGGCTATACAGTATTTTTATGAAGCAATCAAGGCACCATGGAATGATGTGGCAAATCATGATGCCACTGAAGGATGGAGACACAGAGAGAAGAGTAGTGGGATTCATGTGTCAGTCAAATCTCTATCGCTGTGACAAAATACCTGAGATGAACAAAAGGAGGACAAGTTTATTTTGGCTCACACTTTCAGAGGTTTCTGTCTGTAGTCACTTGGCTCCAGTATTTCTGGGCCTGTGGTGAGGCAGAACATCATGGTAGGGAATATGTGGTAGAGCAAACTGCTCACCTCATGGTTTCTAGAAAGGAGAAAGAGAGAGAAAGAGAGGGGAGAGAGAGAGAGAGAGAGAGAGAGAGAGAGAAAGGGAGAGAAGGAGAGAGAGGGAGGAGAGAGCTTCAAAAGCATGGCCCAATGATGTTCTTCCTCCAACTAGGTCCCACCTTGTGAAGTTTCCATCTCCTCCCAATATCCTGTTCAGCAATGGATTAATACATTAACAAGGTCTGAGCCCTAATGATCACTTGTGGAAGTGACTGGACCTCTGAACACCATACTGTGGCCCAATGTTTCAGCACAAGACCTCTTTTGAGGCACCTTTGAGACACAAACTATAACAAGATTCAATCCAGATTCTCACTGTCCTAGTTCCCCCTGGCAAAGGGTCGCCTTACTAGTTGTTCCTTATAATGATCTTCTCTGCTCAGTGTGTGTTCTGGGGGTAGTGGTGTGAATAGTGGTAGGGAAGGCAAGGTGGCTATTCATCTGAATCAGCACAACTGTGTATAGAAAAGGGAGAGAAAGAATAGTTAAACCATGATTTGTGTGGGCAATCATGGTTTTCTCTGAGAAAAGAATGTTAAGTTCTTGGGTGGCCCAGTGTTTCCATACTGAATTCTTATCTCCATACTGAAATAAGAAACACACACACACATACATACACACACACATACACAATAGATCAGAAACAAAAAGATTGATATTAGAGTAGACTGTCAATCAACAAGCGATGGTAGCAATGATGTTTTCCAAATTAAATGCATGTTCAAAAAGATAATGCAAAGTTTTCTGTTGACTTGACTCCAATGATGTAAAAGCAAATGAGAGCCCTTTGTGCTCAGGTTGGGTAAGCAGTGTAAGCACATCTTTTACTGAGTGCCATGGAATACTATCTAATCTTACAAGTACTTATGACATCAGCATTATTCTGCCTTTATAAATTCAATAGCACGTTCCCTGGTCAGATAATAGCAACTATATTCCTTTATAAACATCAGAAGTTATCTGAATAATTTCCCATTTGGCATAAGTGGTCTGATTTTAAATGTCTTAACTTTAGAATAAATTAAACACTTAATTGCGATAACTACACGTTATATAGATTACACTGGTAGCATGTTTCAGTATGTTCCCATGACCTTTTCCCTGAAGTATAGGACACAGTAAGTATCAGAATCAGTTTCTTATCATCTTGACACCAGGGGTTCAACAGCAGGTAGAGCTGTGTACTTCCACAATTGTGGTTCATTTGACTTGCCTATTTTGGTTTTTAGAAGCATGCTTGGGCAGGAATGCAAACCCAACTGTTACTGGTAAAATATAATTAGGTCTATTTATAAGGCATATGGACTAATAAATATTTACTAATAAAAAGAATATAAAATAAGCAATATTTTCAACAACAATAAATTTCGTTAAACTGTCTAGACATTCTGTGTGAGGGTAGGAACTCCACCTGTGTTTGGCTTTTCTACCTAGATTCACTACGTCTTTAGAAACTGGGGCTAACAATTTACTTTCAGTTATTATGTATACTGGAATGTCCTCTGTCAATTTGGGATGGAAACATGGATTTATAGGGTCTTCTGAAATCTTCTTCTCAGTCCCTTTGAAAACATCTATTATTGGCATAAGCAATTTCTGTGCTTCTTTATCTGTTTGACATTTTGTTCCAATTAGGAGAATTTTGATGTAGATCTAGTTATAGTTCTAGTCCTGGTAAATATTCATGGTCTAGGCAAAGTGTGAACAACTTTTGGTATTCTGCTCATGTTATATTGGGTTACTTCTTTGAATGACTTAGCTTTTCCAGAATCTGACAGGAAAAAGTAATGATTATCAGAAAAGAATAATTTCTTATGACCATTAAATATAATAAAAATGACATATTACATAGATACAATGCAATATATATTGTATTTATTTTGTTCTCACTGCTGTAAACCCTCTATTATAAATGCCTGAACATGTAAGATTTAATTTCCCTTATAATCTGCTTGCAGCATATTATAGATGACAGTTTTTAAAAATGGTTTCTCTGTTTTTGGTTTGTGTTCCATTGAAATAGTAAAGAATGATTCCTTGATGTTTACTGCCATAAAGTTGAAGCAAGAGAAATATGACATAGAAGATATATACAACAGAGGCACAGCTGTATATCATCATTGTGGCATTTGGTTTTCATGTTTAAGCCATTTACATGCATTACTAGGAATACATTTTAAAATGATGGAGACATTTACAATATGGTACATGATGCACAATATACTTTTTGTTAACTGAACAAATTTTTTTCTAATAAAAAAGTTTGACTTATGATATGCTGTACTAAGAAATAACATACACTCTTATTTCTAGAGTAGACTATTTTATACCTTAATTTTAACTTATATATTGACTTACCCTTGTGTGAATGTCAAAGCTGAGGTTCTTTTTCTAATTTGTCAGGCTGTAGGCGTAATTTTTGAGCTATATATATTTAATATAATTCAGTTCATATTATTTCTCCTATAGTATTAATCAATTGTTATTACCCTCAAACTGTGGCTTATACAAGGAGAAGCGTGCATCATTGTACAACAAGGAGGAGATATAATGCTATTAATGAGTTCATGTGTGGTCCTTAGCCCTGAAACACACAACCAACTAACTTTAACCAGGTTTACTTCTTGTTATTTCCCAAATCTCTCCCTGGACCCTTGACTTCCCTCTATGTACTTACTGTTCTGGGCTAGAGCCCAGAACTTTCTTTCTGACTTTTTGTTCCTGTTATTTGCCCCTTTATTGGGGTTCTATGATTCTTCCTTTTTTGAAACTATCATAGTCTTGCCTGTGTACCCTCAACACCATATGATATTTCCTAAATATTCGAGACTTCTGATATCAGTCATGTGCTCCCAGAGGCTTATGCTACACTAAATTTCTGGCTAAAAATAGTGATTTAGATAATAAATTCTTAAAGTCTGTGCTATACAAAATAAAATGATCATGTAATCTAAAGTCACCTGGTTACTGAGCAATGTTTCAACTCCTTGTGTGAGTCAGGTGGGATGCCCACCTGTAGGATGAGAATGTACTCATGTGGACTGCCTTTGAAAGGGGAAAAGAAAAGACAAGGAATGTAGAAAATGATCTAACCAATTGATAAATGAAGGAACTGTTACCCACAAACTTATATTAGGAATAAATATCCCAAATTGGAAGAAACAAAATTTGGAAATAATGAGCATTTTGCAGGATATATAGACTTCAGAACTGGAACTTAGACACTTAGAATCAAGAACACAGAAAATGGGTAAATTCTGGCCATTGAGCAATGAGCCAAGTGTAAAATGAAGATGAGTGAGGAAAGCAGAGTCAGCAAAAAAATCTGCAAATTTGGGATGCCCCTCATGGGAAATTTATTTACAAAGTTCTGAATAGCATTGGCAGGTTATGTATTTATTTTCAAGGAACAAAAATACTTCAGACCCAGTTTCAGGCTTTTCGTAGGCTCAAAATCAGAACATCTGGCTACAAATCCTAGATCATCTCCTTGTCTGTGTCAGTTACTTAAACTTTTTAGACTTCCATTGCTTCCTGGACGAAAAGTGGACAATAACATCACTGCTGTACCTCTCACAGCACCATTGTGAAAATCAGGTGAAATAATGGCAGTATATAGGTGCTTGGCAGTGGGTGAAGAGAGACAGAGATTTTATAAATGTAAGGTTCTACCATTACTCAGGCAAAATTACATAATCAAGAACTCCTTTTTGAGTTGATTTCATTTTGAAATGTGTTGTGAAGCTAATGTCTGTGCCAATGCAGAATGCAGCAATATCTTCTGAGAAACACAAAGACCAATATGCAGTATTAGAAAACCTATTAATTAATGTCCATTCACCTATGCAAGTGTGGACAGAAAGTCAATAAAGCTATGCATATAAAAGTCAAGTTTCCCACTAAAACCACAGAGCAAAGAGGAAATGATATTGAACAAATAATTGCACAAATCATGTATTTTTTTTGTTCATAGTCTAGTGATGCTTACTTGTCTATTATGTGTGTGTATAGTACATATCACATAATAGAAAAGTAAAATTTGTGTGTTATTCCAGAAAATGGAATTACCTTTTAAATACAATAAATTTTTACTAACATTTATATAGATCTTTAGGGTTTGTAAAATTCTTACAATTCCCTTGTTAGTCTTTTTATTGTTCCAAGTGCATTTAAAAGCCAACTATCAGTTGCAGTCTGCTTATGTCATGATGCTACACATTTGGCATTAGTGTATGGAGACATATTTAAAGAAGTTTTAATAGTGCTTCCGCACTTCATCACTGGACAGTAAGCAAGTTGGAGTGACCATGATTAGAAGTTAAGTAGAGTCAAGTAAATGCCATCAAGAAGTGGACAAATGAGGGGGTTCCAATTCCTCTGTGTACTTCACCCTTTTCCTCATCATTTCCTCATCTAAAAACAGAGGCAATAATGATATTTACTTAGAAAGAATTTCTGTGAAATAGATGCCTTAATTCATTAGAAAAATGACAAGTCATTATTTAAGAAGTACGTTAAGACTTTCTGAGATCTTAACAGTGCAAGACTAATGAGAGCTCTGTAGCTAGAGTACTGATCGATGCAGGTCTTGAAAAATGTTTCATTTTTTTTTAAAAAAAAGCATATACTTTAAGCATGAGTATGAGCAAAACGTGAAAGTAGACTTAGGAAATGTTGCAGCCTTAAGATATGTAGCAGCAAGCAATGGGAGGGGATAATGGAGTAGAACTGTTCAAGTCTAGAATCTGTGAGAACCAAGAAAATGTCAGTGAAGCTGTGGGTTAGAATACATAGCATCTCCAAAGACCTAAAACAGCTAATATCCTGCCCTGCAAGGTCTACCCTACTAAAGAAGTTTGTAATTGATACAAAGGAGGTATTTTTTGTTGATGTTGTTGTTTGTGTTTTGCAGCGCTGAGGATTGAACTCAAGGCCTCACACATGCTAGCAAAGTGCTCTACCACTGAATTACATCCCCCGCCCATGGAGCAGTTTTTTTCTCCTCTGCCCAAGAGGTCTCCGTGTCCAGAAGGGAAGGACAGAACTTGAGTTTGAGCCATATTTGAAATGTACTTGGGAGAAGCAAAGCTCTGATGGCACTCTAGCCTGTGGAGAGAGGAGTCAGCCTTCAGTAGCCATCTAAGCCTAATCTAAGCAGGCGGCAGATGAACTGACCCCATCAGTACCAGCATCCATCAACCTGATTACACTACCACTGTCCCTGATGTCCTTACTTCCTTCTTTCCTTAACTTAAATTAAGGTCATACCCTTGTATATGATCTTCAACTCTCTTCAAGATCTTTACCTCTGTTCTACTACTCAGGAAAATGTCAAACTTAGTTAAATTCACTCCCCACATTTTTTGTGGTGGCATCAGGCAGCCGGTTGTGGCCGGCAGTACACCTCCAAGTGTGCTTGTGGGCTCACTTTATGCTCTGGACAACTGAGTTCAGGGGAGTCCTTAGAGCAGCTCAGCACTCCTGCTACTCTGCTTTATTTACTCTCTCAGATAATTACTGAAAATACTTATGCCTCCAATGTCCCTTTATATACCCTACACTCTTAGCTCATTAGTGTGATTTTTATATCACTTAAAAAGCAGAAGCAATCAGAAAGGCACTTTGTCATTCTTTCCCCAAGTCTGCAAATGCACTTAATTCTAAAGTGGCATGCTGTTTCTTCAAGCATAGTAATATGAATGAACTCTACCAGCTACTAAGTTCAACCCCTGCTTTCATGTACTGAATTCTATTCCTTCTTGCTATTCAAGGAAATTGCTCTAATAATCATTCACTTTCTCTTTAATCTTCAGATTTTTACCTACTACTGGAAAATTATCATCCACATAAAAACTTGAAGACTTCTGCCTTCTTACAGGGAAAATATGCCATGCTCCCATCTGGCTGACACCATTTCTGAGGATATTGACAGGAAATTTTCTCAAGCATTCTCAATCCAGCTGGCTCCAAATCATTTTCCCCATTGGGTCTTGAATGCTCCAGTCAGATTCTGTCATCAACAAATAGCTTTTGACTTCATTGATCTGAATCCAATGATCAACTCTCAGTCCTCATCTCTCTTGTTAGCTGCTCATCAATCCTTTATCCTAACTTATGCTTCTCTTCACTTGGCTTCTGGGACAAAAGTCTTTCTCCTTCAAATTTTATTTTGCTGGTTCCTTCTATCTATCCAGCTTCTTTACATGACAGAAATATGAGATTCATACCTCAAACCTCTTCTCTTCTTTAGATCCACAATCTGGGAGAACTTCCTCAGTGTCTTGGTTTAAAACATTATGTATGCCCTCAAGATTCCCTTGTATATAATGCCACTCCAACCACTATCTCAAACTCAAACTACTAACTTGTATATCCATTTACCAATGCAAAATCTCCACTTACATATCTATCACAAATCTTAAATTTCATAAAACCACATGCTTGACTTTCCCTCCCACAAACCTGTTCCTCTGTTTATATTTTCCATCTTAGAAACTGAGATTTACATTTTCTTCAGTTGATTGGCCAAAATCTAAGAGTGAAACTTTCCTTCTCTTTTTCTCAGCCCACCATCTAATAATGCATTTGCAAGTCCTAAGAGTTTTACCTTGAATTATTGTCTAGAATGTGATGACTTTTACCACCATTTTCCCCAGGATTATTGTACTAACCTCTTTACTAGTCTCTCTGCTTATCCTTGTTCATTTGCAACCAATTCTTCACAAGCAGTTAGAATGTCTTTTAAAAATATGACGTGTCATTTAATATTTCTCAAAATTCTTATATAACTTACATCTTACAAAAAAGTAGAATAACCTAGAAAGCCCTATATGGTATGTGTTGTTCATGATTTTGTGGGCCAGGAAGGACTTGAGTAGGGTATTCATATATAGTGTCTCAATTTGGAAACTCGAATGAAGTTGTTAAACAGAATATCTATGTGTGGTCTCTCCAGAACAGTGGTCTCAGGGCAATTGGACGTCTTACATAGCTCTGGATTCCCTCTCCAGGAAAATCCCAAGAAAACATGGGAGCTATGTGGGCTTAATCACATCAATGTAGATAACTGATTGTCATTTTTAACTAACTGGTCAAAACAGTCACAAGCCCTACCAGATAAAAAGAGAATTCTTGAGATTTTCAATGAGAGAAATGTCAAACATTTAGAGAATTGAAACTCAAAATGTACTATACTCCAACCCTCAATATTTGAATGGTCCCTTCTCACTTCTATTAGGTTTTGCTCAGATTTTATATCAAAAGTCTTAACCTGACCACCATCTTTAGAGCAATAAATCTCACCCATACCAACTGCCACCCTTGGCAGCCTTCCCTAGCCTCCCTCTACTTTATTTTATCCTGAAACACTTAACACAATCCTATACATTAATTTTATTAATTATTTGTATTTCCTCCCTATACATACTACATGAAGGCAGAGGTTTTATTGCACATATCACCAGCACACTTCTAGGGCCTCACCACATTGAAAGTACACAATAAATATTTGGGCAACAGTTGATTGAATGAACTACAAAAGCAAGCTTTTATATATGATATGCACATGATAGCCATGCTTTTGACTGTTCTCTACTATGAGAAAGTAAGCTCCTTAAGGACTGGAATCAGGCGACTTTTATCTTTATGTCTCCATTGTTTAGGAAACTGGAAGCAAGTTGTAGACATAAATTCTTTAATGTATCAAGACAGAAAAAGGCTATCCATGTCATGTATATGGTGTCCTAGACTGCTCAGACTGCTATAATAAAATGCCATTGACTGGATGGAGTCATAACAGAAATTTATTTTCTCACAGCTTAGGATACTAGAAATTCAAGGTTAAGGTTCTGGCCAATTTAGTTGCTCTTTAAGATTCTCTTTCTAGCTTGCAGAGAACTGCCTTCTCACTCTGTCCTTAACATGACACAGAGACAAGTCTCTCTTTTTATAAGGCCACCAGTTATACCAGATTAGCATACCCTTCTATGATCTCATTTAGCTTAATTACTTCCTAAAGACCCTAACTCCAAATTCAGTCATTTTGGAAGTTAGAGTTTCAACATTTCATTTATGGGTGGATGGGATTCAATTCATAGCACATGGTCCAAGCATGTTCTTAGTAGTTTTTAGAAGAAGATAAATAACTTAGCATTAACAAGTGTATGTGTTTGTGTATATGTGATATGTGTGTGTGTGTGTGTGTATATATATGTGTATATATATATATTTATGTGTGTATATATACATACATATACACATATCTTCAAACCCCATCTGTGAAATAAACAGTGGCTCTGAGCTGTTCATGCCTTACTATTTTAGGTTGCCCTAAGTATAAAGGACAAGAGGGCACGGGCTGTCTGAAGTAGGCCAGCTGTCTTCTCATTCTCTAATGATCACCTGCTCTTCTCTAAAGCTATTTCTTCTCAGTGGTTTTTAACCTCTTACTTGTGTCTCTCTATGCAGCTTATGCTATTAGATTCTCTACTTTTGTACTAATTTTCCAGTTTTCTATTGCCAAAATTTTGTTTTTATAAATTATTAAAAGGCTATTCTTTCAGCTTTCTGTTAGAAAACTACATTCCTAATGATGTTTGTGAACACTGAGTGGTAAGTACCACTTGGAATTGATGAATTTATTGAGTTTCCTTTAAACCACTGCTAGTTTGGAAGAATCTTTGAAGTTTTGCCATAAATGTCTTAAACTATTTCCCAGTTATTGTATTAAAAAAAACTACTAATATTAACTATTTGGTAGCTGATTCATCTTATAAAAACCTAAATAATTGACCTTCTTTCTACACATTCCATGGAGTATATTTCTTTAATTTTTATTTTATTAATTTTTAACCATTTTTGTCTTTTCCTCTTTTTGCAGGTCTCAATAGCTAGCAGGAAAATGAGAGAAAATAGACATTTTTACTTACTGAAAATAAGATGTTTTTTTTTACATGAAAGTTTAAGCCAGTGACAATGAGGTAGTGCTACAAGCTGTGTGTTTGTGTGTGTGTGTGTGTGTGTGTGTGTGTGAGAAAGAGAGAGAGAGAGAGAGAGAGAGTATTATGAGATATTCCTTCTTAGACTCCTGGATTCTAATTGGGAAGTATAAAAATAATGAGAAACAGAAGCAGGAACTGTTAGCATTGTGTATTTGCTGAAGAAGTCCTTTTCCAGTAGACATTTTTTCACCAAGCAATCTTGCTAAAGAGTCTGTCCTTTAGGTTAAATGCCTTTGTAAGTGAGAAAGTACTATCACACTGTCAGATAATCAAAGTCTGCTGCCTCTCACAAAGTTCCCAGGACAAATCCACATATAATGGTGTTCTAGTTAAAACATTTCCAAGTTGGAAGTGCAAGTGCCCACAAAAGAATCCCAGCAAGCATGTCCCTATGTTACTCTCAGCTTCTCTTCAGAGGCTCCACTTGCCTTTCCGTCACGCTCCTCGTACCTAACACCACAGGTCATTTCTCTTTTTCATCTTCTTTCTGGCACAAAGTTATCTCAGAGATCATTTTGAAATTAGAGCCACTTAATTCCAAACTGAAAACACAGAAGTTATTAATAAAATAGTTTTCTTCCAAGAAGCCCAGTAAACCACTCTCTGATCTTTTTAGCTTCTGTTCGTTTCTTCCTTCAAATTTCTGTTGTTTTTGCCAAAATTGGTTGTTTTTTACATTTTCCAGCTGTCTTCTTTTAGGCATGTCATTCAAGCTCTCTAGGTTATGTTGTCCTCAAGATGAGAGGTTGGGAGAACTGCATAATCTCTAATATGCCCTCCAGCTCTGAAAGTTTACAACCATTTACTACCATTATTTACCATCCTTTTACTGTATCATTTATGTGTGTGTGTCTTGTACACACGGGGCTGTCACTTGGCTAAAAGTCAGTTTGGTGAGGGGGGAGGAACCTATACTTCCTACTAAGCTTCCATTAGCTTCCAAATATTATTCTAATCTTTTGTTGACTTAAATTTGCTTTTCCCTGCATTTATCTTTCACTGGTGACTATGTAAACCTGTTGTAGACAGTCCTACAATCTTTAGTTTCATTGTTCTTCAGACATTTCCCTAAAAGAGTAAATATAAATAGTGCATATTTTAAAAGACATTCATTTAAGTCAGTAATTATTTTGGCATATTAAATAGTAATAGAACCTGTGAGTACTCAAATTTATTCTAAATGGAGAGTTCCTCCAAGTTTATTTGGCAGTGTAACAATATTTAATTTTGGTTTTCAACACTCTTGTCTTAAATATAATCTTGAGCCACAGTTTAGGTCAAAGGCAAAAGAAAGAAAAATTATATCCACCTCTGCTGTCAGCACTAGATTTTTAGGAACAAGTGAGAAAACACAGAGTAGGGAAGTGGGACCAGGAAGGCAATAATCTGTCATTTCCTGGCTGAAAGGTGACCCTTTTAATGATGTATTTGTTCACTTAAGTGACAGAGGCCATGGAGTCATGACTAGTTCTAATGACATATTAAGCTGACTATTGATCCACCAGGCTCCTTGTCCCTTGCTCCTTTTAAACTCAGCAGATGTGGCCACTAAACCACTATCCTTATATTCAAACATTATTCCATGTAATAAGAAAAAGGCTATCTGAGAAACAGGAGACAATAAGTGTGTGTATACATACACACACACACATATATGTGTCCAATTTTATGTCACACTTGCTATGTTCTTGGTCATCCAGCTGTTGTGTTTCTGATTTCTTGCCTGGATACCCCATCTTTGCATCCTACCCATGCGGTCCCATCCACCATTTCTATGGTTGTGACATATTGGTGAATCCCCTTGATAAGACCTCTCATGCCCATTTTTACCTGTCCATGCCTTTTCCCTGTTTCAGTCTATGTTCATGTACCTCAGTTCTTTCTCTGTTGCATGCATGTTAAATCTGCCAACTGAGAATTACAACTGCCTCGGCCCTTGTTCAGATTAAGAAGCTTGCATTGGCCTGGGGCTAATTTATTCCTTTGTTTTCTCCTCATATCTTTACAGGGCATCTATCTGTGTTTATACCCCAAAGTTCCAAAGCACCCAACATCTCTGATAGGATAGTCGCTTCTTATTTTTTCCTAATCTAGATGAAGCTACCAACACCAAAGAAAGTTTAGACACTGAAAATGGTCACTTATAATTAGATATTTTATAAAAAGATTAAATTCTTCCAAGGAAATAATAAAGTATCTTCCTCACTAGAAGTTTCCAAAGGCTCTTATCATCAGGATCTCTCTTCCTCTGGTCTCTTTCTCTTCTCGTCTGATCTCTTTAAACGGTCATATTCTATCTCCTTTTCTCTTCGGGTTTCCCAGATTCCAGCTTTTTCACTTACTGTATGACTTTGGGCACATTTCTTAAATTTTCTGTGCCTCAGTTTCATGATCTGCAGAAGATGATAGAATTTATAAGGGTTCTCTGGGGATTAAAGTAATATGCTCATAAACGTGCAGAGTGTAATGTGAGCACCAGGTGATTTTTCACTGCCACTAACACACAGGTGTGGAGGACACTTGCCTTTGCCACTGTCATGGTTTGGATCTGAAATGTCCCCCAAAAGCTCAGGTGTCGAAGACTTGGTACCCAGTGAAGCAATGTCCAGAGACAGGGCTTTGGGGGAAGTAATTAGATCATGAAGACTGTAATTTCATGAGAGGATTAATCCACTTGATGGATTAATAACTTGAGTGGACAACTGGGAGGAGGTAGAAACTGTAGGCAGGTGGGGCATGGGTGGAGGGAGTAAGTTACTGAGGGCACACTCGAGGATGTTATCTAGTCCCTTCCTCTACCCCTGCTTCCTGGCTGCCAAAAGCTGAGCAGCTTTCTTTACCACACCCTTATCCTATGATGTTCTGCCCCACCTCAAACCCAGAACACTGAAGTCAGTCAACCATAGATGACTGAACCTTTGAAACCATGAGCTAAAGTAAATCTTTCCTTCTTGAAGTAGTTCTTGTCAGGTACTTTGGTCACAGTGACAAAAACTGACTAACCACAGTAAAATATCTAGGTTTCAAGCTAATGGGATCTGCTAGACATACTATCATTGTTTAACTAAGATAATTCTCCTCTTAAATCTATCATGATATATAAGCTCATAAAGCCAAGATTCACATAGTTTCTTTTCCTCCAGAGTAGTGTCACAATTAAAGAAAGAAATAGATGGATTAACTTCTCATAAATGTTGATAAGCCAATAGATAATACCAAAAGTAATGTGCCAAATACACATTTAAAAATATTTTATGTGGTATGTTGAACCAGAAGGGAACAGGAAAAGTTCTGGATTCTATAAATGACTAGAAAGCATGCAGAGAAGTAGACACAACATGAATCCATGTTTGCCCAATTGCATGCACTGATTTCTTATGTCACATAGTTTGAATTTTATCAGGAAATAGGAGACAAATTCAGTACCCATGAAAGATGAGTGTCATAAGAGGGAACACAAAGATATAAGTTAGAAAAAACGATCCCCATCAACGGCCCATCTCCACACCAAAATGCAAAGTACAGGATGATACTAATAGTATATTGTTTTTCCTGAAAGAGACTGAAAGTAACTAAACAATATATTTAGAAATGCATAAATATACAGTAAAATTATAAAGAAACCAAAGGAGTGATTAACCATTTAAGCAGAGGGTTCCTGCCAGGTGTAGGTGTATGTGTGTGGAAAGTAAGATAGACAGGGCAGGATTTACAGTGAGCCTTAAATATGTCAGTGTAGTATCCTAGTTCTTAAGCTGAGTATGGAGTGCATGTGTATTTGATCCAATGTCATGGAAAAGTTCTCTTTTGACAGCTCACATGTAATCTTACATGTTACATTTATGTTACATTTAATACAAAAAATAAATATGAGCTAACATCATAAATAATTTAAAACTAGCATAACGAATTTCAATGTCCTTCAAAAATATTCTGAGTTAAGCCCACAGTCACACTAACCTCACTATTCTGCTTTTGTTAGAAATCCTATTCATGGAGAAGGAGCTTGAAGCGGGCATCTGTCAAAGAAGATGCTAGGAGGCTAGTTGGAAATAAATCCGAAGCCTACCATTACATTAGCAAATCACCATTTCCTAGACAACTTCTGATACCCTGATTCTGTCTGAATTACTCCTACTCCCCAACATCTCTTTTTTTAGAATATTTCAACTGATTTGGATAAAGAAAGAAATCCTTCTTTCTCAAGGTGGAATTGGGGGGACTAACCCTTGAAAATACAAGATTCATGTTGTTAGCTTGTGGAGGTTCTGGTAAGACTCAACACCCCCAGATGAATGATAAGTTCTTCCCAATGTGGACATTACCTCAAGTTCTTAACATGTATTTGTTAATCACTGGCTATGTGTCAGACACAGGTAGATGTGCTAGAGATAGAATAGTAAGCGAAACATCGTAGCTGCCTATATGCACTTTATAATCCGGTGTCTCAGAGAGGCCCAAACGAACAAGATAAAACACATCTTGATGAATTATATGTGTACTGGGATGAAACACATCCAGAGTAATGGAGTGTAGACAAATGAGAGTTACTACTTCAGATCGGCTGATAAGGAAATTATTTTCATTTCTGAGGAAGAGGCTTTTGTATTGAAACCTGAATAAAACCAGGAAACACTTTATGTGTTCTAGGCTGAGTGAACACAGATTGTAAACGCCCTAGGATGGGCATTGCTAAGACTGTTCAAGAAAGGTTAAGAAAGCCAGGACTGCTTCCGGTGTGTGAGCAAAGCCCAGTAGTCAAGGGCAATATTGTCATATACTCAGGAGCCAGATCTCGTAGAATATTTTAGCACAAAACAGGGACCTTGAAATTATTAATATAACTGTGATAAGAAGCCATTAAGCAAGTTCAAGCAAGAAACTTGTAAACTATATGTTCTTTTTCAAAGGCGGATATGTGGGGGACAAAAACTGAAGAAGACTTGATAAAAGGGGCAGCAATAGGAAGACTAGCTTATAAGCTACAGTAGAAGTCTAGGAAAGAAAGAGCAATATTGGGATAGTGATGTAGCAGGGAAATTTGTGACAATTTTTCTGAGTTGGGGTATATTTTGAAGGTGTCATATATATGATACTTTGCTATAGGATGCAAGAAAAAGAGGAGGAGCAAACATAAAGGAAATATTCTATCAAGTGTCAGGATCAGTGGAAATGCCTTTTATTTTATTTTATTTTATTTGTATCAGGGTTTGAACACAAGGGCACTTAATCACTGAGCCACATCCCCAACCCTTTTTAAAGTTGCTCAGGGGCTAAGTTGTTGAGACTAGCTTTGAATTTGGAATTTTCCTATCTCAGCCTCCAGAGCCACCAGGATTATAGGCAAGTGTCATCACCTCCAGCTGAAAATTCCTTTTGAAGACATAGCACTAGGTGAGAAGCGGGATGAAGAGGGTAGGGACTAAAGATCAGATGTGACAGGTGAAGTATGAGCCAAGAAAAACTATCACTAGGCAAGTCCGAAATTCAGACTACAATTTGAGCTGGAGATTTGGGAAATCTATTTTTTGTTGTTAGTTGTACATGGATACAATACTTTTATTTATTTATTTATTTATTTATTTATTTGCAGTGCTGAGGATCGAACCCAGTGCCTCACACATGCTAAGCAAGCTCTCTACCACTGAGCTCCAGCTTCAGCCCAATATTTTGGAAATCTTAAGAACTAAATTGTACATGTAGCCAGACATAGACCTGGACAAGATCACATAATGAGTGATTACAGATAAATAAAGACAGAGCAACATGTATAGATCAGGTGAACAAAGTTGATAACACAAAAGAGACCAAGAGCAAGTGGACATTGAGGTCAGAGGAAAATCAAGAGGGAGTAGGGCAGATCCTGAAGCACAGAGAAAAAAATCTGCAATGGTTTCAACTATGTCAAACTGTCTTAAAGGTTGAGAGAGATAAAGGTTGATAAATGATCACTAAATTGGACAATGATAAAAATTATGGGTAACCTTGACAAACAGGTTCCAGCTTTGGGGCCCAGAGAAGCCTCTGAGTGGACTGTGTTTAAGAATAAGTTGGAGAAGTTCAGGCAGTGAGTCTGAACAACTCTCCTCATGTGTTCTAAAGACCACCTGCTGCCACTGATCCAGGCAGGAGGGGGAATCTAATGATGGAGAAAACGGATAATTGCTCTAGTAAGAGCCTTCACTAGGAAAAGTGGAATGAGTAACACAGAGAAGAGGAAGAGATGGCCTCAGAGAGGAGTAGAAGAACTAGTCGAGGATGGTAGAGTCTGTGGGTACAGACTAGTGCACAGAGGTAGAGAGTGGTGGAGAAGAGAAGGCTCATCAGATTGCTGCTGTCTTCACAGTGGAACAAAAAGTCAAGGTCATCAGCTGGAAGTGAAGACAAAGGAATGGAATGGTAAATATTTGAAGAGAAAATAGGGTATAAAATAGATAGGATGGGATATATTAAACAGGGAAATGCAGCAGGATTTCAGGATAGTGTGATAGACTATTTAAAATCATGGCCACACTCTTAAGTTAAGAGCAGTCAGCATGACTTTGGGTTCTTCCTCAACGAGCTGTTAAGGGTCCCAGTGGGCCATGCTGAAACCAGACTTAACTGTAACCAGTGTTTGCCAGGCGAGTGTGATGGCAAAAGAAAGCAAGAGAATTGGGCAAGGACACAAAGGAGTGATTGCAATGATGGAAATGGGATGTATTCTGGAAAAAGAAAGAAACAGAATGCTGGAGGAGTTATAGATGCTGAGAACAAAGGTCAGCAGATTAGATATAGAATACATGATTCTTGTAAACTAATGTTTGCAATTTTGACTTTGCATTGGAATATTTCGCATCTTATGGGAGTTTTTTTATTCAAGAAAGTGATTTTTCTTTCCTGTGAAAAAGAAATAATGATCTAATTACTCCATGTTTCCATGTCCAGTACATCTGTCTCCACACAAACTGGAAAGTAGCATAGCCTTAATCCTGTTGAGAAGTCTGGTGAAACCAACCATAACATTTGGGATAATGCAAAGATTAAGATTGATTGTGTGGGTCTCCATGTGAAGCTAAGTGATATGCTCACAGCCCTGAAAATACATATGAAATGCTAAGAGTTATGTCACTCGAAGTTAATTTGTAAGAAGTTTGAAGACTTACCGGTACTATGTCCACCTATCTTAGGAAATAAGTAGCCAAGTATGATAACTTGATTTAATCATTGTAATATAAAAAATAAAACTCTGAGTATATGTCCATTTACTTGGATTTGTCACTCCATCCAGTGGACTCTTCTCTAAGTCTGACAGTGAGCTGGTATAGACACATATAAAATAAAGAGGTAAAGAGTAATGAGTAAAAGAAAATTTGACTGAGCTGAACTACTTAGGATGCTCCAATGGTGTATCACCACAGAGCCCCAGTGACTTCCAGGAGATAGCTAGCACTTACGAGGCAAGAAAATAAAATAAATTCCTATGGAATGTTCAAGAAGCAATTATGTGGTACTGATGACACAGGGAGTCCGAGGGACACCTAGTTAAGTTGGGACATGAACTGCTACAATTGGGCATGCTTATTTTATGTCCTTGAGAAATTAAGATTATATTGGAACTATACATGAGATTTTTGAATCCTCCTTTTAGTAACATGAAGGAAGAAGTATGTGAAAACAGATGAAGCATTATGGGTGCTGTACATGGAAGATGTGGTGTACTGGATTGGTTATGCATAATATAGGAAAGGGAGTCAAGGACACCTCACATGCACCAGTTATTGAACTGTGTTCAAGGAGTTAAAAGTAGAAGCTTCATTTAAGAGATACATTATATAAATTATATATCTAGAAATTATCCAGGTATGTCAGAAGGAGGCTGACTCCAGGAAGGACAAATGAACTATTAGAATGGAAATTACCAAACCTGGACTTGAGTTCACCTCTTAATAGGAACAATCTGTGGATTTCTAGTGTTGACTACAAATAGTTCTCAAAAAAGACCTGTTCAAGGTTAGTATTCAGATCTATCTAGGTATTTTTTTCAAATATATTCAGATATGGATCCTTAACATTATACATTTATGACTAATAAAGATGTATGCAATAAAATTATTTTTCGCAAAATAAATGGCAATTACAGAACACTACTGTACAAAAACTTTTGGTGACCTGGATCAGGTCTGAGACAATTGAGTTGCTGAATTATTATGTTTGTCCCATTATATCTCATGGCTTTCTATTCTTTAAAGCTGCAGTCAAGCTTTTAAGACTCAGAAGCACTAACATTCTAACTCTATAGAAAAATAAAGGGCCATAGCAGTGTCGATCTTAATGAAAGAAGTAGGTGTTACTTATAACATTAAATCAGATTTTAACAATTCTTCTCTTAGGTACATAGTAACAGATATGTGTAATTGCCCTCAAAAAGATATGCAAATGAGGCAGGAGGATCTTGAGTTCAAAGCCAGCCACAGCAAAAGCGAGGCACTAAGCAATTCAGTGAGACCCTGTCTCTAAATAAAATGCAAAATAGGACTGAGGAGGTGGCTCAGTTGTCCAGTGCCCATGAGTTCAATCCCTGTTACCCATCCCCCAAAAAAGATATGCTAAATAATTTTTATAGCATCACTAAATCGTGATATATTCTCAAAATGCAACATTATACAATAGTAAGAGTGAACAAAGTATAAATCATGCAACTGTGAATTAATTTAACAAATATAATATTGCACAAAAACTAAACACAAAAGAGTATATCCATTTATATAAACTTCAAAATTAGGTAATGCTAACTATTGCTGTTGGAAGTAAAGACAATAGTTACCCTTGGGGTCGTGATAGAGACTCCAAAGGAGAACATCAAGATGGGGCAGTGCTGATGTTCTGGCAATGCTTGCTTAGTGAAAATTAATTTATTTTGTGTAAGTAAAAAGAAAACTATGCGCTTAACATTTATATTCTTTTTATATGCATATTTATCTTCAATAAAGTGTTCAAAAATAAAAAGAATTTCTGATTAAATTGGTCAACATCAGCTTATCTCAGGAGAAAAATTAGTACGTAATCTAATGAAGGCCTAAAAACATGTGTAGGGAAACATGACCCCTGAACTAAACAAGAAATGAGATCCTGCCACCAAGTTACACTTGAAGAGCTTGGTTTAATCAAATGTTTTTAAAGCATGTGCTGAATCAGAATGGAGTAAGCAATTCTCAGAAGCTAATTTGTACAATTAACAATCTGGCAGTGATGTTATTGGAAAAAAAGAAAAAAAGAGAACAATATGCCATGAAATGCCTGATCAACCATTGCGAACACACAGATGAAGGAATACTGGTTTGCTGAAAGCAGATATATCCATAAATTTATATGGCATGTGCTTTATTTTTCTTTTTTTCGGTACTTAAATTTGAACCTAGGACATTCTACCAGTGAGCTATATCTCCAGCCCTTTTTATTTTTTTATTTCAAGACATGGTCTCACTAAATTGCTGAGTTTGGCCTCAAACTTGTGATTATATGTCATGTACTTTGTAATCTACCTGAAAAAAATAACTCACTTATAAAGGAATAATCAGAAAGAAGGAGGAGGCCTGTAGGAGGCTAGCAAAAGACTGCCTATCAGTGAGACTGGCACTGACCCAGGCATCCTCAGTAAATGCCTCTGGCTTATTGATTTCATTCTAGGAAATGCCTGGTGAACTAAAGGACTTTAAAGTAAGATGAAAGTGAATTGCAGGGTTGAAGTAAACTTCTAAGTGCCCCCTGTGCTGATTCCATTTGTAATCAATTGAGGTTGATAAATACTTTTGTTGAAGAATCTCCTTTTTGTTTGTTATATCAAAACAAAATCAAGGGAGAGAACACTGTTCTCTATAGCTACTTTGGACTCTAGCATGCATACAAACAGAACAAATGACCTAGACTTCAGTTTCATCACACTCACACACACACACACACACACACACACACACACACACACACACTCACTCCAAGCACAAAAATGTTGATGTAAATAAATGAAAATAAATTTCACATTGCAATAATCTATAAATAATGACTCAAATAATTAGTGTTAATTCTTTACTATCATGTTCAGGCTAAGCATCTATGTGACCTCACACATTCAGTAGCTGCTAAAAGATTACAGCCCTTTCAAAGCCAATGAACCTGTCTCTCATATGCCAGCAGTGATCCTTCTCAGGTTATGTACGAGCTTCAATATGTATGACCTTTCTCAATGTGATGAAAACCAGGCAAAAGCTTTTAAATTGGCTGTGCTGACAGGCAGGGCATCTATACTTTAAATATATAACAAATGATTTTTAGTGTAAGTGTAATACTTGAAACATGATTGTACTAAAAAAGAAAACTTATTTAAAATTAACTGAGAATTCCATATGTTTATTTGCTATATCTGACAATTCTACTGTGAAGACTCTAGGCAAATTCATACCTAATTACTGATCCAGCCATCCAGATTAAAAAAGTTGGAGGACAAGGAGCCTATCCCACACTTTTCCATATTCTCTACCAGCTGCAAGTGGAAGTGTAATTCAAAGCTAAGCCCTTGCTAATTACTTTGTAACTGTGGTTTGATGATTTGGTAAAACACCTTTCTCCTCTACATCCATGATTTTGTTTGCAAATTGAAGAGGGAGAAGGACTCAGCTATCATTTGCGGTTTTCTCTTTGCCTGGGCATAAATTATCGAAACAGATTAACCATTGTCATATATGTTGATGAAGAAAAGCTTAGAGAGAAATTTCTGATAATTTCTCAATTAATGACAAAAATAAGGAAGTTTGATGAAATTTGTATCTGGGTTTTCAGGATTAAATGACATGACTGGGAGGCACTAAGACATACATAAATAATATGAGCATCGTTTATAACATTAATATCTCTTAAGT
Organism: Xerus rutilus; assembly: GCA_028644305.1. Lineage (NCBI taxonomy): Eukaryota > Metazoa > Chordata > Mammalia > Rodentia > Sciuridae > Xerus > Xerus rutilus. The sequence goes on from CM053411.1 coordinate 56,845,807, forward strand.
TTTTTAAAAAATTCATGCTTCATTTGTAATATTTTCTTGTTGTTTATTCTAGCATCATTTATGAGGTAGAAATAAACTAGCTGGAAAGATTAAGCAGCATTATTCCCTTCTGGAGTTCCTTATTTTTGTAGCATTTTTATAATGACAGGACTATAAAGAAAAGAGCATAATTATTAACATGCTAACATGGGGACATACAAATGAATGCAGCTTCCTTCAAATAAAGAGAACATAATGTGCTTTCATAGTTCTGCCATTGTGCTAAACATTTTAGAATTTCTTGTAGAATCACCATAGTACCCCATCTGAAGTTCTTTTTATTACTCTTAACATTTTCTGCACTTGAGAGTGTATTTCATTTGAAGAATGACTAACTCATTTAGAATTATGCCTAGCAGATAGAAGATTTTATCTAGTTCAAAAATACTGTGTTCGGCTAAAGAGATTTGGTATATTGTCTAGGAATCTCATTCAAAACAGCAATGTTGAAAGTGGTTCACTAATATAGGGGAATAATGCCATCATTTTAAATGATCACCTTTGGGAGAATTTGCATATATGATCTTCAGAGTGTTAAGGATTTTAATCTCAAACACAGAAAGATATTTACTTTAGTGCTCTCTAAAATAAACACAGAAGTCAGAAATCACCTGGGGATCTTGAACATTATCAGTGGAGGACCACAGTCAGAGGCGATCAATAAAATAGTTCACATGATACCTGTTAGAGGAAGGTCTTTATAAAGGAAATGTCACCTTCCCCGTGGGCTAGTTTTCCTGGTCTTTGGAGTTGAATGGCACTTGGTGCCATGGTAACGTCCAGAAGCGCACACCGCCAGTGAAAGGAGTAACAAAAGCTTGCAGGAATTTGACAATAGAACCACAGGGTCTGAAGGGAAGAGGCTCAAATTGCAATTCTTCAAGACTTAAAGAATTCATAAAACAGAAGAAAGACCCAAATGTCAGGTAGAAATTTATCAAGTGATCTCTCTATAGAATATTATTATTGATCTGATGAGAACTATTACACTCAAAGGATGAAGCATCTCAGGCAGTTTCTGTTCCTTATTAAGAAAACAATTAAAAGAGAAAAGTTACCAGATCCTCTGTCAGAGAATGGTTTGTGTGTCAAGGAGCATGTGATCAAAAGCATCCTCATATTAACAAAAGATATTTCCAAGATATGACTTGTTTTGTTCGGAAGGGAGTAGGTTTTACTTTTCTAATAAACATTTTTAGAGAAATTTTAGTTATAGAAAAAAATTGGGTAGAAAGTACACAGTTCCCATGTGCCTATGACACTCTTTTCCCCTATCGTTAACATCTTACGTTGATTGCTGTTGTACATTTGTCACAATTGATGAACCAATAACAATGCATTATTATCCAGCAAAGTCCATGATTTACAGGAAGGTTCATGCTTTGTGTTGTACAGTTTTGTGGGTCTCAAGAAATACCTGATGTTATATATCCACCATTATAATATCATAAGAGTTTCATTGCCCTAAAAGTGTCCTGTGCCCAATCTGTTCATCTCTTTCCCTCTCCTTCTGAGTCTATGGCAATCACTGATATTTTTAATGTCTCTGACTTTTCATCTTCCAAAATGTAATATAGCTGACTGATACAGAAAGTAGCCTTTTCTGACTGGCTTCTTTCACTTAGCCATGTGCACTTAAGTTTACTCCATAATTTTTTGTGTGATTTGATAAGTTATATCTTTTGATTACTGAGTAATATCCCATTATGTAAATGCACCAGAGTTTATCAACTAGACATCTTGTTGCTTGAGAATTATTTTTCTAACTATAAAACGATGGTGATTTCTTTTAAACCTCCTTTCAAAAAAATCATTTCATGTTCCAGAACATTTTTGTATATTTTTTTGGCTTGGAAATAATATTTACCTTACTACCATTTCTAACAAATTTTAAAGGTCTAGAATACAAGCCTAGAAAATATTCTAGCAAGATAGTATATTACATTCTGTTTATGCTACACTCCCAGCCACTACCAAACTCTTACAGGTATACAAATGTTGAAGAAATATTTCATGGGTATCTCCTTCGGTTTCACTCATGCCCACTTCCCTGTCCTTGTCCTCCAGTGGAATTATCACATTTGTATCTTTTTTTTTTTTTTAATATTTTTTTAGTTGTAGATGGACACAATGTCTTTATTTTATTGCTTTGTATGTGGTGCTGAGGATCCAACCCAGGGCCTCACGCATGCGAGGCAAGCGCTCTACCGCTGAGCTACAATCCCAGCCCCCACATTTGTATCTCAAGTGCATTTTTTTACTATGCTTTCTTCTCTCCAAAATATTTCCATCTCTGCCAGTAACTTACCTAGCATGCCAATTATAACATTTCTTGTTTTAACATTCAGCTAAGATATTCCATTTCTTTTAGGATAAACTTCCAAGTTGTAAACACAGCATGCATATCCTTTCTAACAAGGCCAATACCTATTCTTTATATTACAATCCTTGCTTCTGTAATTCTGAACTACATTTTGTTCCTCAGTTGCTTTTCTCTCTTTGCTCCTTTTGCTTCTGCTCCCTGATCTAGCACTGACTACCACGGAAGTCTCCCCTGGGCAGCACTCCTTGGGGTCTTTGCAGTGTTTTACGTTGATTTGTAAAGTTTTATCTTCAGCCTTCTTAAACCCAGTTCCTTGGGAATTAGGAATCTAATTGAGAAAAGACTGTTTTTTTAGAAAAAAAAATTTCTAGTGCCCCATCAACAAATTTGACTACAATCTTTTTAAAAAACTTATTCTCATATTCCTAAAATTCTGTGTGGAAATGTACCAGTTCAACAAAAACACAACCATCAGACAATAGCTAAATACTAGTGAATACAAACTGTTCTTGCAATGCCCAGGAACTGTTGGTGTCTGTTTTTATTCAATTGTCACAATACCACCACTAAAGTGTTTATGGGATGTGTCTCATGAATGTGTTTATAGTGTATTAAACAAATAAAAGGTTAATTTTGATCAGATAACTAAATTCTGATGCAAGCCATCAGTGCCTCAGGCTATTTTACCTTTCTGTCCTGACAGTCAAATAGCCTGACTTTCCTCCTCATGGTTATAGAATGGCCACTCTGCATCCATTTTCCATCTCCCTTTCCAGCATTAAAAAATCAGTGAGGGGAAATGGATGGAATTCATAGGGGGGAAAAAGGCACAACTTCCTAATACATTACCAGATATTTTTAAATCTTACTGTCCAGAACTGGACAAAATAATTCTTCTAGCTGTAAGGAAGTTAGGAAATGTAACTAATCATGATGACATTCTGAACAAAGTAAGCTCTCTATTAACTTGGAAAAAGGACCATGATTTCTGGGTAAGCAATTAACAATGTCTGGTACAAGAGATAAAGCAATATTAGTATCCCCAAGAATAGCCAAGGGACACTATTTGCCCCATCAGTCCCAATGGTGAGTAGAAGAGTATAATTTCATATCTAGCTAGAGCTCTATTGCTTTCATATATTTAATTAATGAATGATGATATCCAGGGATCATAAAATATTGATCTTAAACCATTGGAAAATTGCCATTGCTTTTTGTGTGTTGGGGGTAGTGGTATTTAGGATAACAGATTGAGGCATCAATCTAGTTTCCAAGGTATCCTTTTTGAAACATGAAAAGTTAAATTTTGAAGCAAAAACCCCCATTTCCACTGCCCCTCTCAAACAAATGTTAGACAAGACACATACATTGCCATCCATCCCGATGTCTGCCTGGAGCTTTGGAGCAAAATCCACAAATGTAAATAGTCACGCAACTACTTCTTTTTGTGACTGAGAAGATGCCATTATGCAACAGAAAAAAAAAAAACAATAGAAAATGAAGGGAAAACAAATAATAATGCTCACACTATGTTGTATGTATGACAAACCAAAGCTTATAAATGAAGACCATGAAGCCATTTAAAAGAGTGGTGAAGGTCATTTTTAATAATGGATTGTCCTACCGAAAAAAAAAACATGCAATATAACAAAATTAATTTTATGTTAAAGAGAGAAAGAGGTGCAGAAAATAACATCTCATTGAATTTTTATTTTTTGCCTAATAACCACAGAGTTAATAATAATGTTATAGGTCATGTTTTCATTTTCATAAAACTGTGAGACTTTCTAAAAAATTTCTGAGTTTTTGAGATCAGGCAAAGCCTGAGAAAGTGCCCTTTATTTATTTTCCCATTGCACATAGATTTTGATTAAATACCATCGATCCTAATTTCTTTTTTCTTTAACAAAAGACTGCTGATATTTTTGGGGCATCATTACATAAATAAAAATACCATGAATACACCAAAAATATATCTTTTGGTGATTTATTTCCCTAGGTTGTAGGAATAAACAAGAGGCTTATAATTTTTAAAGTTATTTAGTATTCTTTGAACTTAATAAATCTGTTTTGCTATGAAAATAAGTTGCATGAAGAAAGAAATTATGTTTTGTAAGCAGCTCTTCATTCTACTCTGAGAAATTTGGGCTGTTGACCATATCACTATGTACCCTTATGTTATGATTTAGATATGTGTTGTCCCCCAAAAGCTCATGTGTGAAACTATGCAAGAAAGTTTAGCGGTGAAAAGATTGGGTTACATGAGTTTTAGCCTCATCAGCATTAATCACCTGATAGGGATTAACCCAGTGATAACTGTAGGTTGTCTAGGGCGTGGCTGGAGGTGGGTCAATGGAGTGTTACTTTGGGGTATATATTTTGTCCCTAGTAGGTGCAGTAGTGGCTCTCTCTGCTTTCTGGTGCCATGTTCCCAGCTGCTTTCCCCTGCCACACCCTTCCATCATGATGTTTTGCTCACCTCAGGCACAGGGAAATGTAGTCAGCTATGGACTGAGACCTCTGAAACCAGGAGCCCCAATACATTTTTCCTCCTCTAAAATTGTTCTTGTCAGGTCTTCTGGTTGTAGCCATGAAAAAACTGACTAAAACACCTTAAAAAAATGTGTAACACACATAGTCTAGAAGAAATGATTGAACATGCATGGTTATAAACTATAAGCACGGCTTGTCATTTTTATTAAAGAGGTTGATTTGAAGCAAACAATTGTATTACAATGCCATTGCAACTGAAGTCTTTCACAGTGTTATTACCAAAAATTTTTGAGCAGCAGAATTCACTTTAAATCAACTTTGACATGCACACCCCCTTAGGAAAGTTCTTCTGAATCTGTTTCCCAAATTAGTACACAGATAGCAAGACTGTATAATTAGAAATGCCTAGATGCCAGGAAGTAAGTGAAGAAAACAATAGACAGGGCAAAATGAACATTTTTATAGTTCTTATGCACACAGCAATTGAGGCTAATTGTTTTCAAACCAATGAGTGGACAGTACCCACTTCCTTGATCTATGCTGATCTGCTCTTATTTACAATCTGTGATGCTATCTCAGAGATACTCTTTTAAGCTTTTCAAACTCTGAGGGTTCAGAAAGGAATCTAATGAATTAATTTTAAATTTTCACTGAACAGTGTCCTTTTACAACCTGATCTTATAATATCCAAGGTCAGGACAGGGATGATGTGAAAGTTTTTCAGAACTGCCTGGCATAATTATAGGCAGAATTAAGAGATTTGCAGAACTAAGGGGAGGGTAGTACCTAACCGGAACACTTTAGACCAAGTAGAGAAAGCTAAGAGATTTTGAGTTCAGCTTGGGTTCAGGGTCTCTATTGTGAGTATATCAGAAAACCTGAGAGGTGGATGGTTGTCTTACTAACCTGTACAAGTTATGTCTAACTTCTTGCAACACACTCACATTCAGAAAAGAAAGTTTTATCTCTTTTTTCCCCATGAAAAATTGATATGCACTGGCTGGCATTTTCTATAAAGAGATAGTAAATTTACACAGATAACTTTTTTTGACATTTAAGCACATTAATTTTCCAAGGAAGAAATAAAAGGTGATTGTGAGTTTATAGCCATATATAATGATGGTACAGATCCATTTATGTCTTAATAGGGATCATTGGGACTTGAAAACCACCTATTTTCCTTCCACATGGGAACTCTATCTGTAAAAACTACCACAGACTTTTATTTTAATATATGACTCTTGGTCTTGAAATATGGCTAGGATCAGATGATTCTATTTGTTGGTCATTACTTGGCTTATAATTTGGATAAAATTTTAGCCCCTTCACTTCTGTAAGCCTATTAAAGCCATGCTTTGTTGAAACATACCTCTGAAACCCAGTAGTATTGGCCTGAAGAAAGTATCTAGCTTATTAAATGTTGTTAAATAAAATGAGGCTAGAGTTCAATTTATGTGAAATAGTATAAATGTGTAAATGCAAAGTCTGACATTGGTATCACAGGCAAATGATCCAATTTCTAGCTCTGACATGTGCCTTATGTGATGCAATCAGATTATTTATTGAGGCTCAGCCTAAACTGTACAATGGGAATGATATGAACTACTGCACATGGCTATCGTAAATATTGTAAATAAGATAATGTAAATACATTCATTGCTTAGTAACTGGGGGTGATTTTACTTGTGAATTTCCATTAAATTTGTTGTTGTTGTTAAGCTTGGGGATGTAGCTCAGTGGTAAAGCATTTGCCTCACAACCCCTCACATTGAAAAAATTATTTTTTGTGTTTGTTCCTATTGTTTTATGGTAATTATGATTTACTACTTGGGAAATAGCCCTCCTCATCCTCCTTCTCCCCTAAATTACATGTGTATATGATTTATTTGATAAAAGATTTGGCTTACTAAACAAACTACTCAAAATAATAAACTATCAAATCAAACACAATTTTAATTTTAATTCATATTTTCCAATAATATAAACTTTTTAATATATTTATTAGTGCATTATAATTGCACATAGTGGTGAGATTCATTGTTGCACATTCACATATGCACATAGCAATTACATTTCCCAGTACTTTTCCTTTTCCTTCTTTCCATCTTCTCATTATTCCCTTTCCTCTACTAGAAGTATAGACTTCTGGTCTTCCTAGCTATTTATTTAAAGATTTATTACATATATCTTTTTTTCATTGTTGCATTAGTACTTTACATAAAAGTGGAAAATATTGTGATATTTTCATACATGCATATAGCTTCATTTGGATGATTTTATTCCCGTTTTCCCCCTTTCCCTCCCTTTCTCCTTCTCCATTGGTCCTCCTACCTCTACTCTACTGATCTTTCTTAGATTTTCCTAAGATCTTCTCTTTATTTTTTTAATTATTTTTTTCTCTTAGCTTCTGTAAAAGAGAGAAAGCATGACCCTTAACTTTTTGAATCGAGCTTATTTCCTTTAGCACAGTGTTTTATAGTTCCATCCACTTACCAGCAAATGACATAATTTCATTTTTCTACAGCTGAGGAGAACTCATTGTGTATACATTCCACAATTTCTTTATCCATTCATTGTTTGATGGGATCTAAGCTGGATCCATAATTTGGTTATGTGAATTGAGCTTCTATGTACATTGAAATGCATGCATTGCTATAGCATACTTATTTAAGTTCTTCTATTGAACTGGAGGTTTGCTTGTTGAACAACTTTGGTATATCATTTAAAAATATTTTTAATTATTCTTAGCTAAATTAATTTTTAAATTATAAATTATTTAAACATATTAACTACTAAATATAACTTTGATGATCATAGCAATTTTATAAAAAATTAATCAGATCATATTGAAAACATTTCTTAACAAAAATGTAAGTGACATAGTATTAGACATATATAAAATTAAATGAAAAGGCACATCAAGAAGTTGTTTTTATTTAAATTATTTTTAAACATTCAAACTCTCACTTTATAAAATTTTAAAGTATCACTTTAATGTTTGAGAATATATATTGTTTAAAATTTTAACAAGAATTATGATTTTAAAATTGTTTTTATAAATATTTTTTAGTTGTCAATGGACTTTTTTTTTTTTATTTATATGTGGTGCTGAGAATCAACCCAGTGCCTCACGCATGCTAGGCAAGCGCTCTACCACCGAGCCACACCCAGCCCCTTAAAATTGTTTTTGAATAGGTTTACTCATGTAGTAAAATTTGTCTGAAAATTAGTATTCCAATATATTATGATTCAAACTATTTTATCATCCCTTTTATTCTCAAAAGCATCCCAGGGCAGTTAACATGATCACCTCGTAATCACAGGAAATATTAATTGCTCTATGCCTTGTACACATTCCCTGTCGTCAACTCATTATCTGTGTGAGGAGCATATTGTCACCTCTGTTTTATAATGAGGATACCAAGGAGCAAGGAGGTTATGACCTGAGATCTAGTTAGTAGTTCACTGTGCCTGATTTAAAAACCTAGGCTTTTAGACTCTTGTTAGGAATAGAATTCTTTCATCATTTTACTGAGATCATCTTTCAAAGACATGCTGGTACAATGATAACAAATTGGTATTCAAACTAAAATACTTCTTTAAACAATTTCAATTTAAATAGATGAGGATTCAAAGGAAAATGTTCCTCATGCTTCTACAAATGTTTAATTAACCTAATAAATCTCACACTTTTAAAATAAATATTTGGAACATGGTACTTAAACAAATTCCCTGAAACACTAAAGCAGACCAGTGATATGATGAGTAGTAGAAACCAACAGAATTTTAAAATTCATTTAAATTAATGTTGGTAACAAAACAATAAGCAAATCATAATTGTAATACTTGTATAGAAACCATAAATAAATAAATGTCAACAAAACCAATTTTAGATGCAAAAGTTTTATTAAAACACAAATTTTGGAACAGATACGACCCCCAAAACGCTATTTTTGCTTCTTTGTACTAAACAAATTGTCTGGAACTAATGAATTTGAGTCTTGAATCAAAATGGTCAAGGAATAATGGGATATGAAATCACAACATTTTCCAATTTGATATTTGTAAAGTTGTCTTAAAACTTCTTGAAAAACAAAGACAGTAAGGATTTTTAACCTACAAAAGGTTGGACTTACAATATAGTTACAATAAGTGACTGTCTCTTCTGATATATGTAGTTCTTTCTGTTTTTTGTTTGTTTGTTATTTCCCTTCTCCCCATTTTAGAAACTATAATTATAGAATTAATATAAACCTTAGTTCCATCATTTACTAACCATTTACATGTAAGCACCCTACTCATTTTCCAAATGTCTGTGAGTGAAAGAATAAAGGTACCTATTCTATAGGGTTATCTTAAAGATCAACACTGATCATTTGTCATCTGAAGATCACTCAATAAAGAGTAGTTGTTATTTTCATTATTGCATCTGTGGAGTTTATGATTAACACTTGCTTCATAAAATTACAGAATCTTAGAAGTCACCCATACCAATCTTAAGACCAGTGTTCAAATTTCTTCCACAGTGTGCCTCAAAGGAAGTAAATATTTTAAGAAGGATTGTAGCATAAAAGAATGTTTATTGTTTTGCTCAATTGTGTGGAACTAGAAATAAATTTTTTTTTAAATGTGCACATGGAAAATGATTCTACCTCTACCAAAGCAAGAGTAATTTAGCAATCAGAGCTGATTAATAAGAGTATTGGGGTGTATGGGGAAATAGTGAGCTTCCTGTTATAGGAAGTGTCCAGGTGGGGACTCTGGGCATTCAGTTAAGACTTTACAGAGGAAACTGGAGTTTATGAGCAAAAGTGATGTGGATGACACTGAGCATGATCTGATGGCAGAATGAGAGAACACCTTCAGTCCCACTGCTCAGCCAACTCATTCTGATCTGAGTGATCCTTATAAAATGAAAATTTGATCACATTGTTTCATACTTGTTATGGTTTGTGTACAGAATGTCTCCCTCAGAGATCATGTGTTGAAAGCTTAAGCCCCAATACAGCAATGTCCAGAGGTGGGCTTTGGGGAAATAATTGGATCATGAGGGCTCTGACGTCATTAATAAATTGATCTATTGATAGCTGAATGGACTACTGGGAGGTGGTGGAAATCAAGACAGGTGGGGTATGGTTGGAGAAAGTCAGCCATTGAAGGTGTACCCTTGGGTACTATATCTTGTCCCAAGACCCTTCCCCACCTTATCTCTCCTTCCCAGCTGCCAAAAAATCACAGTTTTCCTCTGCCATGTCTTTCCACTATGATGTTTTTGCCTTGAAACCAGTCAACCATGGACCAAAATCTTTGAAACTGAGAAAAAATAAATCTTTCCTTCTCTACGTTGTTTTTTCTCAGGTGTCTGTCACAGGTACAAAAAGTTAACATACTTCCCTATCAGTTATGAATTGCTACATAGAAAACCATGTGAAACTTAGTAACTTTAAACAACAATTATTTATTATAATTCATGAGGTTTAGGAATCCAAGGATAGTTTGTCTGGGTGGTACTTGTTCAAGGGGTCTCCAAAGGTTGTGGTTCAGGTGTCAGTTAGGGCTGCAGTAATATGAAGACTTGACTGGAGTCAGGTGGTCCAGATGGTTCACTCACATGGATGTTACCAAGAAATTCAGTTCCTGGCCAGGTGAGCCTTTGCATAGGGGTGCCTGCATGTCCTTAAAATATGTCAGCTGCTTTACCCAGAGAAGGATTCAAGAGAGAACAAGAACGAATCCACACTGCTTTTTATATCCTAATTTCAGATACTGCTCACCATCACTTCTGCCATATTTTATTCCTTAGAAGTAAGTTACTATACACAGTCCATGGTGAAGAAAGAATGACTACATTCTACCTTTCAAAGAGAAGAATATCAAATATTTTGTGGATGTATTTTAAAACCAGCACATCTGCTATGGTTTGAATGTCTCTCAAAGTTTATGTGTTAGAAACTTGATCCCTAGTGTGGAGATATTGAGAGGAGGAACTTTTCAAAATTGTTTAGGTCATGGGTATTAATGCCATTATCAGGAAAGTGATTCATAATCACACAGTGGACTCCTTATAAAAGGATGAATTCAGTCTCCTCTTGTTTTTACTCTCTCTCTCCTCTCACTCTCTCTGATCCTTCTATCTTCTGCCATGGTATAATACAGCAAGAAGGTCCTCACCAGAGGCTGGCCCTCAGTCTTGGGCTTACCAGCCTTAAATCTGTGAAAAATAAGTATCTATTCATTATAAATTACCTTACCTATGGTATTCTGTTGTAACAGCACATAATGGACTAAGAAAGTATCATATGTAAAACTAGTTAATGGCTCTTAATTTCTTATGAAATAAAGTCTCAATAACTTCCTACCATAAAATAATAATCTATTTTCAACTTCCTTCTCCCAATTTCATCTTCATAATGTCTCTCCTTAAATCTTCCACTTTAGTTATCTTGAACTGCTTAAAATTTTCCATGTCTGTTAGACTATTTGACACTTCTGTATATGAACTGGAGATTCTTCTATACTAACCTTGTCTCTGGCTTCCTTCTCTTCATAGCAAGGTCCACTTATTGCAACTCCTTGCAAGTTTATCTTAAATGTGAAGCTTTGCTTGACTCCTGACTTGGTAGAAATGAGCTTTTAAGAAAAATGACAGAGAAATAAAAAGTCAAAGAAAGGAAAGGAAAAATAGAGGGAGGGAATAAGGAAGAAGCAAAGGAAAGAAGGAAGTTAGAAAGTTAGGAAGGAAGAAAAGAAGGAAGTTGGTACATGTATTGAAAAAGCAGAAGTCAAAGGCAGGATCTGGAAACACTTCCTGTGAATCATGTAGGAAGAACAATTTTTCCTATGCAGTCTCAGGGTTTGGGGTGACCCACTTATTTTGTACTCACAATGCCTAGCACAGTCCTTGACACATTAATTAAAGAATAACAAATCATTTCCAAGTCATTTCACCTTTCCAATAGAAGTGAGAAAATTCACAAGGTTTGTGTGTGTATGTGTATGTGTGTGTGTGTGTGTGTGTGTGTGTGTGTGTGTTAGGTGTTAATTTCAATTAGTTTCACTAAAGGAAAGAACTGAAAAACAACAGTATTTATAAACGAAATCTCCTTTGTCCCAGAAAATGTATTCCCTCTCTCTCTCTCACTCTCGCTCTTGAGTATTAACTAGTCCATATAACAGAGATATGCTTCCTCTGGAACACTTTTTTTTTCACTTGTCATATATTCTAATGGAATATATGTGCTTTACGAAGCAGCTATTGGCCCAAAACAAAGAAATGGGCTGCTCGGGTATCTATTAAAAGAATATCTGCATTATCTAGTTCATTGGAAAGAAAACTTAACAGGAGTCACTTAGGCTCAGCCCTGAGAGTCTCATCAACCAAGTGTGTTGAGGACAGAGTTTAGGTGTGTGTGTGTCTGTGGGAGCAGATGGGGCAAGGGATTGTGCTTTGGGAAAAATTCAGCTCAGTCACTGCCCAGTTCTCAACCAGTTTGAACCCTTTTGCCTCTGAGTAGAAGAGAGATCCAGGAAAGAATGACAAATCTCCCTTGCCCAGGAAAACCCAAGAAATTGAATTTGTCTCATCTCTGGGAGGGGAAAGAGACTCTCTGTAAGATGATGTGGGAAGGGCACTCTGTGACACACTCTCTCTTGTTATACCCATTTCTAATAACTATATTTCTGATTATGAAATAGGTCTTCTTAATTCATTCACTACTAAAACAAAGGCCTTAATGCATCTGCTCTAAGTCTATCCTATTTGTGTACATTTTCAAATACTACTAATTTGGCTATATGAGAATATTTTAAAAGACTCAGAACAATGAGCAATAATGCTAATTCGCAGCAATTACACATTCCGAACTCTGTTCTCTCATATTTACTTGGTCAATATTTAGCGTTGTTCATTGTTTTATCAGAACTTTTATCGCCCTGATACCCATGGAATATTCCTTTTGCATATTTTAGTTAACATGTAACATATCTTTGGAGCTTCCTGGACTAATCTATTAGAAGAAGGCATTTTCTTCTCCACAGAGTCTCATGTTATTGCTCCCGTCAGCATTCTCTATGACAGATCATTATTAAAGAATGTGTGCTCAGATTTGGTAAAATGAAATGAGTACCTTGATGAGAATTTATTAGAGCACTTATGAAGTGTTGGAAACAGACAAGGAAAGAATGTTTCAATCTATTGACAATTTCTGATTTTGATTGCAAGTTGCCATAAGGAAGAATTCTTTATTTTCTAATTAATGTTTGTTTTAATTTCCTTTACAAGATTAATTGGATTTGGGAGAAAAAAGAAATAAAATCATACACAGGGAGAGGAGTCAGCATTTTATTAATCTGCTGATGCATTTGTTCACACACTGAATGCCCTCTTTAGACAAGGTTATGTCAGTCATTGGGAACACACGTGGAATAAAAGCAGGGCTCTTTCCTCCTGAAATACACAGTAGAGGGCTCCTATGACACAGAGGGACATGCTTCATTCTTACATTGATTCAAAACACCTTCCTGGAGCATGTGTTTCAGTATCACACAGGTCTATGCTTTAATCACACTTATACTGCTCACAAGCTTGGATTCATCCAAACTCATTCCTTACCCAAACTTCTCTGCTCCACCAGTCTCATTTCATTCCAATCTCCTCCTTCCATGCTGTCCTCTAAGAAATAGGCCATCTCCAGGAGCCTGACTTCCCTGAGTACCAATGTCACCACAGATGGCCTGATCACATTGACCAACATTGCCTCCTTTTCAACAGCACTGAGTATTTTCCACTAGCTCACTCTAGTGCTTAAAAACTCCCCCACTTCTGGTTTTATTTAGAATTGAATTTAATATCTCTCCTTTATTGCATTCATTTTGAGCAAGGTCTTTCTCACCAGTTTAACTAGCTGAGCACCATCTCCTCCACAGCTCAGTCATGTCAGGGCAGTAATATAGGTTCTGGACAGACCAAAGAAAGTACCTGGAGATAGCATGGGAAACATGGGATTTATTAGAGGAAAGCTTACAAAAGATCAGTGACTTCTCCAAGAAGGATTCAGTGGCAATAAGCTGATAGCCCCTCTGTCCTTCACAGTGCCTCCGGTCCCCCAAAGTGTTTCATCCAGTGGCAACTGGCTGGACAAGTGACATATCTTCTTTCCACAGTGGCCCTCAGTTCCACATCCATCCCCACTCAGAGAGGTGTTTTTATATGTTAGGCTGCAGGATGCCAGCAGCAGCACCTTGCATAGTTTATTATACGATCAGCATTGCAAGGAACTATCCTGATGTATATGTAAGAAAACAGCTTTCTAAAGATGACACTAACTTGCTTTAGTTCCCAGTGTGCATAAGAGAAAGCCAGCATTCTTCAAGACAATATATATCAAGACTATCTGGCCCAAGATGGCTCTCATTGTTCCCTTAACTTGGCTAAGATTTGGGCACAGAAAGGGACAATCAATCAGGAACATCCTGTTTTACTATCCCCTTTTTCTTCAGTGATGATACAGGTACAATTTTGCTTTTAGAGTCAGGAAGCCCTTTTCAAGTTTAGTCAAGTTGAAAGAAATGTTAAGACATCTACCAGGACTCCCTTGTGACAATGGGGATGTCATTGTGGGATACTTGTCTGGGATGCTCCCTAAATGTTGACCTGAGGAATGGGTCTATTTAGATTAGGGATGGTAAGAATGCTGCCACCTAATGAGTTCATTAGGGTATGGCATGTGCAGAACACCACGAAGTTCATTTGGGTATTGCATGTGCAGAACTCAGTGTGGACCCAAAATAGAAAACATCCTCTTATATGAACATACATACAAATAAACAGTCAACAACATTTAAACAAGCGAGATTAAGAGGTTTTGAAATCTCTTGTTCTAGATCTTGTTCCTTTCTTTCCCTATCCTTTCAATCAGGGATTTACTTATTGTATGAATGACATCTTCAATTATGTTGAAAATCATTCAGATTATTTTATTCAGTAACTGAAAAAAATCATGAATGAATTATTACAGCAAGTGTATATTAAGGCAGGTGGTGAATGATGGAAATCTAGACATTTCTAGAGGAAAAACAGAATATTATTATTTAATCAAACAAATGCCAAAGTGCTTATTTTTAATTGAATTACAGCATTTGTATCTGAAAATTGAAGGCTGAGCCACGAACATGGTTTGTCTTCCATTTAGCAAAATGTTTGATTTATTAACTCATGAAATGTTAATTACTCGTTTGTTTTAAATTTGTTTAAATATGAGTTCCCTTGTTATCTAAATGCTAGACAAGTATTAATG
This sequence comes from Xerus rutilus, assembly GCA_028644305.1. Lineage (NCBI taxonomy): Eukaryota > Metazoa > Chordata > Mammalia > Rodentia > Sciuridae > Xerus > Xerus rutilus. The sequence continues at coordinate 56,860,957 of CM053411.1, forward strand.
TACACCAATGAACCCTAGAATACTCCCACTTCACTGTGTAGAGAAGACATCCAAGCATTTCTTTTGCTAACTACCCCTGGCCCTGAAGAAACTTTGCTGCCATAGTAGGAAGTTGGCTTGGGTGGCTGAATATCATTTTTTAAAATATCATTAAATGTGCACTCTCATTTTAATAAAGCTGTTTCCACATCCAGGAGAATAGCCACTCTAACACTGCCTTGAAACATTGCCATGATTAGAGGTGACAGTCAGCAAGTGATTATGAGCCCAGGGTCCAGTCTCAATTCTATTCTTCGAGCAATGTGCCTCCAGAGCAAGGTATAACTTTACTTGTGACTCCATCATTTCATCGCTAAATAAAGATAATAACAGCGTCAACCTCACGAGAGTACTGGAGAGATAAAAAGGATGCTTATGAGGAAGGATGGTGTCTGGAACATGGTGATAATCCTGAAGCTTCTTGTTCTGCTAAGGAATTGAGTAGGTCTGTTCTCCCACCTCACTGCAGTAAACAGCAGGGTTTAGGTTTACTTGGCAGAGTTTTTCTTCTTGGAAAAGACACTCTCATTAAAACCCAATGCTCTGATACTTGGGTTGATGGGAGGCTACATTTTTCCTCGTGGTCTTTATTCCTTTCCAGGGAGTTTTTGGTTTCTTTTTCAGAAAATGTGATTACATAGATACCTCTACACTTTTTACTTCCAATCATATGTTTTGGAAACCTAATCCTTGTTCATTTCTTAATCATGCTCTGGTTTATGCCAGTATTGCAATGGTGTAGTCTAAAATTTCAGTCTTTCGGAATGCACATATCTGTAGCTCCAACTGTACTGTGAGCTCTTTAAGAAATGGGATAGAGTGATCAAGTTATCTGAACCAAAATACCAGACATACAGCTGTGCATGAAAAGCTTGGGGAAAGAGCTGTAGGAGCTAAGGAAAATTCCTCTTCTTCCCTCTCAGGTTTTACTGGAATAAACTGAAAACAATTAAATAGAAGAAAAGACATAGAAAAGTATTAATGTGAATAAGAAGAAATCACAGCATGGGGAAAAGAGACAGGAGTGTGCTTCTCCACCTGCTTAACATTATTGCCAAACCTATACACTCCGTTTCTATGGGAGAGGAGGAGCCAGCAAGCAAGGCTTGTCTCCTGTGTAGATGAGTCTCCTAGGTGACAGCCTCCTGTCATAATCTGTCTGGGATGGGTGTGAGACTCCCAATCTCTTCTTCCTTTGAAAAGATCCAGGCAGAAATGGGGACTTCAGATGACAATGCCTCTGTCTGAATCTGCTATTTACTCTACTAATGCAGACAGATGTAAATTTCTTGAAAGGACAGCTTTTTAGAGCCATTCCTTCCTTTGACCACAGCGTCTGCAGTTTCTCTGAATAACCAATTTGAAATACACCAAAGAAATACATTTGGAGTGGGATAATTTCCTCTTTCACAGAAGGAAGGAAAAAGAAGATAAATCCACTAGCATGTTGTCATCTACAGACCCCTGTCTGGCAAGTAGCTACATGCTTCTGACTCAGAATATTTTAAGGAAGCCAACTTTAAACATACACAAACACAAAAATCACAAAAAGAGGAGTAAAGAAAAGATAAATTCTGAGGTTAAACACTAGAACAAATATCTTACTATAGTGCACATGCATTGGACAGGAATCCAAAAATTTTTTAAATTACTTAATGAATTTAATTTATTCATGCATAAAGCAGTACATATTTTTACCTGTATGTGATCACACCATAAATGTCTTGATGGTGGGTAGTGTTTTTCTTTTCATCCTTTAATACTTTCCTTTCTTCTCATTTTCATCTCATTCTATTTGTAATAGCTCCTCATATTCACCAATGTAAAATAAATTTGTGTCAATATACATATTTTGATCCATGTTTATTAATTCAATGCTATAGGAATTAATAAACTGATACACAAAAAAATAAATAAGCTCATATTAAATGTATTCTCTATTTTTCCCTTACTTAATAATTTATGTAACTTCCTCCATTTCCATTTCAATTGATGTTTTTGTTTGTGTGTGTGTGTGCATATATATGTATATTCTTCAGTAAAAATAGAATTCAGATATTTTTCTACTTGGGTATTGATTTGATTTTCATCTTTTTATGGTGCCTGACAATACTATTAGAAATGGTAAACATCCCTGTCCATATGACTTCATATATAAATGTTTGCCTTTCAGTGGAAAAGATTTCCACTTATGAGCTTTGTTATAAGGTTGGGCCTTCAGCAAAACTGGGGTGGCCTGAAGGCCCCCCTTTACCTCAGTTCTTGCAATCATGCCAGAAAAGTTCTAGGCATGTTACTTGGAATGACAGGCATGTGTTTGTAGAGGGATAGGAAAGGGGACATGCTCAAGGGAGAGAGTGGATCATCTCAGAGAGGAGAAAGACAGTTTGCCTCTTCTGCACTCCAGTTTCACTGGAAGTCCCAGGGATATTTCCAGAAAGTTCTACCCAGGTCCACCTCTTGACTTTTGACTGAGGGCAGGATGACATCTGACTTTCAAGTCTCCACTGTGCATTGTGATGGGCTGATTTGAAAGTTAAGTCGGGTGGATCCCATTCTGCTCAGACATCTCACCCTGTGCAGGATTGGCCCCGCTTTCATCATGAGCCCAGTCACATAGAAGCTGACACCCTCACCTACTTGCACCCTGACCACAATGTCTGTAGACTATGGAGCCGGTGTTAGCTTACTTCTTGAGTATGTACAGAAGGTGCCAATTCTGAGCACTTGGTGACATTTTATGAAATGTGTCTTAGGATTGTACTTGCCTCTCTCGCCCCGCTCCTTTGTGGTTTTTTGGTTTTGAAAGCTTGTTCTCCACGTGCACCCTTCGTCTTAGGTGGCAGATCTGTCTACTTTCTGCCCCCTTAGCCCTGGCCAGAAAAAATTCTTTGTCTTTACTTCAAAATGACCTGGAGTTTTATTTGGGATTTTGGACTAGCGCCTTAACAGCATGACACCATCAGTCACTTTAGCCCATGCAGACTGGTTATAATTGGGATCTGTTCCTAACAGATTTCATGGTCATTTCTTTGAGTTCTGGAATCTGGTCTGTGTAAGGGTCACAAAAGCCTTCCCTCTCCCTCAATTTAACTTGTGTTCTTCTTATTGGCCTCTTGGGGCCTGAATTTCTTTTCAGATAACAGGTAGTTTGCTGAAAAATGTAACATAACATAAGCTAGGCAAGGCTGCAGGTAAAGTGCTTTTTAAAAAGTGAAAGCACGTAGGGGGCAGCACAGTGGGCCCATTTCATGGAATCATTCCCTTCACCCCCTGGTCCTACTACTCACATCTCTCCATTTCCTATAGCTCAGTTCCTGGAACGCCCTCCATTTCCATTTCAACTTATGTGTTGTATGTGTGTGCACTCATATATACATCATCTTTGGTAAGAGGAGAATTCAGATATTTTCCTCTGGGGTGTTTCATTTGACTTTCATCTTTTTGTCATTTATAGCAATACTGTTAGGAATAGTAAACATTTCTGTCCATCTGACTTCATACATTAATGTTTGCATTCCTGTCCGTCCGACTTCCTATATTTTTTTTGCCTTTCAGTGGAAAAGATTTCCACTAATGAGGTTGCTGGGTCAAACGATTTTTGAAAGTTCAACTTTAATAGATGCTGCCCAATTACTTTCCTAAACACATAACACTTTATGTTTCCATCAGTGAAACTATCCTCCTTCTACAATCGTTTTAGCAAAAACATTACAACACTTCTGATACATTCCTAGCCAATTCTTAGATTTCTTTTGTGATTTTAAGCTATTATGTTTGTTATATGCAAATTTAGGGCCAGTATATTTTCTTAATAAACTATTGTGACATTATGTACTCTTTTAACTGTTTAGTGACTTCAGTCTTAAATTCCCAACTGCCTGATACCAGTTTTGCCACTTCTTTATTTTTAATATTTTGTCTCTTTTCCTGGTATCCTTTTAATTTTGTTTATTATTTTAACTGCATTTTAACAAGATATCTTATAGATTTTGCTTTATAACCTAACATAATAAAAATAAAATCATGATGCAGAAAATAAAATGAAATGTTTAAAATATTTGTTTTTTGCAGATACATGATACTAAGGAGGAATGTTTACATTATAGTTGTTTTTTCTTCCTGAGTCATCTCAAAGGGACTTGTTTATTGTATAGAAGTTATATAATGGGAAAAGAGAAAAAAGAAGTAGAAGATTGCAGAAGAGGACATTGAACCATGATGACAATAACTGCACCAGTTTTCCCTTGCCTCTCAAGATCCACCTGTGTCTGCCTCCTCATCAGCCTTCTGTCTGAACCCAGTGCACAAGATGGCCCTGATCTCTGTAGTACAGTGACCAGATTTTGCAAATAAAAATAGAGGATGTTTAATTAGATCTGAATTTCAGATGCTCGATGAATACTTTTAGTATAAGGATGTCCCATATAATAAATATAATTTAGAAAGTGCATATATACTAAAGAAAGTATTTATTGATTATCTAAAATTCAAATTTAACTGGGTGTCCTGTACTTTTCAGGATATCCTACTCCAAGGGAATCTCATTACAGACAATTGAGGCAGGCCTTTCTTCATGATGGGCCAGGAAGGCACCTGGAGACATGATTCAGGAGGCCCAGCACACAAACCAGAAAGTAAAACATGCTCAGAAGCCCAGGGCCCTTAAAGATGGGGGAAAGGGTTCCGTTAACAATAATCTCATAAATATTTGACAGGTCTCTTGGGCCTTTAAATGCCTAGAAAACTGAACAATTAGGTAAATCCTTCCATGATCTTAAAGTACGAAAAGCTTGAGGTCAGTTTTCCCCAGTTATTTCAGCTACAGTCAATATTTCTCCCTTTCTATTTGAGTTCAAACTATAAGGGAGAAGAAGCCAGCTGGAAATCTACCAATGGCAGACTGCAACCCCACTCTCTACTTCTCTGACTTGAGGTCTGATAAACTAACAACAGAAGAGAACTAACCATCCATCTCAGTCTCTGAGAATTCCAGTCAGAACAGACAGAACACAGAGACAAGTGATAGCCTATATTTTAAATAGTAATAACAGAACTTACAAAAATTAAACTGCAACCCACAACATGGTTAATACAGCTTTTCATTGTATAACAATCCATTGGAGATGACACTGTTGAAAACTAAATTAATAGTCTAGAAACTAAATGAGAAGAAAGTATCTCAAAGTGGAGGCAAAATATAGCTAGGAGAGAATAATTAGGAAAAGAGAATTTAACATAGAATAGTGAGAGCTTTTAAAAGATAAAAGCATAGAGGAGAGCCATTAATTATATCATAGGAGACAACAATATTCCTGAATTGGGAAAACTCTAAGTCCACGTATTCAAAGATTTTATTGAATTTCACAGTGAATTATGGACAAAGGACAGGTAAATGGTATATATCATACTATATAATTCATGCAAAGAAAAAATAATGATGTCGTCTTTGGACATCTCCTTTGTAGTGCTGGGGGCCAGAAGAGAGAGATGGGCACTTAGCATCTACAGGCTGCTGAGAACAAAAAACCAAAGCTAGCTAGGCACAGTGGCACACACCCGTAATCTCAGCAGCTCCGGAGGCTAAGACAGGAGGATCATGAGTTCAAAGCCAGCCTCAACAACAGTGAGGTGCTAAGCAATTCAATGAGATCTTGTCTATAAATAAGACACAAAATAGACAAAATAGGGCTGGAGATATGGCTCAGTGGTTGAGTATCCCTGAGTCCAATCCCCGGTACAAACAAAAAAAAACAAAAACAAAGCTAACAATAGGTTGGCTGTGAAATTCCACCTCCATCTGGGTCTTACTTCCTGTAGTTTTACAAGCCCATTGTTATGGTTTGGCTGTGAGGTGTCCCTGGAAAGCTCCTATTGATGCAGGATATTAGAGGTGAAATAATTAGATTATGAGAGCTGTGACCTTATCAGTCCATTCAAATTTGAAAGGACTGAATGGTTGCTCAGTTAGGGAATGGCTGTAGGAGGTTGGTCACTAGGCATGTGCCCTAGAAAGGGGTCATTTTCCTTGTGGCCCTTCTCTTTATCTATCTCTCTCTGCCCCTCCCTCTCTCCCTCTCTCTCTTACTTTCTTCCTCTCTCTCTTGTCCCTACCATGATCTGACAGTTTTCTTTTTTTCCTTTTCTGGGCCCTTCCACCATGTTGTGCTGCCTTACCTTGGGCCCAGAGGAATGGAGTTCCTCATCCATAGACTTAGACCTCTGAAACCAAGAGCCCCAAGTAAATTTTTCTTCCTCTAAGTTGTTCTTGCCAAGTACTTTGGTCACAGCAATGAAAAATCTGAAAAGACATCCATACACTGGGTCTTTTATTTAACTGGAGACTTTTGCCTCTGTTTCTCTCCGTCCTCAGATGAGACATTTTTTTTTCTACTGGGAGCCTTTGCCTGAACCACCCTCTAAACCTTTGACTCAAACTGTAGACCTTGCTGTGCCTGATGTGATTTCTGTTTAAAATATGAGAACAGTTCACCTTGTGATGACTCTCACCCCATACATTCTTGTCATCCTCCATATTGTACTCTGGTCCTCTGGTCTGAACATTCTACCACTTATCTTCTTTTTTCTAGAAAATAGATCAACTACTTATAGAATATTCCCTCCATCTGGCTCTTGTTTAAGGAACCATTTAACCAGAAGCTCCATTATGCTAAATGCTACTGATTTTCCAAAGCCTGCGATTTGGAAGATAATCAAAACACCCTTTTCCATGCTTTTCCAGTCCATTACTCCTCTGCTCTCCTGTATCATCCCCAGTACTCTGACCCTCAACCATTTGGCGACACTACTTGCATCTCCCACCTGTTTCCTTTTAATTTCTAGCCTCCTGTTCACTCCCCCTAAATTACCTGAAGACCTTAGCATCTGGCCCTCATTTCTAACTCCTAAATATTTAAACCTAAATGGCCTCTGCTAGGAAAATATTTAACCCTAGATTTTTAATACTTTTTTAAGGTTTTCTAAATGATATAAAACTACTTTTCATCATGGTTTCTATCAAAATAGAAATGTTATTCATCTTCAATTTGCATCAAATATTGCACTTAAAATCTAAAGGAAAGTACACCTGATGGTCACCCCTCTTAAGTTAAGAGTATAAAATGTGGATGGTAACCCCAAATAAGGGAGGGTGGGAAGTGGAAGAATAGAAATCTATTGGAATAAACAAAGGGAAATGAAGGGAAGGGAGGAGAGGGGAATAGGAAAGACAGTAGAGTTAATCAGACATAACTTTACTAGCCTTGTATTTGAATACTTGACAAGACTCTGCATCATGTACAACAACAAGTATGGGATCCTAAATTAACTCTATGTATGTATTATTTGCCAAAATACATTCTACTTTCATGAATAACTTAAATGACAAATAAAAAATTTTAAAAACATCTTTATAATGGACATAAAGTCACCATTTCTACAATTTGTGTAAGTAAAAATGGACTTATTGGTGCCCTATCTACATAAAGCATTTTAAGGATAAATTTGAATGTTTAAAATTAGGCTATATATTATATATGAATAACAATAATTTTACTAATAAAAATATATAATGATGGATGAGCATTATAACTACAAGTTAAGAGATTTTAAAAAGAGACTTTCTGATGAATACAAGAAGAGATGGAAAGACCTAATTCTGAAAATCATGATGCAACAATTCAGAGAATGCTGAGTTTGCCATCTAAAGCCTGGAAATGTGATTCTTTCCTCATGGGTAAACTATTTGCTGGTCTCTTTCTCAGAAGGAGATCTACCTAGTGCATTGACTCAAAATTTAGTGACTAATGAACTTATGTGGCTTTGTCTATTTTATCTCTGGATTATTTTTCGTTTTTTATTTTCCCCATTAAAGCTGAATTTGAATCTCAAAGCAAGAATCTAAATTTCTGTGAAATAATAGATGACTTGCATCCCATCTTCTGCATTTCTCCACCCTCCCTTTTCTGTCCCCTTCAGGTCTCACAAATAGGATAAGTTTTAGGATCACAGGAGTACTCACAGCTATTCCATACTAAGTAGCTTTTAAATGAAAATTGGCGATTTTTGAGGGAGTTCAGGTATGGAGAACAATGGCAATTGCCTCATTTCAAATAGAAACCAAAACATCCTCCCTCCCTCCTCAACTGCAAAAATGACATCCCATAAAATCAACCAGGAGAGCTAATAAATAGCAAAGAGCCAATACTTGCAGTATTATTGGTAGACAAGAAAACTTTACAATTAGTTGTAAGTGAAGAAAAAAGAAAAGAAATTCCAATGACTCTCTCGATGCCAGCTTTGCTGCAAGTGTGTGAGAACAGAGGAGGGAAACTAGCAAGGAGAGCAAAAGACTCAGGCAAAGTACTGACACAATCAGCCAGAAAGAATATGCACAATAATAAACAATAAAACTACCAAACACAGGTCAGAACATGGTGGCACAAAGAATTGACCCAGGAAAGGAACTTAAAGGTGTGTGGTACTAGAAGTGACAGCTTTAAAGATGCATTATTCTGGAAAGCAAAAAAAAAATACTAGATATACAAAGAAAGGTACAGACCTTTCTTTGAGAACAAATGAAAGATCATGCAGAAATGAAAGTCCAACAAAATAATCTACTCAAGAACAAAATTAATCCAAACAAATTATTGGCAAAAAATGTTTATAAAGAAACTAGTGGTAAGTATTTCATGAGAATTTCTTATATTTAATCTAGCGATGAGTAAAGCAAAGGATATTGGTAGAATGTGTATGCAGGTATAAGTATGTATGTATGTATGTTTATTTGTAAATATGATATGCATTGATAAAAATGTGCATATTTCCTGATTCTGTCAACTGAAAGGGACAAGAAGCAATGAAACCTCAGAAGAAGGCGTATCTCCTGCTCAAATCTTCATTTTGGTTACCATTTTCACTAAAAGGAACTAGAACATCTCGGAGAGGCTGTTTTCAAGGCACAGGCTAAGAACAGGATAAGCCAAGAATATTTTGTTACAATAAAAAAAAGAAGTAATCAATTATATATGAAAAATTATATATATGAAATTAAAATTTTGAACATATAATTATATATACAAAATGTATCTCTATAATTTAATATTATAATTGTACATGTATGTATAATTATACTAACTATCACACTTCATTTATTTCACTTTGTAAATTGACGACAACATTATATGTATTTATTGTGTACAACTTGATGTTTTGGAAAACATTCACATGTGGAATGACTAAATCTAAAACATACATATTACTTTTCATAATTATCATTTTATTAAGTTCATTGTCTTAGCATTTTTCAAGAATATAGCACATTAATATAATCCCTTATTGTGCAACAGATCTTTTGAACTTGTTCTTTCTATCTAACAAAAAAAATTGCATCCTTTTACTAACACGTCCCCAACCTGGTAATGCTCATTCTACTCTCTACTTCTATGATCAAAATTTTTTAGATTCCACGTATAAGTCTGATTGCTTCCTTTTGGAGAGTAAGAAAGAGTACATCATGAAGCAAATGTTAAAAATAGATAAATTTGGATATGAGATATATAGATGTTCTTTGTACTATTATTATTCATGCAACTCTTTTGTAAGTTTTGAAATTATTTACAAAGAAAATTTGATAAATTTAAACAGAAAAAGGCCTTTTGAAAGTTTTTACCAAAGACTTCAACTTCCTACTGAAATTGATGCTAATATTTTTTTAAAAGCCTATATCAACCTCCATGCTACTAATTGGCCTTTGATGCCTACGTCATAAATTGTAAGCTTCTGTCCAACTGGGAGAAGTTAGAGAAAAATAGCATCAGATATCATACTCTATTTGAGGATTTATGTGAACAATTGCAAGCAACACAAATAATTAAGCTTTTGAGCAAAGCACTATTCACTGATGTCTCCTTTGTGACGCACTTTGTTCGATGCAACAGTGAGATCCCCAGTCTGTGAAAAAAGATGACAGGGAGAAAGTCAGAAAGTGTCACTTACTTTCTTGATGGTAGAACTCAGATTTGAAAAAGGCCATGAAGTTCACTTCAATATCTTAATCTGTACAAATGTTCCCTCTGACAGGTCCTGTAGGTCTAAAGTTCTTTTTGAAAAATGGATACTTTAGAACTCAATTCACTTATGTTTGTTAGTTTCATAAGCTTTCCTTTTAATGGTAAACATGGCTTTTGGTTTGTTTTTGCTGTTTTGCAAATTACTAAACTCTTCAAAAATTCTTGGTGAAATATTTTAAATTCACGTAGCAGAGCATATAGCTTTCTCAGAGTTTTGTATACATAATAAGCTATTCATCCTCATATCTTTATGACAAAGTGCTTCTTATCTTTAGAGCTGCAAACATACTGGGTCATGTTAGAATGACTAGAGCTATATAACAAAATAAGAATTTTTCCCTTGATAACAAGTTTGAATTCAGGTAAGGCCTACTCACACCTGGACATAAACCCTTAAATAACAAAATGCTTAAGTTGTTTTTCAGGAAACCCCTCCAGGATCTACCAGTTTTTCAAGAATGCTCATGCACAGAAGCAGCAGCTAGCTCCTCCAGTCAGTGACTTTTTCATTTCAAAAGCTCAAATCCCCTGAGCAGAATATGATAACTGCCGGAAAAAGAAATAAGTGACCTGTGAAGAAGCCTGTGACTGTCTACCCCTGTACACAGGAACCCTGAATCTTATCCTTCTCGCCATCCAATCAGCAAGCAGCTTCTCCCCTCTCCCCTTGATCATCAGAGAAGCTAATTTGAGCTCTTTGCTCTATCCTTCAACAAGCTGACCTTCCAATAAAGCTTATGTTTTGCAAAACTTGGTGCTATAAGTATTGGCTTCTGTGTGCATGAGGCAGTGAGTCATTTCTTGGTATTAATTTTACTTTATGATTAATCAACTTTTGTATAACAGTGATTATAATTAGAATAGACAGACATAATTCCATGTTATACACCTGGATTGCATTTAAGGATGCTTTTTACAATTCTCCTGAGCTGTTCCTCACAACCGCTTTGATGTTATTTAGTGGTTCCTCTTATCTGATGTGTTTGAACTTCCCGATAACATTGACTTAGGTGGCTCAGTTCATCTAATAATAAATCACTGTGGAGACACCACAATTCTAAAGAATCTTGAAGTAATGAAAGATTTCTGCAGGGTAAGATGTTTTAGGGTATATATTCTTTCTATTAAAAATATATTGTCTGCTGTTTATTCTAAAGAATTTAAAAGAAAAATCCTAAAAAGCACAGAAATTGCTTCTTTGCCCAGTTCCTTCTTATCTCCTGGTTAAACTTGTCATTGGTAAGAATGTGGCTGGTGCTTCAGATATCTAATAATTTGACAATTACTAATAGTTTGTTAAATGATTAGAAAACAAAAGGAATTAACTTGAGACTTGAGGCAAATACTAGGAGCAAAGATTTAGTATGTTCCTCTTAGTTCACAAAGTCTTCTGAATGTCTTAAACTGCAATCTTGGAAGACAGAAAGGAAAAGCACTTAGGATGTTCGCTGAATGTCATTTTACAAAGTGACATTTGACATAGATATAGGTTTTGAGGTTAAGTTATACTCACTGACCATCAATAATTAGGTTTATCTTCTAGAAATGTACTAAGAAAATGTTATAAAACCAGCTGTACAGTCAAAGAGTTAGACAGATCATGGTGCTGCTAATCTCATACCTTGCATTTAAGCATATGACTTCTTTTCTGTCCCTATTGTTCTAAAATTGTATTTATTGAAACTGTTATTTGGCAAGATCAAAAGCCTCAAGAAAAACCTCAGCAATAACTAAATATTTCATCATCATAATCCTGGACAACACCATATATTTAAATTCCCCATATTTGGGTAACTAATTTATATAATTATATAATTTACATTATTATCATATAATATCCTTCTTAACATTAATAACTCAGAATTGTTGAAGTTGAATGAAAAGCTATGTGTAAATAAGGACAAACTTACATAGTCATATGAAGATAACTTTGGCATAGTTCTATACAACATGACCCATTTGACCTGTACTTCAACACCATTTAAATTAATATCCTATAAATTCAGAAATTCAGCTTTATAGATTTCAAGTCTTCAGTGAAGATCTGTTCTGGGATGGAATCATTGAGAACCAAATCCTTTCTCATTTTTGCTTCCCTCACAATAAAAAAGCATCACCTTTTGTTTTTATTTCTGTATGTGTAAATCTTATTAATATCTTACATCTGCTTTGTCACTTAGGGTGGCCACAAGAATATAAGTCACAGACCTCCAGCAATAAGAAACAAAATTGACCTGGAGCACATTATGAAATCCAGGCTGCTGTTATGAAATCCAACATAACATGTGCCCCAGGAGCTTCTTCCAGCAAATGACTGATCCCAGAAAGGATACGAAGGCAGGTCAGACACTGGGACACATGGGTCTTTGGCTTTAGGACTCTGATGACTTTGCAGAATCTTCAGCAGACTACACAACTGACCAGGACATTTGTACCTAACTGCCCTTCCTTCTTTCTCCACTGCACTTGATCAGATTCACTTTGTGGTCTGGGAGTTCTTCCAATCTTCTCTGACTCTCCCTATTTATCTCAAAGGTTTATCACCTAATAAAATCCTTACATGTTAAATCTCATCTTGGCATCTGCTTTTCAAAGCACCTGGATTAACAGAAGTGGTACTAAGAATGGTCAAAGAAAATATCTGGTAAAATGAGGATTTAGGACTTATTTTTCCACCACTTGGCAAATGATGAGTATTTCGTCTTGTTTAGTAAGGGGAGTGCAGGTAGCTGCCTACACAAGATTACAGCATATGTACCAAAGAGTTCACTGATGGTGTTCTAGGGAAATATCCTTATGAGGGGTGGATTCTCTACCAGGTGCAGGATGCAGGTATTTGAAAATTATGAAAACAATACCTATGAAGAAAGGGAATCTGGCTGGTAACTGAAATTGGGTATTGATGTTATCCGGAAAATGAGAGACTTAAGGTTACTAACAAGCACTGAGTGTCTGAATAAAGAAGACAAAGAGACTCTGTAATAGCTTACAAAGAGGCTCTTATCTCAGGTTGTGGAAGGGAAGACACGTTTGAAGACCTATTTATTGACGTTTCAGAGTTTCAGAGATATTTGAATGCTCAACCAAAGCAGTTTTGTTATATGAAGGTCAAGGACCTGATTGAAGAAATCCAGAGTCCCAAAACACTGGACAGGAACATCTAGATAGAATCCTTTGAAAACATTTACTCTGCAATGAACAACAAACTCTCTGTACCTGCAGAACTATCCATCCTTTGTAGAAGCTTGAATTTCCACTATGATAGAAAATGCTGGAAAATCCTTGCCTAACAAGGCAACAGGCTGCTCCTCAGGTACTGGCCCCACTCCCATTCACCATTCCAGCTCAGCAGGCCAACAGCTAAGGTTAAAACCCAAGCAGAAAAATTCTGGGGACCTGCTGGGCATGACTGGGCAGCAGGAGCCAGGGTGGAAGGGGAGAAGCAGCTGTACACCTCAAAAGTTGCAAAAACCTACCTGTATACTGTGGTAGAAACAGAGTAATCCTAGGATTGGACTTTGATGTGCTTACTTACAAGACTGGAATATTTGACTGCATGAGCAGGAATTCATTGATTGGGGACCCTTTTTTCAGGACACAGAGTTTAAGGGAATGGAAAAATCTTGTTGCTGGAGTGGATCTTAGAAACCTGAATTGAAAAAAATGAACAAAAGTGATGTTTAATTTGCAATTAAGTAGAAGTGCCTACCTTGCCTTGACAGAAGGTAGAGAAAGGAATAAAGAGGTTGAGAGGAGTGGACATGCTGGAATGGATAGGCTAAAAAGCCAGGAGACTCCACAGAACATTAGGTTCCACAAGAGGACTCAAAGAACAATGTCTCCCCACAAACCATCAGGGATGCATAGGTGAGAAGACACAAGCAACACTGGGAAGGTTGTGGTAGGCAGCCTCTGCAGATTGAGGATTGGTCCCAACATCTTGGATTGCAGGAGACAAATCTGGTTCCATTGACATTTGCAAGGACCATGGGCTCCCTGAAATAATTTAGGCCAGTTGGTGGGGCTTGACTCTCAGAATTCAGGAGGTCACAATTACAGAACCTGCAAGGTTGTAGGTATATAGCCAAGGAAGTGAACCTGCAAAGTATTGTGGAGCTAATAGGAAAATAGTTGGACACTCACAGATGTTTCACAAAGGAGGAGGAAGAGTTGGAGAAGAGAAGGGAGAGCAGGAAAGTGAAGGTGAGAACACAATAAAAAGCAACTCCTGGTTCGGTTCCCAAATGTAAATTAAAACTAAAGAGGTGACAGTCACTAGGAGGAAGGATTGCAATACCATGGCAAGCTTATTCTCTGACATTTCCCCAGCCTTTCCATAACAGAAAATGTACAGGATTGTGTGGCCGTACACTGGGAAAAGAGGGAATAACCAGACATTTTGACGACTAATGGACACAGTCTTAATTTACTTTGATCCTAGAGATCCAAAGCATCACTACAGCTCACCGTTGGAAGGGAGACTGATAGCAGGCAGGTGTCCAATTCTGTTCTATTTACATGCTGTGGAATTAGCGGAATGACTAATAAGTGGGTTTGTGGAAAGAGAAATAGGTCAAAGTGGTCGTATAGAGATTTCTGGGCTTTGGCCTGACTAGTAAGGCTCACAGAAAGAAAAGGACTGAAAAATCAGAGGAAAAGATGTGCGGGGAAGTCACATGTCAACTGTCATACTTGAGCACCAAGACTGAAGATTTTCATGTCACGTGTTAGTGTCCATCAGAAAGCACCCAAGAGGCATTATACAACCAACTGACAGCAGCAGGGACCCTGAGGCAGGGAGACCTAGAAACAGGACTCCTTGGTATATAACTCTGGCTTAATTCCCAAACCCAACAACCTTGCTTTGCTCAGACTGTAGTTGATGCTCCTACCGAACCTGCTTCCCTTTCCTTCACTCAGGATCATGTTTGGATTGTGGTCTTTATAAATACTCAACTCATCTTCTTGGGATTCCTCTATATTTCCTCTAGCCATTGTTTTGCCAGATAACATGTCTGTATGGCTAATCCTACCTTAGTGCCCACTCTTTGAGGATCCAGTGGAACAGTTACACTTTTCTAGAGTGCTTCTAGCTACAATAATGAAATCTCTTTAATCCCTCCCCCAACCAAATCCTTTTCTTTTATGATGAGTATAAACTTTCTCTGGTCCCTCTACAGTTCTAATGAATCAACTTAATTTCACTAGGTTTGGTTAACCTCACTCCCAGCTTCCTTGGAAAGAAAAGAACTCCAGTGAGAAGGCTACACAGTAGCTGGATATTATTTTTATTCCTATGAAGAAATTCCGTGAAACTTTAACAAGATTCCTATTAATTCATGAAAGCTTCAAATGTTCTTCTACTCAGTGAAAACAAGTATATCCTAAACATTGAATCAGAATCTTTGAGCATCATGCTTACTCTTGCTAACTGTTAAAAAATAAGTCAGCAAGATAGCAAAAAAATTAAAAATAAAAATGTTTTCATAGCATTGACTTTACCTCACTCTTCCTTTCTCTTTTTTCATTGTTTTCATAATCTAATTTTTTTAATGTTAAAAAAGGTAGGACTAAAGTAGAAGATGAAAGAAAAAACTGAATTCAATTTACTACATTTCATTCTGATTTTTAAATACTTCTCTTATTTATGAATTTTCAAGTGATTCTTAGTGGGGGGGGCTTTAATTGATACTTCTATCAACGCAAAAAAAGAAAATCCCATTGACGCTGTGGAAGCCATCTTCCTTACCTGTTCTTTTCAAAGTGATACTCCCAGGGGGTGAGAGATTTGTGGTCATCAGATAAAATACATGGTGGAGGAGGAGCACTTTCAACAGAGTCCTTTGAGATATTTCACACTGAGAAAGAGAGCAAAATGAAAACTCCTCTGTCCACCCAGCTTCTCTGTAGAATATTCCAGACTGACTTGCTTTGTGCTGAGAGTGTGCTTGTTTCATTAATGATGACAATTAATTACGGGTAACAGATGTTAACTATGAATCTGAAAGGCCATTCAGCATTTAATTGATTAAGAGGAAGCTATTTCCCTAGAAGCTAAATACTCTACAGTGTTCTCACTATGAAAGAAAAAAATGCTCAGGAGAACGAAGTGTACTGCGACACTAAAGGAGGGGCTCTGGTCTAACAGCCATCTTGGAGGTTCACTCTTTTTTAGGAGTCTTACATGACTTTGAAATTATATTTAGAAGCATGTTTAATCTGTGATTCAGCCAAGTTTACCTAATCATATATTTTATTATGATACACTCCTACTCTATTTCTAAAACAGGAAATGATTTGATTGTATTTGCTTTCTTAGGATGCTAGAACAATGTAGTTTGAAATTGAGTTAAATTCTTTCTTTCAGTACATATTTAGATGAGCTCAGAGTGACTCTAGTAAAGAAGACAGATATAATGATTCCTGCTTCTCAGGATTATATGGGAAATGAGTGGGCAACTGACTAATTGAACCAAGGGCTTTCACAGCTCTGCCTCATCCAAGACCCTGCAGACAATACCTGTTGCTAGACGCTTCTCCTAACACTAAGAACCATAAGCCTATTTCTTCTTTTTGCCTGTTGAATGCTGCTTTTTGCAATTAGCCAGAGTACTTCCACTTTATATTGTAATTATTTATGTCATTATTCTCCACTGAAAGGCAAAGCTCATGACCGATTTTTATTTGCATTTCCAGTGCTTACAAGAGTCTGGTCAGAGTGGATAAACAAGCACACACAAAGAAATTAGCAGACAAATATTTTCCTACAAATCCTAAACCACTTAAGGGAAACTAATGCATATCTACACTTGTCTGCAAAATCTCAGAACAAGCCATTCGCTTTTGTAAGACATTGCACATTGGGCTAAAAAAGAAGAGAAAGCCTTTGAAATTGTACATAATTAAATTTTGAACATGCATAGACTGAGCACTTAATGGGTGCCAAGCTCTCTTCTAGGTACTGGAGATGTGGGAGTGACAAGAACATGAGGTCTCTGACCTCAGGAAGCTTTCAGTTGAACAGCAAATGGACTTTTTATTTCAGATTATAAAGGACCAATGTAGCAGGTCAAATGCTACTCCAGCTAGGAGAGAAGAGAAGCCCACCTGTTCAATAATGGCTGACTGCTATTTGGGCATACTCACTCTTGAGTCAGTGGCCAACTAGATGCTGTGGGAAAATGCATTTCATTTTTGTCTGCAACATGAAATTATCATTGACTATACCTAGAAGGAGAAGCAAATTCCTTGATGGATTATGACAGTAATATTTTTCTTTTTCATGTCAAGTACTTTTCTCTGAAAATCTTGCCAACTGAAAATATATTCAAAGAGGAAAAAATCAAAAATTTAATAAAAGTCTTCTAGGGAATATATCTGGAGTATCCCAGGTACTGTGCCTAGAATTCCTGCCTTAAATAAATAACAAGTAGCATTAACAAATCTATAGTTTTCAAGTGTCTGTTGAAGAAGACAGAACTATTTTATTCCCTAGAGTGCAAAATTAGTTGTAGGAACTTTATAAATATTTTAACTGATTGATACAGTTACATAAGAAAGTGTAGAAAAATATTTTTTTAATTATTTTTGCTTTATTTTATTTTATTATTTGTTAATGAAAGATAGGGTTATTTGATGTTTGGTTTAAGGTACATCATTAGAAATGTGTCTGCCACAAAGTTTCCTTGATTTGCAGTTTTTTCCTTTTAGACTCTTAACATGGACCCTATCCTACCCTAAATTTGTTCCATGCTTCGCTGAAAGTTTTCATCTAGGATCATCTTGGAAATGCATCTCAATTCAGATCTGGCCCCTGCCAACCCCTTCTTCCTACTTCCATGGAGGATCAATCACTTACTTTAATTAACCAAAACAGATTTGGTCACCTTCATTCACTCTATCTACTCAATCTTAGCTCCACAAATAACTCTCTTTCTGCATTCCAACACAACACTTTTCTTCTGCAACAAATGTATGAGTGTATCATACCAAACAATTCTGCAATTCTCTGGACACCAACTGGAAGTCACATATTTCAGTTGTAACCCTACCTGGAGTTGGTGCAGAGCTCAGGTTAAAGACTTAGTCCCAGAAGACTGTATCCTCATGTCAGAGGCCAATTGCAGGTAGTGGATCACTAAAACACCCATACTTCTGTTTGACTCAACTACATGTTCATAACCCATGATCAGATTTTCTAATTTGCTATGACAGCTTAGAGAACATGGGAGGACACATTTGACATTTATTACAAAGGATATAGATGAAGAGCCAGATGAAGGGGGTAGATAATATAAGGCCCAGAAGGATCCCCAGCAAAGGGACATCTTTCCTGTGGAATTGAGGAGCAGCACTCTCCCTCCATGTGGAGGTGTTCACCAACACAGAAACTCTCTGAACTCTGTACTTTGGTGATATTTATGGATGCTTCTTCACATAGGCATGGGTGATTATTAACTTAATGCCTGCTCCTCTTTTTTCCATGGAGATTGGGGGATGTGGCTGATAGTTCCAAACTTTAACTCATGACTTGTTCTTTCTGGTGACAAGTCTCTGTTGAGGAAGAAACCAAGAGCTGCCTCATTATTATGAAAGATGCTCCATTACCTCAAAATGCCAAGGGACTTCAAAGTTCTGTGTTAGAAAGTAGATAAAAGACCAAATGTTAAAATAAAAGATGCTTCTAGCTCTCCTGTCATGAAAGAGGTTGAAGGATTTTAAGAGCTCTGTGTCAGGAACCAACAACAGATTTGTGTGTATGTGTGTGTTTGTGTATTTCTTGTTGTCTCTCAATCATGTTTTATGTGTGTGGGTGTCAGGGTAGGGTGTTCCAGGGATTGAACTCAGGGACACTTGACCATGGAGCCGCATTTATAGCCCTATTTTGTATTTTATTTAGAGACAAGGTCTCACTGAGTTGCTTAGTCCCTCACTGTTGCTGGGGCTGGCTGAGAACCCTCCATCCTCCTGCCTCAGCCTCCCAAGCTGCTGGGATTACAGGCATGTGCCACTGCACCTGGCACAACTATGTTTATAGTATCACCAGTCTCATTACAAAAGCCTTTGGGTATTATGAAGTTATTAGATTTTTCATGATAGACACAACTTTCCCAATATTTCAGTTTTTCCCTCAAAAGCTCAAATTTTATCATTGCCAATGACTAGTGCTCATTGTTTACTTTGAAATAACAGGCTCGGTTCCTTCGTTTTTGAGAAAATATCTGCCAAATATTTAAGTGTAAATAATCATAATTTGTCTACCTTTAAGGAAAAAATTCTTCAGGAAAATAATCATATTCCATAGAAACATGATTAATTCAGTCTGCATATGAAATTACTTTGGCTCACCATACCATCATACTTCAGTTTGTCCTGTGTTTAATGCCTATTTCTCATCTTCTCACATAAGATTTAATAATATGTGTACTCTAGGATGAGATTTAAATAAAATCAATTAGTTTTACTGCTTTATCCAAGACCTTTATAAATGAAGCTGGCTTATTTTTCCTGTAAATCTGTGGTGGTGAAGGACACACTAGCGACTGGTGTGGTTTGGAGCCACTGCCTTTATTCCTGCTAAGGCACCAGAGGTTTCACCCACTATTAAACTTATATAATGTATTATTCATTTTTTTTGTCTCTGTGACCAAACTAGCTGATAAGAACAACTTAAAAGAGGAAGGATTTATTTTAGCTCATGATTTCAGAGGATTCAGCCCATGGTCAGTTGATTGCAAGGCAGAAACACCATAGCAGAAAGGTGTGGCAGAGGAAATTGCTCATCTAATGGTGGCCATGAAGCAGAGAAAGAGAACAAGGAACCAGGGACAAGATATGGTCCCCAAGGGCACTCCCTCAGTGACCTCCTTCTTCCAGCCACTCTTCACTTGTCTACTATTACCACCCACTAATCCATTCAGCTATCAATAGATTAATTCATCAAAGGTATTAATTAATATACTGAGGTGGTCTGAGCCCTAAACAGTGCCCAACCTCTGAACTTCGCTATTTTGGGGGCCATGCTTTCAACACACTAGCTTTTTTAGAATCATTTTTTTCCTCCTAAATTTTCTGCCTCAGCCTATATAATTTTAGAAACACTTATAGTAGAAGACATGCTTTCAACAGAAGTTTGTGTAAACCACCGAAGAAGGGTATTTGCTCTTGATTATACTAGAAGAAGGTTAGGTGTTTCAAAGGATTGAACTGATTAGCATGAAAGATTCTTGAAAGTCAATGCCACGGAATACAAAACAATTTTTAAAAAGCTACTTTGGGCTAAGAGAACTATCTGCATATATCATATATGTGGTGATATAAGAAACTATGCTCCTGTTTCTCATACTTGCTCAACTTTCATTTTTAATGTCTAGGGGTTAAATTCTCTTCCTTTTTTTTTTTTTTTTTTTTGCTCCTTTCTCCCTCTCTCTTTTTAATGAGGCATAATTTGGATAGGAGCCACTCTCCTGCACACACTAACTTGCTTCTCCCAGAAAATGGGGTTGTTGCATCTGACTGCTATTGTTTTCATGTGCTGTAGAAAATTTGACTAATTCACTAATTCTCACTGTATTCACATTATCAGTAAATCCAAAGAAAATTGCATAGGGTTCTTTATCAGATGCTAAGGGAAAGATTAATCTCTTTAGATTTGCTTTCACTATTCTTATACCTTAGCCTTTTTTTATAATTTAATTCCAGAAGATTTTGTCACAAAGTAGTGTTTAGTTACATTACTTAAATTACCATTTTAAAAATAATTTGATTTAATTAGCATTTCTAATTATGAAGATTTAAAATACAGAGACCATTGTTCTACTTGAGCATGATTTTCATTAAGTAGAAAGAATACTGTCCATTTTCATTACCTTCTCCTGCAAATATTATATCCCACCATTAATCTACTATGCAAATGTAAGAGTTTACCTACAAAAATTTTCATCATACTTTTATGTCTTCTTTGAGGAAGACTGATAGGCAAGAGTAAAAGATTTTCTTGTTAGCTTAGACCATATCCCATACATATATTAAAATATTAAGAGAAAATCTTACATTTTTCTCATCTTAGAGGGTGTGAAATTGAAATTCATATTGTTTTTCATGACATATCATATCTAGAATGAAAACTTAGATCAAAACTTTTCAAATTAGTGGAATAAAGAAACAAGAACATGAAGAATTAATGCAAAATAGAGTATCCACTCTAAGAAAGGAACAAGCAGAGTTAAAATGTCCTAACACTCAGATGTAGATAGTAGGGAAAGATTGCTTGAGAAAAGCAGCATTTGACTTGGACCTTAGAACAGAGGAAACATGAGGCAGGTAGAAATGTGTTCCTAAGGCCAAACCAATGAGAATGCCCTAACACAGAAGAGGCAGTGCTTTTAGTGAAGGAGGAATAGAGAACTGCATAGAGCACAGGGAGTGGGAGTGAAAAAGGCAAAGTGGGGATACCAAGACAACACGGGGCCTGGAGAACCAAAAAGGGCCTTCTTTTAATGACAAACAAAACACACAAACACAAAATGAGAAGCACAAACAAGAAAATAAATGCATTTAGAAGGAAAAGCTGTCTTGATCAAGAAGAAAATTAATTGAGATTTGGATACCTACTTCTATCAAGGTTTCTCAACAGAGTGCCTATTCATGGAAAGCCCTATGTTTGGGTCAGACTAAAAAAGCTACTTATAGAAACTAAACATGAAAATAATTGTATTGGTAACAGGATGAACACAGGTTTTGGAATCAAAGACAGTCTGAGTCCCAACTCTACCTCATTTCCATTATAATAAACTCCTCATCTTCCTTGTCTCCCTGCTTGGGGCATTTCATTGCTCACGAGAGCAGACTCAATGTTTGCATGATGCTGTTGGTCCACAATGTGTTTGACTCTTCCGCGTCTCTGGAGAGGTTAAGAGTAAAGGGAGTATTTGAAATTGCATACTGTGCTTTTCACCTGAGTTTGCACACTTAAGTTGCTCAGGAAACTGCAAGCAGCCTAAGTCAATGACATGTAATTGATCAAAGACCCTGACTGGTTTCTAGAGTGAATTCCAACCACAAGTCATATATAGGGGAAGGAATGACAGCCAATAGCAACACCAAGCTGTGTGCTTACATAACCTTAAGCAAATGGACTGACTTCAGGTAGGGAGGGCACCAATACCCTCTCCAGGGAAGACTCTTAGTTGAGGAGAAGTCAGTTCCAAACTGAGTACATGTTCCTGAGAGGAGAGGGGTAAAAGGGAAATGTGCTTTGTGACCAATGGTGAGTGTTTGTTGAAAGTCTAAAGTGTGAAAGGAATTGAATGCATTTTAGGTGGGCCACCTGATGCAAGTTGTATGGATGATTTCCATTGCAGAAAGTTTTCTGAGAATATGACAAATTTCATCAAAGGGTTTTATAGTTCTTCTCATTAATGTTCCTCCTTGTGTCATATTTATTGTAGATGGCTTCCAACATGTTTTATTTTCATTAAGCTTTTAACTGCTTTATTTACCCAATTATACCATCTCCTAGAACTAAAACTCATATTACAAATATTATTAAAACCATTTCTAGGTTTAGAATTAACACTCAAAAAGAAAATGCATCAATCATTTCATGTTATATTGCATGTAATTGATTTTTAAGTAGGATAAGGTGAGTTTACTTAGAGTTGAGCAACTGATTGGATGACAAACTGATTAGCAAGAGTTACAGAAATATATACCTTGGTGACATTTAAATGGAGTTTGTTTGGTTATGATGGTAAACCAAACTTTAAGAACCTAAACTTGTTTAATTAAAATAAAGTAATTTTTTGCAGAACTATATTTGAACAGACAATACAGTAGCTGCAATTATCTTTAATTATGCAGCTTCAATCATGGAATAATAGAGGTTTCAATGTCATTAAGCACAATAAGGATAATTATGCTTTCCATTATTCTGATGGGCATGTAATTAGCAGCTTAAAAAAAAAAACTTTCATAGGATTATAACCGCCACAGTTTCGATAACGACTTGCAGTATAAGCAGCTGGATTAATTGTGCTGTAGTTAAAACTGACCTTTTTGTTGCAGTTTTAAATCCCATACTAGTACTTTTTCAACCAGTGTCTACTTTTGGCTTTTCAGAGTATTAGCAAAACCCCCATTTCTACAATATGCACAGTATGTCTAACAGTCTTTCAGTCTGCTTTGGAAACTTTATCTTGATACCCTGGATGATGTCTGCCTTTCCTTCCATTCAAACTCTCACTTATCTTCCTTTTATAATATGAATTTTTGACAATATAAAATAACATGACAAAATTATGAAAAGCTTGGAGTTAAAGATATTCACAATTTTACTACCCAAATACTAATAAAATGATTTTTTATTCCTTTGTGTTTCTCCTATAGGCATGCATATAAAGATATGTGTAATGATGGGGAACACGGGTTTTGTAAACTCAGTTACCACTCATATAGATGTTCTAATGCTGCTACATTTCTGGTGTATCTAAGTAAAGTTTGTGTAGTAATTTTCTAAGTAGAACTACTATAATAGATTTATCCATTCCCTTAGTTTTTGGACATGTAGATTATTTCTGATTATCTCTAAATCGTATTAAATTTGGCTTCAAAAATTAACATGAAAAACAACATTAAAGTGTCTAGAAATGAGATACAGAAGACCTATTTTAATAATGTGGGTATAAAGATATTTTTAAAAATTAAAATTACATAGTGATGCATTATGTAACATTTTAGAATTAAACAGGCAAAATAGCTATAATTAAATTATCTTTGCTTAATCACAGTGGTTTCTTTTATCCAATTATAACTCTCTAATTCATTTTATATATTTTGAACAAACATTGCACATATAATTTTCCATTTTTCTTTCTTAATGAAATTATTATTTCACATTTTAGGTTTCTCATGGTGTGACAAATAGTCTAAAAGCCAAAGCATAACCTTAACAAATTTACTAAATATTCAACAACTGGACATCAAGCTATCTTTAAAATTCTTTGTAAGCATTTTAAGACATTGGTATAGGCAAATAATTTTTAGAGTGGCCCTCAAAAACACAATCAAATCCTGGTGTGGTGGTGCATACCTGTAGTCCCAGTAATTCAGGAGGCTGACAAGAAGGATCGTGAGTTCAAAGCCAGCCTCAGGAATGGCAGGGTGCTAAGCAATTCAGTGAGACTCTGTCTCTAAATAAAATACAAAATAGGGCTGGGGATGTGGCTCAGGGGTCGAATGACCCTGAGTTCAACCCCTGGTACCAAAAAAAAAAAAAAAAGAAATAAAAGAAAAGAAAAAAGAAAACCCACAAGCAACAAAAGTTAAAATAGACAAGTGGGATTACATTAAATGAAGATGCTTCTGCCAGCAAAGGAAACAATCAATGGGATTAAGAGACAACCTGCAGAATGGGAAAAAAATACTTGAATATTTGCAAACGGTGTTGCTGACAAGCAACTGACATCTAGAATATATATGAAAGACAAAAAGCTGAGAACCACAAAACATAAAAATCTTAAAAATGGGCTAACAAATAAAATAAATAGACACTTGTCAGGAGAAACATACAATTGGCCAACAAATGAAGGAAAAATGTCCAGTTTCATTAATCAGAGAAATGCAAATCAAAAACACAATGAGATTACCATCTCAGCTGAGTTAGAATGGTTATCATTAAAAAGACAATAAACAACAAAGCTAGGAAGGATACAGAGAAGTTATAACTCTTATACACTGTTGGTGAGAATGTAAATCACTCAGTCACTATGCAAAACAGTATGGAGGTTCCTCAAAAAACTGAAAATGGAACTATATAGAAACAGATCTTTTCTGTGATATATATGTGCGTGTATATATAAATGTATATATTTGTATCCTTTATCTCAGTAATTTCCTAATTCTCTTCTGGAATTATATCCTAAATATATCATAAACACATTTTTTTCTTGATTTGACAATATCTCCAATTTGTTTTCAGGAAAGTTGTGCTAGTGTTACCTGACATATACAAAATTATAATTTTCATCATATTTCCAACAACAATGAATATTTTAAAATAAATCTTAAATTCAATGGCCAAATTTTTTTCCTAATTTTTATGTTAAAATTCATTTGTTTACTCAATATAGATTGGATGTTTTCATATTAAGATCAATTGTTACAGATAGTAAACAATCATGTATACTGTGGTGATATAATCAATCACTTTTTAATATAATTTGGCCTTTCTGCATTCAGAGTTTTAAAATTATATTATCAAATCCATTCACTTTTAACTTTGAAACCTTTTACTATACTTCCATCTTCAGCTTTTTCCAAAATTTCACTAAATATCTACCTCCATTTTCCTTAAGTAGAACAGTAAAATACATAAATAAGTTGGTATTTTTGCTCACAGCCTAAGTTAAAGATCTAAACTGATTTTTTTCAAGTTGTTTGCTTTTTTTGTCCCTACACCACATGTTGAGAAACAATGTAAATTTTAAATAAGAGCTGGTGCCTTTGTCTACAAATTACAAAAACATCTTAAAATCCCGTAAGCAAAACCAACCAACAAATAAACGGGCGAAAGTAGTGATTTAAGAAGAAGAATAAAGGAACAGATGAATATCTTTGGGAAGTTAGGATCAACGAAAGCAGTCAATTTCACAGGGGTTGGAAACAAAAATGAAAAGACTAAAGAACCAGTACTACTCCTGCCACTTCTGGTGCTCTGGGGATCAGGTGGTTTCTCCAGTGGTTCCTCAGTGCTCATCTGCCTGGCTCTTCTGCTACACCTCATTAGGTCCAAACAGCCACCCCTGCTCTCTTCTCGCCAAGGCAGAATCTATGGCTAAATGGCTCAGTCTTCCTGCTGATCCCTGATTTCAAGCTACAGAAACAAGCTTCTGAAAATGTACTCCTTGGTCGGTATTTACTCCATGTCCAGCCAGATGAGGCTATGACAAGTCAGAGAGCACACACCTGAGTGTGACATCCACCTCATAGGGTTCAGGATAGTTAGTTGTAAGAGCCAAAGGCAGGGGAAGGCAAGCACCACACAGTCAGTCCACTACCATCACCATGATTAAAACTGTAATTAACAATTCACAATTGCTAAACTGTGGAACCAACCTAGCTGCCCTTCAATAGATGATTAGATAAAGAAAACGTGGCATATATACACAATGGAATATTACTCACCAATAAAAGAGAATAAAATTATGGCATTTGCAGGTCAATGGATGGAGTTGGAGAATATCATGCTAAGTGAAGTAAGCCAATCCCAAAAAACCAAAGGCCAAATGTTCTCTCTGATAAGTGGATGCTGTTCCATAATGGCAGAGGAGGGATGGGAGAAGGAAGAATGGAGGAAATTTGGGCAAAGGGGAAGGAGGGGAGGAGAGGGGCATGGGGACTGGAAAAATGGTGGAATGAGATGGACACCATTACCTTATGTACATGTATACCTGCATATATGGTGCAATGCTACATTGTGTACAACCAGAGAAATGAAAAGTTGTGCTGCATTTGTATATGATGAATCAAAATGCATTCTGCTGTCATATACCTAATTAGAACAAATTAATTAATTAATTTAAAAAACTCTTGAGTTAGGACAGCCAGGATTTGAGGTACTGGATCATAAAATGTTTATTTTACATAGTAATCATCTCACTAAAATTACAAAATTGATATAGTTGACACTTGAAAAATTTTAGTCTCAAAGTAACCTACCTGCCTAATATAACATATTTTGTGTTATCAAAATTTATGTTGTAAGTGGGTTTTTCTGTGGAAAAGAATTTTTTCAGTTATATCATTTTTAAGGTACCAGTTAGCAATTATAATCATGTTATCCCTCATTCAGTTAACATGTAGAAGACATCGTTTGCCTTTGTTGATGATGGCATGTTACAAAGAAAAGGACCAACTTGACAGTGGTGTATGAGAGCCTGCATGTGCTGGCTCAACAGGAACAATAGATACATTTTTAGGAATTTGTAAGACTGTTGTTAAACACAAGAATTATTAAAACAAACAAGAAATAGAAAAAAAAACTGTGATTGAAAGGCTGCTCAGTCATCATGGTTTCCTTTTTTCCTAGGACAGCAGCTAACAAATAGTGTTTAATGTGTTGGTTAACATAAATTGTACATTTGAAAATGACTAATTTCCTGTAGTCTAT
This sequence comes from Xerus rutilus, assembly GCA_028644305.1. NCBI lineage: Eukaryota > Metazoa > Chordata > Mammalia > Rodentia > Sciuridae > Xerus > Xerus rutilus. The sequence continues at coordinate 56,888,233 of CM053411.1, forward strand.
AAATTAAATGTAATTTAATTGGGGTACACATAACTTCATTAGTAATATATCTACCACTTAAAGCATATTTATATGTATCTATATGTATATGTACATATTTGTTCATTTTTATTACATCTCAGTTTATTATAGTTGTTTGCTTTATTTTTACATGTTAACTTCTATTGTCAACTGTAAACTCGTCAAGGCAGTAAATGCCTTAATATTAATATATTAATCTCACATTAACTAGCCCTCTTTAGTTTTTGTTTCAAGGCATACTTATTAACTTAATATTATTACATGTCTTATTTCTCATCTTCTCCTTTCCCAAATGTTGCTTTGTTGCCTAAAAGATGTCTTAGTCCCTTTACCTGTCATAGTAATTACTGTCATAGTAATTTTAATATGTGAATTAAAAAGAGGAAATAGAGATATAACTCTGATATATCAGTCTTTGTTATTCATGTGAGTAGAACCACATGATTTTTTTTTTTTTGTACTGGGGATTGAACTCAGGGGTACTTGACCACTGAGCTACATCCCCAGCCCTATTTTGTGTTTATGTAGAGACAGGGTCTCACTGAGTTGCTTAGCACCTCGCTGTTGCTGAAGCTGGCTTTGAACTCACGATTCTCCTGTCTCAGCCTCCCTAAGTGCTGGGATTATAGGCTTGAGCCACCACGCCCGGCTCCACATGACTGTTTAATACATGATCTCTAAGATTTCTTTTGCAAAACAATTTTCCTTTACTTTGGAATGACGTTCTATCCTCTTCTACATGTTAAATTACTTCTTGGGCAAACATACCAATATTTCATACACTTTTTCTTTGTTGATCACATATGCTATCATTTGGATGTGGTTTTTCTCTGAGGGATACACATGTTGGAAGCTCTTCCCCAAGGTTGGAGGTATGGGAAGTGGCAGAACTTTTAAGAGGTGGGCCTAGTGAGAGGTCCTTAAGTCATTGGGGGATGTGATCTCACAAAAGACTAAGGTGTTTCACATGTTCATGTTTCTCAGGAATCAGTTCTCATTAGAGGGTTGCCATAAAAGGAACAAGCCTGGCCCTGCCAAGCTCCCTTGCTCCCTGTCTGAGAAGTGATTTCTTGCTCTTGCTCACACTTCCACCATTACTATCTGCCTTGATATGATGCCCTCAAAATGATCTCACCAAAGCTGAATGGACACTGATGCCAGGACCTGGAACCTCCAAAACTATAAGATAAATAAACCTCTTTTTCTTCATATTTCATATAATGAAATATAGTGATGAAAAACTGATACAAACCAAATATGTCATTATTTTAATTTAGGAATGAATTTTGTATCTTCTAAATGTATGCTTTCTATTTTGACTTTTACCAATGACTGATCACAAAACAAACAAACAAACAAACAAAACCTGTTCTGTCTGCATGGAGAGACAGAACTAAAAGTGACATTTCCAAGGGGGGTTCTGAGAAATAGTGCATTGCTTTGTTGATGAATTTAACAAGACTCGCCTGGGGTTTACTCCAAGATACATAATATCAAACTTTCAAAGACTTCCACCAACAAACATACAAGGAAATTTTATTTGTATTAAGGTTTGAAACTCTTGTTGAAATAAAAATTTTGTTTGTAACCTCTCTCTGTTTATTCCATAGTTATTCTCTATTGAATAGCAATGGTGAAAGAGGGCATCTCTGACTGGTTCCCGTTTTTAGAGGGAATGCTTACAATTTTTCTCCATTTAGGATGATGTTGGCCTTGGGTTTAGCACAGATAGCTTTTACAAAGTTGAGGTATGTTCCTACTATCCCTAGTTTTTCTAGTGTTTTGAACATAAAAGGATGCTGTATTTTGTCAAATGCTTTCTCTGCATCAATTGATTAAATCATGTGATTCTTATCTTTAAGTCTATTGATGTGATGGATTATGTTAATTGATTTCCATATGTTGAACTAACCTTGCATCCCTGGAATGAACCCCACTTGATCATGGTGCATTATTTTTTAATATGTTTTTGTATGCAATTTGCCAAAATTGTATTGAGAATTTTTACATCTACATTCATCAGGGATATTGGCTTGAAATTTTCTTTCTTTGATATGTCTTGTCTGGTTTTGGTATCAGAGTGATACTTGCCTCATAGACTGAGTTTGGAAGGGTTCCCTCCTTTTCTATTTCATGAAATAATTTGAGGAGTATTGGTATTAATTCTTCTTTGTAGGTCTTGTAGAACTTGGCTGAGAATCCATCTGTTCCTGGTATTTTCTTGGTTGGCAGGCTCTTGATGGCATCTTCTATTTCCTTGCTTGAAATTGATCTGTTTAAGTTGTGTATGACCTCCTGGTTCAATCTGGGTAGGTCATATGCCTCTAGAAATTTGTTGGTGTCTTCAGGGTTTTCTATTTTACTGGAGTATAGATTTTCAAAATAGTTTCTAATTATCCTCTGTATTTCATTAGTGTCTGTCATGATATTTCATTTTTCACCATAAATTTCAGTAATTTGGGGTTTTGTCAATTTTGTTTAATTTTTCAAAGAACCAGCTTTTGGTTTTGTCAATTTTTTGATTTATTTCTCTTGTTTCAATTTCATTGATTTCAGCCCTGATTTTAATTATTTTCTGTCTTCTACTTCTTTTGGTGTTGGTTTGTTCTTCTTTTTCTAGGGCTTTGAGGTGTAGTGTCAAGTCATCTACTTGTTGACTTTTTCTTCTTTTAATATATAAGCTTAATGCAATGAACTTTCCTCTTAGCACTGCATGAAGACTAATTTTTAAAGCAATCATGGAAATGTGAATGTGGACTATAACTTAGATGATATTTAGGAATTTGAATATCATAATGTGTAGTAGTGGCAAGATGATTATTTAAAAATATCTGCATCAGTAGAGATCACAGTAAAGCTTTTCTAGATAAATATATGACACACTTATCAAAAATGCATTTTAATTTCTTCAGACTTTCCAAAGCCAAAACAGAGGAATATATGAAATTTCAAATGGATTATTATTGAACATGCTTAGTAGGGATGCATTTTCTCAACTTTTATGTGTTTTAAAAGTGCAAAATATAAAATGAAAAAGAAAACCAAATTCATCCAAAAGTAGTCATGCAACTAGACACATAACAAAATGAATTTTGACAACTATATAAACAAGGAAATTGAACTATTGACTTTGAAATGCTTACTAAAGTATTAAAGATAGACAGACATTTAGAATTTTAAAAATGCAATCAAGAGTTTCATAAAATTTAGCTATTCAGAGTTAGGACCCTAGAAGGTATCATAATAGTCATGATGTATAGGAGGCAATTACTGAGTCTCTAAAATAGGGAAGACCCTCCTCTCACATACTTTCAAAGTTCAATTATATTTAATAAGAATTTTGAACTTCATCTGCATGGAATGTCAGACCAAGAGGGGACCTTAGCCTTCACTCTATTATCATCTCTATTTCATACAATATTGTTTTCAGCTACCAGTACAGTCAAGTCCTCGAGTTTTGAAATGAATAGATGAACACACGTTTGCTGGTCTGTTCTCACTGACTGCTTCGCACCACAGGGCCCAGAAGACATAAAATGTACTCTTTAGCTCTTTATGAAAAACGTTTACTCAACTCTGGTTTAAAGCGTGAGGTTTTTGGTTGTGCTCAAAAGAAAAATAAGAAATATTTATAAATTCATAAATCCTCAAATCACAATCAGAACCCTGCTACTGCTATAGCTATTATTTCTGGGTTATATGAATTCTGAGTCTCTTTCTAATAATAGCATTTATTATACTATATAAATAGGTAATACATTAACATAGAATATACAGTATAATGTATGTAATTACATAATTATATTATGTCATGTAGACTACTTTTTTTTACTACTTATAGTTCTTATTCCTGGGCTAGGTGTATCCTAGGTCCCTCTAATAATAATATATATTAATAATATATTAATATTGGATATGTAGTATATGACACATAATTAGTTACATTCTATTATATAGAATATACTTCATATAATAATATATTAGAGAGAGGAGGAAAACTTTTCACCAGGTCATATAATAATTCTTTGTGTGCACACTTGCACATTAAGTTTTGCTTACTATATCCTTAAAGTTCATTAGGAATGTCAAAGAAGTTTCAATGGAACTGGGGATATATTTACTGTGAGTTTGTTTGCCCAAAGAAATGTAAGAAATCCACTGATCACAATGCAATGAACTTTCAAATGCCAACTTTAAACCACCCAGGTAGTTTGGATTTCTATAAGATCATGGTGGTTGCAAGATACATGGCCAGGCCAGGATGGTCTTCATATCCCATAAAGAGTAAATCATATTTTGGCCTGAACTGAGTCTATGTAGGTTTTGATATTTCTTGAGAAGGGCTGTTACAAGCACCCATCAAGTTAACTATGTGTGGCTGAAAAAAACAAGACTTGAGGCTTATTCTGGAGGTAATCATTGATGTCTTGTGCATTAGAACAAGATTCATTAAAGAAATGCCAACAAGTTCCAAATAAGAAAGGGTTTTTGGTTTTGTTTAGTTTCTCTAAAACTTTAAAGATAATTCACAATATTTTGCAGAATGATGACAAAATCCTTCAAAACTGGTCTTATACAGGAGTTCTTCAGCGAGAGTCAATTGGCTATAGTTGATCATCAGCATTTTTGTGGTGAATAAAGCAATAAGAAGAGTTCTAGTTTTATGAGCCCTTGGAGCTGTCCAGGAAAGGAACTGATACATTAAATCTTCTTATATCTTATATGAAAAACATATGTGCATCAATTGTGTGGATGCATACTTCCTACTCTACTAAATAGAGTGTTGCTGTCTGCAGAAAAGAGATATACCAAAAATTGTACTGTCTTAAATTTTGGTAAATTCTTTAAATAGTGAATTAAAGGTTCTTCTCAATATTGCAAATAAGTAACAATATTTGTGAGAAAGAACACTACATATTACCATTTCAATGCATTTTGTGAAGAAAAACTAGTAAATATCCAAATTCAAATCTTTTCCAATGGAAATGAACTGAATTTTCCAACTGGCCAAGTATCTACTCTCATTTTTGAAATGTGTCATGAAAATCAGTTAGTGTTTTTGCATACAAAATAGTAATACATTAAAAACAGATAAGGCTTATCCATTGCTTAGCTTACATGAGAAATGTATTCTAAATTTGTACAACATATTTATGTAAGAAACAGTGATAGGAGCCAGAGACATCTGCTTTTACACAGAGAACATTAATTTGGATAAAGCATATTAAAATAAACTTTTCTAAGTGACTTAATTTTTCAACATATATTCTTTGAGAAAAGTAATCTTTCATTTAATTTCTCGGATTTATTTGCATAGTAGGTTTACTTATTTTTCATCTATGTTTTATAACTAATACTAAATTAATGAGAGTCTCCCTTTTCTTTAAATGCTGGGAATCAAACCAGGACCTTACAAATGCTAGGCAATTGTTCTAAATAACTTACCATAAAACCACATACCCTATCCACACTCTCTCTTAATGGATGAAAAATTACACAATAACCAAATCAAAATTGAGTTGGAGATAAGTAAAGTTTAGAATTTCTCTGTGTTCAGGTAGTATGGTTTCAATAAATGGGGAAAAAAAAGTGCTGGAGACTTGTGCATTTAAAATATGGCTTTGTGTGAGGCAAGTTCTTATTTACTGTTACATAGTAAAAAAAAGTCCAGAAGCAACTTAGATTTGAATTATAGCTTTCTAAGGGCTACATATTAAAAATAATTATACTCACTAATAAAAGTTACAGTAGAAGTTTATCAAATGGATAGATATTTTAAAGGAATAAATTTTATCTAATACTATGAAATGAAAATATAAATTATTTTTCCTCTTGCACTCCATAGTTGTATGTGAATTATAGAAAGGTTCATCAGCATTTTTGAGAATTAAATAATTGAGATTTGCTGCTAAGATCCATTATTCTAGGGACAAAATCTAAAATTAGATTTGGATTTTATAAAGCCTTCTTTATATGGCACAAGTCTGATGTGCACACTCTATAAAGAAAAAGGAGATATGTTGCCTGAGGAATATTGTGACAATTATTTTCCTTGTATTTATTTTTGTGCTTTTGGTTATCAGCATATTACTTTTTATCAGCCATTTATCATAATCAACAAAAAGTTCAAACAGCTATAACCTTCTAACTGAATTGTTAGTAATTACAAAACAAATCAGCTACTTTTACTACTAAGCAAAATAACAAAATAACAAATAGAAAAGTTGCTGCATTTAAAAAAAGAAAAGTAGGAGGAATATTTTACAATAGAGGTGGCTACAGAATCCTACTTAGACAATGCTAATGTATGACATATGAGTAAATAGAGGTAATATTGTCAAGTTGTTCTATATCCACTTTAAATGGCTATATGACCTGAAAAGTTATTCTCCATGTTGAGAATACTACAAAATGGAATGCTGTGTATAGACAGTAAGATCTGTCAATACTTTGAAATTTTCGTTTTAGCCATTTGTGTAAAACATTTCCTCCATCAAAATATTCACCATCACTGCTGCGGAGCTATGAAATTGATTGACTGGATTCACACCTCCTCTCCCTTCCCTTCCCACCCTTTTGGTAACAGTGCTAATGAGCTGTCAGATGGCTGGAAATGAACAGTCAACTCCTGGCAGCTGGAATATGAAGGAGAAGAGGGGGCACAGATTTGAGCATTATTAAGTTATCATGTTTTTATTAATTGAGAAGTAAATGTAATGAGTTTTTGCTTAATTTAGGACATCCTCAGTTTGTATTGTCTGGGGTAGTGTTCATCATATATGTGGCACAGAAAAAAAATATCAGCCTAACAGAAGTAATTCTGTTGACACTTAAATTGTTTAAACATAACCCATAAATCTTAGTATTTACCTGAAAAGGATGTGTTACAGAAATCTTTATTAAAGAACTGTCAAGAGAGTCTCATTTCTGGTGTCAAAAGTAAAATTTCTTTAAGCACTAACTATGTTTTTTGGCAGAGCCTGGTAGACAGATGCCAAGTGTGCATTTTATTCCTACGACTGGAAAATAACATGGAAAAAAATAATGCTTCTATTTTCTTAACCAAATACCACTGATTTATAACAAAGCACAATCTTATCCAAAGAGGAGGTCAAAGGATATTAAGTAACATGTTAAAAAGCACGATTTAATTTAAAATACAAAGAGCTTCAACAACAGGGTGCATTGATAAAGATTGTTTAGAATAATATTTCAAACCATCATCAGAGAAATCGTATGGAACCAATTCAGCCAGTTCCTGCTACTACAGACTGATGAACATTCAGGACTAGGTTGGGGGCTGCTGAAAGTCGAGTGGCATAGGGACTCTGAAGTATAGAATAGGTACATATTCACCTAGGGAATTTTAAAATAACATAAGTGTAATTATTAGAATTCTGTCTGGGGGCAGGTTTGACCATGATTTTCAGCAAAATGAAAATGAATCAGATTTCAATAAACTCCTCCCGTAGGGAACTACTTTTCCAGAATTTTCGAGGGTTCTGGGATGACTTTGAATTATTTGCTCCTACTGTCTCCACATCTGATATTTCTTTGGAGGATCACCTCCTGTTTTTATTTACCCAGTTCCCATTTAACTGACAGAGTCCCACTTACCCCCATTGATACCTTAACATTGGTGATTTAACTTATTCCACTCTTGTCTGGTCCTAGTAGCTGTCACTGACATCTGCCCAGTGTCAACTTCTTCATGGTTGTTTGCATCATTCCTCTAGAAGAATACCCTTCTTCCTGGTATGGGTATTCATAAAAAAAATGGCCATATAGTTGTCTAACATTCTAGTGACTTGAAACGTGACTATTGTATTCTACCTGCAGTTCAATGTTAAGCTCTCATTAGCCACTATATCTTGAAAGTCTTTGGAGTAAACAACATCTCATCTTCTGTCTTCTTGCCCAGGTCAATTTGCTGCATAGTAGACAGAGTTCACTGAGTTGAGACCACTTTGGAAGGCGGATATTAAGAATGCCATGAGCATCATCTAAGTCAGTGACTAAATCTAAGTCATATTTGGTGGTGTTCAGGAAAACAGAAATAGTGGAATGGCTATTTCAGTCTAGCATGAATACATATGAGAGAGACAAGCAACTCAGAATGAACTATGGCCATTATGAAGGACCCGATGAAGTTAAAAAGGCTCTTGTTCTCATTTTAACCTGAAACAGCCTGAGCACGGTGAATCATGGAAACATACCTGGGTAAAGCAAAACTCAGCTCCTGAATCATAATCACCAAGCTTCAGATCCAGAGAAATGATTCAAGAAGGACACTGGTAGCACCAAGGATTTATCCAAGACAGTTGCTAATCTGAATATGCCCTTTACGTGTTGGAGAAATCTCAGTCATTTGTCATCCAATTGTTTGTAATCCCCAAAGCTGTGTTCATAAAAGAGGGTTCTCGCCTAGGGTTGCCTTAATGTCCAGAGGACTCCTTCGTCTCATGGTACATTGGGCCACAAATTATATATACTATCCAGATTTATCAAAGAAAGATTGCCCAAATTATAAAGAGCTCTAGACTCAGAATCTAGTTAGGTTCTGAGTTGAAAATTATGGGGCCATTTGTTGGTAATTTTGCCCATACTTTTTATTGAGGACTCGGCAAACTTTTA
>CM053411.1:56897387-56967744 GCA_028644305.1 Xerus rutilus
TTAATGTCCAGAGGACTCCTTCGTCTCATGGTACATTGGGCCACAAATTATATATACTATCCAGATTTATCAAAGAAAGATTGCCCAAATTATAAAGAGCTCTAGACTCAGAATCTAGTTAGGTTCTGAGTTGAAAATTATGGGGCCATTTGTTGGTAATTTTGCCCATACTTTTTATTGAGGACTCGGCAAACTTTTAATTGCAATCTTATTCTCATGAACGTGAGAGCATCCAGAACAGGGTATGGCTTATTTGGTAATTCTTATTGTCTAACCCTAAAGACAGAGCAGCAAATGTTTTGTCACATTATCTTTTGCATACAGTGGAACACATTTACATGGAGAAGAAAAGTATATTCTCCTTCATCTGTGATTTATGACTAGACAAAAAATTAAGCCAGAATCAACCTTAGCGTGAGCATAGTAACACCCATTTCTACATAGATCCCTTCCTATTTTTAACCTACTTTATTTACTTAGAGATATTGGCCTTGGGGTTTTTGTTGTTTATTTTTAAGATCTTCATTTATTTTTGTGTGGTGTTAAGAATCAAACCCAGTGCCTCACATGTGTGAGGCAGGCACTCTACTAATGAGCTCCAGCCCCAGCCCTCAAGTTTGTTTTAAAAGAAATAATTATTTAAAATATATTTCAAGAATATAAAGGAGCCAGTCATGGTGGCACATTCCTGTAATCCCAGAGACTTGAGAGGCTAAGACAGGAGGATCCTAAGTTAGAGGCCAGCCTCAACAACTTAAGGGGGCCGTAAGCAACTTAGAAAGACCTTGTCTTGAAATAAAAATAAAAAGACTAGGGATGTGGCTCAGTGGTTCCAAAAAAAAAAAAAGAAAAAAGAAAAAGAAAAAAATGTAAAGGGGCCCTTTCTGTCATTGTGAACCCACTATGCTGAAAGCAGAAACAGGACTTACAACAGGCTTCTACTTAGTTTCTGCTCTAGAGATTCTTGATAATAGTAGTGACTTCAGTCAATACTCTGTCCAAAAATATGCCCCCTAAGTTCTCTCAAATGGGGAAAGATCAGATTTTCAACCTATCATGAATAAATTGAGCATGGCAAGGTCAGGAATGGGTATACCTTAAGTCCTGTCAGTTACGATTTCCTGGGGTAGAGGGAGATGATTGAGTAGAGATTGTTTACTACGCCCATCCATTTACTTAGACACTTGATTATACGGATACTGCTCCACAGCCTGAAGTGAGGTGTTAATGCATCACACTTCATTGCATTTAAGGAGCACCCTCATAATACATAAAAGCCCATTTGCAAGTATCTACTCTTCCCCCATCAGGCCCTGTTGTTGCCATCATTAGGAAAGCAGCCTGCATATTGCACATTTTCCTTCTGTTCAGAGACACATTTTCAAAGGTTAACAGCTTGGTTAAATTTACCATCCCAAGAAACTCCTTACTAAGTCTGATGAATTGCTTGGAGCTCAGTATGCTTAGTTATGAGAATAAAAATCTCTGTAGAACAGAAATGGGATGTCAAAGGTTCCTCTCCAACATGACACATTCAGAAAAAGTTATGGCTGAAAATGGGAGATTTACTGGGTAACCATGAAGAACTTTTGAACTATTATGAAACTTTCAGAGGTTTGTTCTTGTAAATGCATAGCACAAGATACTTTGATATATGAATTTAAGTGTAAAAATTTAACTACATTTAACTAATTTCTGAAACTCTTGAAAATAGGAATTCACAGGTTATTACACTCAATTTCTGTCTTAATCCAAAAATGTCTGTGCTGTCTCTTTGAAAGAGAGGGATTTGACCTCTTCCTTGTCACAGCTAGAGCTTTCTTGGGACATTTCTGAAATATTTAAATTTGTTTCTTTCACTGCTCCAAAATTTACCCTGTCTACTCTTGCCCATGAGAGTGACCCAGGACTGGTTTCTTCTATATGACAAATATGTAAGGTAACTCTTATTTTTTCATAAATTCCTTCAAACATCCCATGAATTGCAGGGCCTTCTCCTCTTGTTTACTGTGCTGGGGGCACATACTAGTTGGCAAGTGGCCCTCTTTATATTTTGTATGTCACATTGTTAACACGAAGTGATTTTAGGATTGACAAAAGCAGCAGCAGGTTTTTTGACTGTTACCAAGGCCAAGTCTTCACTACTTTCCATTTGAGAAGTTATTTTACATGTAAATATCTATATTTCTTAAACCTCATTGTCATCACCTACTTATCTACAGACTCTATGAAGCACAATCCCTGAGCACAGGTGATTAGACTCAGTGGGACCCACCCACCGCCTTCCCGTCTACCTGAGTAGGCCTCTGTTGACCATTCATGGACACGGCCCTTTAATGACTTGCATCAAAAAGATGAGAAAGGTTGATTAGGCATTCATTCCAGAAATAAATTGGAGTTCAGAGTGTGACATACATAATTAGAAGCATGTAAAATTATTTTAGGTGGTATATGTACAATTTAGATGAAAAATTATTAAACACATTTTCTTGTCTACATATAGTAGAAATTAGCACATCGGACTTATTTTATGGATAGTTTGGAGCATGCTAGGAAAACAAAAGAATCAATTCAAAGTTGATTAAAAGAAAAAATGCTAAGTAAATAAAAGAGTCCTAATAAAAACAAATGACTGGAACATATTTTGAGGTCAACTGCCTTGAGATCATTTTTTTATAACAAAAATAGGTAGCCACCCTTCCTATGATGTACACACTCAATTTTTGTGGGGAAAAGGGAGCAGGGGTACAGAAGATTGAACCAAGCAGTACTTTACCTCTGAGCTATATCCTCAATCCTTTTAACTTTTTTTTTTTTTTTTTTTTAAGAGAAGGCCTTGCTAAAGTTGCTCAGGTTGGCCTGGAACCTGTGATCCTCCTGCCTTAGCCTCCAAGTTTCTGAGATTATGGGCCTGTGCCACTGTGCCCAGCTACATTGTCAGACTTTTAATAATATGTCCTTTAAGCCACTGATCAATTGGGGAATTATATTTGTTAGAAAAGAAGGAAAAAACAAAATGAAAAATTATCGGTGCATATTTTCTATCAGATAAAATCCCTCTCTACAGATCAGTTACTGCAATGACTACCCCTCATTCAAAGCAGAACTCTTAATTCCATCTCTGTGTTCCCACAGGTATGTTTTAATTCCTCCCTTTCTAGAGGTTTAGAATTATATGTATTTTGTGGGCTTTCCAGGAGTATATGAATGTATGCATATTGTATCTTAGGTGTACTGGTAATATTTTTTAATCAAACAAAAGATGGCAGTTGAAACACTTATCCCTACACAGTTGATTTATTCATACAAAAGAGATAGGTACAGAGGAAGATGGAAATATCAAAAGACCTGCCAAGATAATTTTTCTGTAAAATCAGAACAAAGTAAAAAGATAAGGCTTAGGACAAGGCAGATGTGACTCCTCCACTTGCTACCTAGGTGAGCCAAAGCAAGGCACTCCTAATGACTCCCAGCTTTCTTGTCTGTAAAATGGGGACCCACAAGTAAGGGGCCAGGAATAAAGCCAATCCTTCCAATAGCAACTAACGCTAACACTGTATTATTCTTACTCATTGATTCAGGGAAAAAAGAAAGATGGCAGGTTTTTAAAATAAACTTTTGGATGAGTCATAAAAAATATTATTCTTGACGGGCGCGGTGGCACAAGCCTGTAATCCCAGCATTTAGGGAGGCTGGGACAAGAGAATCATGAGTTCAAAGCCAGCCTCAGCAGTGGTGAGGCGCTAAGCAACTCAGTGAGACCCTGTCTCTACATAAAACACAAAATAGGGCTGGGGATGTGGCTCAGTGGTCGAGTGCTCCTGAATTCAACCTCCAGTACCAAAAAGTATATATATATATATTATTCTTACCAGCATTCTTTAGTCAAAAAAATGGATTAAAACAATGTATCAGTGGAATTCACTACATAGTGAAGTTTATGAATGATCCAAAATTAGAATTAACTCAAGACAACACATTTCAGTCCTCTAGTTTCTATTTCCCCAGGTTACCAATAATTATAATGTGGATTCTTGTTGGTTCATTAATATCAGTATTGTTAATATTTTTATCTGAAAAAAGTTATTTTCAATCTGCAAAAGACTATTTTAAAAGTCAATAATACCCTGGTAAAAACTTTTCCAATTAAAATTAAATTAGTTAATTAGAACTATTTTATTTCTAATTGATAGGAATTCATAGTTATAAAGTCCTTATATGAGATTATAAAGTAGAAAATACTTAAGGTGATCTTTCTGAGTATGAATGAAATTGGACTAGTTTTATTTCTCCCAAATTAAATCCAGTCTCTTCAGGGAAATACACTTTAAGATAACTGAACATAAATTGGTTGGCATTTTATTTTAATAATTTTCACCATGATATTCACCTACATGCAATTTCAGAAACTTAAAGTCAATGAAATCATTTCTACTCAAATACATTTAGAGAGGGAAAATATGCAGCAATGAAATTTTAATTTGTTTCCTTGTAGGCTAATGGACAAGGAAGATTTGATAAGAGGACAATGGGAGGGAGTCCTATCTGATACTTTTATTAATAAAAAAGCAGAACTGGATATTTTAATTTAATTTTTTTATGTATTTATAAGGATTTATTTTGACATCAAATATTGAAATAGTCCTACTTGAATAATTACACTGGTGATAATTATCTTTAGAAATATAATCAAGCTTCTTAAAACTACATTATTTTTACTCATTACATTATTTTATTATTTATTCAGCTTATTGTCGCCTATCTTTAGAAATTTATTCTCTAGCATACTCTTTTACATTTTTTTTTTCAATTAGACATTGTCAGTATGGCAGACAAGTTAGGTTTGGAGTGTGTGTCCCTCTGCAGAGCAGGAGTGTGAAATGAATGTGCAATTCAAGGCAATGTAATATAATTAGAAAATTCTTGGTGAATCGTTGACATCAGGAAAGACATTAAAAACCTAGCCATGGTCCTCTTAAAAAATCAAATTCCATTAAATGCAAACCGTGAGAAAATCAGTAAATTCACTCACAAAGGTAAAATAAGAAGATTGAAGTGGTCAATATTTTATAGCCCCATGTGCTCAGCTCTCTGTGATTTGTTTTAGGAACAGTGACCCTGGTGACAGGAAATTGAAAGTCAGATACTCCTGCAAAGATTACCCTTACTGTGCTTTATTTAACAGATAATGATGGTTGCACAACCAGAGGCCTAGCCTGCAGATGGACTACTGCTCATGCAGTGCAGGCAGCTTCTACTGCTACCAACTATAAAAAATCCAATCATGTGAACAGGAATTGTCAAGACAAAACTCAGACTATCCCATTTGTGTGCTTGCAATCCTTCAGTGGTTTCCTCCTCACTCAAAATAAAGCTCCGAGTCCTTCTAATAGTCTACAAAGCCACAGTGGAGTCCCCATGGCCTCTGAGCTCTTTCTCGATTCCTCCTCATGCTCATTCTGTTCCCCCTGCACTGGCTCTCTGTTCCTAAAACCCACAGGAAGGCATGGGTTCTCCCTCTTTCCAGGAACAGTCCCATGGCTTGCTCCCTTACCCAGGATTCTGCTCAAATCTAAATTAAGTGACTTGACCTTTCTTGACCACCTTACTAAAGAGTAAGCAACCTACAGCCCTCTGTTTTAGTCAGCTCTTTCACTGCTCTGATGAGAAGCAGAACAATTCCAGAACAATTTTCAGGAAGAAAAGTTTGAGGGCTCACGGTTTCAGAAGTCTTGGTCCATAGAAGGCCAGCTCCATTCCTCGGGGCTCAAGGTGAGGCAGAACATCATGGAGGAAGAATGTGGCAGAGGGAAGCAGCTCACATGGTGATCAGGAAGCAGAGAGAGAGAGAGAGAGTCTCCACTCTCCAGATACAAAATATATACACATAGCCACACCCCCAAAGAACCACTTCCTCCAGCCACACCACACCTGCCTCTAGTCACTGCCCAATTAATACCATCAGGGATTGATTCAGTGATTAGGTTAAGGACATGACCCAATCATTTCTTCTCTAAACCTTCTTGCACTCTTTCACACGTGAGCTTTTGGGGGACACTACATCTAAACCACAACACCCTTTTTGCACTTTTCTTGCTTCACTTTTCTCTATGATAACTCTAACTTTTAACATAATCTATAGTTTCTTTGTTTCAATTGTTTCTTAAATGTCTTCCCCACCCCTCACACAAGAATTAAAACATTACCATGGCATGAATGCTTAGAGGAAAATCTGTATCAAACAAAATGTTCAATAAATATTTGTTGAATGAATGTAAAAATGAGGAAAGGAAAAAAAAATACAAGTCTTAATTTACTTATGACTCACACTTAAATAAAGCAAGAAAGAATGCCAGCTTTTTAAAACATTCTGAGACTTCTGAATCAGACATAGACTCTTTCTCAAAAATGCTCATGGTTGAGTAGAAGAAATTCATCATTTCTATAGGTAACATTAATAGCGTACAGAGAATGCTAAGCACTTAAAGGCCAACGAGGCTTAAATACAACCACCAAGACAGAAAAAATACATTCTGCCTTCACCTAAGGAAGTCAGAGAAGCTTCATGGAAGAGATGGCATTTGAACTGGTTTTAAAAGAGAGAATTTAGATCTGTCCATAAGAATTGAAGGGAAGACAACTGCAGCAGCAGACAAAGAAAGCAAAGACTCACATATGTGTGGCCATTGAGCACCGGTAACATTAAGCTCTTCCCTTTGGCTGCTCTATAAGATCTATCAAGGTGAACACAGGGGAACAGGTTAGAAGGCGAGACCAATTGTGGAGAGTCCCATCAAAGATCCATCATTTTAATAGTGTTTATTGACTATCTGAATATAATTGCTTTGATCTAGGTCTGGACCTTTAGCTTCGTTGCCCATACTTAGTTCTAATTACTTTTAAGATTTTACTTTATTCTAGGGAAGACATTAGCAATTTGTAAAATGTTTGGGTATTTCCTGTGATCTCTTGGGGCAGCTAAGGATAACCTATCACCCTCTGCTCCCACTTCTTTGTTAGAACATCTATCTGCCTGATAGATAAAAAAGGCCAAGTGCTGAGCTTCTCAGCAAAAGGCTCTATACCTTAATTGCTCCTGGGGCAAGGTGAGGCAGGCAGCTGAGAACAGTTGTACCAGTGGACTAGTGTCATCAGAAAGTCACTAATCAGGAGAAATCATCCAAACTAAGAAATAAGATTAAAATTAATTCTATCTGCTTCAGATCATTCTTTTGGTGTTCTTAATTGACTTTTTTGTTTGCTTTTGACATTTTTTAGACCTACTTTATTTTCTATCTTAAGAGTAAATTTTTTATTCAAAATAAATTTTTTTATTCTATTTTGTTTATCAAAATGTCATTTATTTAAAATATTTTATTTTTTTCCAAAGTTCACATTTTTTTCACTTTTTAAAAAATTTTTCACTATCAAGTGTCTTCATTTTTCCTTTTCCTATATTTATTATTATTGTTATTGTTTCTTCTTCTCCCCCCCCTCCTCCTCCTCCTCCTCTTCCCCCTCCCCCTCCTCCTCCTCTTCCTCCTCCTCCTCCTCCTTCTTCTTCTTCTTCTTCAGGGCTGGGATCAAACCCAAGGCTTGTCCCATGCTAGTCTTATGTTCTACTGCTGAAGTATATTCCCAGACCAATTACTTTTCAATCTCATAAGACATGTCTTTTTTCTTGCTTTGAAATCCTTTTAAAACTCTTACTGTATTTAAATTGAGGCCTCATTATAAAATTTTACATTAATTTTTCTCTCCCTTTTTTACATACATAAACCTATACGTTTTCACTATACCACAAAAATCTTATTTTCGATGTTTTTTTCTTCTCTTTTGATCTTTAAATAATCTTGTGAAAAAAATTCTTGATACAGATTAACAAGAAGTTTTCAGGCAAGGACAGAAGCATTAATAAAAGCCAAAATTATACAGATGTGGTAAGAGGCCTCCCCAGTGGGAGGTACTAAAAGAGTGGGAATTTAATTCAGTTTAGGGCTTGGGGAAGGTGAGAAGGATTAGATAAAGTCAGCCAGAAACTGAATAAATACCGGTGGCTTTGTAAGGGGAAACCAGAAGACATGCCCCTGGTCTCTTTCCAGGTGAGGTTTTCCAGTTTCTTGGCACTCTGCCAACAAGAAGGCCATCACCAGATGTAGCTCCTTGACCTTGGACCACAACCATGAGGCAAAATAAACCTAATTTCTTTATAACTTACCTATTCTGTGGAATTATGATATTGATAAGAGAAAACAAACTAATAAAATGATGAAGACTCCTCTGGAAAACCACAGGATGAACACTTAAAATAAGGGACACTTATATTCTGATATACCTGAAGAATGCATTTTTTAAATTATTGTAGGTAATATAACAATTATGAACCAATAAAATTTTTTAAAAACTGAATAGTAATTTTAATTGTTTAGTCTAAAAGGACATGAAGCCATGGTATCTGGAAAGAAATATTTTATATAAAGTGTACAAAAATAGTATTTTAAATAAATATTTCTAGTAAGGAAAAAAAATAATATGCTTGGAAGGAGCAGAAAGAATTTACAAGGCCTATCCCTAAGTCTTCTAAGAGAGAAAATAGGCAGTTTTTCTTTCCAAAATGTCAATGGCATGAGAAAGATAAATGGAAGAAAGAAACAAGGAATATAAACTTTGCTGAGCATGTTTTAATAAGGAATACTTCTAATTTCTTCTTTTTTTTTTCTGTACTTTAACTTTCTCCATTATTGTTTCCCTAAGAAGCATATGGAATTATCAGGCATTAATTTTATCTTTAATACAAACTTTTCCTTTGTTTTTATTTTCTTACTTTTACTGTTTTGTTCCATTTATGTCTTAATTCTGCTTGTTTCCTCCTTCCTCTGCCTTAATTTTCTCTAATTCCTAGTCCTCTCTTTGAGAAAGTGTACATTTCCATCCTTGATTGTGACAGAAAGATGAGAACTTCTTACTAAACAATGTTAAAAAAGAAGCCATAGTTTATATCATCCATTTCCTATGTACTACATCTCAAAATTCGTTCCTTAGTACATCGAGGAGGGAAAGGGGTTTGGCTACAGGGTCTCTGAGGACATCATTTTTTGGCTTTAGCAAGATGCACAGGTCCTGACTTTCCTCTGCCCTGAATGTCTCCCAGTTTGTCTCCTGGACGCTACAGTCCTGCTGTGAAAAGTCATTTCATTCCCCAGGTCTCTGTGAAGATCACTCTGCAGCACAACATGGGCCTGTGCTAGGAAGGAGGCTGTTTCATGAAAATCAGCCAAGATTTCTTTAATTTCCTTTCATCACTTGACTCCCAGTTAAGCCTCTGGTGGGAAATTTGTGAGGTTAACATCAGGTGTCTACAGCTCAAGGAGGACAATTGCACTCTGTAATTGGAAACTTCACCTCAGCTTCAGAGGGGGATTTTATCACAGAGAGCACCTCAAAGTCAGAAGCAGTAAATTGGAATTTGGGGAATCTTGTCATTTACATACCCTTTCCCAACATATGGTAGTAACTATCGATGCCAACCACAGTCACTCTTAATTAAAAATGTAGATGTAGATGTACAGAAGTATGAAGGCTTTTCTCTAAGTTCTTTTACATTATTCAACCTGTCCATATGGCCCCCAAAGGCACAAAAAGTAAAAATTTTTAAAAGGAAAAAAAAAAAACAGATTGGAGAGTTGTTTTCCTTGATTTAACATTATATGAAAACTCCATATGAACATATTTGTATAAAGTTTACAATCTGATGGGACAATGATGATTTTATTTCACTACATTAAATATAAAAACTTAGCCTATAATTTTCAATCTCTGATAAAATTCATATAATGGGATTTTTGTTTTAATTTTGAAGCAAATAGATTCACAAAGAAAATACATCATGGAACGAGAAGGTGTAACTACTTTATACAAAAAACATTATCTGTCATTTTAGATATACCTTCTATTAAAATATGTTAATAATAAACATCTAACCACAATATATCCCCTAGTATAGTTTACATAGATTGTATACTAAACTAAAAAATGCACTAAACTAAAAAATGAACAGAGAGTATTTTATTTGGAAATATTCTGGTTCATTTTTTAGCTTAATTATATGAACATCATATAATTCACTGATTTCAAGTTTTTCCCAAGTAATCACCATAGTTATATATTGAAATGAATGGTACTTTTGTGACTGTTTCTTGATATCCTCTAAAAGCTTTAGAAAATTATTCTCTCTTCAAGTATTTCTTCTGTTCTTGTCCATTTCCTTTGTTTGTGGGACTCCAAGTAAATGTATGTTAAACCTTCTCACAACATACTATAGGTCATTTATCCTTTATACTTTCCATGTTTTGTCTTTTCCATTTAATTTTGAATGTTTTTTCTTTACCTATTTTCTGATTCAGGAATTCTCTTTATATCAGTGTCTGGTTTGTTTTTAAATCTGTCTCCTGAGATTTTAATTTTGGTTATTGTACTTTTCAGTTTTAGAATTCCTACTCATTTTTTTTCTGTAAAACCAGAGTATCATTTTTATAGTTTCCAACTTATTGAAAACATCTATAAGTTTTTCTTTTTGAGAGCGTAACAAATTTTTTTTCAGTCTTAGCCTAATATGTCCTCCATATGGCACATTGATGGGTCTTTGTTATCTGTTATTTGTGGTGGTTTTCTTTTACTTTGCTTTTTTTCCCTGTGTCTTTGTGTATCAGACACAGCATTTGAAAACTCTGGTAGAAATAATATGAGGGCAAAATGATGTTATTATCTTCCATAGATTTTATTTTCATTTACTTTCCTAATTTTCCAGAATTGTCTTAATCCAATTTATCTGCACTACCTAAATGACTTGACCATCTGTTCCAATACTGATTTACTTCTGGAACAATAGTTGGGGACTTAGATTTGGTTCTTAAATTTAAATCAGAGAAGTCCATCTAGGGATGTCACCTTTGACAAGTCAAGAATTTCAACTTTTTGCCCAGAATCCCTAAAAATCAAAGACCTTCTCACTTTCTTTGGATTAGATTAGTAAATGCTCCAAATTCTGGGCTTATCTCTGTGAATTCCTTCTTCTCTTACATCTTGATCCAGTTGTTCCTCATTATTTTGTTAGTCATTTGCTGCTTAGGGAGTCATTTTTTTTTTTTAGCTCATCCATACTTTTAAATTATAATCAGCAGGAGGTTTGGTTCAAATGACTCAGTCTAACATTACCATAAACAGAAATGCATTTCTAATTACTCTTAACTATGGAGTTTTTAGAACACAACCAAATGAATGTTCTGATGTGCACATACAACCATGAAATTATTTTCACTGGGAACAAAGATAAGGTGGATGTAATTAGAAATGTTCCCATCAATCCCAAATCTGTCCCATCTGTCCTGATGGGTAAATGACCCAATAGCTCTATGTAATAATTTCCTATATTTCAAAAAGAATTTATAGAAAATTCTATCTTTAAAAGGAAGAATAAGTAAAAATAAAGTGAAAATGACACTTTTTTACATTAGGAACAGAAAAGGACCACATATAGAAGTATTAGAGATATCTTGTTAAAAGTGAGGACATAAGCAATGTCCTAACAAAACATGTACCAAAATAAATTATAGATTGAAGATATTTGCAGATATGACAAAACTGCTATAATCAAGTCCAAATGGTTCTCATATGTATTTATGTCTTTAGGTTTATATACAGGGTATAATGAGAAATGGGTAAATGGAATGGTAAGGCATTGACACATGGTGACCTTCCTGGATTCTCCCACCACCAATTTGATGCAATTAGGAGAAACTCTCAGGCAACAAGTTGTTCAGGACAAGCAAGGAACAAACGGCAGGGAAATTTACATTTCAAGCCACTGTCTTCACTTAGTAGAACCTGATGCTATGCCTAATTCTAAATATTAAAAGAATGAGCAGAAATCTACCTGTAGGAGGGGATATATCAAAGGTTTGTGTTATAAGTCCTAGGAAAACTAGTTCAGGGAGTTTTGAAAGCACCTACATAGTTTAGGAAATCTATCAACCCATGCATTTATTGAGTACCAGCTGTATGTAGATCACTATATTCTACAATAAAACATTGGTTACTGACATAAAATGTTCACCATTCATGAAATATTTATTGAGTGTCCACTAGGTACATAGAAGTTAGTATAGACACTAAACAGGCCAACATCCCTCTCCTCTAGAGTCAACTTTCTTGCAGACAGTGTGTAGTGATTATAACAAAGTTAAATTGACTATGTTAGAAGTAGAGCAGAGTAAGATAAGAGTGGGAGCTAGATTTGCCTCATAGAAAATGTGACATTGAAACACCAGAACAAGGAACCCTGGAAGGAGGGAGGTAGTCACGCAATAAATAGGGAAGGATCTTTTGAGCAGAGACAACCACTCCCTTGTACCTTTGTACTATTCTGAAAGATTGCCTGACACATTAGCAAAATGGGAAGGGAAAGAGTGTGACTGAAATGGAATATACAATAAAGAAAGCAGTGATCAGTAAAAAAAATACATTTAAGCCAGGCATAGTGGCGCAAGCCTGTAATCCCAGTACTTAGGGAGGCTGAGACAGGAGAATCGCCTAGTACAAAGCCAGCCTCAGCAATGGCAAAGCTCTAAGCAACTCAGTGAGACCCTGTCTCTACATAAAACACAAAATAGGGATGGGGATGTGGCTCAGTGGTCAAATGCCCCTGAGTTCAATCTCCCCCCCAAAAAAAAATACATTTAAAAAAGAAGCACTGTAACATATGCTAATAAAGGTTACAATCACATAAACATATAAGATCTTCTGTGCTTTGAATCTGAATGAAATAGAGCACCACTGCAAGATTTTAGGCCAGAGAAGTAACATCATCTTGTGTTTTAGAAAGATTATTATAATTTCACAGTGAAGAGCAGTCCACATGAAACAGACATTCTATAAACTAAGACAGATCCCAAGCAAAGTCCATGGGCTATCAACATAGCGTCCATGCATCTACATGTTAAGGAAACAAAACAGCAATTTAAACTTAAGACTGCTCTCTTCCTGACCACGCCACAGCCCTGAGATGTTTAAATTTAGGTCTTGATTTGGTTTTAAGAAACAGTCAGAGAGCTGGTCTCTTTCTGGAGTCATGAATGCAGAGCTATTGAGGACACTCTTGACAGCCAGTGCAATGTGTTCTATACTCCAAAGCCAGAGAGAAGACTATTCAGACACCCACATCAGCCATCCTCCTCCCGTCTTGATCCAAGAGAGGCATCCTTTCTTCACCTTCACACTGAAGAGTCAGCACTCCTCATCTTGCTAAAGTCCTGTCAAGATCACCAATAAGCTTCAAGTTGCCAAGAGCAATGGGCATTCTGCCCCCATTTTACCAGTCTCGCTTTCAGCACCATTTGCCACAGCTGACCATTCTTCCCTCTAAAAGTACCTTTTCACGCTTGATTTCATTATACTGATATTATCTCACTTCTTTTGGTTTTTTGCCAGTACTCAGCCAGTCATCTTCTCATTCCCACACTCTTCCCATATGACCCTTCCTAAAGTCCATGACATTTGTAACACACCGACTATACTGATGCTTCCTATCTCTTCCCAGGAGTATCAGTGTCATAGACCCAAGGGCCAATCTGCTATCTACTTGAACAGTAAGCATTTTAAAATTCTTAACACCTAGTTCCCCAAACTCTTTTCTTCTATCATCTTTAATAAATAACACTATCATTTGCACGATTTATTAAAAAAATCTAAAACAGACCTTATGTTTGTACTTTTTTCTTCATGCCTAATACCCAGTCCACCAGTAAATCTTTTCTCCCAAATCTATCTACAAAATCACTGTCCTCTCCTGTCATCATTATTTCTCACCCAGACTAAGCTCTGAGCTGATATTTCTTTGCATTCCCTTTTGCCTCATATACATGATGGTCACAATAACTTTGTGACTTTTTCTTTCTAACGTTATTTCTTTATAAAAAAGTAATTCAGCTACAGTAATTCTTATTTGATATTGAGTAAATAGACTATATCTTATAAAGAGGATCTTGCTCTCATAAAGAATGCTACCATATGAAGTTGAACCAGTCTTTGAGGTTTGCATTTTGCCTTAAGCAAATACCTGTATATAAAATGAGGCTCACATATGGATGATTTCTCTGGGACCAAGAAAACTAGAATAATTTTAAACCAGAAATATTTTCCAGAAAACATATACAGATTGAGAGGAAGACATACTACAGAATGAGAAAAAGGCAAATGATAAAGTATACTGTAAGCACAGTGAGTGTTCAACAGTTATTTCTTATTTATGATGAAAAGGCTTTCCAAAGGGATCAATGCAATGCCTGGTACTGGTATTTTTCCTCATTTTTTCCAGACTTGACAGAAATAAAGGAGACATCAAAAGAAAAGTTTGCATGAATTTTGTTGAACTGAAGAGGGTAGATGGACATCTCTGTAGAAAAATGATACTAGTCCTGGTCATCCATCTCACAAATGTATGTCATTAATCCAGCAGAGACAGTGAGAAACAGCATGGATCAGACCAAATCTGAGGTAACGTAGAAAAAGTGCTGGGCAGGGCGTTACAGAATCTGGGTACTATAGAGGCACATCTTGTTAATGGACAATGTGACCTTGAGCAAGTCTTTAAGTCTCTTACTGCTTGTGAGGGAGGTGGACTAGATCAATTTTAAAGTCCTTAGGGTTTATATCTTCTGTGATTTATAATTCTCATCTTACAATTGGAAAGTGAACAGATTCTGTTCTGAATGTGTTGGATTAGTAGCATTATTCTCACATACAAAGAGGGCACAATGCCATTACATATGTGAGAGAAATAGCCATTAGACATGTCCCCTCACAGAGTATTTTGAATCACTGACTGCTTATACCTCTAAACTTCCCATAGTTAGTTACATGAGTTTACACATTGAGAACTTACCAAGGGTTCTTTGCTAGAGGACAAAGAGAAGTCAAATCTTTATTGTAGACGGTCTAGAGTAAAATGTTGAAAAATTTATTGCAGGTCATGAAATGTTTTATGTATATGTGTTATATATGAAATCCAAGAGTACAGGATTGTCAAATTGTATTTTTTAAAACTACATACCAGAAAAAAAGTAAAGATTGTCAGTTTAGAGAGTACATCAGGTTATGTGATAGTTTTGCTATAATTTAGAATTAGATTTTTAAACCCAAGAGATTCACAACATTAAAAAAAAAAAGATCAAATAATAACTTAAGCAATGCATGTGGCTCATATTTGGATGACAAAAAACCAAGTTTTACAGCACAGCAGAATGATAATGTTCCCTAAACAACAGAAATGTAGAATCTGGGAGAGTACATCTTACATGGAACACTCTGGAAGAAAGCTTCATTAGTTAAATGAACAATGCATAAGAGAGCAGAAAGTGGGGTCACATCGCAGAAGAAACTACCTTCATCAAAGTCAAGCCTGTGGATAAAATGGTAAATAACAAAAATGGAAACAATTACCATTGATGAGCATCCCACATTCCAGGCCCTATGGCATTTCATCCTTCTCTTAGCAAATCTAGGGATTAAGTAATACTGTCCTCATTTTGTAGTTAAAGAAATTGAAACTTAAAGATATGTGGTAATTTTCAATGATAACAAGACAATATGAAGCAGAAAGAAAAGTAAGAGTCATGTCCTTCCACATACAAAACCACTCTATTTCAGTCACTTTAAGGTACATAAATGGCCCAAATATCAATATTCTCAAAGTTGTATAAGACAACCAAGTGATAAATAGTTGTATCACAAAGCACAATATTCATAAGGGAATGATTGAAGTAAAAATAATTTAGGAAGACTTGAGAATGGAAACCCATTCCTTCTGTGATGCTGAGGCACTGAATTGCAACTTTTTTATCTGAGAGGAAGAAAGCACTGATGTATAAACTCCAAATTATAGTAATCAAAGGGAATGGTTTGGAACACATTTTTGTATTTAAATAAAAGCCTAGATATATTTTATTTGAAATTTTAAACACCATTCACCTTGTAAAAAATGAAAAAGCTTTATATAGTTCTGTAAAAGGACTAAGTACCATTTTAGACTTCAATTTTATTTTTTTCCTAAATCAGAAATTTACTGAACTCATATCTTATGTAGGAGACAATGTATTTGGTGCTTATCAACCCTATCTTGCTAATAATGAAAGACACTTTAGTCATCCAATGAAAATTAATAAAATATTACCAAAATGTCCTGTTGATAAGAGAAAGTTGAGTTTACTGCCTTGCATGGTGTGAGAGAGATCATTCCCTTGACATAATCATGCTGGAGTTTCAGAAAGAAACAGTAAAGCTGGGATATTTGTGAAGTTTGAGTCTGGTCTAAGGTAATGTATTCTGTTAGGATTAGGTAAACTTCAATATCTAAGAATTTAGAACAGATTTATATCACAAGTCACATTGTTAAGGTTAGACTTAGAGAGTCTTCAAAAGTCAACTGTCCTCAGGCTCTATTGAAAAGATGAACAATCTAGTGTTATTTAAATGGACTATGGAAGTTCTCAGGAAGGGGGAACAGGAGTTGTTTGTAACTTTCTCCTTCCTGAAATAAAGTAAAGTCATACCAATGCAGAAAGAAATTTGTGTGGGTATAGATGGTTTTGGTTCCAGAATCATGAAAATAGACATTTACTTAAGTCAGTCATCTAAATCAAAGAAAACAAATTCTTCATTATAAATTAGTTTATAATTAATTGTTGCATAGTTTTAGGAAAACTTTGAAGAATATTTTTCATGAAGAATGATTGAGAATTTTTGTGGTTACAGAAGTTTTCTTTAAATTCTGCTATTGATACCATTTATGGAAGTTTTTATGATATTTAAATATGAGTCTCACTTTCTTATCTGAAAACATTATCTCATGAAGCAACATTTTTGTGAAAAATGCTCTTCTATGCGCATATACTTAATTCTCCAATTTTAATCCTTTCTTCTACTACTAAACTGGTAAAAATGCAAAAGGTATAATTTAGTAAACCATTATAAATATACTGTGAATCAAATGGATTGAATAGACTTTCCTTCAATTAAACTCCTTCAATTAAACTATACTTTGTTATTCTTTTTCCTTGATTGAAAATAATATTAAAGGGTTAATATGGTAATAACTATAAAAGATGTATTATATTGCAGCAGAGGAAAAGAAAGTGGAATTATTACTTCTTATTACTTAGTAAGTGTCAATAGTCAGGGGATATTTGAGCTGATCTTGAAGGAAGCAAAGAACATTTCTAAATGAGAGAATGTAAAGACTCAATGGTTGGATCTGGAGCAAAATGAATTAGAAAGTCAAGTGGAATGGGAAGCTCAGCCTGACTAAGCTTTACTCTCATGTCTTTTCCCATCATATTAGTTCTTTTTCTTGGCAATAACAGGGAAACTTCTAAAAGAGCAATTCTTTTCACCCTGTTAAACTTTCACTCGGCTGTAATGGCAATGGGAAACCCAAATGAAAATATCAATGTGTTTTCTTGATAGCATTTAAAACAATTATAAATAATTACATGTGAGTGACACCTATCTTTTCCAACATAGGTCATATTTGCATCTCAGGTGCATGGATTTAATGATTTAAGTGACAATATGAAATAAAGGAGTTAATTTGGCTGGTCTATAATGAAATGTTGTTTATGTCCTAAGAAAATATACACTTTGGTAAATTTCCACTTGGTCATATTTATCTCTTTAAACTATTTCTTGTGTATAATCTGAAGTAATTTTTTTCAAATACTAAAAACTACTCCAAGTTAGAACAGTCAATAAATGCATCTGAGGGCCTTGTGTGAAATCACACATTTTATATTTGCATTAGCATAGCACTCTCTGAATTACTTTCATAACTTTACTTCTTATCTCTTTTCCTTTGTTGTTGCTCTTATAAAATGTTTTTTTTCTGTGTCTTATACTTTGTTATTCTTTTTCCTCTGAAACTAAGTGCTTCACACAAGAATGAAAACCTTGGCCTTTGCTTAAAAGCACCCGCTCTCCACAGGGAATATACTTATTCTAGGAAGGACAAAAAAGTTATTTAGGAGGAATAGAAGATTTTCATAGTAAATGCTAAGTCTTTGCATCTTAGTCTGGATGTTCTTTTTTTGACCCTACCTGTCAGGTATCCATCTATGAGCTTTATATAAGAGCTATATGTACGCATCCATATATGATGGATAACTCCTTCATGTAGGAGTTAACTTGAAATTCTATGTCTTCAGATTCTACATCACCAATTACCTTGGATACATAACTTCTCTTCAGACCCCTTAGTCTTTCTATCTGGCAGGAATTATCTCTGTGATTCCAGATGTGAGGTACAAATGCCACTATTCATTACTCCCATGTCCTTGGTGCTCGGAGCTCCACATATTGTGAACCTCTTCTCTATACTAGGTGAGGGTGGGCCCAGCCTCAGAAACCTCTACAGGTCATTGCAGCCTCAAGTAGCACTAGCTTGACAGATTAATCTCTTTGCTATTCTTAAATTTTTCTAGTGTTTCTGTCTTTTCTCCATTTCAAATGGGAAATCAGTTTGTGGGTTATGGCAGGGCTCTGGTGGAATGGAGATCTCACCTCTAAGAACTAAATGGGAGGTCATATATATCAGTACTTGATTAGCTGGCCCCTCTACTAATTAGTTCAAGGCCTTTCTCATCTCTCTTACTCCTTTCAAGATAATAATAAACTGATATTTGGGTTCCCACTCTGTTAAAGAAAAAACAATGTCTATATATCAAAAGAGTTAAAAATAGAAACTCCTATTATAATCATCTGTTTAGCTATGTTGTCATACATTTCCTTGCTTAATCAGGAGACTTATAAAAATGCATTTGGAAGTTTGTGCTATTTGGTTTTCTTGAATAAAATCAACAGAGAATATCATTTTTGCAAGTTGGGAAAATGTGCCTTTATTCTATGTATCTCATTCATTAAATGTAAGAGTAGATATTATTTTAGCAGTCTATAAGTATACTCATTGCATGATATGTTCTTTTCTTTTATCTTAACAAATTTAATAAGCAGTAATAATCCAAACAATTAGACTGCGTCTGTCAGAATCATGACCAGATACAATTTAAAAGTCAGCCAGGTGCAATCATGTTTTGAGAAAAATAGCATTTGTTTAGAGGCAGAATGTGGCAATTTGTTCTAGTAGGAATTAATCTGAAAGAAACAATAAAAATAACTTCTACTGATTTTGAAAGTTATGTTTTTAAAGTGCTCTACTCTTGCATGTATATTTATTCTCACAACTATTCTCACAAACAGGGAGGGGAGACCCACTGCTTTATGTCAAGAGTCCACTCACCAGGCTCAGTGTGCCTCCTTCCAGAAGAGGAAAGTTGAAATCTTCACATGTCTAACAGGAGCATTTCTTGACTACTAATGACACACATTTAGAATAATATCAAATAAAAGAATAATAGGAAATATGTCAATTATGTCATTTGCAATGGGAATCTTAATAAGGGAATGACTGTGAGCCATAGCAGTGACTAGGATCTACTGGCACAAGACATTAAAGGAAGATACAATTTCATTCCAGACAGAATTCTTCAATTGAATTCAACTATATTATTTACACTCAAGATTTATAAGATTGATTAAATTGAGTTTTAAGCATCTTTGTATAAATAATATAGTCAAAGTTTGCTGACTTTGATTCAATTATATTCACTTTTTGACAGAGTAATTGGTATCAAATTTAATTCTAATGATTGGCTAAAGCTATGGTTTCTTTTGCCTTCCTAATTGTGATGGAGTTATTTAACAGAGTGAAGCTATTGTCATCTTCTTTTTACCTTTAAACAAAATGAGTATTCAGTTTCAATTTATTCACACTAGAGAACAGAATACCAACTAATTATCATTCATTGTGTTGGAGAAAAATCCTATTAAATGGCTTATATGAAAGAACAGAAAAAAACAACTGTAACCTTCGATAATCACTCATACTAATAAATGAACTTAACCAGAGGAATGCTTATTTATAAAAAGGTTATAACTTGTCATGTTATCTTGTGGACTGGTTTATAGGTGTCTCTTCCTGAAATAATGAATAAAATTCC
This sequence comes from Xerus rutilus, assembly GCA_028644305.1. Lineage (NCBI taxonomy): Eukaryota > Metazoa > Chordata > Mammalia > Rodentia > Sciuridae > Xerus > Xerus rutilus. Next base: position 56,917,490 of record CM053411.1, read on the forward strand.
TCCTGGTGTAAACTTTTGATGCTGAATGGAGTATTGTTTTGATATCACTTTTAAACAGGAATAAAATTCTAGGTGAGATATCTTATAAGCTCTCTTGCTCCCCTTGAAAGTCCATAGATATTTTGAATTACATTTGTACATTGTGTGCTTGTACAAATATGTAACAATGAATCTCACTATTATGTATAATAATAATGCAACAATAAAAAAATAAATAAAATGGGGGAAAAAAGAAAGTTTATGGCATATCTATTTCCTTGAAGTCAACCCACTGCAGAATGTGGCACACCAATTGCTCTGTATTTTAGCTTAGTCAGCTTTTCATCACTTGCCTAAAATATCCGATAAGAACAACTTGGAGGAGAAGAGATGTATTTCGGCTCACGATTTCAGAGGGGTCAGCTATCTCCGTTGCTTTAAGCCTATGACAAGGCAGAACATCTTGGTGGAAGGGCATGATTGAGCAAAACTGCAGCCATGAAGCAGAGAGAAAGAGAGAGAGAAAGGGGACAGAGAGAAGATAAACCACTCCAGGCCACCCCCAGTAACCTGCATCTTCCATCTAGCTCCTACCTCCCCGTACCCTACTAAATCATCAACAGATTAATTCGCTGATGAGGTAGGGGTCCTTATGATCATTCTGGGAAGATCCACCTCTAAACATGAGACTTTGGGAGACATTCTAGATCCAAACCATAACATGTTTCCATAACTCTTCTTATTTCTAGGGAATAAAATTGCAAAAACGAGATGCCTTTAAAATTGGTGTGTGAAGCATGAAGGGTATACTGTTAATGTTAATGATGTACTAAGGGTGTATTCATGGCATGAGAAACTGTTGGAAAGGTACAGGTTTGCAAATTTTCCCCTGTGATAGTCAAGGGAGGTGTGTGTTCAGTTATTTTTCAGTTTCTATTAACCCTTTCTCTTTGACTAGCTAGCTACTCAAGTTCACCCTACCTTGCTCTGGCTCCTCACAATCCCCAGTCAGGGCCACACAATACTAAGTGCCCTCCCTGTGTTCAGAATCTATTTCTTCAGAGGAGCTCTAGGAAATGGAGACTTCAAGTAGTAAGTGACCTTTTGATTTCTTTTCACCTAACATGCTATGGCTACCCCAGGGATTTCTTTTATTCTGTCTGATAACTTTAGTCTATCTAATAAAAGGAGCCACACACTTCAAGTACATGGAGGCAAGATAATGCTCTTATTTTCTTTTTAAGTTTAGTTGCTAATCCTTGTTCTACTTTGTGAGAATAGAAGATATGTCCAAATTTTCTTTTACAGAACAATCCATTAAATTTTTTCAATTCTTTATCATGTGTCCACATTAACCAATCAAGATTCAATTTTTCATTTCTGTGAATATTTCAGTGAAATTGACATTAATACATTAAAATGATATAGGAAATCACAATCTACAGTTTATTATTATATTGATATTATAATTATTACATTATAATAAAATAATAATATTATATAAATGCATTGTTTATTATACAATTACATTATACATTTTATACTATATTTAGGTTTTTTGAGGTGTTCTACATCTGGGATAATGAGACAAAATATTATTTTCCCACATTTTGATTTTTTCTCTATACTATTTTGTTGAGGTCTCAGCACCACCCTTACAACAAAATGATCTTTATGAAAATAATGCAAAACATACTCTACTTTATCATGACCCCTATTAAATATTAACACCCAAACTTAAATACCCAAAGTTTAAGCAGAAACTTAAATACTGCAAAGTGGTGATAAATCAGCAGGTTAAGCTATTATCTCATGTTAAGATTTTGGGCAACAACATTTTGTTACATATTTCTTCCACAAACTCCTTCTAGGACAAGTTTTTCCTCTTATGTACTTAATGCGAGTTACCCTTTAATAGGATCTAGCTTGACATTGCAGCCTAGATAATTCTGAATCTTGAGAGTGACATTAAACAATATGTCTACTCAAATTTTGATTACTTGAAGCATACTATGTTTTAATATATGAAGTTATTTTGAAATTAGAGAAGGGATTGCCTAAAAACCTTATAGAAGCTTGAATCAATTGATGAAAAAAAAAGTATTTGACAAAATCCAACACTCAATTAGATTAGGCATAGAGGAAAGCTTCTTAAACTCTAGAAAGAATATCTACAAAAACTTATAGCTAACATTTTGCTCCATCATGAGAAACTAGATCCTGTCTCTAAAATTAGGATATGTTCTCTCATCATCCCTATTCCATATCACATTGAAAGTCTTAGTTCAGAAGAGTATAAAGACTTGAAATTTAGAACAACTGTCTTTGTTTATATATAATGTGATTGTCTATCTAGAAAGATTACAAAAAATTAACAATGAGAAAAAGAAACAAACAAGAAACTCCTGGAACATAAAAAACAATAGCAAGATTCGGATACAAGGTAAATAGCAAGATTGTGGGATATAATGAATGTACAAAAGCCAATTGCTTTCTTATTTACCAGCAATAAACATCTAGAATTTGAAATTAAACACACAATGTCATTTATTTTAGCACCAGAATGAAAGAAATACTTAGGTGCCAATTTAACTATGAGGAAAACTACAAAAAACTAATGAAAGAAATACAAAACTAAAGAAATAGAGATTTGATGTTCATGGATCAGAGCACAGGCTACTGTTAAAGTGTCAGTTTTTCTCAACTTGATATATAGAACACAATCCCATTCAAAATCCCAGAAAATTATTTTATGTATATCAACAAATTGATTTTAACATTTATCTAGATAAGACCCTGAAGAACCAACACAAAACTGAAAAGAAGAAATTTAGAGAGTTTACACTTCCTGACTTTAACACTTACTATAAAGCTATAGTGATCAAGAAATGGGGTATTGGAGAAAGCATAGAAAAATAAATCAATGAAATAGAACAGAGTCCAGAGATATATACCCACAAAAACATTCAATGGATCGCTGACAAAGAAGCAAAGCCAATTCTGTAGAAAAAGAATATTGTCCAACAAATAATGCTCATCATCATTCATTTTTGTTGCTCTAACAAAAGACCTAAAACTGGATATTATGGTCTGGATCTGGAATGTGCCGCCAAGATGCATGTTTTGAAGAGATGCTCATGTTTCGAATAGCTGGAGGCACGATTCACTATTGGATATGGTAGAAACTTTAGAAGATAGAGTCTAGGTGAAGGAAGTAGGTCACAGGAGCATGCCTTTGAAGGGTATGTTTTGTCCTTGGCCACTTCCTCTCTCAAGTGTGTGTTCTGTCTCTTTTTTCTGGCCCTAATGAGGTAAGCAGTTTACTTCCACCATTCCCTTCTTCCATGATGTTCTTACTCACCACAGGCCCAGAAACAATAGAGTCAACTGACCATGAACTGAAACCGTAAGTCACAATGAATCCTTTCCTCCTTTAAGTTGATTTTATCACAGAGATGGAAAGCTGACTAACACTTAGAGTAATTTATGTGATGACACTATCTAGATATCCTCACATGAAAGGAATGGGTGGCAGAAACAGGGCTGAACAATGTGTCCTCACATGGTAGAAGAACAGATGAGAGCTAGCTAACCTACTCCTTCAAGCATGTTTATGACAGCCTTAATCCCATCCATGAAATCTTCCTTAGAACTAATCAACTCCTAAAGATATCACATTTTGTGCTAGCATATTGACTATTAAGTTTCAATGCATGAATACTAAGGACACATTCAAATCATAACATTGCTGGAGCAACCAAATATCCATATATAAAAACAGTGAATCGAGACGCTGACTTTTCACATTTCAAACAATAACTCAGAATGAATCATAGACATAAATGCAAAATTCAAAACAAAAAGCTTCTAGAAGATAACACAGAAGAAAATCTAGATAAAAATGGGTTTGCTAAGGCATTTTTAGGTATACCAACCTCACAACCATAAGATTAAAATTGATAAATTGAATTTTATTAAAATTTTAAAAAAATTTGCACTGTGAAAGACTATGGCAGAAATATGAGAAGATAATCCACAGACTGAGAGAAAGTATTTGTAAAGCTTGTATCTGACAAAAGACATGTATCCAAAATACACAAGGAATTCTCAAAACTAAACAGTAAGAAAACAAACAACCCAATTAAAAATGAGTAGAAGAAGCCGGGCGCAGTGGCTCACGCTTGTAATCCCAGCACTTAGGGAGGCTGAGACAGGAGAATCGCGAGTTCAAAGCCAGCCTCAGCAATGGCGAGGTGCTAAGCAACTCAGTGAGACCCTGTCTCTACATAAAACATAAAATAGGGCTGGGGATGTGGCTCAGTGGTTGAATGCCCCTGAGTTCAATCCCTGGTACCAAAAAAAAATAGGTAGAAGATCTGAATGGATACCTCACCAAAGAAAATAAACAGATGGCAACCATGTGCTCAACATCATATGTCATTAGGGAATTAGAAATTAGAACAACAGTGACAAACAAGAACCCTCAATCACTGCTAGCAGGTGTGTAAAATAGTGTAGCTACTTTGAAATATAGCTTTTTAGAAAATAAAATTAAGCATATCTTACTATATAATCTGGCAATTGTGCTCTTTGTGGTTTACCCAAATGAATTGAAAACTTATGACTACATAAATCCTGCACATGAATTTTTATAGCAGCTGTATTCACAACTGCCAGACTTGGAAACAACAAAATGTCCTTCAATAGGTGAATGGAAAAAACAAAACAAAACAAAAAAAAACTCTAAATATTGAGACAATGGGAATTTTTCAGTGATAGAAACAAATAAGGTATCAAGCCTGAAAAAGACATGGAAAAACCTTTAAAGCATAATCCTTAGTGAAAGAAGCCAACCTGAAAGGCTACATGCTTTATGATTCCAACAATATGATATTAAGAAAGAGACAAAGATGTAAATACAATAAATGGACCACTGGTTGCTAGGGTTTAGAAGAGAAGGAAAGTAAGTGGAAACTGGGAGTTTTAGGAACTGTTATGAATGATACTGTAATGATGGTTACATGATATATATTCATCAAAACCCAGAGAATTGTACACCACAAAGAATGAACCCTAATGTAAACTATGGGCTTTAATCAATGGTAATGTATCATTATTGCTTCAACTGTAGCAAGTGTACCACATTGATGCAAGACCTTAATAACCAGAGAACTCTGTACTTTCTGCTTAATTTTTTTATAAGCATAAAACAGCTCTGACAAATAAAGTATATTAATAAAAAATGAAATAAAAAATGGAAAAAGATGAAACAGTACATTATAAATACAAATAGCTGAAAGCTGCTAGAAAATGACTGCATTACTTTGAAAAGTACTAAATACAGGAGGGAAATTAAACATTTATTCTGCTTTTTTATATGAGCTATATGACATTGGAAGATAAATTTTTCTTTATGGGAATATATTAGATGATACACAGTGAAAAATGATAGAATATCACCATTTTGTAACTCCCTAATGAATTAATAGATCTAAAACATGATCATCAATTACTGATTAAGATCAGAAAAAGAGAAAATCAGATTTAAAAATCTCATGATGAAAGTCCACAACACTGGCCATAAGCTTAGCCAACACCCAACTAACTATCCAACAAATGAATAAATTCCTGAATTTGATTAAAACTTTACATCAAATATCAATTTATGAGTAATGGTACAAACATGCAAAAAATTACACAGGCATATTAATTCCAACTCAAATTCACATTTAAAACCCCTCTAGTTTCTAAAATGATAGATATCTAGATAGATGATAGATAGATAGATAGATAGATAGATAGGCAGAGACGAGGGGAGCAAAAAAGGCAGGGTTAAATTAGAGTTTTAAAGAGACTTAAAACTAAATATAATGTGGAATTCTTGAATGGATCCTGGATTAATACAAAAATTTGATGAAGATCAAATAAAGTCTAAAGGGCACTTTATAGTGCTGTTAATTTCTTAGTGTCAATGTATTGTGGTTATGTCAGATACTAACATTAGAAAAATTATTAAAGGACATACATAAATCCTCTGTTGTATCTTTACTGCTTTTCTAAATATCTAGAAATATTTTAAAATGTTTATTTTTAGAAAGATAAAAGACATATTAGGCAATATATGGACATTATTCTGATCACAATGCAATAATGCAAACAGACTGCAAAAACTAACAATATTACAAGGCAATTGAGGAAATGAGAACAGTGATTGGATATTTAACAATGTTAACAATAATTATTGATAATAATTTAGATGCCATAATTGTTAGATGATTATGTTTTCAAAGACTTTCTTTTCTTTTGAAGATACTTATTAAAATACTTCAAGATGTCATGATATAATGTCTGATAATTCCTTCAGAATAATCTGGCTAGGGATGCAGGTGAGGTAACAACAAAAATAAGATTGCTGTCAACTAATTTTGTTTAAGTAAATGTTAAGGTGAAGGTATTGTGTATTGAAGGCATTGTTGAGGTACTGTTATAAAATGTTAAATGTGAAGGCATTGTTAGGAATTTGACATATATTGCCATATGTAAACCTCATAATAGTTCTGCAAAATAGGCATTTTACAGCTGAAAAATTCAATTGTCAGAGTGGTTTATTATCTTCCCTTAAGACAAATAATCCAGATTTGTGGGTGTGAAGCTAGTGCCCTTCCTTGTGCAAACAATTTCTATTATTTCAAGCCATAGGTGAGAGGTTATTCCTGGGCACCACGGACTCACTCAGGTTTTGGTTCTGTGCCATGTCATTACTAACACTGGCTTTATCCATTTGTGTTATTTTTCTAGCAACAGTGATGGCTTACGCTTTCCCAACCACATTGTTACATTTAACCACCTTTCCACATCTCACCCTCAAAATGGTAATGGACTGAAATGAATATGTGATTAGAATAGGTGAGACGGTGATGGTGATGATGATGAAGAGAAGGAGGATACCTAGGTTGACAAGACCATGTCCTAATGAGCTGGCCATCCAGATGGAATTAATTCTGGCCATCCAGATGGAAAAGGATAGGCTCCGTGAATCACATCTTCCAGGAAAAGGTAAAATTTGTTGGCATTTGAGATGGACAAATCTCATTCAGCAAATTTCTACATAAAAAGCTATCAGAAAGGAGATACAACCTGTAGTGTTCATCTTGTGGGGCATTTTTGATTCTATCTAAAAAAATGTCAGTGCTTCTTATTTTAATTATTTGAGTGTACTTATAGCCGGCATTGATTTGAAGATTCTGCAGAACCCAGTATATTTTGAAATTAACTATCAGTAGTGTTAAGTATAATTAATACTGATACATTACCATTATAACTGGTTATGCCATTACATTTTCATATTGTTCCTTAAGTAGTTATAGAGTTAAATAAATAGTTAAAAATATCCAATTCTTTTCCAGATACCATGGTTTGATCTGAGTGTTACTATTTTAGTCTGACAATAATGCACTGAGAAAAAAATTATTGGCTTCATTTTATGAATAAAAAATGCATAAAAATTATAACCATTGTAGAAGGTCAAGCAGCTGGATCGGCCCAGATTGTTGTTTTCATGAGATTGCGTTTCCTGGTATAAGAAATTGCTGCCACTGCTTTGACAGAAGACATTTGCTTGGCAGAGATACCTTGTGTCACTGCTGTCATTTTAATTGCATATAGAGAATGGTCCAAACATAGCCACACCCTCTTGGGAATGAGGTGGCAATGCCAGCACTGTCCTATAGGCAGTTTGGTGGCTTTTAAGAAAATTCAGTCTGTGATGTCTTGTGCTCTCCTACTTTGAGATCAGAAGTGATATCAATCAAAGCCATGGCAGAAGTTTGGCAGAAATTCTACCAAAAAGATATCAAGAGACAATAAAAGGGAAGGGAAGAAAATATCTGAATTTCTATTATATAAGCAACTATTTCTAACATCTATTATCCCTGTTGCAAAGAGTTATGCAAAGTGTTACTTCAGTGTGTGAAATTATTCAAATATCCAGTATACATCATGCATGCTCTGTGTGTGCTATACATGTGTGCATGTGTGTGAGATTACCAGATTGGAAATGACTGGAAATTCTTTGTCACTCCAGTCATTGAGTGATGGCTTCCATGTGGTGTCTCCTGAGTATGAATAGGTTCTGTGACTGGGCTGACCAACAGAACACAACACAGGTAGAAAGAGCGTCTAGCTCAGCCTGTTTGTCTCATGAAGTGCTCACTCCTGGAACATTGGAAATCAACTGTTATGTTGGAAATCTGATGACCCTAAGACTTCCAAGCTATGAGAGGATAGGATGCATGAAGAGGCGCCAGAATATAAGATGCTAGGTACAGAAAGGCCAAAGACTACTGCAGTGCTGGACATGTAAGTGAAGATTCCATCTTGAAACTCAGTCCTCACACCTGGGAACTCTTAATGAGGTCCTGAAAATCAGAGCCAATTCACCTAGACAAAACCTTCTGAATTCCTAGAGCATGAAACAGAAAATGTTGTTTTCAGTCACTCCATTTTGTGGTAGTTTGTTTTGCAACAATAAAATAATAAGATAGTCAAATTTGTTTGAAAAAATATCAGGTAGTCTTTTCATAATAATTAGCAAACATGAAGCCAGGAAGGGAAACTTCGGCTGGAAATAAGAGAGTGAGCAATCTTTTTCAAAGTAGAAACCCTCATTAATTACAGTTAAAAATCTAATCTTAGGAATTTGTGATTAATTCCCCTCATTAATGGTTTAAAATGAAGATGGTTAGGAATTAATTTTATAGTGTTGGTATACGATCGTAGTTTTTTCAGAAGATTAAGGACCTGTGATTGGTATTTTTCTATTAATTATAGTAGTAACATACTAAGGGGAAACATCTCTCCTGTTGGAAAAGATTATATGTTCTTAGAGGAATTTGGAACATAAGAGAAATCCCAGTTCTTGCAACAAATATGACACAGAAGTTAGAATAATACATGTTTCAAAGATACAGAATCTTTGTCCTCAGGGAAGCATAAAAACATAGGACCTATAAATGAACAAATTTTTCATATTCTTGGTTATTAATCACCAAGTTGGATCTCATTTTGTGGAACATTGAAGACTGAATGGATAAATTTGCTTTTGCTTCCCTTCAATGACTCTATTAAAATAATTATTTTTTTTCTAAAACATCATAAACTCACAAAGGCAACAAAATGGAACAGAAGACAAGAGCAACAAAACATTGAAACCTGAAAAAAGAATCTGAAACTGACTTAGCAGTCAGAAAACGAGAGACACTCTGATTTATGTTGCTGATTCCCCACAAAGAACAATGGTACCATGTATGTTTACAACAGGGAATGAAGGTGGGGCTGAAAATAGACTAATTGTGATGTAGTTAGATCTTCTGGGACCCTCTTTCCTTCCTTTTTATAAAACAACATATTTATTCTCTGCAGAGGGTAACATAGAGGATCTCAGGGCTGGGTAACCCTTTGACAGCAGAAACACCATCTCGACAACAGGGCATTAACTGAATATTGAATCCCTAATCTTACTTCATTCCATCACACAGTGTTTAGATAAGGCAGATAGGTCTATCTCTACCAGAAAAGAAATAAAAATAGTCTTTTCCAAGAAATCTGATCAACTCTAGTAAGTAATTTAAAGTTACTGTTTTCAGAGGCTCCTCTGAGAGACAGGCTAAGTCAGCTTCGCATTACTGTAACACACACCTGAAATAATTAATTTATAAGAAGGAAAGTTTGATTTTGGTTCATGGTTTTGGAAGTCTCAGTCCATGGTCCCTTGGCCTGATTGCTTTGGGGCCCATAGTCAGGCAACATATCATGGTAGCAGTTTGGCTAGAGGAAGCTGCCCACCTCATGGCAGCTGGAAAGTAATAGGACAGATGAAGCAGCCCAGTATCCCCTTCAAGGTCACACCTCCAGTGACCTAAAACTTCCTCCCACTAGGGACTATCTCTTAAAGGTTCCAACAGTGGTGCCACAGACTGGCAACCAGGCATTTAGCATATGGACCTTTGGGGACCACAACCCAAACCAAAGCACAGACCTAGCAAATCACCTTGGAGCAAAGCTCAGAGTGAGTGGATAACCTCACACATGTACCAGAAAGTTCAGTTGTTTTCATAGTGCCTACTCTTAAATCTAAGCAAACAACCTAGACGCACCAGGTTCCAGTTACCTAAATGAAGCTTCTAATGTGACAAATAGAGAAGACCTAAACAAAAGAAATGTTAGTATGGTGTCCCTGCTGCCAACCCATCACCCAACCTTGAAGTCCTCTATGTCACCCTCTGCAGAGAATATAAATCCTGTCTTATAAAAAAGCAAGCAAGAAAGGTGAATATGCAGAGAAGAAAACAATAAAGGAAAATCTTTTATTCATGTCTTCAGAGTAGTAAAGGAAAAATTTTGAAATTATAAAACAAGAGCAGGAATTATATTTTTAAGAAAGAAAGAAGAAGGCAAAGAAAGGCTCTTCAGGTGAGGTCAAGGAAGAGAGGCAGTGGACTAGAGACAACCATAGACAACATTTCAACAACCATGGTGATAGAGAATCTCAGAACCCGCAGGTTACTGGTGAGTTTGACCAACCCATCATCCTCCTAGTCCCCAGCAGGAGGACTAGTGAAGAAACAGCATTTGTGTGGCAGGGACAGCAGGAAGTGATGTGGAATCAAAGATAGGACCAAATAGGCTACATCTTTCCATAGGGAAAGAGTGCTACAATGCATAGAACCTGAGCATTAAGAATTACTAGCTGAAAGGGAGGACAGCCCTACAGCCACAGAAAATCATTTTATGTAAGAAGGTTCAGGTTGCAGAGAGGAAAGATTCAGATACAACATATAGAAAACATACTGTAACAATGAAATGTCAGTACAGCTTCCCAAGGTGAGAGCACCTCTTCCAAGGCAAAGCCTGGTCTACTCTGTGAAACACTGTACAGGGATAGAAAACCTTGCAGAGCCAGGCCTTGCTCAGATTCAGAGGCCGCTTCTGGGATCATAATTTAATAACAAAGAGTCCAGGAACTTTATCAATAAACATACAGTGGACTTTCTGTTCACCCAATACTGAACTAAACACTCAAGACAATTCAAAAGAAATACTTCTCAAAAGATTGCAGAGCATCTAGGCAGAGGCAACATCCATGTATGCAACATTACTGACATTAAAGGGTCCCTGACTGGTTGGATTATTAGGTTAGAATTTATTATTATGTTAGGATTTATGTCAATGATCATCAAAGTCTCAGTCTCACACTAGTTCTGCTGCTTACAACTTGTTTGACTTTGGAACTTCCTTCAGTTCCCTTTTTCTTTAAAATGAGGACAATGATACAACCTTCTCATGCCTATTTTGCAAAGAATAAGTGAGATAAAACTTGAGAGTATGTCTGGCATGTAAGCACTTAAGTGTTTGCCCATGTCATTATGACAGATACGATCATCCAGTCACACAGTCATGGAATACACTTTGTACATCTGTTAGCTTCTACCACAGTGCATAAATTTCATTGTATCAGAGCAATTCAATGGAAGTATAGGGATAAACCCATAAACCCAAAGGAAACCCAGACAATAGGTCTGAAAACACACGAAAGACAGTGGGTTTCCCCTCTGCAATCTCACTACCTGCAATAGCATCTGATACTCACTTGTACTCAGTGAATCCATGTTAAATGGGAAGCTAAGAACTATCACTACCAGAAAAATAATTACAAGCCTATGCCCAATAATTAATGTTTTAATATTGCCAGCTTCCTTACAGTCATTATATATTGAAAGATAAAATGTTTGACTTTATTGTTCTTATTTTCTGCACAAATATATTGTATACACTTTTTAATCATGCAAGATTTAGCATCATCCTTATTGTTCTAGAAAGCTTTACAATGAAAAATACATGTACGTAATTACAATTTTAAAAATTAAAATAATATTCTTAATATTAGTAAACACGATGGTGTATTTACTCTAAGATTGGGGAAAATACATATTACATAGTTAATTGAAAATACTACGCAAGGAAAATGTTACAATTATATATTCAATGTTCTCATTCAACATTCAGTAATAAATGATTTGTTTTTTCTTTTAAAAAAAGATACAGAACTTTTAGCAAATACATTTTTTTCTATTTGAAGTAAATACACAATGTAAAACTAGAATATTCTTCTGATTTGTCAACAAAAATATGTTGCAGTAATTCATACTATATCAAATAAGAAAGGTGTAAGTCCACTAAGCCCCTAATGTCAGAAAAGTATTCTAAATATTTTACAGATTCCATCTGAGCACTCACTGATGAGAAAGGACACTACTGTCAAGAACAAATTCACCTGTCCTGGGCTTACAGCTGAGTATCAGCTAGGTCTGATGCCTATTCTTTTAAAAACAAATGTTTAAACCACCTTAGAAAAATTATATTCATAAATCCTGCATGGTGTATTTGTTGTTCTTTTCTTTAACCATACAAGAATATTCCCTAAGAATATTCTCACAGCACAATATTCATTGTCATTCAACTATATCACCGTACCCTGAAAAACTTAATGTACTACAGTGAGTCCTTAATAATTTGGAATAGCAAAAATACAGCATTGGGACAAGAATAGCAGAAGCAACTGTTGTGCATAAATGCAATATGTTCATTTTTCATAGGTTTTATTTCCCCCATGGAGCACATAAACACCTTTCATAGGTCTTTGTCAGCTGGATTATTAATTTTTGTTTTAAATTCCAGTATAGTTTTCTCTACTCTTAAAAATGCTTGCCTTTGTTTCTGCATGTTCCCTTGGTAGGAGATATTATGAATATGTTTTTCCAATAGAGTGTCCTTGACATTACACTTAGGGGAAGTGATTTTTCCTATTGATTTCTCTGATGCTCATTCCTCACGTGTCTTCTTTAGATACTCCTCTTGTGTTTCTGTTTTTCCTTTTCAATTACATGAAGCCCTGTGATATCACAGAGCCACAGGAAATCTTTCCTTTGCTACCTCGTTTTCAATTATTGTGATTTAATCTCAGAGTCAAAATGTAGTTTTCTCATTGAAGGAATTTCTCATTTTATTATTAGTGTGTGAGAACTCTTCCAGGCTGGTGAATGCATTTACATGTAGTTAATGCTGAGGATGATTCCAGTGTATTTTCTATTTTTCTTCCAGTAGTAACACTTTTCATGATTCTTAAGTCTCCCTGCTTATGATATGATTGGAGAAAACTTTAGGCTTTTTCTGTGGGCTTTTTCCCTGAAAAGGGATTAATAGTAAAGAATATAGCAACAGGAGTCTCTGCAGGCAAGGCCTGGCATTACCTCAGAGTGAACATGGAACACATACTCTTCCTCTGTACCCCTCCCAGGGAGGGGTTGTCACCCACTTCCTGCAATGACTGATTTCTGGTGTGAGAAATACCATATGGGTGGGACCCTAATTTTCTCCTATGATGTTTCATGGTAAAGTCGAGTGTGACTGGATTGTCATGGTGCAAGAGTTGTATAAAGAACATCAGGAGGCTCTAAATGGCTGTAGAGCGTCCTGAGTGCTAAAAGAGAAGTAACTATCTACAAGTCTAATAACTACCAACTCTGTAACTACCTACAAGTCTAATCTGTAGTATAGTTCTAAAAAGACTCATCATTTACAAGGAAGTAGAAATACAAAACAAAACAGGATTTTCTGTGTGTTGTTTTCTTGCCCTTTCAGTGAACTGAAATTATTCAATTAATAAGTAACCTTAACTGAACTTACACAAAAACAAATAAGGAATTCAGAGATTTTCACTGACACCAGGTTCCTGTTGCTCGTGTCCAGTTGTCAGGGTTGTCAACATCCCTTTGTCCTGTTTAATATGAAAAGTGGTAGTTTTGCATTTAAAGAGAAACCTTAAACTAGGAACTAAAAATGAATAAATAAATTAATAATATGTAACTTGAGGATCATTCCAAGAATAGCTAATTAGGAAATTTAAACTACTCAGGACTAGAAAATGATTTAAAAAATTGTTTCTAAGGAAGGAAATATTTTGAATAAAATTTAGAAAAGAACTTCAAATGACGATAAACATAGTGAACAGATTAAAAGCAAACAGAATAGATCATATCCAGTCATCTTTCAAAAAACTGAGATAGCTATATAGAGTTGACATTTGGACAGTTCATAGGAATTTATTATGCCTTTGGATGTAGCAACAAAAATTGGATTTGATTTCTGACTCTGCCATTTAGTACCTCTTGAATCTCAGCTTTTCCTTCCAATAAAAAAAAATAGAAAAAGTACATATATCTTGCCTCTTATTAATGGGTTTTTGTGAAGTTTATTTAAGAGCACTTTTACAGGGCCATGTAAACCATATAAATATGCACACCTGGGATTGTACTAGTGCTTGTTGATGGGATGAATGAGACTTAAGTAGAAATTTTATCTATGTGCAACAATCACTTGCAGCTTGAACTTGTAGTGGAACATAAAATTATATACTATCTCAGATCTGTTTCTGGCTTAATTTCGTGTGAGTAATGAAAATTGATGCAAATGTATAAACTTCTAGATCATTGATCTTTATGTTTTAAACTCTCTACCTACATAACATTACAAGGCAGTTCAGGTTAGAGTGAACACACTCAGACTCTCCTCAAGTTAAACATAGCTATGCCACCCCATATTTGTGGAATGTCAAACAAGTGATACTATTTACTTCCTTGAAGCTGAAATTTTTCATCTTGAAACGAGCTTAACACCTACTTCCTAAAGTTGCTGTAAATGTCAAACATATAACTTACCTAAAACACCCAGTTGAATATTTGGCATAATAATGATTTAATTATTATCTCTTATCATTTTTAGAATGATTTCAACATCCCATAATCCAGTCTTCCACAGATGGATGATATTTTCAGGTGTGAATTGCTTGAGATGGAATGAATAAATCCTAACTTCAGAGTGTCTTCAGGCAAACCGTCAGAGCCAACCTGTTCTTTCCAAAAATGACTTCCAAGGTTTTATCTTCTTAAACAGTTTTTCTGCTTCCTTAACTAACTTAACAAGAAAATCGTTAACTCCATCTCTCATGATCAAGAATACCCATCAAAAAAATAAATAAATAAAGGGTGGGGGGAGAGGAAGAGAAAACCTTTCAAAAGTTCCCATTTAACCACTGTCCATTCCTCAAAGCAGAGGCTGACTTCCTTATCTATTGACTCTCTGGCAAATGTTGTGATCTTCTTATTACCTGCATATAGATTCTGTTCATTGGACTCTCTAAATTTGCACCTTTAATGCTTCTTGCTCCCACTTCTTTTCTATACCTCATTGCTCAAGGTTAAGGTCAAGTTCTACTTATGCCCATGAAGTCCTCCTGTTCACTTTTCCTCATATTGACTTTTCTGGCTCTAAATTCATCCTTACTTTTAGGACCATAACTTTGTGCTTCCCTTGCATAATAATTTAACCATTATTATTCAGGACTTAGTTCTATGTTTTGTACATTGTCTACTAAGATAGCCTAACATTGTGCTCTGGTTTCTCTATTTTCTGAAATATACAAATAAATAAGATACAAAAGCAAATTCCATTGGAAAACCCCCAAAACACTGTAAATCTATGTTGATAATTTAAGGGTCTCTGCTTCAGTATTCTGGTTCCATTATTTCAAACAGAATAATTAATTATACTTTCATTTCCTATTATCTATTTATCCTGTTCAGCCACAAGGTAGTCTTCAGGTACTTTTTTGACTATTCCTGTTGTTATTGGAAATGTCTGAAAATGCTGACAGGAATCTACTGAGGAGATCGCAGGATCAGACACAGGTCTCAGCCTACAGTTACACACTCACTGTCCATACAATATTTATTCTGTTTTTTAAAATAGACACTTTTCATTCCCAAGGCTGCAAATCTAACCCCTTTTTTCTTAAAACAAAATGCCTCTAAACACAAGTAAAAACATAAAAGAATTTCAGTAGTTATGAGGTAAAATAATAAATGCATAAAAGTTTTAGCATCAGCTAGGTGAAGGTAAGGACAGATTCTAGAGGTGACAGAAAGCTAAATCACTGTATAATGGGTAAAGAATGTAGACTTATACCAGAAAATATGGTTTTCAAACTTAAAAAATATATATTAGGCACTTCCCAAACATAAAACTATAAGGAAGCTGGTTTTATTTCCACAAACAGGCAAAAAGTCAGCCACCTTTGTATCATCCGTTTTCCTGGGCTTCTTTATCTATCTATAAAAGGCATTTTTGATTTCAGAGCCTCAACAAGAGCCTCATACACTGGTTGACATGACTGGAACTCCAAAGAAGCTACAACTTCCACATTGAGGGAAGGCTCTGTCAAGACAGCCCTCTCAACATCTAGCATGTACCAAACCTGCATGAAAGGCACTTTCTCTAATGCACCATTTTAATACGTCTGTTCTTTTCCACAACTTTTGTCCATTATCCTGTCCTAAAAGTAATTACTCAGGCAAATTTCACAAAAATAATGTTATTGCTAAATATTTCATAATAATGAAGGAAACAGCTATCATTAGAGAGATTTAAGCCAATGGGAAACAGTAGGAAGATCCTAAGACAGTTGGTCAGCAATACAAGGCAAAGTTGAATGGACCATGCCCAAGAAGTTTCTCAGTGATGAGACAGGTGTTCATCAGATCCACACTTATACCTTATCAGGTGGATTTCCTGATTTCTACCTCACATTTGAAAAATCTGGACCCCAAGGAGTCATCTTTTAGTTAAATACTCTCTACAAAGAGCCTTCGCACAAAACAATTTCCTCAACCTCAAGCTGTGGAGGACTTTCTAGCTTTATTAATGCCTTGTGAGTTAGTCAGCTTTTGTGATTTAGTCACCTTAATGCCTTATTAATATAGTTTACAGATAATTCTTATGATGGCAAGATTATTCTATAGTTTATTACTTTTATTTCTGCTAATTTCTACAGCTAATAATGCATGTTCATTCCCCACAGTCTTAGTCAGGATTGATAAATTGTAAACTAAAACCAACTAGTGCTAGAGGACATGACAACTAGCTACCCTAAATGCACAAACAACATGTAATTTCAAAGATATACATTTGAAATTTAAAATGACCAAATCACTGGAATACAGGGACAGAGAAAACTTCAATTCATGTTTATGAACTTAATTTCCAATAAGTATAAAATTCTGAAAAGAAAACAAACTCATTATGTGGAGTGGACATGTTTTATTTTGCCCCAAAATGTGAAATATAACATTTTAAATCAGTATTGATTTTAAGAACCAGCAGATCCTTCACACAGATCCCCAAATAAGCCTGTAAACAGTGTTCTAAAAGCTAATATCGTTAAGCAGGCAAAATTGGAGATGTCATTCAGCCAAGGCTGTTAAAAGATTTGATGTTAATTCAGCCACAGAGCTCCCTTTCTCCTAACACATACTTCCAAAAACCTAGACAAGAAAATATTCTCATCTGGATATCCATGACAATGATGACTATGCAGCAAAACTGAAAAATGATCTAAATAATGCATGATACAAGTAGAGAATATACAGCGTGCATTAAAAAGGTGGGGGAACAGAGATCAGTAATGATTTAGAACTAAGAAGTGACAGATGGTTAAAGGAAAGATTCTCAGTTGGACCTGAAGGACAATGTCCATGATAATTAACTTTCCTATAGCTTAAAATCATTAATATATGGTAATGATTACTATTAAATTTCCATTATTCCTGCTTCTACTACTTCCAAGGCAAGAAATAATGGCTTCTATCCTCTAAAATCAGGAAAAGTAATAATTCTACCTAAAATGCCATTGGGGTGATAACTTGGGAAACTATATGCATAGTTTACCTGACTTATTTGCAGCATCTAGGTGCAGGAAGTACACCAGAAAACAGAAGTGCCCTATGTTCCAGAGAATTCTGAGTAACTAGCAAAATGAAGCCTCTTTTAGAGTTTGTTTCTTACTAACATTGAAAATTTAACTTGGGACTATGAAGGGACAGAATACTAAATGAAAGAAATCGTGTAGTAAAAAGATTCACCTTATGATGTGTTATGGTTTAGATAAGCAATATCCCCCAAAAGCTGTGCAAGATAATGCAAGAACATTCAGAAGTCAAATGATTAGATTATAAAAGTTGTAATATAATATATAGATTGATCCACCGATATGGATTAACTGGGTGGTAACCATAGGCAGGTAGAGTGTGACTGGAGGAGATAAGTCACTGGGAGCATGCCTTTTGGCTTTATATTTTGTTACTGGTGAGCAGAGTATTCTCTGCTTCCTGATGGCCATGTCCTGAGCTGTGTTTCTCCACTACTTTATTCCACCATTGTTCCTCTACTACTTATTCCTTGATGTTCCAGCTCACCATGGACCCAGAGCAATGGAGTCAGTAGTCTATGGACTGAGACCTCTGAAACCATGAGCCAAAATAAACTTTTCTTCTTTACATTCTTCTTGTCAGAACCTTTGGTTAGAGTGACAAAAAAAAAAAAAAAACTGACTAAATCACAATGCTTCTGTGAGCCTTTCTGATTCCCTATTTGGTTTATCCACTAGTCATATGATCAAATAAAGCTAATGTCACTAAGTTTTACTATAGTCAAACATGAACAGAGAGAAAATTGAAATATTGTTAGCTGAAACTTTCTCATGGCATTCACACCACTTCACCATTTAGCCTTAGAGTGGGTGAGACTCCAAAACTCACAGATATTCAGAGACGCAAAAATAAGCCTGGATGAATTGGTACTCCAGAATTTTTTCATTCCACTAGCTCACAGTCACATGACACATCCAAAAAGTTAATATTTGTAAGATGTTAAGTGACATTAAGAAAAATAGAAGGAAAAAATCTATACACATCTACTTGAACAAGTGGGCAGTAGAAGAAATAATGAAGGTCTCTGTAGGGTGTTCCTAGGGATGATTTCATTCAAGGAAATGAAAGAATACACCAGCTCCTGAGAAAAGGAAACCTATCTCATTGGTTACCTCCCGCTTCCGTGCTCGTGGACAAGGCATGACTGCTTATATTTGGTATAGGGTGCTCGCTTGCATGAACAGGCCATGGCAGATTGACCTTTAAGCTGATTGGTCGAAAGGGACTATATATTCCTCCCCATTTCTGCCATAAATGAGTTCCTGTGCTGACTGGTCTCCCTGACGCATCTGATTGTCCTCTGGAGGGAGGGCTGGGTGCGGGCGGTCAGTCAGCTCCTGCCTTTCCTGGTTCGACCTCACCGGGGTAAGGCCCTCTCCTTCCCCTGCAGGCTCAGGAGAAATACAGGGCTAAAAACCCCGGCAGGTCTCCAACTAAGTAGGGTAATCATCAAGAGAAAATTGTCACACCATTGAAACTTTACAAAGGATAGAGTGGAATGTGGTGTCAAATAATTCTGGAAAGTAAACTGGATAAGGCAGGTATTTTTCAGAATAAAGAAAAACTCTGTGCTACAGTAATCTTCAGAAATGTTCCAGATAAAGCTCTGTGAGATGAAAAACAAGCAAGTAGAAAGAAGATGAGTAAGGGGCCTTCGTTATCTCCCAGTCCATCCTTTATGTTTAGACACCACACTTTGCATCACGGACCAACAAAGTCTCTAACTCTGAAGATGGTGCTCTCTCTCTGTCTCTCTCTCTCTCTCTCTCTCTCTCTCTCTCTCTCAATCTCTCTCACACACACACACTAGATAGATACTGTGAATATATATATATATATATTCATAATTAAATACATATTTATGAAGTATTAGCATTCTGATTTCACTTGCTACATTCCTTAAAATTGTATAGATTATGGTCAACATGGTCAATTAAATTAAATTTACTTTCTATTCCCTTAAAGGACTGATATCAAATATATTTTCACTTTTATCATGATAATTCCACTTAGAATACATATAATTAAAGCAAAATTTTAACTCCTGGGCTTAGTTTTCATTTCTAGGAAATGAGAATGTTACAGAACTGCTGAGAGAGAGATAATGTATATTCTGGACACATTACATGTGTCACATAACTCTGAGTTCACCAGAGACACTAATGTTCAGGCAAATATTTATGTGAGAAACTTAAAGATCCTTTCTGCAATATTCACCATGGTCTTTCAAAGGTATAAGGCAAAACACCATCAAAATAATTTTTAAAATGATGCTGCTCCAGATTCTCCTTAAAAGTAGTCCATGGCTAACTTTGGAGCACAATTACGTGCAGATTTATGTTTTGGGAAGCTCATAATATTACTCACTGTAATCATATAATTTAAGACTGAAAGCATTAAAGTGGACAAATTAAGGCATTTCAGGTAAATGTACAAACTGAGAGATTTTCCAGGAAAGTGAAATGTTTATAATAGGAATAAGCACGTGTTAGAGAAATTTTGTAGAGCAAAAAGAGAAGGAAGTCAACCCATTTCAACAAATACTTGCTAAATGTTTATTATGCAAAAGACTGCTAAAAGTTTGAAGGCAGGACCGTACCCGTGGTACATTTTCTAGAGAACTGAACCTCCCCTATCAACTCTCCTGGCCAGTAATAGCAAACATGTGGTCAGCAGACAGCACGTTACAGACACTCTCATGCTTGCAGGTATCACAAAATGGAAAACTGCCTAAAAGAGTCCTTGGAACTTCAGTTCAAGATATGTGAAAATGGAAATTTTCTCAAGATCCTGAAGATGTGCCTCAAACCTAGTGGAAAACATACTTCCAGGAGAAATCCATGCTAAAGATTTAAGGCAAGGAGAACTTATATTCATTTATGTCCTATCTTCATTTTTTTCTCTGAGAATGTGATTTTCTTTTCTGAAGACCTGATAAAATAACATAGCCCTTGAACTTAATATGCATACAAAATAATAGTGACAATGAAATAAACATCTGGCCATACCTATTTTCCTGGATACAGAGCAACTGGAGTTATGTTTGACTATTGACAATTATGTAAATTAATAAAACCATTTTGGAATGATGTACCATATCATTTTACCAGGAAAAATGATGTTTCACAATGTGTATACACAATGACCCAGTAATTTGATTCCTGGGTATCTACCTAACAGAAATGAGTGCTTATGGCCTCCAGAAGACATATGAGAATGTTCACACTTAATATATATTGTAATAAATGTGCATGTGTATAGACGATAGCACAAGCAAAGCTGTGTGAACATTCTCGTATGTCTTCTTTCAAGATCACTGTATCTGTTAAAAATAATCAAAATTCATAATGTCCTTCTTGAAAAGAAAGGTCAAATCTATCATATCTTCCAACAAATTATTGCACAGCTAATGTTATGACACTTTAATGAGTAGTTAATATTTTTTGGTAATCTTGAAGTCTCAACTGTCCAAAGCATGCAGCACTAATTCCAATGCAGATTTTTGCTTGGAATGTCTGAGGATATATACAAAGTCCCAATGTCTACACAATTAATATATGTTGTAATGAATGTGCATGTGTATACACAATAGCACAAGCAAAGCTTATTACAAACATTATTACAACATGTGTAGACATTGGGACTTTGTATATATCCTCAGACATTCCAAGCAAAAATCTGCATTGGAATTAGTGCTGCATGCTTTGGACAGTTGAGACTTCAAGATTACCAAAAAATATTAACTACTCATTAAAGTGTCATAACATTAGCTGTGCAATAATTTGTTGGAAGATATGATAGATTTGACCTTTCTTTTCAAGAAGGACATTATGAATTTTGATTATTTTTAACAGATACAGTGATCTTGAAAGTTCAAATGCGATCATCTAAAGAGAAGTAGTATACAACAAAAAAGAAAGAAAATTAAAGATAGAATTGTTGTAATTGAAGCCAATTAAAAAATATATGGGGCTGGGGTTGTGGGTCAGTGGTAGAGCCCTTGCCTAGCATGTGGGAGGCACTGGGTTCGATTCTCAGTGCCACATATAAATTAATTAATTAATTAAAGGTCCATCAACAACAAAAAAATTTTTTTAAATATGTGAAAAATCAAAGTAAATTGCATAAACTTTAGGGAAGGGCTACAATCCTGAGAAGACAATGGATACTGAGACAATAATTATATAACCCCAGACTGGAGCTATTTTCTATATTCATTTCTGGGATTTATATTTTTAACATTTTAGGGAAATGACACTATTTTAAATATTTTAATACTGCAACTATTTTTACCAAGAAAAAATATATTCATATATGGTTAAATGAAATTACAGGTATATGTATGTAGAATGTGTGCATATCAGTATATCTATTTATATGGAATATTGTACTTTTGAGATATGTTTAGACATTTTTAAAGTTTCATAAGTTTTTAAAGATTTGCTGAGGACCACATTTTGTAATTCAAGTCATTTAGTAAATGTAGTTACTTTAGTTGATGTTTACTCTGAAGTCTGCTTTCTAGAATGTATTTCTTTTGCTAGATTTGAACTAAAATTAAGAAGTCACTGCCCACCTCTATGCCACAGATGAGAGAGGAGTAGGAATTGGTTTACAATGTGGATGAAACTGTCCTAAGAGGAAAAACAGGCTTTCTTTCACCTTCAACAGCAAAAGACCACAACTATTTTATAAGACCTGGAATATTAAAAATTGTACAAATCCTCATTTTATATTGTCTCACTGATTCGGTGTTGAGTGACATATCGAGTCATATTGTCTCTAAGGCGTAGGGCAATGTGGAAAGACAATATGAGTGCTGTGTTTGTACCATCCTACAACCACAAATGTAGTGCTTTGGTATTTAATAGGCAGAATACCTATGCAATTGTTTTATGGCGTAAGTGTAACTTTATATCAAAATCATTTCACTGAAGAGCAAAAAAGTTATTTTGCATGCTAATGGGGGAGTAGTATTAAAATTAAAAAGATTTAAGCATGTTGCATTTTATTTCAGTGATTACTTAACCATTTTTAGCTAAACCTGCCAGCTTAGTAGCTGTAATTATGGCACATATTAAAACCAGCCAAGCTGTTAAGTACACACTCAGATATGTAGCTACTGCTCTAATATATCACTCAATCATTTTCTATTATAACATGCAACATTAGCCACCATTATTGCAGTGTGCAGCCTTAATAAACACTTAATGCTAGAGGAGAAAATGTCAGGAATATTGCCCAATGTTTTTATTTTTTATTTTTATCTCTGCATCTACATTACGTTCCTCATGTGGTTCTCTCTGCTTCAACTCATCGGGTTTTATTTGTTAAATTTGCACAAATTCTTAACATAAAAGTATCCCCAAATGTGTATGCTGTAATTAGGTTGTAATTCTGAGCAGAGGTTCTAGTGACATTTAAGAGCAAACTGAGAGGCCTATGGGATCCTGCTAACCCTGGGGAATTTAGAATGGGAATAGTATAATTAATTTATGTAAAGCTGGGAACAGATTATTTTATGCACAGCTACATATAAAAGGCAAACTTCCCTCATTATTGTCATTCTTTATTTCTCTCAATTCAGTCCTTACATCACACCTGTTAAAATTCAAGTGCTGTAGTTTATCCTGGTTTAAATAAATTTATAAATGACAATTTGCTTTATTCAAAATCTCTACCTGCACCTCAGATTGGCTTCTGCACATCTGACCAGATCCCAAATGAGGACCTAGATCATCTGGTAAGATACAAGGTATGCATTTAGTGATTCCTAAGTACCTCACTCTGAAAAACAGTCATATGGATATCACCTGAACCATTCATAAAATGCTGATTCTTAAGCATTTTATTTATTTACCTCTGTTGAAACACAACCTCCATGCCAAAGGTCCAGTTATCTGTATTCTTCACAAAAATCTCAGATTACTCTAAGTCACAGCCACTAATTAGTTCTAGTCCAGTGTCCCTCATTTTACTGACAAGAAACAGTTCCACAGATGTTAAAAGAGGAGCAAAGACATCAGACAGCATGTTTAGTCCTAGGAGTTGACAGATTTGGAAGCTACTTAAAAGGAAAACAAAGAACTTATTGATATGAACTTAAAGTCAATTCTTATTCTGTCTATAAATTTTCCATCATTAAAATTAAGATAATGTTACCTGCTGTTATGACTTGGAATGTCCCCAAATGCTCAAGTATTGGAAGCTGGTCCCCAGTACAGTGGCAGGGCTTTTAGGCAATGACTGCATTATGAGGACTCTGACCTCATCAGTGCATTAGTACATTTTATGGATTAATTCATTGATAGCTGAATGGACTACTGGAAGGTGGGACCTAGTTGTGGAGCTGGCCAACCATGGACTGAACCTCTGACATTGTGGGCCAAAATAAATCCTCCTCTTCTAAGTTATTCTTGTCAGGTATTTTCATCACAGCAGCAAAAGATGACTAACACACCTGCCTCATAAGATTTTTATTGAGGTTGTAGAATATAATATTTGTAAGACAGGAAGGCCATTGTAGATACTGAATTTCTTTTGATTGGGACATTGTTTCCTAATTTTAATGTTTATTGTTTTTTTTCTAAATTAGATTACGTGCTATTTAAGGACAGTGATCAATGGCTTGCTCTTCTTTTTTACTTTACGTGCTCCTAACCCTGGGATGAGAAAATGGCAAATGCTTAATAGATGATAATGATGTAATTCAAAGCAAATGTCCTCTTGTTCTTTTAATATACAGTTTCCCTACTCACACTAGCCAGCATTGGGCAATTCTGTTTCTTAGATCTTATGTTAGTCAGCTTTTAATCACTGTAACCAAAATACCTGACAAGAACAACTTAAAGGAGGAGAAATTTATTTTGGGCTCTGAGTTTTAGAGATCTCAGTCCATGGTTGGAGGACTGCATTGCTCCGGGTCTGGTAAGGTAGAATATTATGGCAGCATATTATGGCAGAAGGGTGTGGAGGAGGCAAGCTGCTCAGCTCAGGGCAGCCAGGAAGCAGAGAGATGGAGAGGAGCCAGGGACAAAACACAATTCTTAAGGGCATGTACCCATGACCTACTTCCTCCAGCCGTGCCCCGCAGTTACCACACAGTAATCCATTTAAATTATTAATCCATCAAGTATATTAATCTGTTGATTACAACTCTCATAATCTAATAATTTCCCCTCTGAACATTCCAGCATTGCCTAACATGAACTTTTGGGGAGAACACTTCATATCTAAACCATAAGAGACCCTGAACAAAAATGCCACCAAATTTCACTTAGCATTGTTATGGTTAGAGCAACCGTTTCACATCCATAGAAATCTGATCTCACTCTAGATGCCACACTCCATGGAATATCAGAGTGCTGGGTCAATTTGAGGGCCAGTCTGAGATTCAGATATATTTTAATTTAGGTGTCAGACTCAAAATTTAACCCTTATTCAACTTGAATTCCCAAATCAACCTACCATATAACTAACCTGAAGACTCCACATTACTCTGGGGTAGAGATGATTTTATATCTAAAATTGCACCACCATATCACCACTTACCTGCTGAGTTTTCTCTTTCAACACTAGACTACAAGTACATTGGAGCAGAGTGTGCTTTTACATTTCCCCCATAGCATCATAATATCGGTAGACTAGTTTCATAGGATAGCTATAGCTTTTCTGGTTTAGTACAAAAGAAAATGAAAACTAACTTGATGTTTGTTAGTCTTCCCTTCAGAAGTGTTTGCCATATATTCAAAATAACTTCTGTTTTAGTTTTGTGGTTCTATCAATGCTTATGAAAGTAATTCTTGCAATTCCCTGTAGCTATGTAAGGAAAAAAGCACATGGAGATACAAATATGAAAGCAGCCTAGGAGTATACTATTGAAAACTCCTGAGCAGTGAAAATCCTGACATGTGGAACTATTTCTCTATCACAGAAAGGGTGAAGAGGAACATACCTTATCTATCTAATTCATGATGTACTCCCAGGAACTAGAGCAGCAACTAGTGCTCAATAAATAATTATTTAATATGTGGGCGAAAAAATAATAATGCTAGTGGTGTATAATTGTTAGTTTCCAAAAACAAACCTATTTAAGGGAATTCTTATTACCTGGAAGTGCGTGCTTGCTCGCTCTCTCTCTCTCTCTTATTATATATATATATATATGTATATATATATAATATATATGTGTATATATATATGTGTATATATTATTTATATATTATTTATATATATTATTCACATATATATAAATAATATCATATATGTATATATAAAATATATACATAAAATATATGTGTGTGCCTATATGTAGTCATATATGTATATATACATATAATGCATTTGTGCATGTAAAAATACAAATTAAATGTGTGTGTGTGTGTGTGTGCATTTCTAATTGCAATGCCTTTACATAGTTCAGGTGTATGCTACAGAATTATCACTGAGGATAAAACAAAAACATTTTCTCCTAGTGCTATAAGGGAATTTCATTACCTTTGAGAGTGTTTGGCATATTTAAGTAGACCAAAAAGCCTTTGAAAAGTAAGTACAATAAATGTATGAG
The DNA here is from genome assembly GCA_028644305.1 of Xerus rutilus. Taxonomy (NCBI): domain Eukaryota; kingdom Metazoa; phylum Chordata; class Mammalia; order Rodentia; family Sciuridae; genus Xerus; species Xerus rutilus. Next base: position 56,943,914 of record CM053411.1, read on the forward strand.
GCCTTTTAAGAATGTCAGGAGGGCTTTCTATAGGCAGGTGGATGACAAATAGTTGGAGAAAAAATTTTGGTTTAGAAATGTCTAAATCCCCTTCTTGTTCTCTTACTTTGTAATACCAATTTGTTCTCAAAGGTAAAATTACTGTTTAAAATATGCCAAACATTTAACTTTCTTTCCTTCTAGCCCGCCTCTCAATTCTCTGCTGTACACAGAATTATAGTCTATTAGGTCACCTGATTTCTTACAATTCTTAACTCCAAGCTTCTCGTTTTACAGATATGGATACTGAGTCTGGAGAAGATGTAGCTTGTCTAAAGTCACAGGACAAGTTAGTGATAAAGCCAGATGTGGAACCTTGACTATCAGGCCCCCACTCCTACCACTACCTCGTGCTCTGCACAGTGAAGGGGGACACAAACACAGCCACTGGCAAACTGGTTCAACAAAGGTGCTGCATCTCCAAGAAGTTCATTTCAAGTTAGTTTCATGCACCTGGCAAAACCTTGTGTAGGAATGAAGTGTGATCTGATTTTATAGAAAGCAGTATTTTAAATCTATATCATCTTAATTTTGAATTCCTCTATTTTTGTCGCATATAATACTGTGTTACTCGATATTTCTTAGAGAAATTTACATAAAACTTAAAATTAAATGCATTTTAAACTGGAATATATTTGTATCTTATTTTATATAAAGAATTTTCCCTGAAAAAATAGGTGATTAAATCAACATTTATCAGTCATTTGCTTTTTATTTTCATTGTAATCTTAAGCACATGTCCCAACAAAAATATTTTTGGCCCAAGTCATCATAAAAAGTAGCTATTCTTGATATGAGCTACCTTATTTACAACTTTTAAGGCACTGTACAAAATTCTTGGTAAATATTCTCTGGTTATACATTCAGAGTAACCTTATTAGATAAACATTTCCATCTTACAGGAAGGATACTGAGGCTTAGTAAGTTTTAAATCTGAGTTTGCTTAAGTCTAACTCTGTACTCATGATTATTCTGATATTCAGCTATACTATGTTCTAACTTTATAATCTTATTTGGGAATAAACTGTTTAATATTGTATATTTCAGAGATACATGAAAAATTTTAAAATAATTAACAATATTAAAGACAATGCTACATATGATCTTTCCTAATACTACATATGATCTTCCCTAATCACCAATACCAAAGTGAGTTTGTTATCATGTAATTTGTACAAATCTTAACATCAACAGACCAGGATCTAAAAATCGTCACAACAACCTACTAGTTAAGTGGTCTTGGGCATATTCAGTAACCTCTCTATTTCAGAATTTGCATCCATGAAATGGGAATGGAGATATTCATTACAGAATTGTGTGATTAAAAATGGTAAATGCTAAGCATAGCATGTTCCATGTGGGGCACTCAATAAATAGTAGCTACTGTCACCATCCTCCTGCTCTCTATCTGCAGATCCTTCACATACTCTTGGCTCAGAATTTCCTAGTAAAGGCCAATGTTTTTCCTCCAAATCTATGTTTTCTTCTCAAATTATTTTTCTGATACTTTGGTCACAAACACATGTCAATATTTCTAGCTTTCTCTAAGAAAGAAAATATAAAGAGGAATAATTTTTAAATTACCTAATGGGAATTGATTGGGACATTTTATTAAGAAAAAAAGAACGATCAAATAATCCTGGTTAGACTGAATACAAGAAAAAGAGGATAATTGTTTAAATGTCATTACTTTTGACTTATAATTAGCTAAACTAATGGGTAATGATCTTCCTAGAGGAGCCTTAATGCTTTAGCATCTATCAGCAAACGGTTGAAGCATTTCATAGGATTACACAGGATAACCCATTATGAGAAACGTTCTGTCTTCTACCAGGATGGAGCCATGACTTTTTATCTCCTTTTTTATTGATGATATTCAGCTCTCCTGGTCCAGGCTGTCTCCTTCTGAACTATTACAATGGTCACCTACCTGGTCATTATATCATCAGAACCACTTGATCCAATTCATCTTCTGTACTAAACCCATACTATCTTTCTAAAATATGAATTTAATCACATCACCCACAAGTTCATTAAAAAGTGTTCCATTGCTTGGAAATCTGAAGTCCTTAAACTTGCCCTTGGGGAACTCTTCCTCATTCTTAGGCCCAAACTCATTTGCAGTCATTGTCTACCATGAAAGATTTCTACAATATCTGGAGCAAACCAGCTCTATACCAAACATTCTGGGTGCCTGATATATCCCTGTTTCCTTATCCATGCTTTCTGCTTCTTGTCCTTTTTAGATCATCCTTTTTAGATAATCCTTTTTAGATCATCCTTAAAGACTCTTAAGAAATAGTAGTTCTCCAAAGTAACTTTCCTTTGTTTTTATTTTTGTTTTAAATACACATGAGAGTAGATTATATTTTGACATATCATACATACATGGAGTATAACTTCCCATTCTTGTGGTTGTACATAATGTGGAGTTGCCCTGGTTGTGTATCCATTTATGAGCAAAGGAAAGTTTTGTGCATTCATTCTACATCTTTTCTATTCCCAACCTCTCTCCCTTCCCTTCCTTTTTTTTTTTTTTTTTTTTTTTTTGGTCTGATCTAGTGAACTTATATTCTTTCCTTCCCTACACTCCCTTATTATGGGTTAACACTCACATATCAGAGAACATTCAGCCTTTGGTTTTTTGAGAATGGCTTGTTTCACTTAGTATGATATTTTCCAGTTCCATCCATTTACCAGCAAATGTCATAATCTTATTCTTATTTATGGCTGAGTAATATTCCATTCTTTATCCACTAATCTGTTAAAGGGCATCTAGGTTGATTCCAAAGCTTGACTATTATGAATTGAGATGCTATAAACACTGATGTGGCAATGTCATTGTAGTATGCTGATTTTAAGTCATTTGGTTATGAACCGAGGAGTGAGATAACTGGGTCAAATGGTGGTTCCATCCAAGTTTTCTGAGGAATCTCCATACTGATGTCCAGAGTGGTTGCCCCAATTTGCAGTTCCACCAGCAAATTATAAGTAAATCTTTTTACCTACATCCTCACTAACAATTATTATTACTTGTATTCTTAATAATTGCCATTCTGACTACTTCTTTTCCTTTTAATGTTTTTAGTTGTAGTTGGACACTATTTATTTATTTTATGTGGTGCTGAGAATTGAACTCAGTGCCTCACGCATGCCAAACACTCTACCACTGAGTCACAAAGTCAGTCCCATGACTACTTTTAATTTGCATTTTTCTAATTGCTAGAGATGTTGAACTTTTTTATATATTTTTTGACCATTTGTGTTTCTTATTCTGTAAAATGTCTATTCAGTTCCTTAGCCCACTTACTGATTGGGTTATTTGGGGGGATTTTTTGGTGTTAAGTTTTTTGAGTTCTTTGTATATCCTGGAGATTAAAGCTATATCTGAGAGGCATGTGGCAAAGATTTTCTCCCATTCTGTAGACTCTCTCTCCGTGTTCTTGATTGTTTCCTTTGCTGTGAAGAAGTGATGTAGTTTGATACCATCCCATTTATTGATTCTTGGTTTTACTTCTTGTGCTTTAGAAATCTCATTGAGGAAGTTGGTTCCTGAGCTGAAATGATGGAGAGTTGGGCCTAATTTTTCTTCTTGTAAGCACAGTGTCTCTGGTCTAATGCCTATCTCCTTGATCTACTTTGAATTGAGTTTTGTGCATGGTGAGAGGTAGGAGTTCAATTTTAATGTACTACATATGGATTTCTAGTTTCCCCAGCACCATTTGTTAAAAAGGCTATCTTTTCTCTAATGTATGTTTATGGAACCTTTTTATAGTAAGAGATAACTGTATTTATGTGGGTATGTTTCTGTGTTCTGTTCTGTTCCACTGGTTTTCATGTCTACTTTTATGCCAATAACATGCCATTTTTGTTACAATAGTTCTGCAGTATAATTTAAGGTCTGGTATTGTGATGCCTCCTGCTTCACTGTTACCATAAAGGATTGTTTTGTCTATTCTGGGTTTATTTTTCCACATAAATTACATGAATGTTTTTTTTTATTTCTATGAAGAACATCATTGGAATTTTAATAGGAATTGCATTAAACTTGTATAGCACTTTTGGTGATATGGCCATTTTGGCAATATTAATTCTGCCTATCCAAGAACATGGGAGATGTTTCCATATTCTAAGATCTTCCTCAATTTCTTCATTGTTCTGTAGTTTTTATTGTAGAGGTCTTTCACCTCTTTCTTAGACTGATTCCTGAGAACTGAACCCAGTACCTCACACATGCTAGGTAAGTACTCTACCAGTGAGCCATAACCCCAGCCTCTTATTTTTCTTTTGAGGCTTTTGTGAATGGGATAGTTTTTCTGATTTCTCTTTAGATGATTCATCATTAATGTATAGGAACACAATTGATTTGTGAGTGTTAATTTTATACACTGCTACCTTGCTTAATTCATTTATGAGTTCAAGAAGCTTTCTTGTCAAGTTTTTGGGGTCTTCTAAATATAGAAGCAGGTTGTCAGCTGTAGGAGCATCTCCATACCTTCCAACCCCTCCCTTCCATCCTTCCCCATTCTATGTTAATAGACTGTGCTCTTGCTAAAGAGCACCCCTTTGTTTGTGACCTTTGGATCTGATTGGTCCAAGAGTGCATTTAAGCTTCTGTAGTTTCTAGAATAAAATGGTGTTCTTTGCTTCTCCTCGCCCTGGCTGTATCCCCTTTTGTCTCAGGTATTTCTGCATCTCGCTGGGGTGAAGCAAATTTTTACCTACACCCCAGGGCCTGGGGAGATTGGATCCGTGGATCGCCACCATCCAGAGAGACCCCATATTGTCTAACCCGGGGACCCTTTCTCTCTCTTGGACTCCAACTCGTGGAGAAGCCACGTGGCTCCCTTCCCCCACTTTCTTATCAAAGCGACAGTCAGCAAATAGGAATAGTTTAAACTCTTCTTTTCCTACTTGTATCCCTTTAATTTCTTTTGTCTAATTACTCTGGCTAGGGTTTTAAGGACTATATTGAATAGGAATGGTGAAAGAATGCTTCCCTGTATTGTTCCAGATTTTAGAGGAAATGCTTTCAATTTTTCACCATTTAGTATGATGTTGGCCTTGGGTTAGTATATATAGCTTTTAAAATGTTGAGGTATGTTCCTACTCTCCATAGTTTTTGTAATGTTTTGAACATGAATGAATGCTGAATTTTGTCAAATGTTTTCTCTGCATCTATTGGGATAATCATGTGGTTCTTGTCTGTAAGTCTATTGAGGTGATGAATTACCTTTATTGATCCCTGGAATGAACCACACTTGATCATGGTGAACTATCTTCTTAATATGTTTTTGTATATGATTTGCCAGTATTTTTTAAAAGAATTTTTGCATCTGTGTTAATCAGGGATATTGGTCTGAAGTTTTCTTTTCTTGATATATCTTTATCTGGTTTTGTTATTAGTGTGATACTAGCTTCATAGAATGTTTGGAAGGGTTCCTCCCTTTTCTATTTCATGGAATAATTTCAGAAGTATTGGTTTAAGTTCTTCTTTGAACACCTGGTAGAACTTGACTGAGAATCCATCTATCTGGTCCTGGGGTTTGCTGGTAGGCTTTTGATGGAGTCTTCAATTTCATTGCTTGAAACTAATCTGTTTAAATTTTCTTTGTCCTCCTGATTCAGTTTGGATAGGTCATATGTCTCTAGAAATTTGTCAATGTCTTCATCATTTTCCCATTTATTGGAGTACAGATTTTCAAAGAGTTTTTGATTATCATCTGTATTTCAATAGTATCTGTGATATTTCCTTTTTCATCAACAATGTCAGTGATTTGCATTTTATGTCTTTTTTTTCATTAGCTTGGTTAATTAATAAAATTATCAATTTTATTTTTTCAAAGAACCAATTTTTTGTTTTGTTGATTTTTAAAATTTTTTTATTTCCATTTCATTAGTTTGGGCTCTGATTTTAATTACTTCTTGTCTTCTTCTGCTTTTGATGTTGAGTTGTTCTTTTTGTAGGGCTGAGATGGAATGTTAGGTTATTTGGCAACTTTCTATTCTTTTAAAGAATGTACTCAGTAAAATGAACTTTTCTCTTTCCTAATGCCCTACTAGAATCAGCTTTTTATTACCCACCAAACAGTAAGTAGACCTCCATTTTTTTCTCTAACCAACACTTATATCACACCTAGTATGTGGCAAACACTATATTAAGCATTTTATAAATAGTGAATATTTTATATATTTATTATAAGAATTATAACCCAATGAAGTAGGTACTATTTTTGTCCTTATTTCACTAATTAAATCTTGAGGCACAGAGAGGTTAAGTTACTTGCTCAAAGTGTCACATATAATAAGTCAAAAAGCTGGGTTTAAACTTAGAAAATCTAGTTCTAAGTTTCTCCAGAGTTCAGATTTGTAACCATCATGCTAAAGTCCCTCTTATAAGATATTATACTTTGCATTACAATTATATTATAATTTTTATAACATAAAAGTATCTTTGTTTTTATATATCCACCTACTCTGCTAAGTTCCTTGAGAACAGAAGGGTCTTTTTCCATTTTGTTCTCCACTGCCTAGCTCAACATCTGGCTCAAATGAACACACAGTAAGTGCTTGATGCATTGAGTTGAATTAAAATAAAAGCTATTTTGTTTTCCTCTGCTGATAAATGAACTCACAAGACAGCAGTTTGCCTTGAGGTTTGTTTGCATTCAGTGAGAGAAAAGGTAAGAAAATAAAAAAGTTACAAGCAAATGATCAAAAAACATTGTTAAGTACTTTTACAGAAGCTCTTGTCAGGAATGAATGTTTACTTCATCTTCATTTAGTGAGGGAGATAGAAGTTTACCTAAAAATGGAGCCAGTAACAAGCCCTGTTCCAACAGTTCTGGCCAAATGGAAGTAGATTTACATACAAAATGCATGCAAACAATTGAAATAAATTTGTGCACTTAGAGCATCACTAACTAAAGTTGATTTGTATTCTTTGAAAGGAGAAATATTGCTTCTGATGGAAACCCTGATAGCTCAAATAGGACAAGCAGGACTAACTGAATCTTCAGAGGGGGAAAAAAACCCCACAAATCCCTTCAGAGAGAAAAAAATACAATAAAAGAGGATGAAAAGAAAAATAATCACTTAAGCTTTATCATTCTAGATTGTGAATATTTTCAGGGATGCATTTGGCACTAATGAGCTCTAATGCTACTACAGGATTATAAAGCTGTTGTCATGGTAATTGATAATACACAAGACACCCACTGGAACATCAAACAAATCTATTGTAAAGTGTATATTAGACTTGAATAAGTGCCAAATGGATATAGTACTGGGAGGTACTGATGAAGAAATGACAACACTGTCTTTTATGTCACAGTGTTCAGGTAAATGCACACACACCATGTTATAAATGATGGCCTTCTAATTCTTCTATCAATCAGCAGAAATTTAATTATATGAAACTATTAGAGCTTAATATTCACTAATGTTGTAGATTCAAAATTAGAGAGATTCAGATGAAAGCATCATCAGAGTATGTTGAGTTTAAACTTCCACCCAATATAGATTTAGTCTTTCTACATTTCTTAGAAATAGTTGCTAATTCTTATAAGACCACCCAAGCCAGAAAACTTAATAGTTACTTAACAATTTTATTACATCTCTTCTGAAATTCAAGGTAAAAATGCTTTTTATAATTAAAAAAAAACTTGCAAACATAATAGTGTTGCTATCCATAAGATTTGCAGTAGTAATCCATTGCTTGAAAAAAGGAAAATTCTAAGCACAGCATTACAAAGATTTTCATGAAAATATTTGGCTAGATAACTTTATAATTTGTGTGCTTTTAGTCTTAATTAAAACTACCAATAACATTGTTGGTAATAAAGTTAGTTTATGTGTTCCAAAAAATATAATACCTTTAAATATATTTTTAAATTCAGTTGTGTTATAATTTTAGTTTAATTTTGTTTGAAAATACTTTGTTATACTTAAATTATTAGAGTGGAGATATTCTAAACACTGTTATGCTTTGGATATGAATTGTCTGCCAAAAATTCCTGTACTAATGCAGGAATATTCAGAGATAAAATCATTAGAGTACGAAAACCTGTAACCTAATAAGTCCATTCTAGTATGAACAGACTAACTTGGTGGTAACCAAAATCAAGTGGGTGAAGCTGGAGGGGGTGGGTCACTGGGGTACACGCTGGAAAGGCTAATCTCCCCTGTACCACCTTCCTCTCTCTTTCTACTTCCTGCTTGTTATGAGTGGATCAGTTTCCCTCCACCATGCCTTTCCACCATGATGTTCTGCCTCACACTGGACCCAGAACAATGGAGTTAGCCAACCATGAACTGAATCTCTGACTCCATGAGCTCAAAATAAAATTTTCCTCCTCCAAGTTGTTTTGTTCAGATATTTTGGTCACAAAAATGAAAAACCGATTGACAGAGAAATTAGCACTGAGAGTGGGGTTGTTGCTGTGACTAAATAGATCATAAATAAGGTTGAGAAGCCTTTGGAAATGGTTTGTAGGGGGAATTTGGAAAAGTTTGGATGTGGAGGCTAGAGAAGCATTAGAATGTTTTAAGCAGAGCTTAATGGGCAATTATGGTGGGGCTCAGAAGACCAGATTGTGGACAGTAAAGTCTTTGCTTATGAGATTTCAAAGGGAAATGAGGAGTCTGTTAGGAATTGAACTAGAGGTCATTCATGTTACAGTTTGGCAAATAAATTGTCTACATTTTTTTCATGTCCTAAGACTTTATATGAGGCTGAATTTAAAGATGGTGAACTAATAAATGTAGTGCAAATTTCAAGGCAGTACAGCATTTAAGTGTTGGCATGAATATTGTTGGCATAACTTAGTGAGGACTATTGTGAGAATCTGGAGCAGATAGGAAGGATTTTAAAATGGCAATTTGGTCAAAAATGCATGTAAAACTAGAGTTGAGGCAGGTATAATTGTGGAAGATATTGCAGCCACTAGATTGATGCTAAGTACTTTGCCCAGAGAAAATAGGAAAGATCCCTTGAGGACATCTCAGAAAATGGTGAGACTGTACTCATCACAGGCTCAATGGAGTAAAAGTAAACATTCCTTTGAAAAGAGACCATGGGAGCACCTTGCTCCTACATGGAAGCCTAGGAACTTGTTTCACTGTGCTCAGCTGTCTTCAGCAATTAGAAGCCCCTGTAGCCATGATCCAGAGGCCCCAGCTACTGCCTGAATTGGTAGTAGACCTTATCATGCACATGGTACTGGTTCTGCAGAATACAGGATGCTGGAATTAGGAGGCCGTGGAGTTTTCCGACAAGATTTCAAAGGAAGGCCTGGGAGGCCAGGAAAATTGTGTCAGTTATAATTTCTGTATTCTGATCCTGAGATGGCAATATATAAAGCAATGAAGATAAAACCAAAGCTGGATAGAAACTCCAGAAATTAAAAGGTAACAGTAACATGGACTGTTTTCCAAGAAAAGCTGTTGACTATGGAGAAAGCCAGGCTAGAAGAGAGGTCACAAATACTGACTGCATCTGGCAAGGGAAAGGTGGGGGCCTGACCAAGGCCTTTAGGGAACACAGTTTACCACCATGTGCCCCAGATGTTGGCCATGGAGCTACAGGAAATGTTTTCCTTGATGGATTTCAGTCTTGTTTTGATCGCATCCCTTCTTTCTATGCTCCTCTTTCTCTCCTTTGGAATGGGAATGTTATTCTGTGTCATTGTATATTGGGCATATGCAACTTGTTTTTGATCATTACAGTCAAGAGTTACCCATGAGTCTCAGAACACTTTGAATTCGGACTTTTGGACAATGCTGGAACTTCTGATACTATGGGAACTCTTGGAAATGAACTAATGCATTTTACATTGAGAGATGAACATGAGTTTTTGAGGACCAGGGAGAGAATTCTATGGTTTGGATATGAGGTATCCACCAAAGTTCTGGTGTTAATGCAGGAATATTTAGAGATAAAATGATTGGATTGTGAGAGTTCTAACCTAATCTATTCATCCTACTTTGAATGGACTGACTGGATGGTAACTGTAGGTATGGTAACTGTGGGCATCACTGAAGGAGGTGGGGTCCGGTGGTGCCCTGGAAGGGATCATCCTCCCTGCAGCCCTACCCTTCTGCTTTCTGACCACCATGAGCCAAAAAGCACTCCTCCACCATGTCCTTCTGCCATTATGTTCTGCCTCACCTTGGGCCCAGAGCAATGGAGTTGGCGGACCATAGGTCAAACCTCTGACCCTGTGAGATCAAAATAAATATTTTCTCTTCTCAGCTGTTCTCGTTAGGCATTTTGGTCACAAAAATGAAAAGCTGACTAAGTTACACTTAAATGCTCTTCTCAATGCTACATCCAGAGACGAATACCCTTCTTATTATATGGCAGATTTTGTACTTCACTATTAGGTGTAGAACACTTTTAAAGTCAGTGATATACTAAAATTTTTACATTTATGAAGCTGAAATTAAACTTTCACTTTTTCCTGTCATTAATTCACAGACTTTACACACATTTATTTGAAGTCTACTACATGCCTAATAGAGCTCCAAAACTTCAAAAACTAGGAACATGTAAGTGAAGGAAAAAAAAAAAAAGAATACAAAACTATATAATACTCTCCACAAGCGTGCATTTAAAATAAACTAAACTGATTTCTAAGTGGTTTAAAGGAATTTTTATTATTAAATATATTTACATTAGCAATTATTAAATTCTTACTATATGAGCGGCACTATATTGAATATTTTATATATATATATTTATTTATTTATTTATTCTTTATTACAATCCTATGTCCACCTTATAGATTAGAGAAGAGAGGTGCAGGGAGCCTCATGACATTTCAGTGTTATACAGTACCAAGTTACACATGACTCCCAAATTATTACTTTATATGTGTACTTAGAGATATATACACGAGAGAGTTTTTTATCCTTTTACATATATGCAGGGATAGTAAGGATCAGTAAGAGTAGAAAATCTCATTTCCTAGGAAAATGAGAGAAATAAAACTATAGAATTTGAAACTAGAATTAGGTTTGCTGCTGAAGATACTAAAGTCTTATACTGAAATTTTAGCAAGAACTTCAAAGAGAATATTTAAAGAGAAAAGTGATTAAGTATCATCTCTTTAAGAAATAAATTAGGTTTTAAATCCCATAATTAGGAGAAATATGTAAATCATCAGACTGGCTCAAGTCAAGCCCTATTGCTAAAAAATAAAGGACACTAATCATCATCCCTAGATGTGATGTCAGTCACAATAGCTTCTTATAAGCAGGTTCGATTCACAAATTGTTACAGTTAAAATTTGGTACATCAATCATCCCCTGGGTCTGTCTGTCCTAAGAGTATAGAACCGGAATATACGCTTCGAAAACAAGCTAGGCCTAAGCAAGAAAAATTCTCTCAAGGGACAAGATACATTCTGGGGTAACTACCTGTTGAACTTTCTGCCCCACTATCTAAACACTTTATCTGAATTTTATAATAATTTTATAAAGGGTTAACTGAGGCTATGGCTTTAAGATGAAATAATAAATTGTGGTATCAGGTTTAAACAGAACAGGGTATATGACACCTATAGTCACACATTCCCTAAGGCCTTTCATTCTATTACCCACCACTATCCCTACTGTACTGTCATTGGTGGTTTGTCACTCTTTAAATATTATTTTTCTCAACTTAAAGGCACCCACAACTAGACCATCCTTCTAGGGAGGGCTTAATCCAGGCCATACATCGGGATTATGAAGCTCTTATGAGACATCACATTGCCTAACTGTCCACAGAAAGGGAATGATGAATATGAATTTGCCAATGCTAAAGGACGTTCTACCTATATATGAATTAGATCTGACAGATAATCACATGAAAGAAATGTGCATGCCTCCCAAATGGGCAAACATTTTATAAATGGAATCTACTTTTAGCCATCAAATAGAATTAGGTGAGAGAAGGATGTGTAACTGTCAAAAACTTGTCTGAAAATGTTATTCAGACTGAAAAATAAAAATTAAAAAAATGAATTCTATACAGAGAGCCTATCTGTCTTTGTGGACATAGATTGCTACCACACTATCATCAAACCACCAATATGAGCCAGGCGCGATGGCACAAGCTTGTAATCCCACACACTCTGGAAGCTGAGGCAACTGGACAACTTAGCAGAGATCCTGTCTCAAACTAAAATAAAAAGGTGAAAATCTCAGCAGTACAGAAAGTATGAGCAGATGCTTTATCATCAGTCCACTGGAACAGATGGAAGTGTTTGTGGAAGAGATTATGAGATTGTACACAGTGTTTGAGGCCCTGCTCCTTTACTCGTGTGAAGTCTCTGAGCCTCTATTTCCTCATCTGTAGGCTGGAAATACAGACTACTTTCTTCCTAGGGCTTATAAAAGGATTACTAACTTTGTTCAGAATGCTTATTAACAAAGGGCATTTCTGTGATTGCTATTAACATGAGTTGAACATGTACACGTACTTGCATAGCTTCATGCTTCATTTTGATACACCAAAATATTTTAAGAGTTCAGGGAGGTACAGACACAACAAACAGAAGAAAATACATCAGTTCCAAAATCTTGGTCATTGCTGACTGACACAATTGAAGTTAAAAGCTCAATTCACAATAACTAAACTGTGGAACCAACCTAGATGCCTTTGATAGATAAATGGATAAAGAAACTATGGTATATATACACAATGGAATATTACTCAGCTTTAAAAGAGAATAAAATTATGGCATTTGCAGGTAAATGGATAGAGTTGGAGGAGATCATGCTAAGTGAAGTAAGCCAATCCCCAAAACCCAAAGGCCGAATGTTCTCTCTGATAAGTGGATTCTGATCCATAATGGGGGTGGGGACACAGGAAGAATGGAGGGAACTTTGGTCAAAGGGGAGGGAGAAGAGAAGAGGCATGGAGGCAGTAAAGATGGTGGAATAAGATGGACATAATAGCCCTAGCTTCATGTACAACTGCATATATGATGTGATTCTACATCACGTACAGCTAGAGAAATGAAAAATTGTGCTCTATTTTTGTACAATGAATCAAAATTTATTCTGCTATCATGTATACTAAGCAGAATAAATAAATAAATAAATTTTTTAAAAAATATATTCTTCATGTATATTTGATCAGATTTATTGGCCAGTTTTTCCTAGTTCTCCTTCTTTTTACCCCAGCAACACCCACAAAAACAACCTTGCCTACAGTGTGGTGCTTTTTCATAGACATAGTTGTAGCCTTCATCTCACTATCCCTTGTGGAATTGCAAGAGAACACTCAGTTATCCTCAGTTAATAGGTAGGACAATCCCAAGAGCTTGAGGTCCTGATAGAAGACTGTATGCAAATGAATATATATGCAAGTTGGGAACAATGTTTGATAGTAAATTTATTATAAAGAAATGAGAGATAACTAGAAGGTGACTAGTTTGTCCTTTTCCATGGACTATTTCTTTAATGCTCCTAAACATCTTAAGGAACAATGACCCTGTATGCACCCAGTCCCATCACTCATCTAATTTTTAGATAGTTTCTTACAGACGAAAGCAAGCAAGACCTAATATATTTTATTTTAAAAAGTCACAAAGCTAATAAGTGGCTGGGCCAGAATTAGAATACAGGAGATGTGGCCATAGAATCTATGTACTTATCTACTAACTCATGCTTTTCCAGGCTTTTGTGAAAGGGAATTCTAGCTTTTGCCTATTGGAACATTTCTAGGTGACCAAATACCCACTCTTAAAATCTTCTTTCACCACTGCCTTCCTGTCTTCCAGCTTTATGGGATGAACTACCCTATCACTGGTGCTAAAGTGTATTTAATATGAGTTAGAAGACAGACTAAAGAAATTGAGTGATAGTTCCATTAGTCTTTTAAAGGAATCATATGTGTACATGCCATTAGCCAGGAAGACTGGATATGACCACTCAACGTGACCATCCTGAATTGATCTGGACACTTTCTTCATGACCTTTCTTCACTCTGGTCATATTCAGGTGAGTTGACCATACAAATGTCTCATCAACATAGCACTGACTAAGGGCCATGGTAATTCTAACACAAATGACCTGAGCTTTGCGTATTTTCACTGCACTAAAAATACTCCCTAATATTCACTATTTATAATTTAATTTAAATAAGTATAGTCCAAGAAGTTAATCAACTTCCTCCTGCAACTCCAGAAAAGCATATGCCTGACTGTTCAACAGGTCAGGACCTAACCAATCAAACCTTGAACATGAGAATTATTCTTTGCTCTTCCCTGACAAAGGCCAGTGTCCCAATTTACATGAACTTAATGCTAATCTCATATTCTTTTGCTAATGTAGATTTCACAGAAGACTAGAAAACACACACACACACAGACCCCTGAACTACTTTATCTGTGAAATACTAGGTTTAAATATTATTGAAATTATCTCCCACATTCTTACGGGAATGACAGAACTTTCTGAAGTCCTAAATTATTTGCCATCACAATTCTAAGTCGTCATCCTCTGATAATGGCTATATATATACTCTTGTTTTAAGGATGTGTTCTTTGTTTTTAAAAAAGAACACAAAACAACAAATATGATGCAAATCCAGCCTAAGTATCTACCCACCTGATAAAATTTAGAGAACATAAAAGTCAGTTTTGTTATTTTCAGTCCTCTACCCCAGAAAAGTTTACCTGCCTGAGTGCCAGGTCAGTGAACTTCCAGGTCAAAGTCTTACAGTATGGGGAGATATTTTAAAAAGTGGATTAATTACTGTTAGATAGAAAAAATAAGCTCAGGAGATCTACTATATAGTATGATGAATTCAGGTGATAGAATATTGAATTTTTTAAAAACTGATTGTGTTCTCATCCCCAAAATGGTAAATATGGGAAGCTGTGCACATGTTAATTGGATGCATTTGACCACTTCACAATGTGTATATATATTAAAAGAATCATTGTACAAAAAGCACAATGATATCTGTTGATTTTAAATATGCACATAAATTTGAAAAATAATAATTTAGAGTAGAAATTTGCTAAAAGAGTAGATCTTAAAAAAGTAAACAAGGCTAATCATAAGGCCACTTTATCTAATAATGTACCACACATTAGGAAATAGGAAAAAGATAAAGAAAAGCAAGAGTTGCAAAGGAAGGAACATCCCAAATTCATTCTATGAGGCTAGTATCATCCTAATGCCAAAACCAGACAGAGACACATCAAGGAAATAAAATTTCAGACCAATATCCCTGATGAACATAGATGTAAAAATTCTCAATAAAATTTTGGCAAGTCACATACAAAAACATATTAAAAAGATAGTGCACCATGATCAAGTGGGGCTCATTCCAGGGATGCAAGCTTGGTTCAACATACGGAAATCAATAAATGTGATTCATCACATCAATAGACTTAAAGATAAGAATCACATGATTATATCAATTGATGCAGACAAAGCATTTGACAAAATACAGCACCCTTTTATGTTCAAAACATTAGAAATACTAGGGATAGCAGGAACACACTTCAACATTGGAAAAGCTATCTATGTTAACCCAAGGCCAACATCATTCTAAATGGAGAAAAATTAGAAGCATTCCCTCTAAAAATGGGAACAAAATAGGGATGCCCTCTTTCACCACTTCTATTCAACATAGTTCTTGAAAATCTAGTCAGAAAAATTAGACAGATGAAAGAAATTAAAGGGATAAAAATAGGAAAAAAAAGAACTCAAAATACCATTATTTGCTAATGATATAATTCTATACTTACAGTATCCAAAAAATTCCACCAGAAAACTTCTAGTAATAATAAATTAATTCAGAAAAGTAGCAGGATATAAAATCAATACCTGTAAATCAAATGTATTTCTATACATCAGTGATGAAGCCTCTGAAAGACAAATTAGAAAAAGTACCTCATTCACAATAGCCTCAAAAAAATGAAATACTTGGGAATCAATTTAACAAAAGAGGTGAAAAATTCATCAATGAAAATTACAGAACACTAACGAAAGAAATTGAAGAAGACCTTAGAAGATGGAAAGATCTCTGATGCTCTTGGATAGGCAGAATCAATATTGTCAAAATGGCAATACTAAAAACTCAATATTGTCGAAATGGCCATACCAAAGCACTATACATATTCTATGTGATTCCAATTAAAATTCCAATGTCATTCCTTATGAAACTAGAAATAGCAATCGGCATGGTACTGGCACCAAAATAGACCAATGGTACAAAATAGAAGACTAGAGACAAATCCACTTACATACAGTTATCTCATACTAGACAAAGGTGCCAAAAACACATTGGAGAAAAGATAGCCTATTCAACAATTGGTGCTAGGAAAACTGGAAATCCATATGCACCAAAATGAAACTAAACCCCTATCTCTCACTATATACAAAATTCAACTCAAAGTGGATCAAGGACCTAGGAATTATACAAGAGACCCTAGGCCTAACAGAAAAAAAAGTAGACCCAAATCTTTATCATGTTGGATTAGGCCCTGAATTTCTTAACAAGATCCCTAAAGCGTAAAACCAAGAATCAATAAATGGGATAGATTCAAACTAAAAAGCTGCTTCTTAGCAAAGGAAACAATCAATGAGGTGAAGAGAGAGCCTGCATTTTAGAAGCAAATTTTTGCCACATGCATATCAGATAGAGCACTAATCTCCAGGATATATAAAGAATTCAAAAATCTTTACACCAAAAAACAAACAACCCAATCAATAAATGGGCTAAGGATCTGAACAGTTTTCAGAAGAAGATATATAACCAATCAACAAATATATAAACAAATGTTCAACAGCTCTAGTATTTAGAGAAATGCAAATCAAAACTACTCTAAGATTGCATTTCAATCCAGTCAGAATGTCAGTAATTAAGAATACAAACAACAATAAGTGTTGGCAAGGATGTGGGGGGAAAGGCACTCTCATACATTGCTGGTGGAACTGCAAATTGGTGCAGCCAATCTGGAAAACAGCATGGAGATTCCTTAGATAACCTGGAATGGAACCACCATTTGACCCAGCTATCCTACTGCTTGGTCTATACCCAAAGGACTTAAAAACAGCCAACTACAGTGACGCAACTACATCAATATTTATAGCAGCACAATTCATAATAGCCAAACTGTGGAACCAACCTAGATGCCCTTCAATATGATGAATGGATAAAGAAACTGTGGTGTATATATATACAATAGAATATTACTCAGCAATAACAGAGAATAAAATTATGGCATTTGCAGGTAAATGGATGGAGTTAGAGAATATCATGCTAAGCAAAGTAAGCCAATCCCAAGAAACCAAAGGCTAAATGTTTTCTCTGATAAGTGGATGCTAATCCATAAGGGGTGGGGCATGGGATAAATAGAGGAATTTTGGATTGGCCAAAGGAGGGGAGGGAAGATGAAGATAGAAAAGATGGTGGAATGAGTTGGTCATCATTACCCTAGGTACATGTATGATTGCACAAATGGTGTGACCCTACTTGTGTACAACCAGAGATGTGAGAAATTGTGCTCTATTTGTATACAATAAATCAAAGAGCATTCTGCTGTCATGCATAACTGATTAGAACAAATAAAAAAATTTTTAAAGTCTTAAGGCTACCTCACCTAATAATGTACCAACACATTAGCAGATAGGAAAAAGACAAAAGCAAGAGTTTCAAAGCTACAAAGTCCTGAATGCAATTCTATTTTGTCACTTTCTAGTTATATGTCTCTAGATAAACTACTCAATCTTTTTGAGTTATTTAAAAATGGGAATACTAGCAGCATATTTGAGTTTTCTGTGAAATAGGTACATAGGGTATGTGTGTGTGTGTGTCACTGTGTTTTCTTGGTAATAGTAGAAACTTCTTCTTTGTGTACTCCTAGGTGACTTGAGGTAAAGAACAAAGTGCAGACAGAATTTGAGGACTAAACTTTGAAACTCAGAGTATCTTACTAAACCTACTTTCCATTGTGTGCTATAACTTCTGATCTAACAATGCAATTTATTTTGGCTCAGCAAGTCTTCCTAACTCAAGAAACTCTTAGATTTGTGCACATCTTTTTCTACTTTTCATTTAATTAGACTCATATTATTTCAAGAGTAATTTTAGGATTCAAAAACTATCTAATTGTTTGCTACTAATATTTTAAACCATGCTTTTGCCCCTAAGATTTACATCAAATGTATACTTTTTTCATTCTATTTATATTTCCACCAACTTTTTTTAGCAGTGGTCTCATTTATAAAAGTAACATCTTCAATATTTTAAATTGCATTCATAAATTTAATATAGTTAATTTCCTATTTAAGTATTTTGGCTATCTTAGAAAATAATATCTCTCTAATACTTTTTATAAAACCATCAGAATTAAAACAATAAATACGATGATTCTTAAAATATTTTAAATTTCCCAATGTAATACATAATCTTAGTAAACTACATTTGTAAACAATTAATGATTCATTTTAAGTCAGAATAACAAGGTTCATTTTTTGTTTTACAAAGGCAAAATCTATTAAACATTGTAACTAACCAAAACATTAAATTTAGAAAATTTCTTCTTGGTACCAAAATAGTCATACTATGAGTATGATTTAATTAAAAATGTTTGTGTTTGATCCTAAGTATTCCTGTGATTAAGATGTTAAGGAAATATCTATTACACTGTATGAAATTTCTCAGAGGTAAAGGTCCTATAAGGACCAGAAACACAGGCCAGGAACCTGAGGTCTAGAATTAGACAATATTCAGGGTAATTTTTCTCATAATCCCAACCATTTGACTTCCATTTTTAAGTGTGATATCTTAGAGTTCTTAAATTAAGGAAGGAAGGTGGTTATATAACCAATTTTCCTAAGCTTGAGTTTCATCAATATTTCATCCTGCCATTTTTTTAACCATAAATTTGCAACTTTCTGTCTAGACTGCTACAATCACTGGATTGGAGTTTTTATGAGTCTATTTAAAAATTATAAATTTAAAAACAATATAGGAAATAGTCCATTCCTTTCGAATCCTTTCTGTCCACTAGAATGTAAACTTCAGATTTTAACATGATAGCCATGGAAATTCTGTAGAGGTCTTATGGTCTTCTCTGTCTATGCAATTCCAACATCATTGGTTTGATTAGATTTTTTTTTTTAAAAAAGGAACTATTTAGCTAGGGTAAAAACACAAAAAATGCACACAATATACCAGATTATTCAAAGGAGAGGAATGTACTCAGGCAGTCCAGTTGAAGCATTCAGGATGTCATTTGCACCAGAGCCTGCAGGTGTCAGTGTGTCAGGCATAGTTTTGAGCAACGATGACACACTAGTAATAAGAAAGACGGGGACTCTGTTCTTCCGGGTTCACACCCAGCTAGGAGCAAAGAACCAGTCAATGAGTGAGCAAAAAGCAACACCAGATCAATAAAATTTTGAAAAGTGCCACAGAGGAAATAAAGCAAAAGAGTTTTTAGAGGATAGCAACGGAGGGCTACAGAAAGGCTAATTTTGAAACTAGTATCTGGTAATCACTGCCCAAGAGATGACTTTTAAAGTGAAGTATGAGAAAGAGTGGATCTGCTGAAAGCAGGGGGAAGGCTTCTGGGCAGATTAGTACACGAAGTGTTGAGATCCCAAATGTGCAGCTTTGCTGGCATGTTTCAGGGAAGGAAGAGAAATGCATGGCTCAAGGGAAGTGAGCAAGGGAAGGTGTGATGTGAGCTGGGGATGAAGACAGCAGGGTGAGGTCATGCAGCAACAAGAGGCTCTGGTAGAGCCATGATAAGAAATTTTAGCTAGATGCAGTGATGCATGCTTATAATCCTAGAAACTTGAGACGTTGAAGCAGGGGCATCACAAGTTCAAGCCCAGACTCAGCAACTTAGCATGTTGCTCAACAAGTTAGTGAGACCCTGTCTTAAAATAAAAAAATAAAGAGACTGGGGATATAGCTCAGTATTAAAGCATCCCTGGGTTTAATCCCTAGTCCAGAAGGAAGGAAGGATGGAAAGAAGAAAAATTGGTTTAAAAAATTTTTTAGCACATTGGCAAGTTTATAAGAAAAATTTGAAACAAGAAAGTGATATGATTTTATGTACATTTTTTAAAAAAGGTTACTCTGGATGCAATATTAAGCCCAATATTGGAGCAGGGGTGGAATCTATATGAGAGATATTGGTGGCTTTGTCTAGAGTTGTGCTAGTTTGTGAAGGTGGGAAAAATGGACAGTTTTAAGATGTTTTTTGAAAGAAACTTTTGAGGATGAGTTGGGTGCTGGGAGATGGTAATGACAAATCAAGGATTACTTCTTGGTTTGGGATTGGGTGGGCGAGGATGCTGATATCACGTTCCAGGATGAAGACAACTGAGGAACAAATGGGTAACGGGGAGGAAGGCGACAATTTATGATACAGAAGAAAGAGGGTGAGTTTGGGAACACAAAAGAAGGGAGGAGAAACTAGCTCTGAGTGAATGAACATACACAGGGGAGCTTAAATAAAGACCAAGAAATGTACACATAGAAATTAGAGGTTTAGATTTTGTGTTAGATAAATTGAGCCATTAGGTCAAATAATATTGTTGCAGATAAAAACTAGAAGAATATGGTTCCTACATTACCTTTACTACTTTGCTAAAATTAGTTCATTTGCTAATAAAGTTCTTCAGGGAAGGCAAAATGTAACTAAAAGTGACTTGAGCCTGCTTTCCACCTTGTGTTTTCTAGATGTGGGAACAAAGACATGTCTCAGCATTTACTAGTAATCAGACTAGTTTGTTCATAATTCAGCTCTAGTAATCAAAAATGTCTTATTTTGTTTTTCGATGATATTTTCTGAATTATTTGCCTAGGTAACAGAGCACACAATCAGAAGATTCATTTGCTTTGGGCCTATGAAGCTTACAGTAAAAAGACAAACACTATTTTTGTGTAACATGTAATTATTTACTAGTTTGGGTTTATCCACTGGCACATTAGAGAAAAAGTTTGCAAACTAAAATCAATATAAATAATAATTGCTTCTCCTGGGAAAAGTATCAGAAACTACAACAGGGAATATGGGATGTTTTGTTTTGTTATTATTTTTGTAACAAGTATTTGAGTTGCTGTCTCCTGATTCACGTTTTTTCTTCTTTCAGTGATGGAAAATTTTACTGTTTCCTGAAACACGTTCTTATTTCTTAGACAATGATTCCATGTCGCATCACACACACACACACACACACACACACACAGACTCATGCATGCCAATACCAGGTAGTCTCTACTCTATTTCCCTTTTCACTTTTGACTCAAAGCTACTAGCAATCATCATTAGTCTTGAATCACTCATTTTGTACAACATTGTCAAAATGGTTGCTAGTAGTATCTTAATTAATTTTCCACTAGATGTCAAAAGAAAGTAACTTCAAACCAGTTACATTTTCTATTTATATTACTATTATCTCCTTTCTCTACAACAAATTCTATAACAAAAGCTCACATAAAATTATTAAGTAATGTTATAATTGGATATCAACTGCCTGCATCTCTATTTCTCTATGACAGGACATTTCGTAAGATTTGAATATAAAAAAGTCTTTCACATGGCATGTTACTGCTGAGTGAGTAATAAGAGGGTGATAATTATGAAAGTTTAAACAGCAATACGAAAATGCAATCAGAAAAAGGGATAATATAGGAGCAAAGGTCTGTATAATTATTGAAAAACTAAAAGGAACCAGAGTTTATAGAGAAATTGAATTTAGCTATATGTAATACTACTCCTTTTAAAAAAACTTTGAAGGGCTTAGATATTGTCTGTGTAGATTTAGTATCTGAATGGATATCAATCAATCAAGTCAAGCATTGAGATCTCACTAAATCTGACCACAGAGCTGGAATATAAGAAAAGTTTTCTATACTCAAAATTTCATAAGAATTGACAGTCAAGTAATTCAAAGAACAGATTTTTTATTGTAGAAACAAGACTTTGAGTTTTGTATTATTCTACACATGAGGGATTTGAAGTATATAATAATATGCCCACAGCTAATAAATGTCAGAGACAGTATTTACACCCAGGACTCTTCAGCTTAAGGATCATGCTCTTTCCATCAATGAGAAGCTTCCTGATCCACTGAACATTTATGGGAGTTCAGAGAGAGGAGGAATCAATTAGGCTTAAGTTCTCAAGTGGGCTTTCTCAAGAAAGAGTTGCTTAAGTTGGTTCTTGAGGAATAAATGAGATTTTTGAAAAGAAGAACATAGTCAAGAAGATTGTGTTGGCATGGCAGAGGGGAAGACTGTAAGTGCCAAGCTAAGAAAGCAGAATAAGGTGATGGGCACTGGAAACTCACAGGGCACTAGCTAGAGGAGTGTGAGTAGCGTTGAGGAATACAGAAACACGAACCTGGACCGGGCAGGTGTTAGAGCCAGGATGTGAGATGTTTGAATGACCAACAGGACAACAAGGTGTATAGGAGAGGAATCAGTGACTATATGTTCTTATATAACAACATCAAGGTTCTAGAAAGAGCAGTCTAGGCAAAGAGTCCACAGCCCTTAAAAGTCCACTGTGGAAATCTACATTTCTCCCCACATCATGCTATTTGTTTGCAATTTCCTTTATCTAAAAGATGAGGAAAGGAGGAAAGGAAATATGCTAAAGTAACATGAAGAACTTACTATTCAAGGCTAATGAGAGACCAATGTTTCTCAGACTAAGCTGGGATTCTTGAAAGGGCCACGAGTTAATATAATATAATCTGAAATATGTATATAAATGGATTATATAATTTATATATATTTATGTTATATATATCATGGATTATATATTATAATGTATAAACTAAATTGAACAATAACATCTTACATTCATATAATTTTTTTCATATTTATAAGCCACATTAATTGTAAATTTATCTCAAAGTTTAAACAAATATATGATAGCATTGTTATTATGCATCGTTTTTCAAATATCAAACACTAAAAGCATTAAATCTATCATGTGAGAATTTGCTTGTAGAATGCTTTTCATTTAAAAAGAATGTGAGCCACTGCTCCAAGCAAAGGAAAATAGTGAAGGGTTCTCAACAGAGCCATGTGGACTGATTGCATTCTGACAGCTTGTTGAAGATGAATTTGAGTAAATAAAGACTGGAGGGAGAGCAATTCCAGACCAGCTATGAAGATGAGAGCAGGCTCTAGAGAAACAGACATGTCCCAGCAATATTCATGAGGTAAAGTTGGAGGAGTAAGGTGAAGATATGGGGATGAAAGGGGAAAAAGCATCAGAGATTGTTTTCAGATTTCTTGCTTGGATTACTAGCTGAATACTGGCATATCCAATAATAGAGAGAATGTAACAGGAGATGGTCTCAAACAAAATCGATTCCTTTACTTCAGTGTGACACATTGAGTTGGGCCACCTGATCATTCATCTTGGTTAACCTGAACTGTGCTGATGAGGTATGTCTGTTGTCTCAGCTTAATTATTAAATAGAACCTGCCTTCTTTTCTCTAAAAAATGTCTTGCTTTGAGAAATAAACCATATGGCCATTCTTAACTTATAAAACTTGCAGAAGGAGATAGAGATCCTTCAGATGTCCATTAGGATGAGTCTGAATCTCAAAATAGAGGTCTGAACAGAATATATGATATAGAAGTAATCTCAATATTTGTTTTATTTTTTCCATATTTAATTTATTTGTTCTATTTAGGTTTACATGGTATCAGAGAGCAATATGATTCATTGTACAAAGATGGAGGATAACATTTCATTTCTCTGGTTGTAAGTGATATAGAATCACAACATATATGCAGTCATACAAAAAA
>CM053411.1:56968244-57048939 GCA_028644305.1 Xerus rutilus
CTGAGGATCGAACCCAGTGCCTCACGCATGCGAGGCAAGCGCTCTACCACTGAGCCACAGCCCCAGCCCACTGACCATGGATTCTAATAGTGTAGTATCTTGGTTTGTTTGAGGCACTTTCTTCCCTTGTTTTTTCATGATGTTTGTGTGTCTTTCCTTCTAGCTCTGCTGATCCAAGGTGTTACAGTTTTTACTCCTATAGGGTTATAGTTTCCCTGCAGGGTTTCAATACCTCTCCTTTAAAGGGGAGACCAATATTGATTGTTCTCCATACCAACAATATATAGTTTCAAACCAAGTAGCTCCTAATAGCTCCTGTATACATTTACAGTTTAGTCACAATATACAACACTTATGAGTTCCTTTAACATCTAATATGTAAACAATAGGTTTGCACAAAGGTCTATAGTTTCTGTTGGTGGGCTAGAGAAACTTGAGGGTGGGGTGTAGGATAGAATGTTAGGGTAGTAGGAAGTGAGGATATGGTTATTAGATCTTAGAAAGCATGAAAAAGGAATCCAAGAGAAGTTGGCTGTTAGTAGAAAGAGCAACAGAGAGTTGGGGAAGACCAGTAAGGAAGAAGAAAAGAGAGTACAGCTAGTGAGGAGACATGATAGTAAGAAAAATAAAACATATGCAAGTGGGAGTTACAACACTATATAATACCACTCTAGTATTCTGTTCAAAAATCTCAGTCTACCATATCCTACTGTATAACAAATACTTGGTTTCACAACTGTTGAGGATTAGAGGGTGAGGAAAGAGCAAGAGAGAAAAGAAGAAAGGAAAAAAAGAAAGAAAGGAAAGAAGAAATGAGCAGAGAAATAAAACAAAAAGATTAAACAAAAGGAATATTAGGAGAGAAAGATAAAGGATAAAATAAAAAATAATAAAAAATAAAAATAAAAAGTCTCAATGTAAATACAGAGGTTTGCTTCCCTTCACCTCCAGTAGGTGGCATTGTCTGTTGCTTATTGGAATTTCCTCAGGTGAAGAATGTCCTAGGTGAGATGAGAGTCTCACAAGGAAGCCATCTGCTTCAGTGACAGGGTGAAGTTCTGGGCCACTGGTAGTCTTGGATACAGTGGAAACACTGTTTCATGGTGTGCTGTGTTGAAGTAAAAGTTTGTCCCCAGATGCTGTCTGGGTTTCCTGGTGCAGGAAATTCTGCCCTGGTAAATGGAGATCCACAAAGAACAGTAGCTGGGGGTCCCATATGGGATATGTTTGTCCACAGGAGCAACTGCTAGGGACCCTGCGTGGTTGGGTGGGCGCTGGAGCCAGGAACTCCATGTAGCAGCAGGCCCACCCACCTGGGACGAATCCTGGGCTGGAGCCCTGGGCTGGGGCCCTGCACTGCAGCTGTGTTCCGCCACTTGCCGCTGAAGTCACGCTGCTTGTGGCAATCGCTGCTGCCTGGTGGTCCTGCGTACACACACGCGAGTGAAATTCCTGTGGGGGATGATGAGTCTTAGGATGATGTCACGAAGCTGACTGGGAGACAGTATTTCCACTACTTCAGGCTCCAGTCCTGGAGAGACTAGCACAGAGGAGTCCGTCTAGGCCACCATCTTAGAATTGGATCTCATCTTTACAGTTCTTAAGTGAATGTGGGCAGAGGAAGATACAAGAACAAGTCACAAGAATACTGTTAATGTAAACACAAAGACAACGTCCTTTGAGGAACAAATTGGTAAGTCTATTTTTATTTCTATTGCAATACATAAACCAAGGATATCTTTGCAGAATAAAGGGAGATAGAGCTTTGAATTCAAATATTCAGTCAGTGAGTTCTTTACCTCACTCAGAAGTCAGATTAATAGCAATGGATCAATGGAGGATTGATTCAAACACTGGAAACCTAGAGAAAACTGTTTCAAGGATCAGGGTCCAGGGCAATATGGATCAATAACTAGCAGTAGAAACCAAAGGCAACTAGAAGCATGACTGAATCATAAAATGGTAACTGTTCCATACAGGTTTCCCACCCACATTTAGAACAAAGTTTGATTCTGTGGATTCTTAACACATATTATGCCCTGTGCCAAGCTGTGTTGACACAGGAATCAAGAAATAAACAGGTTGTGTGACAGCAACTTCTCTATCATCATAGTGCTTATAGGCTAGATGATAGTATGTGGCAACCAACATCTGACTGGAGCTTAGTCTCAGAAACCAGTCTGTTTTTAAGAATACAAAAATCATTACTTTAGGCTTTTAGTTCCCTGTAGATTGGCCAGAGCTCACCATTTCTTAGTGCTGACAAGTCTATGAATCCAAAAAGATAATTGAGTTTATATTGAAAACTTAAACTACTGAATACAAATCAATCCAACACCGTAGACTGAAAAGCTGCTTAGTCCAAGAAAACTGAACTTCACCAGGTCTGCTGGCTCAGTGAGAAAAAGATAATAGCATCTTTTGCAGATGTAAGTCACTAAATCCTTTTAAAATTTAATTCTTCTACTCAGGCATAGGATATCTTTGAGGATAGCTATAAATACCACTTTGAATTCCAACATTTGATATGGTGATACCAAAAACTACTTAGGAAAAAGAACTCATTATCAGGGCCATTGTTTTTTCCATTAAATTCTCATTAATCTAAGTCTGTAAATGAATAGCATGTAAAAGATACATGTATGACCTTATCAATTTACTTAATTCTCTAGCAGTAAACCTGTTATTTACTCTAATTTGGAGCCATTGTGCTTTCTAGGTTCTTACAAACACTGACAGATTCATGAAGCTACCATTGCAGACTAATTGCAGTTAAAGCCTCAGATATCTTGAAAACATAAAAGGTACCCATCACTATCCCTCACAATGACACCAGGGACAATCTATTTGCTCCTGTTAGCCTTTGGGTAGTGTAGGGTGCCCAGGGAAGAGCTCATTTCACCACACTCCTGTGCATTGATCACATGAAATTCCAAAATTCATCCTCAGCAGGTTTTAACAGTGACAAAGAAAGCTAGCATATTTAAGAGGACGTAGAACAATGACTTCCATGACAAAGTACTCAAAGTGAATGTGTGACTTACATTGTGGCATGAGTGCCTGCAGTTAAAGAATTAGATGTGTACATGCAGGATCAAAACAAATGGGTGAGAGGATTTTTTTTTTTTAATTTACGTGTTTCTAAAAAATTAGGAGAACTTCCTGAAGTTTTGCACATGTGATACTAATGAAACAAAATCTTTCACATCTGCATTTAGCTGTACAACAAAGTCTGACCTGTGAAACTACTCACAAATGTATGCTGACCACCCAAGTGTTTAGTCCCACACAAACAATGATGTGTTTGTACTTTTTTAAAAGGCAAGGAAGCCCTCTCCTTTTTCCTCTAAAGTTTTCTATGTTGTTGATCCAAAAACTTATGTTGAATTAACACATATTTATCCCTAACCCTCTTCCATTCGGTGGTCAGTCTAAAGTCAGTTGTAAACAGTGATATAGATAAGCAATGGTTCAGCTAGAGTGAACAATGTTCTTTTTTCTATATCTGAGCACACTTAGAAGACATTTCACAAATCATAAATTACATTACAAAGATAAACATCCTACTACAATAGACACTTGGTCCACTCAGTTCAGTGACTTTTGTTCAGACTAAAGCACCAGAGTATGTATTTTGTGTATAGAAGACTAATACACTCCTTGAATTAGCAGCAAAAGTTTAGGGTCATTTTCCACATAATATATACCTCATAATAGATTTCAATAGATATTGCATTTTCCAGTGAATTATTAATGCTTATAATGGTTAATTTGAATTGTCAATTTGATTGACAATTGATTAAGAGAAGACTGTGATTTAGGATCTTATGGGTGGGCCAAGAAATGATTGGCATGTAGGATAGTCAACTGAAATGGAGTCCCTCCCTAAGTGTGGGTAGCAGCGTCCAACAAGATGATGGATTGGATGGAATAGAAGTTGGAAGAACAAAGAAGCAACAGTAAATGCAAGATTGATTCTTCTTGAACAAGTTCTTGATTGCTGCTGCAATTGTCTGAGGATATCAGGTTCTCACTTCACTCTTTGAAAGGAGACTCTGCCAGTGATGCTTCGAACTTGGACTAGGGTAGCACCATTGATCCCTTTTGTTCTGGGGCTTCAACTTCTTGGGCTGCGCGGCTACTGGTTCTCCCGGCTCTCCAGCCTGTGGACAGCCATTGTGGACTATCCAGCTACTGAACAGTCAACCTAATAAATTTCCTATTTATAATTATACTTCCTGTTGATTCTGTTCCTCTAGATAACACTGACTAATACAATACCCATTTGAAACCTTTAAGATTCATTATTCCTCTGATCATAAATTAGTATAGTGCATAAGTTAACTTCTTTTGAACTTCAAGAGAGTAATCCTAAATATCACATCAAAACAAATGTTTGATTCATATATCTGTATATATAATTTACATATATATATAATTTTTATAGTATCTTTACCCTCATATAATACCTATCTTGCATTTTTCTAAAATGGGAAGTTCTAACCATTAAGTTTTGCCTTTTATAGCAGCTATTTGATATAAATCTTCAACTCCTTTTCTTAATAATTTCATTTCATGTTTTTTCATATATCCCATTTGAGGTATTTTGATTCTAGGGTGACCTTTAAAAATTCTGCACACTGTCTCAAATTTTTTTAAAAATTTTGTTCTTTTTAGATATACATGACAGTATTTTTTGACATATTATACATACAGGGAATATAGCTTCCCATTCTTGTGGTTGTACATGATGTGGAGTTACACTGGTCATATGTGAACATAGGAAGGTTATATCCAATTCATTCTACTGTCTTTCCTTTTCCCATCCCCACTCCCATCCCTTCTTTCCCCTTTGTCTAATCCAATGAAAATCTATTCTTTCCTCTCCTACCTTTCCTTATTATGTGTTAGCATCCACATAGCAGAGACAACATTTGGCCTTTGCTTTTTGGGAAATGGTTTATTTCACTTAGCATATTGTCCATTTCCATACGTTTACCAGCAAAATCCATAATTCCATTCTTCTTTGTGGCTGAGTAATATTCCATTGCATATATAAAACACATTTTCTTCATCCATTCATCTGTTCAAAGGCACTAGGATGGTTCCCTAGCTTAACTATTGTTAACTGGGCTGCTATTAAACATTTATGTGGCCATGTCAATATACTATGTTGATTTTAAGTCCTTTGGGTATCAACTGAGGAGTGGGATAACTCAGGTGGTGGTTTCATTCCAGGTTTTCTAAGGAATCTCCATACTGCTTTCTAGAATGGTTGCATCAATTTGCAGTCCCACCAGCAATGTATGAGGGTGCCTTTTCCCCCACATCCTCACCAACATTTATTGTTACTTATATTCTTGATAATTGCCACTCTGACTGAGATGAGATGAAATCTCAGTGTAGTGTTGATTCACATTTCTTTAATTGATACATTTCTTTAATTGAACATTTTTTCACATATTTGTTGACCGATTGTTTTCTTCTTTTGTGAAGTACAGGACATCACAACTTTATATAAGGAAAATTTATGTATTTCTTTTTCACACCTGAGACAATGCTTCAACATTCCTCAGAATCTCATTTTGTAATTCAAAATAGTGATGTCTTTGTGTTCAATTAATACATCATGCATGTGATCCTGGCCTTTTTCAGGTCTATTGCTTAATTTTAGTGTTAATTTTATCTTGAGGTTGGATGTGCATATGCGGGGGTAGCTCTGTTCAAATAATAATACGGTTTCATTCATGTAAAATGAAATCTATTACTTTATCCATCTCTGATGAGGTGGATGTTTTAGTCAGCTTCTTCACCGCTATGACCAAAAGACCTAACAAGAACAATTAGAGGAGGAAAAGTTTATTTGGAGGCTCAGGATTTCAGAAGTCTCAGTCCATAGCAGACTCAATTCCTGAGGGGCTGGCATGAGGCAGAACATCATGGAAGAGTGTGGCAGAGGAAAGCAGCTCAGGACACACTGATGAGGAGGCAGAGAGAGATGAAACTCAGCTCACTGAATACATACTCCAAAGGCATGCCCCTAGGGATCCTCCTCCTCCAGCCACCTACCAGCCTATAGTTACCACTCCACTATTCCCCTGATAAAGGAAAATGGCTCTCACAACCCAATCTTTTGACCTCTAAGCCTTCTTGCACTGTCTCACACATGAGGTTTTGGGGAACACCTAATCTCTAAACCATAACAGTGGCTATGCCTGCTTTGTACCTATTCAACAGCTATAAAAATTATGCTTTATTCATGAGTACTGGTGAAGAGGGATGTGTCACCACTTTTTAATCCTTGTCTCCTTGTAAAAAATCTGAGTATTCCAGTGGGAAGTACACATATAAACTCTGGACAGAACCAAGAGACTCAGTGCAAATGGAGTCCACAGTCATTACTTTTAAATATGTTAAGATTTGCAGATCACAAAAATATGCTAATTATCTTTATTTACCCTTTTGAATTATCTTCACATCATGATATTTGCCATTTCCCTTTCTCAGACAAAATGGAGAAATAAGGACAGCTTATTTATTATGGGCATATTTCTTCATGTTTTCGGAGCTCCTTCCAAGTCCTGTGTATTTCAGTACCAATGAATCTTCTTGACTTCTAAGATCATCTTCTCTGGGTAATTAGAAGTGTCTCAAGCTGCCAAGATTATTTTACCCTTCTGCTCATCTACATGGCACATAAAGTTTAAGGAATTACCCTAAGAAATGATGCATGCTCTATGTCCTGGAGACAGGTAAGGGGAGGAATGTGGATCCTCCTATTTCATTTCCCCTACTAGTCATGAAGCAGGAACTCTGTAAGACTTTAACATATGTTTTATGAGGCAAAATCATCACATGAAGTCAGTTTTTAAATTACTATAACAGTCTGTGACAGTACTTGGTTGTGTGAGAAACAGAAGGCTGAAAGAATGAGGTGGAAGGATCAAAACTGGGGAGAGGAGGCTTCTGAAATGCACTAGGTGTTTGGGCCCTGGTTTGGAAGACTGAAAGATTCAGTGGAAGAAAAAATATTGACTTTAGAAAAAACTTTAATTTCACAAGAGGGAGTAATTTATCCATGAGAGCACTTCAGTCTATACCTATAAATCAATAAACTGGAGTTCACCTATAGATGGAACCTCTATTCACTAGTTCAAAAATACTTAAATGTTTTCTTGTATCTGGAACTGTCCTAGGTGCTGGAAATACAAAAAGGGAAAAAATGGCTCTTATCTCTTGGGGGTTTCCATATTAGGAAGATGAATTGGCTAGATAGACACACCACCAATCTAAAGACCCACTCAATGTCATTCCAAAGCAAATGCAGTTATTTAGAGTTGCTTACAAAACAAAGATAAAGGTACCTAGAAACTATGCAGCCTTAGAGAATACACCTTTTATGAAGTAGAAAGGAAAAGGAAGCCAATATGATTAGTTACTATTTAAAGGGTGTATTTATCTTGCTTAGTTCTAGTCACAGATAACTTGACATTTGCATTACTAAAGTCCATTTCCAAGTGGCTTTGAAAGAGCACTGAAATGTTCTTGGAAGTTGGCCAGAGCCACTTTGGCTTTCCTATCTGCACTTGCATGAAAAGATTGGTGCATGAACTATAGCACCTACGACAGCTAAGATCCTAGAATATCTAATTGCATCATTTTTTAAAAGACTGAGTAGAGTACCACGTTCAAGTAGAGACACCCTAGGGACAGCTCTAATGTCTGTCTGTGAATGTTTTTCACATGATGCCAAATATGCCTGGAAGCTGCAAACACAATTTGTATTATATATTTTTATTAATTTTTTAAAGGATTGACTATTTTCAGTGTGAATTAGCCTATTCTAGGCAATGAGCACATGAAATAAATTGAAAATAATACAGTGAAATTGAAGCAAAAGTCTTTGGAGAAAGAAAAATACTCAGCATAATAATTATAACTGTTCCTATTTCCTATTTCAATAAAAGACAGAGCCCCATGAATCCAAAAATATTTGCATCCCAAGTTATTACCCTTCTCATGTTGGTTCATAGCTTGGTAATATTTTTCTATTGCTCACTATTTACTGTTTCCAAAAGGAAGCAAAAATTTAACACAGTTCTCAGAGCAAAAGGCAGAAAATACCAACAGGATTATAGACCTTTGTTAAGGAGGTATTACACTGGTATCCATGACAAAATGAGACAATTAAAAAGATAAGCTGGAAATATCTTAAAATGGGAAACATTATTAGGCCAACATTAGCTGTGTTCTATTAGTCAGAACCTACCTTATCAAGAGGAAAAATCAAAAGTAAAAGTAATACAAAAAAATGTGTTGTGGTATTTTTTAATATTAATAAGATGCAATAAAATGTAAGAGCTACCAAAGTTCCTCATGAGTTAGGAGTACAAAGTAGTTATTGATTAAAATTATTATCTATCTTCTAACATTACTTTAGAAAGAATTATTATTCCCCATTCTCGAAATAATGTTTTGCCAATATGCATTTAATTACTGCTTCCAATTCATCAGTAAGGATTTCATATACAATGCATTTTGAAATAAGGCTATAAAAGGACCATATGATTCAGTCAAGTGAAAGAAGAGATGTTTAAATTAGATTTCCTAATGTACTGGTATAGTCAATGTATGTTTTTATTTTTATTTTTTATTTCACAGAGGAAATGATGCTTAAAACAGAATTGAGAGGTAGAAGATTTTCTAGTCCATTGATTCTCAAGCATTTTTTAATCTGTAAAAAGCTTTATTTAAAAGCAATTTTAAAAAGAATTCCAATAAAATAAAACTGTTCTAACTGACATGCAATCTCCCATAAGATATCTCTACCCACACTCTGTCTTCCTTATTTCTCCATCCTCAGAACCCATCCCTAATTTCACCAGATGCTATTCCCACTTGCAGGGAGTTGACATTTTCCCAAGTCTAGGTCTTAACCCATTCTGTTCTTTTCCCTTCAAATGAATCTCTTTTAAAAAAAAAAAAAAAAGGATTCACCTCACCCTACTTTACATCCCTAGTGCATGCTCTAGCTTCAGAACCTCAGAAATATATAGAAACCTCCCACTAATTTATTGTTTGTGTTTCTAATTCTGTTCATTGACAACATGACTAGGAGTTTCTCAGAGTGTTTGATTTATAGAAGAAACTCAAATAAACAGATTTATTTGAGACCTTTGTTAAAGAGAGAGAGACAGAAACAAAGCATTTCCTAGAAGAAAAATTTCCTAGAAGGACAGAATTTAGAAGAGTCAAACTAACAAGACATCATTTCTGTACAAAGTGTTCATGTCCAAAATACTACACTGGGCACACTGGTATACTCCTGTGGCTCTGTTTTGACTCTTATTTTTCTTCCTAAATAATAGCAACTAATTCAGATTTTCCCTGTTCACAGCCTTCAGACAAGACCAGATTCTGTTTACACAGCTGAGATAGCAGTACTAAAACACCATTCATCATGATTCTTATGCAAATAAAGCATTTTTAAAAGTTCAGGCCCAGGCCCCACATTTCACTACAAAAAAGGTGAACTACTCATGGGAGGTGAACAACTGTTCCTACAGTTATGTGGGCATAGCTTGTCTACATTTTTCGTGAAGTAAATGTAGTAATTTTTTCAAATAATTAATTTTGCTCATCCCTATGCAGTTTGTCTTGATCAAATGTAATAGGAATACCTCTTTAATTTATATAGGTGTTTATAACCAAGAGCATAGTTTAGCAGGTCAGTTATTTCACTTGATCTCTTAACAAACTTGCCAAACACCAGAGCAAGTATCATTGTCCCTATGTGTTGGCTAAGGAAACTGAGACCTACTTAATAGGTAGTAGGATTTTAAGTCAAAAAGTTTCATCTGTTTTTGCCTAATTGTCATTGTGGTTGTCTTGACAACTACATATAGTTATGTCACATTGCACAGTTATGAGGGAACTTCCATGGAAGGGGGGATATAAGTATCCTGGAGAAATTCTAAAACATATATCTAAAATAAAAACATAAATTAAATATAAATGAAAATATGGTTGATATCCTAAACAGTTTCCATGAGCCCTCAGTTTAGATATCTTGCAGGAAACTTCGAAAAACCTTGACCCTTTGCACCTGGCACGCTCTTAAAGCCACTGAAGGTCCATATGGCTGACAGTTCCTTTCATTGTTCTTGTTCCCTGGATTATTGCCATTGATATCAATATTCAAGAAGAAAATAATACAAGAAATAGATTTGGAGAACACTGACAATTCCTTTGCCTCTACCTAGTTTTCATGTAGGTGCATGTAGATTTTTTAAAATCAACTTTCTTGACTATAAAAAAGTACTAAAAATGTAAATGCAATGTCACTCACTGTGGTTATTCTAACCCTGCACACACAGAAAAAATGACTTCTGCAGTAGAGCAAGGTTACTATAATAAATCATGCTTATGTTTATTTTGAGAAAGATGAGCAATATATCTATAATTGGATGGGGTAACGCTGATATATACATCTACACAAAGGAGAGAAAACTTCATCCACCGGCAGATAGACAAGGTAGTCAAAAAGTGAGAATGTGTGGAAGAAACATTTTCTAGATCACACACTGGTCATTTACTGGTTTTTGGAAAAAACGTTCTAGATATACAAAAGTCCCTAGTAGATACAGAGTTAGGTTGAAGCCCAACCATAAATCATGTTCCCTGAAGTGTAACTATAATTTTGTAGGTAAAATCCTGAAAAAATTTATATTAAGAGGAAAATGAGTTATGAAAGAAAATGATATACCTATGTTTTGGTGTCATGAATGTAGAATGTTTGTTTTTCAATAAATGTTTTATTTTAAAATAATTTTAGATTTTCAAAAAAATTCAAAATATAATATAGACAGCTTCATATATCTCAGGCCCAGTTTCCCCTATTAACATGTTCCTTATATTTTGGTACATTTGTCACCATTAAGGTACCAATATCAGTGCATTGTTATTAACTAAACCATACATTATGTGTATCCTCTTAATGTTGGTATCTAATCCCCTTTTCCCCCCCATCATATATTTTGTACAGCAATCCTTAACAAGAACTCAAGTGAGTTGACTACGATTGGGGGTATGGGGGTGGGTGGGGAATCGTGGAAGGAAAATATAATCCTAATCACATTATATCAAGTGTACATACTATTGACACGACTTATCATTCTTGGCGCTTATCTTGTTTACCTGGCTGAAGGAATATTTATCAAACTTCTCCTCCAGAAAGTTATCCCTTTCCCCCATCCCATAACAATATGAAATACTTTATGTACAGTCCACCCTTCAGGAGTGAGGATTACATTCCACCTCTTCACAAAGAAGTCTCTATAATTTATGTAATTCTTCTACAAGGGAAATTTGTCATTTTTCTCCGATGTATTTATTTATTCAATCATTTGTTTTATTGAAGTGTGAACTCGGGGATATCTGAAGTTATAATTTAATATCATCCTATTTTGTTGCTCAAATTGTTTAAACCTTGTCCTTTGGGAGCTCAGTTGTCTCCTATGGTTTCTTCCATACTTTTGACCTACCTTTATTAACATGGGTTTCTTTCTAATTTCTTTTTAGATCTTTCTGACTATTTGGCATTACAAGATACTGCAGGCTTATCTGGGATATTTCTTATATCAATCTCTGAAGAAAAGATATTTCAAAGCAGAACAGTTTTCAGAATTAAAAATGTATGGATTCAAATTCCGACTCTACACACCTACCTATGACCTTGGGCAAGTTATTTAGCAACTTTGAGATTCAGTTTCTTCACACATAAAATAAGACTACTACCAACATCCAAATACTATTAAGTCTAAATAAGAAAACAAATGTTAATACCCAGTTCCTAGCACTCATATTTTTAAAATATCAATTCACTTTTCTTTCTCCCTCTTTATCGGCATTTAGCAGAGTAACCTACTTCTATCTGGTGGCCTCCATTAATCACTACCCAGATTATACCAACTGAAGAGGCTTCCAAAACAACTGCCTTGAATAGTCACTCTGGATATTGACAAGGTAGGGGTGTCTCTTTCCATGCATAAATTCACATTCAAACACAATACACACATGAAAGAGATGCACATATGCATCTATGTTGTAACATTTCACATAAGTATCGAGTACTTCCAAACAAACACATCTGATCTTAGCATGAAAAAGTACTTGAAATATATCATAGCAGCATACTGTGTGACCCTAGTATTTCAGCTGGTTATTTTAGAGAAAAAGAAAAAAAAAGTATTTGTCAAAATGAGTAGTTACCATAACAACTACATGCAAGTTGATTTTTGGCGATCACTTCATCATTATTTTAACATTT
This sequence comes from Xerus rutilus, assembly GCA_028644305.1. Classification (NCBI taxonomy): domain Eukaryota; kingdom Metazoa; phylum Chordata; class Mammalia; order Rodentia; family Sciuridae; genus Xerus; species Xerus rutilus. The sequence continues at coordinate 56,980,573 of CM053411.1, forward strand.
CAGTTTCCATGACAACCAAATGCAGTTAGCATTATCTCTAAATACACTCCCCAGGTATTTTTTTCTTCAATGAATCAAGGTCTTTCATTTTACACTAAAGAGATTGAGGCTATCTGTATACAATTAATGTAAAATCTATCAACAACAACACTTTGTCAAGAAAAAAAATGATCAAACTAATAGAGGAACATTGTGGATATTGTCCATTTTCCTTCTGATATTTTATATGAAGGATTTTTAAGAAAATATACCAGATTTGACCAAAGGAAATTCATTTGTTTTTCTAGCACAGGTCAAATCCAAAAGAAAAAGTATTTAGCTCAGAGTCAGACCTTATCCTGGATTTACTTTAGTGTGTATTTTTATAGTACAGTCACTTGGAGACATGGAACATGCAATTCTTATTCATGCTTTATGAATTGCTTAACTTCACTAATCTGTGAAGCGAAGTGTACTTATTGGCAAAGCCTTTAGTTTGTGAACCTATTCCTGTTGACACTAGTTAAGGTTTGGATATGAGGTGTCCCCCTAAAGCTCTTGTGTTAATGTAGAAATATTAGAGATGAAATGATTCAATTATGAGAGATATGACCTAATCAGTCCATCCTACTTTGAAAGGATTAATTAGGTAGTAACCAAAGGCAACTGGGGCATGGCTGCAGGAAGTGGTGGGTCACTGTGGGAATGCTCTGGAAGGTTTCATCTTCCCTTTGATTCCTTAATCTCCCTCCCTTCTCTTCCCCCTCCCCGCCCTTTCTCTGCTTCCTGCCTTCCATGAGCTGAGCACCTTTCCTCTGCTGTACCCTTCCACCATGATGTTCTACCTCATCTTGGGCCCAGAGCAATGGAGCCAGCCAACCACGGACTGACCCTCTGAAACTGTGAGCCAAAATAAACTTATACTCCTCTAAGTTGTTCTTGTTAGGTACTTTGGTCACAGTTATGGAAAGCTGAAGGACACAACACAAGTTGTACTTTCATTTTATTCTTCTAATGGTACCATACCTACTCTTCTTTCTCTTTTAACATATATTTTTCTTCTTTCTCCCCTTCCATTCTCCTCTTTTCCTTTTCCTCTGCCTTCTCCTTTTTTCTCTCTTGACCTGCCACCCCCCATGCTTTACGGCAGTAGTAAAAGTTGTAGCACTAGAAGCACAGGAGATCAGTGATGAAGGGTTCAATAACACCTTTTTTGGAATCAAAGTGCTACCTGGTATAACCTCACAATCAAAATGTCTTAAATATTCACTTATAGTAAGAGACAACTGAATTGGGATCTTAGTATTCCAACCCACTTCTGCATTATCTTTCAAAATTATTTGATAGCAAGAGTTCATTATCATGAGAAGCATATATAAAGCATATGTCCCCCATTCAGCAATTGCAAATGATAGGAAAAGATTGTTCAATATCCATTTTTGTCCAGATATATCCTCAATACAATATACCAAAATGGCCAACCTAAGTATGAATCTAAACTAGATCCTTTTGGAGATTCTACAGTTATTAATTTGTCTGAGATCAACTTATTGCTAATCAACAAAGCAATATCAGATGATAATGTCATTTTTTTAAACCTTTTATAACCCAAACTCTAATATTGATATTAAGAGCCAAAGCAGTCATGGTCCAATTGCACAATTCAGTAACTTTTGCTGTTGTCAGCTATACCTTCTCAGCAAGGTATTTATAACTACATTTCCCTTTTAAGTGTTCCTCAAAAAAATCTTTTCTATGTAATAGGTCTTACTCATTCACATTGCTTTCATTTTAATTTAAGAACATAAGGAGAAATATTTAATTATTAGTGAAAATACACAAACTTAGGCAATAACAGGCAATGAATCAAACTTAAATTTTATGTATGGTAGGCAGGATATTATTTTAGCTGCATGGAACACAGTCCCCAAACAGTAGTGATTTAAATAAAATGGAGCTCTTATATCGTCACATAATAGTGTACGTTTAAGGCTATAGTACATCCGGGCATGGTGGAGCACACCTGTAATCCCAGCAATTTGGGAAGCTGAGACAGAAGAATCGTGAGTTCAAAGCCAGTCTTAGCAATGGCAAGGTGCTAAGCAACTCAGTGAGACCCTGTTTCTACATGAAACACAAAACAGGGCTGGGGATATGGCTCATTGGTCAAGTATCCCTAAGTTCAATCCTTGGTACCAAAAAAAAAAAAAAAAAAAAGGCTGTAGTACATGTGGTTATTTAAGTGCCTTATTGTTTTGCATTTCTTGGTACATCATTCTCATATACTGGTCCAGAATATCTGGCCATCAGTTTGTATTGCAAACAACATAATAGAGGCAAGGTATCAGAAATGTATGCACCACCTTTTTGGATAGGAATTAGAAATTGTACACTCAACTTCTGCAAACAATCTCTTCTTTAGAATTTAGTCTCATAACCATACCTCCTGAGAAGGCAGGAGAGCTAGTAAATGTGCCTGGTTAGTCACTTGACAACTGAAAACATTTGATTCCATTCCTATGAGGACAAAGTGGCAAATAGATACTGGGAGACTTCTGCCAATACCTGTTCATTGTTATTCTCACTAGAAAAATCATTTGTATGTATGTCTAATTTCCAAAATTCAAAGGAGATGTACAGGAATATGAGAGAAAGGCATGACTTGAAAATCTGTAATGCTCTGTAAGATGGAGACTTGCTTCATTAAGTGCTAAGACATCCACTTCTCATTGGTACCCTTATGATTAACTGCTCAGGAATCATTGACCAACCAACCAATTATGTGGTGTATGTCAGAAAACCACCATTTTGTTTTGTCCCTCAAATCTGTCATTTCTATTTTTTCTACTCACTATTTTCAGGGAGAAGTATTTTGTTGTCATTGTTCTTAATGACTTGCACAGAAGGGAGCATCTTCAAGACTGTTTCATCTTCAAGAGGCATTAACCATTCAAGTGGTTATTGTGGTCTTTTTGTTGCCTTACTGGAAATTTTCATTTATTTTCCTTCTTCCAGTTTCCCTATTCTTTCTCTCTCCCTCTCCCTAACACACACACACACACACACACACACACACACACACACACACACACACACACCTATAGTTGCTAATTATGTTATAATTTTCATTGTTATATTTTCAAATGAATTTGCATAGTAAAAAATAGAATCATTCGTACTTCCATAAGATAGGTATGAGTCCCAGAGTTGTGCACAAATGAAATATTAGTCAATTTAGTCCATTGCCATCCTCTTCCATGCATGCTTAGTAACCCTAAATATCATTTTTAGTCTATTTGCTATAGGATGATGAGGTATGAGGAATAGCTTAGGAGATGTCCATATTTATAAATTCCTTAAACTTAAATAAACACAAGTCTATAAATTAGAAATATCAGTTAGCAATATATGCCATAGAAAAAATATCCAGGCTAAACCACAGCTCTAATTTATGCACTCCAAAATAAAGAGAAAGAACTCCAAGCACTTTGAACTTCTAAGGAGAGCCAATCACAACTAGTACTTGATTTCATACTTGAAATGGTACTAAAGGTTCCCCTTCTTTGTAATGCCTGTTAGGAAAGTTGCTATCATGTATTATGCATTTTTCAGAGAAACTAGGCATGAATCAAAGAAGTACAGATTTTGAACATTTCTTCATATATTTGTTGATTGATTGTATATCTTCTGAGAAGTTTCTATTCAGCTCCTTAGTCATTTATTTATTGAGTTGTTTTTTTGGTGTTGAGTTTTTTGAGTTCTTCATATATCCTGGAGATTAGTGCTCTGATGTGCAAGTGGCAAAAATTTGCTCCCAGAATATAGGTTCTCTGTTCATCTCATTGATTATTTCTTTTGCTGAGAAGAAGCTTTTTAGTTTGAATCTATCCCATTTATTGATTCTTGCTTTTACTTCTTGCGCTTTAGGAGTCTCGTTAAGGAAGTGTGGGCCTAATCAAACGTGATAGAGATTTGGGCCTACTTTTTCCTCTATTAAGCGTAGGGTCTCTGGTCTAATTCCTAGGTCCTTAATCCACTTTAAGTTTTGTACAAGGTAAGAGATAGGGGTTTAGTTTCATTTTGCTGCATTTGGATTTCCAGTTTTCCTAGCATCATTTGTTGAAGAGACTATCTTTTCTCCAGTGTATGTATTTGGCACCTTTGTCTAGTATGAGATAACTGTATGTATGTGCATTAGTCTCTATGTCTTCTATTCTGTACCATTGGTCCTCATGTCTATTTTGGTGCCAGTACCATGCCATTTTTGTTACTATAGCTGAAATGTTCAACATCTCTAGCAATTAGAGAAATGCAAATCAAAACTACTCTCAGATTTCCTCTCACCCCAGTCAGAATGGCAGTTATCCAAAATACAAGCAACAATAAGTGCTGGCAAGAATGTGGTGAAAAAGGCACATTCACATGTTGTTGGTGAGACTGCAAACTGGTGCAGCCACTCTGGAAAGTAATATGGAGACTCATTAGAAAACTTGGAATGGAACCACCATTTGACCCAGCTATCCCACTTCTCGGCCTATACTCAAAAGACTTAAAATCAGCATACTACAGTAACACAGCCAATTCAATGTTTATAGCAGCACAGTTCACAATTGCTAAACTGTGGAAGCAACCTATATGCCCTTCAATAGATGAATGAATAACGATACACACAATGGAATATTACTCAGCAATAAAAGATAATAAAATTATGGCATTTGCAGGTAAATGGATGGAATTAGAGAACATCATGCTAAGTGAAGTAAGCCAATCCCAAAAATCCAAAAGCCGAATGTTTTCTCTGATGAGTGGATGCTGATACGTAAGGGGGGTGGGGGTGAGGAGCATGGGAGAAATGGAGGAACTTTGGATGGGACAGGGGGAGGTGGGGGAGGCAAGGGGGAATGGGAGTAGCAAAAATGGTGAAATGAGATGGACATCACTACCCTAGGTACATGTATGAAGACACAAATGGTGTGACTATATTCTTTGCAACCAGAGATATGGAAAATTGAGCTCTATATATGTACTATGGCTTGAAATGCATTCTTCTGTTTTAAAAATAAATTTAAAAATAAATAAATAAAATTTAAAAAGTACAGATATTTTTCAATATCAAAATCACAGTTAGGTTTCTAGACTTCCAAACTGTAATTTATTCAAACAATATCTATTTGAAATGTTTTTAGTATGTTCAAGAAAAAATATCAGCTTCTCAAAGTCCAATTTTCCCATAAAAGTATGGTTCACAAATACATGACTCATTTTTCCAACTTCTAAAATTCTTAAGTGATTTACCATATCTACTACCAACAGGCTAAGGCACGGGTCTTCAAACCTTAAGTTCAGTGATTGGATTTTTTAAGGACAGAACGTGAGTCAGGGATTCAAGTGCACATGAATTAATGTGAAGCAGGCTTCAAAGGAGTTAAGCATATGGGAACAAGCATGTGGTAAGGTAAAATCTAGCTTTGATTTGATCTGTAGAGGACTCTGGACTCTTATAATTATTACTCTATAGATCAAGAAACCAGTTTGAAGGTTCTAACAATGCCAAGTATAACTCAGTGGTACTCTGGACAACCAGAGAAATGATTGGGTCCACATCATTGAATGGGTCCACATATCCAGTAGACTTGTAGAGAGCCAGACCTGTGTAATATGTCTTACCTGACTCATCTGTGCCTGCTCCATCAGAGAATCCCTGATGATGGGGCTTTGAGTCCCTTGGTATCAGTGTCAACTTAGACTCCATTCAAAAGCCTTAAGTAGCCCTTTCCTCTGTGTATAGTTTCCAAAGTAAACAGTTGTAGATTTTGGGGGAAGGATGGAGTGAATCTTTTCTGTATACACTTTCCTTGTTTTTGTATAGTTCTTCTTTATGAGTCTTGGCCTATTCTTCAGTGAATAATTTGTGGATCTGGAATCATACCCAAAGTACAGTGACTTTTCATTGGGGAAGCTGACCACAGCTTCTTTCTCCAACCTCTACTTAAACTCCTTTGATTATAAACATTAAGCAATAGTCTCATTGACTGTCCATCTATCTTTTCCCTAAAAATAACTTGCAGATATTATTCCAAACTTTATATCTATGATGGTAATAATACTTACTTTATTTTAGATATTTAAGGGTTGCAAAACAGTCTCTGCTGTTATAGGGCCCTAGCATCTACTACCATGAATTCTGGCCTACAGATTAGCTGATCTCCTTGATGCCAGTGCCTGTCACTAGCACAGTATGTATTGCTTTAGTAAATGGAGTACCACCTCATGCCATCCTCAGGTCCACAGTCGGCTGCTGGGGTTTCTATTCTTGTGTGGTACACCATCACGTGACACATGCTGCCTGAGATTTTTTTATTCCATCCACTACTATCTGCCATAGTATGAGCTTTCATACACTGTATTAAAACTAGACTCTTATGGCCTTTTCAGGGTCAGTCCTTGGGCACAGGAGAGGTTTCCCATATTGACAAACTCTTCCTTAGATCTGTATATGCTGCCCACATTAACCTGGCACATTCAGGAATGGTATCCTCAAGGGCAGTGGCTGTTTCTAAGTTACTTAAGACATTTTTACTCAATCAGCATTAAGTAAGCATCTAGTACTTGAGACTATCATTCTAAGTAAAGTTCTTATACCTTATAAGGTAGCATCAAATAAAAATCTGTTCTGATGTGAGGTCTTTATTGGTGTATCCTCAAAAGACTATTCTGAGATTTATTCCAGATTCAAAATTCATGTTTGGTTTTTTTTATTGCCACAAATCCAGAACCCTATATTCAATCTCTAAGTTTAGCACATTAGACCTTATGTTTCTATTTATAAATGCAGCAAATTTAAACAACTACTTTCAAAGGAATTTTGGATAATAATTGACTCTTTTTATGAATTTTACTAGACTTTCAACTATTTCAACTACATTGGTAAATTTAATTATATGAATTCCTATTGTCAATGACTTTATCTGACTTAGTAAACAAAACCTTCTAGGTTATAGGACTAATTATTCTTATAAATTCAACCAACCTTATAAAGACTGTGAATGTGAAGTAATCTTAAATATTTCAAAACTATGCACAGACTTTGCAAGATTTTAACTTAATATTTTGAGACTACATTGACTGCTCACTCATATACTTGAAATTGGACTTATAAGCTTATCACACTAATACATCAAATTCTGTTAAAGTTTACAAATACATGAAATGACAAATGTTTGATATACATCTTTCTAAAATCAAAATAGTAATACTAATGTTTACTTTCTTAATTTTTTAACTTTAAATATACTGGAGCTGAAACACATATAACCATTAAGGAAGAAAATTATCATCTTGGTCAACTAATATCTTGGTTAAGTAATATCTTGAGCTTAAGATACAGTTGTCAACTTCCAGAGAGATTTGTCTCCAAGCCTTGACAATCAAGCTGAGTTCTTTTCAATATTCACTATATTGGCTTCAATCTTCCAAATTATTTAGTCTTTAAGCTTACATACCCTTTTTATTAATTTCAAATATCATCTAAAATTTTTTGAGCTTTGCCTTTTGTGGGTATTTAAAAAGCTCTCAATATCTTCCTGCCTAACTCTAAAATTCTTTGAGTTCAATAGAATTCTAAGTTATATATATGTTTATTTTCTTTTAAGTTAAAGACTTTGAGTCTAGAAATCCTACAGTCCTCTGTGTTCTTAAGTCCACACAATTTTTTGTATATTTAAAATAATTTTCACTTAATTTTGGATATTTTGTTTAGTTTCACTTGACTGTGGACACAATTTACAAAGTCCTTCTGTGGACAAAGATTATAATGAACCATGTCATACTCAGAAAGCAGTCATTCTTTTGATCTTTTGAAAATCTTGCCCCTACAAAATTTTCCAACCATCAATCTATTTATTTAGCCACTGAACATTTACAAAATCCCCCACTGCCAGGGAATGTCTTTTCCCAGGAAGAAATCAAGTAGTGGAGAATTTATTGCCTCTTGTTGAAGATGCACATGTCATAAAAGAAACAGACCTGTTCTCTCATCTACACAATGAGAATAACAAAAAATATAGAATTCTGCACAAGGCTGAGCACATAGTCAATCTTGAATAAATAATAGGGCAGGTGCACCAGAGTGCTTCAGACAGCACTGGACACTGTGTAAAAAATGGGCATGAGGAGAACCTCATCTTTTAATGAACACCCAGGAACATGTGTTAGGTCATTGTTATTTGTTTGGTAATGGGGATGAATGTGAAACATTGCAGATTCAGTCTCAGAATTTTTTTAAAAGGCAGTGGAACTTGGAGCATCATGAAATTCAGCTGTAGACTGAAACCAAAGCAAAGGGTTTATTAACAAATATTCATTGAGGATCTACTACTCATCCATAACTCACCACTATTCTAGATGCTGAGCATGCAGGAATGGACACAACAGACAAAATCTTTGCTGTCATGGAATTTCATTCTGGTAGCTACAGTCTCCAGACAACTAGGGTAGAAGACAGAAAAAAAAGAATTTTTAAAATTTTGTAAAATGTGCAAAGGGAGTTCCTCATGCCTAGCATAATTCCCTACATGGGAGGAATCATGAGTGGCCATATGTTCTTGCTGTGACTATGAACCATCTGAGAGCATCCTGTGTTGTTTATTATTTTCTCTTTATAAAAATCCTAACTAATTTCTACATATTTCCCATTGACAAAAGTGTGTAAGAGTTTGTTTTGGTGCCTTTCCATTATTTATCACAAAAAACACAGGGCAGTATCTAATATGAATGAAAAAATTAATTAGGCTACATAACACAAATTGTTAGTACAATATAACCTGCATTCATGTGTCCATACAATAAAACTCTATTTCAAAATATGCTACATTTGAGGCATCTTGAACTGATTTCATTGATTTTTATACAGTTTAAAACTTCTAGGTGAATGACTGAAGTCACCTGATGAGAGATGACTTCATTTGAATTAGGATTTATTTAATTATTTAATGCATGCTGAGGGATTTATCATAGTGGATTAAGAGTGTCATAGTCTGCTTTGGACCCTTCCATGTGGTCTTCAGTTGATTTCATCGATAGATAGAATGCTGTGTGGTTCTTACTAGCACAATGTGCCAGTATTTGTAGCTGAGCCCTAGCTGTTCCAGAGTTTTTATCTCTTTGTTTTCCTAGAGAATTCACACAATTCATATGTTATGAATGCCACTTATATTTCTTTTTTTAAATTTCTGTGATTTATAGGGATTTAATCTCATTGCCTGTTGCCTGTTCTTAGATGATTTTAAATTTTAAATTTATTTAGTAAAGTTTTATTACAAAGTTTTATCATGAACTCCACATGCAAGGTTTTTCCTGCCACATCAGAGCTGAAAAATTTCTAAACTTACAGTGTTAACAGCAGTATTATACATCTGCCATGGAAACAGGCAGTTTTAATTTGTGCAGTTTAAATCCCATAAGTGAATCAAATTGATGTGGTCTTGGGAGAAATAGCTCATGAATGTTCATGACAGTATTATTCAGAATCTCCAAAAACTGAGAATAGCATAAATGCTCATCAACAGGTGAACAGAAAGACAAAATACTCTATATGCAGATGTCACACACTGCTTGACAATGATGGAAAGGAATGAATTACTGATATGCACAATGCCATATGAACTGCAAAACATATTTCATGTGAAAGAAGTGAGAGAACAGTAGATACATACCCGTGACCCCATCTATATAACATTCAAAACTAATGATAATGACACAAAGCCAATTAGAGATTAAATCCTGGGGCATGTGGTTACCTGGGAATCAAAGAGAGATCAACTGCAAAGGATCCTGAGGAGGGCATCGCTGTACTTTGATTATAGTGATGGTTTGGAGGATGTATACAATTCACAAGACTCGCCCGATTTTACACACAAAATGAATACATTCATTGCATAAAATTATTCCTCAATAAAATTAATAAGAAAAATATTTTTTGGTAGAGTGGGAAAAAGAAAAATAGCATATAAAGTAAAAATAATCTAATTTAACATTAGAATTATCTTCAATGCTATATTCTCAACTCTAATAGTACTTCTTCAAAATGATGAAAGGAATTTTACCTTTAATCTAGAAGAAGTCCTATTTAAATGCTTCTCTCACTTTTAATGTGTGCGTGTGCATGTGCATACACATGCATTTGGTATTTTCAATTTCAGTCGCAAAGAAGGACATTTCTGCTATCCTCTTTATAGTTCTAAAACCAAGAAGAGGTTTGAGCTAAATGCAAATATATGAATGTAGTATTTTGGCATTTTCCTTAATTTCCAATTTTTGAGTCATACATCTGGTTTCTGTGGTGCTTAAAGATATAAATTATGCTCTCTGGGAAGAGAGAGCAAACAATCCAAGATTTCCCCATAGCCTGGTGCACTGCCAACCATCCAGGGCAACCCTCTCCCACTGGCCAGAGTCTGAAATAATCACTGCAGGATTTGGCCAACTAACACAGGGTTAGTAAAGATAAAGTTAACAGTTTGATTGACAGCTCTTTAGAAAACAAATATTAATTACATATGGAAATCAAAGGTACTTATCAGGGTCTAGAGCTGACCATGGGTCACTTCCTCAGCAGAGAATAGAAGACAGACTCAGATTGTCTTCTGGTTGCTTTGCCAAGGGTAAATTCTATACATAGAAGAATTTTGCAGCTCTCATAGAAAAAGAAATGTTCTGGAGGGCAGAGTTATACCTGTGCAGTAAAAACCTTCCTACAGTTGACATGTACAAGTTATTCGTAACAAACATACTAACTCTCTTCTGGGTTAAAAGGATTAAATATCTCCTCATTAAGAGATGTGTTATTTGAATTACTGGCCTGCTTTGACCAACCATAAGGAGAAAATCCACTCTGTGTTCTTTCTGCTTGGTGCTCTTGATGGCGGATTCATCTAAGATACTTCTGTGACTTGCTCTCTTGCCTCCATTAGGTCCTTGTTAAAATGTGAACTCAGCAAACACTTATGAACTTTTGTTTAAAATTGAGCCATACCAAAACCCACCCAACTGCCCCCCATATACATCCTATACTCATTATGATTTGTGTTTGTTTTATGATTTTGTCCATAATATAAAAAATTTTATATTTTACTGATTTATTCATTTTCTGTCTTTGTTTCTCCTTCCATCAACTTTCATAGGTTTCTTTTCTTTTTAATTTCTGTGTTCTTGAAGTTTAGAAGAATTTTTGATACATAGTGAACACTAATTAAATACTGAAGGACAGATCAATGAATGAATGAATAACTGTGAACTATCCTCAGAGAGGAAGATCCAATATATAGATTGGGGTCCAGTTCATTAAAATACTGTTAAAAAATAGGCAGAAAGAGTTTTCCTTAATTTCTACAGGAAATCTTCCATGAACCTGAATGAACAGAGCATCTAGATTTCCATACTCCAATATCTGGAAAAAAAATTTTCCAAACTATTCCAAGAATTGTTCCATGAGATCTTGATATGTGTTTTTTACTAAAAACACCTTTGAGTATGCTATTCAGCTCTCTGTTGGTTTAGTGTCACAAAATATTTAAGACAAACATTGTGAAGCAGGAAAGGCTGATTTGGGTCAACAGTTTCAGAGGTTTCAGTCCCTGTTCATTTTGCCACATTGCTTTGGATGTGGGCAGCACAACATATCATGGTAGGAAAGCACAGGCAAGAATGTTCACCTCATAGGAGCCAGGAAGCAAGGACAGTGAGCGGGGAGACCAGTTTCCCAACATTCCCTTGAAAGACACACTCACAATGACCTAACGTCTTTCCCTCTGAGTCTCCACCACTGAAAGGCTTCATCTCCTAGTGGAGTCACAAACCTTTAACGCATGGACCTTTGGGAGACATTTACTACCCACACCATAGCAATAGATAAATACATCTCAGAGTATGTATTATGTTTACTTTCTAGAGAAACATAAATCACACTGTTTAAATGAAAAGCTCTGAGAAATCCTGCAATAAAATCAAATTTAAAGAAGCACTTCAACAAATTAGTTTTAATCTTATTTAGCACACTTTCCCGAATCTATTTGGCCACAGTACTTCCTTGCACTTTGAAACATCTGTTAACATTCCATCAATCAGTAGCATTCAGCTGAGTACAGCTGAGGAAATTCCAGCATATTCCAGCTATTCTTTATCTATGAAGAAATTGAAAAATGACAGTGGTCATTAAGAGTTCAGAAGGAATAACACCAACATACCTTTTCAATTTTGAAAAGGATTGCTAAAGAATTAAATTGGGCCAAACAAGAACAGAATCATAATAATGAAAGAGGACAAATATTTCACAGAAGCAGTATGAGCTATGAATTTATACTTAAGATTTAACAATAAAATTATATAGACCTAGGGCCAAGTCCTTATAATCAATGACTAATTTTTTTTAAGTTTAGTGAAGATTTTAGAAAGGATCTTGAAATTAAATATATAACAAAAATAAAATGAATTATACATAGGTAAGAATTTAGAAAATGATGAAAGTATACTTATGAATAGTGAATAGATACTTTATTTAATTTTGGGACAATTAACCTTTCATTTGGTGTGGTAGAGATGCTTCCTAGACACACAAATATTGATTATTGGCTAATTGTTTTTAAATTTAACAAAAAAATAAAATCATGCCAAGGTGAATAAGAAATAAAGGAAAAGTCTGACAATTTGGGGCTAAAGTCTTTCTAAACAGAATATTGTGGTCAGAAGACTAATATATAAAAATACACATCTTTTTTACTTAAATATTATACATGAAAAAAATCGTCAAAATATTTTAAAGAGAAATAGCAATCTTTAAAGGTAGTTGCAGTAAATATAGCAAAGGGTTATGTCTTTAACTTAGAAATTTTATAGTGTACTAAAAGTGAAGGCACTAACTGTCAATGTCATGACTTTCTTCACAAAACAGAATCACAAGTAAATACTGAACTTTTGGGGGGAAAAAAGGCTGGAATTCTTTTAATTAGCATCTATCCTTTATCAAAATCAACAAGATCTGTAATTGTTATAATTAACAAATATTCGAAGGAAATAGGCACAAAGCACCTCTTCCCAGATCAGAGTTGGAATTCTTCTTTCACCCCTACAATTCCACTCACAGAAATTGATTTGAAAGTAAGAACTGAATACACAACATATATATATTCAATAGTCTTTTATCTCTTAAGGGTAAATAATTATTAATAATTAAAATATGGGCAAATTTATAGTATAATTTAAAAAAATACATGGGCTTAGTAATTAGGATCCAACAGTCCTGAAGGCAGAGATGTTAGGCAGTGTGTTGACCTCTTTAAGCACTGGCATTTCATGTGATTAAAGAGCTCCTGATAACAGATATCACCTAAAGTGCTACAAGAGTAAATTAGTCAATGTAGGAAAGGTGCTTTTCCCATTGCTGGAACATAGCAGATTTGTAGATGCATGTACACACACACACACACACACACACACATACACACACGCTAATATATAGTCTCTATGGAATAATATGTAACTCCTCAAATAAAGAATGTAAACCATGCTTTGACCTAAAAAATGTTCATGATATATTGGTTTAAAAATATTCCTTTATTTATATGGGTTATGTCATATTTGCATTATATGCCCAGCTGTATATTATATACCACATCATCACAAATACATATCAAACTATTAGCAATCATTATTTGAGGAAGCAGGGATTTAATAGGTCAGGCAGAAAAGCTAGATATAGAGAGGAGACTTTCATTTTCTACTTCATATTTTCTATACTGTTGAAACACTTTGCAATATGCGTGTGCTGCTTTGAATTATGCTCTGTTCTAAACAAGTCCATCTGAAAAACCAACAACAATCAATTCTTTCCACTTGGAGAGAATATCAAAGACAAGTATGTCTACCTTGTGCATCTTCATATAACACTTTGCATTTCCCTATGAATGCAGAACATATTACTGATGTTGATCAAGATCTTCTCCATTTCAGATTAATTTTTTAGAATCAGCCCTATACTTAAAGTTAGGTATAACTGAGATTCATAGATTCCCATCTACAAATCTTTATATCAAGAAAACAACTTCTAATAAATTATTTCTCAATCCTGGAATCTAGATTCCCCATGACTTAATTAATGCTATTTAGTACTATTACAGGATTAAAATAAGATTTAATAATGAACCCAAGAGTTGTCATTTTAAAATCTTTTTAAAAAATTCATCTTGATTTGAAATTGAAGTGAGATACTGAGTTAAAACACAAAGAGCAAGCTTATTTTGGAGCTAGAGGTTAATCCCAGGATTATGCATTTTAATAGTTCTGAATGCAATTTCATTATTTCAAGGGAATGCCTTAACTGTTTTTACCATGTTTGCTTAAACAAGTTCTCACTGCAGCAATTCAATGAAATTTTATTACAGTCTACCTGGTGAGTCTCCTGCCAGGTCTGAAAAACTAGTGGAGACTCATCGATGTTCATTTTAAACTGGAATGCAACTCTAAGAGAATCTGCACCAATGATGAAGATGGAGAAAGAACAGATTGCACAAAGACACCTGGTGATTTTATTTCACTGAAAATAGCAAAAAAAAAAAAAAAGGGAAAAAAAACCCTAGCTCTGTGAAAACATTTCTGCAGGTAACTTTCTAGCTGAAAAGAGTTCACCCTTCCTTCAAGAATATGAATTTACTCTGGAGCTAGACCAGTGTTTCTGGAGTTCATAAAATCAGAAATCTGATGTTTTCAGAATCACCTTTTTTTTCCAATAAAAATCTTAAAAATTTCTCTGATGGACTTATTTAGAACAGAGCATAATTCAAAGCAAATACTGTATTAGAAATGTATCATAGAAATATTTTTGAATTAAAAATTACTACTTCCTATCTGAATAAATAACCTATTATAATTTATTTTAAAAGATAACTAATCAGAAGGTACTAAATTAAGATAATGGGTTTAGAGTTCCTGTAGTTCACCTTATACAATTTTGTTAGTCACTAAGCTTTCCTACTTCGATATCTATTTTTCTAAATATGCATATTTGATCAAAATACTCTATATAGTAGTCTTGGTGATGATAGTCAAAATGTAAACCAAATCTTCTCACCAAGTGTGTGATGACCTCTCCAACCCAAACAGTGAGCATCTCATACATGGTCTTTTGCAATAGTCCTTGATACTTCCCTTCCCTCCTTAGTACTGGCTTCCCATGGTCTATTTCCACAGTGATCATATTAAAGTTCAGATCTCATCATGGTACACTCTCCCCTGCACAAATAACTTCCCCTTCATTTCCAGGCACACTTAAAAATAATCCAAAGATCACAGATAGACTGTATGATTTGGCCAATCTATTTCTCTCTCTTTCCCTTGCAATGCTTTGGATGCACAGCTCTTCATTGTGGTCCTGAAATATTTCCTTTACACTCTTTCTTACATAGATAATTCAGCCCACAAATAGATCCACTTCTTACCAGCTCTCCTCACTTCGTCCTCTACTTAACTACCACCTCAACAGAGTCCTCTTCTGACCATTCTATATAAATTACCATTCTTATTTCATTACCATCTGATGGTATGTTATATGCTAGTCCTGGATTCGTGATGGTTTGTCTTATGATTTTGGAACTTCACAAGTGCAAAACTAATGGATATACAAAACTTGTACTTATAATTTTTAATTTTAGTCTTATCCTGGACTAGCAATATTCTCTATGATACTCTCTCATGATGCCGGGCAGGTGGAGAAGCCACAGATCCTAGCTGGTCCTGTGATCATGAAGGCAGACCACTGATATTCTACAATGTGCTGTGTTGCTAAGCTATGATACACAGTAGTTTACATGCATTAAATGCATTTTTGACTTAGTGATATTTTCAACTTGTGACGAGTTTCTCAGGATACATTTCTATCACAAGTCAAGGAGCATTCGTTTTGTTTTAGGGTCTGTTTGTTTTGTCTTATCGCATTTTTTGACTATGATTATTTCTCACAACAGGAATAAAAATTCCATGAAGTGTAAGTTTTGTCTACCAGACTATAACAAAATAGTTTGTAATAAATGAATCAAGATTTGAAAAAATAATGTTATTTCATTTTATAGAATATATGACCCTAATATCTTAATATAATCCACAAACTTTGATGTCCAAAATATGACCAATAGATTACTTTTATAACTTTTTCATATTCTTAAATTATGAAGCTCAGTGTTGAATTGAATTTTGCTCTTTTGAATTGAATTTTGGCTTTTTTTTTTGGTAGCGGGGATTGAACTTGGGCACTCAACCACTGAGCTGCATCCCCAGCCCTATTTTGTATTTTATGTAGAGACAGGGTCTCACTGAGTTGCTTAGTGCCTCATCATTGCTGAGGATGGCTTTGAACTCTGATTCTCCTGTCTCAACCTCCCAAAGTGCTGGGATTACAGGCGTGTGCCACCGCACCTGGCCAGTGTTGGCCTTTTGAAACCATCGTCTTTAACTTTCATGTTTAATGGGATAATATTTGATGGATTTTCTGAAAAATCTTACTTTCTGAATAATTCTCATTGTCTTATAAATATTCTGCCTATTTAGGTAGCATCAGCATATTCCAGGGTTACAGCTCATAGAAATAATAATATAGGAAAAGAGCAAAATTCATTTTAACTTTTAAATCTTGGGATTCTGGTTCTCATTTTTCAAAATTCTTTGGCCCTGAAACTCTTAGGCCCTGGCATAATAATCATCTTTTCAAACTGATTTGGGTATTTTTAGGATGATATAAAAGCAAATGTTTTCAGCCTCACAGTGGTTAAAGTTTCTGAAGAAATGAAAAGGGAGAAGGGAAGGAGCTGAAGGGAGAGGTTGAGATTAGATCCAAGGTAAACTCTGGTGACTAGTGCCAGAAGGGGCTCTGGGCCCAGTCCCACCTGTGGGCGAACATTATGGTGGGGTGAAAAGCAAAACCATACACTCTGGGATACGTCTGAGTATCCTAGAATTTGAGTCACTTATGTGACTTAACATAAATGTCACTTAACATGAGTCACTTATTCTGGAATACACCCAGACAGGCACAGTGATGCACGCCTGTAATCCCAGCACTTTGGGAGGCTAAGACTGCAGAATTGTGAGTTCAAAGCCAGCTTCAGCAAAAGCAAGGCATTAAGCAACTCAGAGAGACTCTGTCTCTAAATAAAACACAAAATAGGGGTGGGGATGTGGCTCAGTGGTCAAGTACCCCTGAGTTCAATCTCCAATACCAAAAACAAAACAAAACAAAACAAAAAAAAAGAATACACCCAGGTGAATGGCATATATTTTTGAAAACTCTACCACAAAGAATAAAGGGACCTCACAGAGGTGCCACATGATCACATGATATAATGTGGCAGAGAACACATTAAACAGATGCAGGTTTTCCCATGTGCTCCAGTGGTACAATAGTGCACCTGTGCCTCCAGAGGTGAAGTGTTTTCATTTGGGTAAATAATAAATGTTAATTTTAATAGAATCAAAATTATCAATATTTCCTGATGTATTTGGTTCTTTTTGAAATCTATTTTAAAATCCTTTTCTAATCCAAGCCTGTAAGATATTTTTCTGTTTTCTTCTGAAGGCAATCTTGTTCTCCTTTGCACATTGCCTTCAGGCAATGTAGGACCGCCAACCAGAGTGGAGCCCAGGCCCAGGCCTAGGCCTAGGACTTCCCACCACAAGGAGGATCTTGTCCATATGCCACAGTGCTACATCTCCAAACAGTCCTCCCAAAGTCATTGCATGGCCTGCCCATTCAGCTCCATCTCTAAATGTGGTCACCTCCATCTTGGGAAACCTCCACCACCATCTTGGGTTACCTCTGCTGCTGTCATCACCATCTTTAGTTGTGGCTACTTCTATGTTGGGACACTGGCTGGGGACTAGAAGCCCAACACCAAAGTACTTACAGATTTGATAATACTGCTGCAACCAACTAGGGATGTGGCCGTTTCCAACTAAGGACAACAGCTGGGACCTGGAATACCATCACCAAGGTCCTTTCAAGGTTGGTTACATCAGAGGTATCCCTAATAGGTGTGCTAATAGACACCACCTTGTTGCAGAGGCAGAGAGAGTCTTGCATGGGGTTGCCTCTTTCTCTCTTTCCCCGTGTTAATAGCCAACTTCTTTTGATTCATCTTTCACTCTTCCTATGATCATTTAATGCCTTTTTATTTACACCTCCTACTTCATAAACATCACACCCTACAACCTCCAGTTCTCTCTTTGTACATCAGTAGAAACTGTAGACTCTTTTGCAAACCTACTGATTATATTGCAGATAATAATTGAACACATCATTTCTGTTTATTGCAACAAAACTGTAGTTGTATAAACAGGAACTATTTGGTTTAAAGCTGTGTATCATTTGCAATGGGTGCTGTTAATATTGGTCTCCCCCCTTAAAGGCGAGACATGGGAAACCTGCAGGTACACTATAAGATTATAGGGTAGAAACTGTAATAATTTGGATCTAGGATCTGCACTGCTAGAAAGGAAGACACACAGAAAGCATGGAAAGACAAGGGAATTAAGTGCCCCAAACAAACCAAGATACTGTAATTATAGAATGCTTTGACAGCATAGTTGATGAAATATCAGAAAAGGAGTTCAGAATGTACATAATTAAAATGATCTGTGAATTAAAGAATAACGTAAGTGAGCGAAAACAGGCAAAAATTGATCACTCCAACAAAGAGACAAGAGATCAAATAGTTAGAAAAAGATTAAGAGATAGAGATTCTGAAAAAAAAAAAAAGCAGAAATCCTTGAAATGAAGGAAACAATAAACCTGATAAAAAAATTCAACAGAAGGCATCACCAACAGACTAGATTACCTGGAAGACAGAACCTCAGAAAAAAAAGACAAAATATACACTCTTGAAAATAAAGTTGACCATACATTGAAGATGGTAAGAAACCATGAATAGAAAATCCAAGAATTATGGGATAATATCAAAAGATCAAATTGAAGATTTATCAGAATAGAGGAAGGCACAGAGTTTCAAACCAAAGGAATGCACAATCTCCCCAATGAAATAATATCAGAATATTTTACAAACATGAAGTATGTATTGGAAAATCAAATACAAGAAGCTTACAGGACACCAAATGTAGAAAAATTACAACAGATCTACATAAAGGCACATTATAATGAAAAAGTCTAGCATACAGAAAAGGATAGAATTTTAAAAGCCACAAGAGAAAAGTTTCAGATTACATATGCAGGAAAAACAATTCTGACCTCAGCAGATTTCTCAACACAGACCCTCAAAGCTAGAAGATCTTTGAACAATATTTACCAAGCTCTGAAAGAAAATGGATGACAACCAAGAATCTTATATCCAGGAAAATTAAGCTTCATATTTGATGATGAAATAAAAATCTTTTATGATAAACAAAAGTTAAAAGAATTTACAGTGAGAAAGCCTGCACTAGAGAACATTCTCAGCAAAATATTCCATGAGGAGGAAATAAAAATCAACACTAAAAACCAGCAAAGGAAGAAACTACACTAAATGAAAAGCCAATCAAAGGAGAAACTAAGTCATCTAAAAATCCAAAACCAAATCAAAATGACCAAGAATACAAACCATATTTCAATAATAACCCTGAATGTTAATGGCCTAAACTCATCAATTAAAAGACATAGACTGCCAAATTGGATTTTTAAAAAATATCCAATAATACGCTCCCTTCAAGAGACTCACCTTATTGGAAGAGACATACATAGACTGAAGATGAAAGGATGGGAAATATCATAACCTCATATGGACCACGTAAACAAGCAGTGGTTTCCATCCTCGTATCAGATAAAGTGGATGTCAAACCAAAGTTAGTCAGAAGGGATAAAGAAGGTCATTTCATACTTCTTAAGGGAATCACACATCAACAAGACATAACAATCATAAATATCTATGCCAAAAAAAATGGAGCATCTATGTATATAAAACAAACCCTTCTCAACTACAAGAATCAAATAGATCAGAACACAATAATACTTGGTAACATTACCACAAACAGCTCTCTCACCACTGGATAGATCTTCCTAACAAAAACTAAACAAAGAAACCATAGAATTCAATAAAACAATCAATAATTTAGACTTAACAAATACAGAGAGTATTCCATTCATCGACAAGCAAATATAGTTTCTCAGCAGCACGTGGATTCTTCTCCAAAATAGATCATATGTTATGTCACAAAGCAAGTCTTACTGAATACAAAAAAATAGATACTACCCTGCACAATGGAATAAAATTAGAATCAATGGCTGATCAAAAACTAGAAACTACTCCAACACCTGGAAACTAAATAATATGCTATTGAATGACACATGGATAACACAAGACATCAGGGAAGAGATAAAAAAAAAATTCTTAGAGGTAAATGAAAATTTCTATACAACATATCAAAATCTCTGGGACACCATGAAGGCAGTGCTAAGAGGAAAGTTCATTGCATTAAGCTCATTTATTAAAAGAATAAAAAGTCAACAGATAAGTGACTTGACTCTACATCTCAAAGTCCTAGAAAAAGAAGAACAAACCAACACCAAAAGAAGTAGATGACAGGAAATAATTAAAATTAGGGCTGAAATCAATGAAATTGAAATAAGAGAAACAATTCAAAAAATTGACAAAACAAAAATCTGGTTCTTTGAAAAATTAAACAAAATTGACAAAACCTTATCCACCCTAATGAAAAGAAGAAGAGAAAAAAAGCAAATTACTAAAATTCATTATGAAAAAGGAAATATCATGACAGACAAAACTGAGAAGAAACTAGAAACTATTCTGAAAATCTATACTCCAGGAAAATGAAAATCCTGAACACACCAGCAAATGTCTAGAGGCATATGACCTACCCAAACTGAACCAGGATGTCATACACAACTTAAACAGATCAATTTCAAGCAAGGAAATAGAAGATGCCATCAAGAGCCTGCCAACCAAGAAAAGCCCAGGACCTTATGGATTCTCAGTTGAGATCTATAAGACCTACAAAGAAGAATTAATACCAATACTCCTCAAACTATTTCATGAAATAGAAAAGGAGGGAACCCTTCCAAACTCTTTCTATGAGGCAAATATCACCCTGATATCAAAAGCAGACAGAGACACATCAAAGAAAGAAAATTTCAGACCAATATCCCTGATGAACATAGATGCAAAATTCCTCAATAAAATTTTGGCAAATTTCATACAAAAACATATTAAAAAGATAGTGCACCATGATCAAGTGGGGTTCAATCCAGGGATGCAAGGTTGGTTCAACATACAGAAATCAATTAACATAATCCATCACATCAATAGACTTAAAAATAAGAAGACTTAAGAATCATATGATTTTATCAATTGATGCAGAGAAAGCATTTGACAGAATGCAGCACCCTTTAATGTTCAAAACACAAGAAAAACTAGGGATAGTAGGAACATACCTCAACTTTGTAAAAACTATCTGTGCTAAATCCAAGGCCAACATCATCCTAAATGGAGAAAAATTGGAAGCATCCCCTCTAAAAATGGGAACAAGACAAGGATGCCCTCTTTGACCACTGCTATTCAATATAGTCCTTGAAACATTAGCCAGAGCAATTACACAGATGAAAGAAATTAAAGGAATACAAATAGGAAAAGAACTCAAACTATCATTATTTGCCAACAACATAATTCTATATTTGGAGGATTCAAAAAATTCCACCAGAAAACTTCTAGAATTAATAAAAGAATTCAGCAATGTATCAGGAAATAAAGTCAACACCCATAAATCAACTGCATTTCTATACACCAGTGATGAATCCTCTGAAAGAGAAATTAGAAAAACTACCTATTCGCAATAGCCTCAAAAGAATAAAATAAAATACTTGGGAATCAATTTAACAGAAGAGGTGAAAGACCTCTACAATGAAAACTACAGGACACTAAAGAAAGAAATTACACAAGACCTTAGAAGATGGAAAAATCTCCCATGCTCCTGGATAGGCAGACTCAATATTGTCAAAATGGCCATACTACCCAAAGCGCTATAAAGACTTAATGCACTTCCAATTAAAATCCCAATGTCATTCCTTATAGAAGTAGAAAAGGTAATCATGAAATTCATTTGGAAGAATAAGAGACCCATAGCCAAAGCAATCCTTAGCAAGAAGAGTGAAGCAGGAGGCATCACAATACTATACCTTAAACTATACTATCGAGCTATAGTAACAAAAACAGCATGGTACTGGAACCAAAATTGACATGTAGACCAATGGTACAGAATAGAAGACACAGAGATAAACTCACTCAAATAAAGTTATCTTATACTAGACAAAGGTGCCAAACACATACACTGGAGAGAAGATAGCCTGTTCAACAAATGGTTGTAGGAAAACTGGAAATTCATATGCAGCAAAATGAAACTAAACTCCTATCTCTCACCATGCACAAAATTCAACTCAAAGTGGATCAAGGACCTGGGAATTACACCAGAGACCCTATGCCTAATAGAAGAAAAAGTAGTTCCAAATCTTCATCATGTCAGATTAGGCCCATACTTCCTTAACAAGACTCCTGTAGTGCAAGAAGTAAAATCAAGAATCAATAAATGAGATGGATTCAAACTAAAAAGCTTCTTCTCAGCAAAAGAAACAATCAATGAACTGAATAGACAGACTACCTTCTGGGAACAAATTTTTGCCACATGCACATCTGATAGAGCACTAATCTCCAGGATACATAAATAACTCAAAAAACTTAACAGCAAAAAACAAACAACCCAATCAATAAATGGGCTAAGAAGCTGAACAGATACTTCTCAAAAGAAGATACACAATCAATCAAGAGACTTATGAAAAAATGTTCAACATCTATACCAATTAGAGAAATGCAAATCAAAACTACTCTAAGATTTCATCTCACACCAGTCAGAATGACAGTTATCAAGAATACAAACAACAATAAGTGTTGGCAAGGATGTGGGGGGAAAGGCACACTCATATATGGCTGGTGGCAATGCAAATTGGTACAACCAATCATGAAAGCAGGATGCAGATTCCTTTAAAAACTTGGAATGAAACCACCATTTGACCCAGCTACCTCACTCCTTGGCCTATACCCTAAAGACTTAAAAACATCATACTACAGTAATGCAGCCACTTCAATATTTATAGCAGCTCAATTCACAATATCTAAACTGTGGAACCAATCTAGATGCCCTTTGATAGATTAATGGATAAAGAAAATGTGGTATATATACACAATGGAATATTACTCAGCAATAAAAGAGAATAAAATTTGCAGGTAAATGGATGAAGTTTGAGAATATCATGCTAAGTGAAGTAAGCCAATCCAAAAAAAACCAAATGCCAAATGTTCTCTCTGATAAGTGGATGCTGATCCATAATGGGGGAGAGGACATGGGAAGAATGGAGAAACTTTGGTCAAAGCGGAGGGAGGGGTGAGGGGCCACGGGAACAGTAAAGATGGTGGAACAAGATGGACATCATAGCCCTAGCTTCATGTATAACTGCATATATGATATGATTCTACATCACATACAAACAGAGAAATGAAAAGTTGTGCTCCATTTGTGTACAATGAATCAAAATGCATTCTGCTATCATGTATACCTAAGTAGAATAAATAAATTTTAAAAAAGTGAAAAAAAGAAAAAAAGTGTTATTTTCTTCAAAAAATATTATATAATAATCTCCATAGATGCAGAAAAAGCATTTGATAAAATACAACACCATTTTATGTTCAGAACACTAAAAAAAAATAGGGATAGTAGGTATATACCTCAACACTGTAAAAGCTACCTATGCTAAGCCCAAGGCCAACATCATTCTAAATGGAGAAAAACTGGAGGCATTCCCTCTAAGAACTGAAACAAGACAGGGATGCTCTCTCACCACGCCTATTCAACATAGTCCTTGACACTCTAGCCAGAACAATTAGATAAAAAAATTAAAGGTATATGATAGGAAAAGAATGACTCAAACTATCACTTTTCTTGACAATATGATTCTATACTTAGAGGATCTAAAAACCCCACCAGAAAACTCCTAGAACTAATAAATTAATTCAGCAAAATAGCAGGATATAAAATGAATACCCATAAATCAAATGCAATTCTATACATCAGTGGTGAACCCTCTGAACAAATTAGAAAAACTACCTCATTCAAAATAGTCTCAAAAATAACTGGTAATCAATCTAACAAAAAAGGTGAAAGACCTTTACAAATGAAAACTACAGAATAAAGAAAGAAATTCAAGAGACCTTAGAAGATGGAAAGATCTCCGATGTTCTTGGACAAGCAGAATTAATATTGTCAAACTGGTCATACTACCAAAAGCATTATACAGATTCAATGCAATTCCAATTAAAATCCCAACAACATTCCTCTTAGAAATAGGAAAAGCAATCATGAAATTTATTTGGAAAAATAAGAGGCCCAGAATAGCCAAAGCAATCCTTAGCCACAAGAGTAAAGTAGGAGGCAACATAATACCAGACCTTAAACTATACTACCAAGCTATAGTAACAAAAATGGCATGGTATGGGCATCAAAATAGACAAATGGTACAGAATAAAAGACACAGAGACAAACTCACAAAAATATAGTTATCTCATACTAGACAAAGTTGCCAAAAACATACACTGGAAAAAAGATAGCCTCTTCAACAAATGGTGCTGGGAAAACTGGAAATCCATATGCAGCAAAATGAAACTAAATCTCTATCTCTCACCATGCACAAAACTCAACTCAAAGTGGATCAAGGACCTAGGAATTATACCAGAGATCCTATGCCTAATAGAAGAAAAAATAGGACCAAATTTTCATCATGTCAGATTAGGTCCTGACTTCCTTAATCAAACTCCTAAAGCACAAGAAATACTATTAAGAATTACTAACTGGGAAGGATTCAAGCTAAAAAGCTTCTTCTCAGCAAAAGAAACAATCAATAACATGAAGAGAGAGCCCACAGAGTGGTAGAACATCTTTACTACACACACATCAGATAGAGCACTAATCTCTAGGATATATAAAGAACTAAAAAAGCTTATCAAAAAAATAAATAACTCATCAATAAATGGGCTAAGGAACTGAACAGACACTTCTCAGAAATATATGAAAAAATGTTCAACTTCTCTAGTAATTAGAGAAATGCAAATCAAAACTACTCTAAGATTTTATCTTACTCCAGTCAGAATGGCAGTTATCAAGAATACAAGCAATAATATGTGTTGGCAAGGATGTGGGGGAAGAGGCACGCTCCTACATTGCTGGTGGCACTGCAAATTAGTGCAAATACTGTGGAAAGCAGTATGGAGATTCCTTAGAGAACTTGAAATGGAACCACCATTTGACCCAGCTATCCCAGCTTCTCGGTTTATACTCAAAGAACTTACAATCAGCATACTATAGTGATGCAGCCACATCAATGTTCGTAGCAGCACAATTCACAACAGCTAAACTGTGGAACCAACCCAGATGGCCTTCAACAGATGAATGGATAAAGAAACTGTGGTACATATACACAATGAAATATTACTCAGCATTGAAAGAGAATAAAATTATGCCATTTGGTAAATGGATGGAGTAAAGAATGCATGCTAAGTGAAGTAAGTCAATCTCAAAACACCAAAGACCAAATATTCTCTCTGATGGATGCTGATCCATAAGGGCAGTTGAAGGAGGGGGGTGGAGGAACTTTGATTGAGCAAAGGGGAGGGCAGGGAGGGAGCATATGGACAGGAAAAATGGTGGAATGAGATGGACATCATTACCCTAGGTACATGTATGACTATACATATGGTGTGACTCTACATCGTGTACAACCAGAGAAATGAAAAGTTTTGCTTCATCTGCATAAAATGAACCAAAATGCATTCTGTTGTCATGTATAACTAATTAGAACAAATTTTTTAAAATGTATATAACTTAATACAGTAGAATTTAAATCTCAGGCAGAGATCTAGGAGCTACATATTTTGGTATTTATATCATAGACAGTATAAAATGCATAAAACACTGTGTCAATAAAAATAATTCTCTCAAAAATATCTAATATGTAACTGGAAATTACCTCTTTATATGTATATGGTAGGGATCAAATTTAATATTTTCATGTAGACTTCTAATAGTTCCATAATTATTATATTAATTAAAGGGAATTGAAATGCTAAAAATATTTAGTACTCTGTCAAAGTAGAGTCCCTGAAATACATATGAAACAAGGCTGGATATACTGTCTTACTTGCTAAGCACGGAACTGTGTTTGCAGAACCCAGATTCTCTGCACAAAGTGAAGTGTTAATCTTACATAAAGATTTGAGGAAGTACAGAATTTAGTGTTTAGCTGAATTTTGAAACAGGAACACCAAACCTGATATGTTGCTGGTTAGCTTATTTCAGCAATGAGTATCCTGAAAGAGAGACATTATGAGGAATTTAGGAACTGACTCATTATTTGGGCTTTGGATATGTCTTTATACCTCAGATTAACTGAAGAATAGAAATTTTTTATTCTGACTTCCAAGGATATAAGTTTATATCTACAATCTTACTGTGTGTTTTCTATTTGTTTTTCTTGATCTAAGTTGTAGGAGTCCATTCTTGGCTTATGCTTATGGTCTTATTCCTTACATCCCCTTTGTTGTTTTGGAATATATACGCATATGCACGTACATACGTACACACGTACGTACATACACACGTCTGAGATTATAAAAAGCTTCTTTAAATTTTTAGTTCTAATGTTATAGCAAAGAACTCTCTTGCTCTGATAGCATTACTCTTTGACTTGGTGAACTGTAGCTATGTAATCTTAAATCTCTATGTCTGTATGTCTATTTTACATGTCATAATGTGTTATCATTATTGCTCAACACAATCAATAATGATTCTGATCTCCTCATGTAGTCACAGCTTGGTCATTTCCTAAATCTCTGACCTTCTTTTGTGATGAGAACATCTTATTCAGTGTGAGTTTACTAATGACAAATTGTCTTTTGTGTTTTATTTTGTTTTGGTCTGAAAATGTCTTGGTTGCATCTTTATTACTGAGGCATATTTTTTACGAGTATAAAGTCTAAGCTGGCTTTTCTTCTAGAACATTAAAGATAACATTCTATTGATTCTTTTTTGCTTTTATTACCTGTTTCTATCAGGAAGTCAGAAGTGAGTCTAATTTTTCTTCACTTTAGTGTAATCTCTCCATTTTCTCACTAAAGTTAATATAGTCTCTTTGTCTTTGATTTTCTGCAGTGTAGTTCTGAAGGGCTTAAAAGTGAATCTCTTTCTATTTATTTTGTTTGATTTTATGAGGCTTCTTGAATCTCTAGCTTTATGTATTTTATCACTTTAAAAAGTAGCCATTATTTAAAAGTAATCTGTTCCATTCTCACATCTTCCCTTCTGGATCCTTCATTAGTATAAAATTTATTACTGTATCCTCTTTGTTTACTACCTCTCTCTTCTGCATTTTTCATTTGTCTCTATTTTTATACTATATGTGTTTTTCTTAATTACATAATATTTCACTAATGTTATCTTCAATTGTCCTTATTTTTAAACGTATCTATTGAGGTCTAAATTTTAATGAATTTTTCAGTATTTTATGTTTTTGATGTATTATTCGAAAATATTGTTTTTCTTTTACAGTTCTGCTATTTTTTAAAGTTTTTATCTGTCTACTGAAATTACTATCTTGCCATTTCTGTCCTTAAATATATAAGCATAGTTATGTTAAACTTATTTTCTTGTAACTGAAGTATCTTAATTCCTTAATAATCAACCTACAAATGAACCTGAATTTATCAGGTTCTATTTTTGTTGTTATTGTTTGTACCTGGTTTCCTTCATATTGTTTTATGGCATTATAAATCCAGTTATTCATTATTGCTGCCAGACATTTTATATGAAAAATTGGACTGGAAATCATTTGAAGCCTAGAAACATGGTATATTCCTTAAGAGAAAAAAACCTTAAATGCTTTTCCAGGTTTCTGGCAACATCATAAATTTTGGATAGCTGTAACCCAATTTCCAGTAGTAGGTGGCTCAGTGCTAGGTTTTATTCTCCATGAAGCTACTGCTAATTCATCCTAATTCCCATTAAGCAGAACTACACTGTCCCCAATATAATAATGAGTGGTTTATCTGACCCTCTTCTATTTTCGAGAAGCTCAAGACTGCAGGTTTTCTTAGTCACACAAAACTGTCAAAGACTTTTCTAGCTTCTTGATGACTTATTCTGGAATTGGATGATACCCCCAGCCAATGGTTTCCCTAGGGTCCAGGCTCACCACTCAGATTTGCTTACTCCCACTGGTTTTGGTTGGAGACTTCTCTATTTTCTAGTACTACAAGCTAAACATTTGTTTTGTGTTAATATATTTGTTGAGATTACCTAATTATACTAAGTATTCAAAAATTACTCAATCTTCAGTTACTGAGAATCAAGGGTACTGGTTTGAAATGAACACAGAAGCAGAGGCCAGAATTTCAGAATAGTGAGATGTGGTGAGACTAAGGATCCCAGGTGATGTACATCTCAATGCTGAATTCACCTGATATTTAGCAAAGGGACCAGACTAGTCTGTCAATATTACAAACCAATATCATAATACACTGTAAGTCATCAAGGAACAAGAAGTGAAAAATGAATAGCTTAAGTGACTGAAATAAACTTCATTGGTCTAAGTTTACTTGAATTGATTAATATTATGGGGAGGTGACTGCTATTGAAGAATATTAAAGAGAAAATAAGGCTAGTCATTAAGTATACCAGAAGACACATCTAAACACTAATTTATGCCTATTATATATACCTAATCTCAGGTATGACTTCTGTTGTAACTCAGAATTGACCATAGTAATAGGATATGTTTAAGCCTTTCTAGATGAATTTTTATCAAGTTTAACCTTGTATAAAGAATTTTACAAGTATTTGATCTAATAAAGCTAGTAATGAATTACAAGACCTAGTCATTAACTCTTTTCTATGTCAAGAATATGTTAATACATATAATATGTATTAACCATATTACATGTTAATTATAAAGTACATAATATACAAATATTACATTCTTAAATATATCCAAGAATATATAAATGTCTAAGCTCTTATAAATACACTAGCAAGGCAGTATAGCCTACATTGTTGGGTTCTAACTCTAGTTTTGCTTCTTACAACCTATGTGACCTTATGAAATTTACCTAATCTTTAGGTATCTCAGTTTCCTTGCCTCTAAAATTGGAGTTAACAATAAAACCTACCTCTAAAGATTGCTCTAACAACTGAGGTTGTATGTAAACTTTTTAAAGAGGGGCCTTATGACTATAAAGTATTCAATAAATGTCAGCTATCATTAGTTTTAACATTAAAAGAAATCATCAAGATTGATGTTACTGTTCCCGTTTTTCAAGAAGTGAAGTTAAGAAACTTCTTCAAAGTTACAAAATAAGTGGCAGAATCTACAAATGAACATGAATTTATCAGGTTCTAAATTCTGTGGTATATACACTTCATGACAATGACCCTGTTTTTATGTCACCATATGGCCTCGTCTGGCTGAGATCAAGACCAGAATATTGAATATATCAAATTCCTTCCCTCGACATCCAAATCTCTCTGTATAATTTAATCCTTTCTCCTTGTCTCTTTATTTCCTTGACTAAATCACATGTCTTAGTTTTTACTTTCCTCTTGATTGGATTCTCCCTGCCTATAAATAAATTTGTCCTCTCCATTCCAAAACAATTAAATAGACCATAAAGTATACATAAAATAAACTCTTTCACTCCTTCATGAAACACTCTTATTTCTCTTCCTTTTATATCCAGTCTTTTAAAAATTAATATTATTCACTGCCCTGAAGCATTCATCCACTAGTAAATCCTTTGTGATGTAGCTTCTATTCCCACTATGCAATGGAAACTGCTCTCTTAAGACTGAATTACCATGTCAGCTATTTTTGCTCTATCATCTGCCTTTGGCCTTCCTGAAGATTTTACAGTTAACATTTCCCTCTGGACCATTTCACTCATTTTTGTGGCCATGGACTATCCAAGATCCCCATCTATGTCAATTATTTATGGTTTGTTAAATTTTATGGAACTTTATAATAGCGCCTCATTCTCTAACTGATATATTTTCTTCCAGTGCTATGGACTGAGCATTCTTATTCTTTGATTCTGTGGTCACATCCACTCCTAAATCTTGACTATAAATTATATACATGTTTCTAAAATCTTATCTTTAGACATGCAATTTGACCAAAGTCTAGGCATATGTTGAACTACTCAAAGAATCATGGATACCTCAACCTCAACATAAAACATTTTAGTTTACAAACTATCATTAATAAGTGAAAAGAGAATCTAGGTTTTCTTTATCTAACAACATTCATTCCCTCTTGTTCAAATTTTTCTTTCCACTCATCACTCTGCTAGAATTGAGACATGTACTGCCAGGACCTGAGTATGTATTGTCTACATAAGACGGTTCAAAAGACCCTGGGGATATTTCATGACTCTTTATTTATGTTTTCAAATTTGCCAATTTTGAAGACATACTTACTTTTCCTATCCTGACATCAATATACAACTACAGAAGAAAAGGAGTTGTTGCATTATTCTATTTCAAAATTTTCCATGATTATGTCCTAGAAAGACACTCCTCTGTTTTTTTTCTATTCCAATAAGTGGTATGCTCTTCAATAGTTAACAACAGGTTCTTACCAGGTACACTGGCATATACCTTTAACTCCAGTGACTTAGAAGGCTGGGTAGGACGATCACAAGTTCAAGGGCAGCCATAGCAACTTAGTCAAGACCTAAGCTAATTAGTGAGACCCTATCTCAAAGTAAAAAAATAAAAGGGGTGGGAAGGAATATCTCAAATATACCAACTCAGTGGTAGAGCACCCCTAGATTTAATCCCAGATACAAATCATATGTAAGCAATAGGCTCTCCTGAAGCTGTACAAGGAGAGGCACTCTGATTTGCAACACATTTATTGAATTGTTATGTAAGAATACCCCCAATAATAATAGCATTATTTGGAAAAGGAATAGTGAGGTTCTTAGTCAATTAATTATTTATTCAAAAATTCATTAAGCATTTTTTATACCTGCATAAACTGGAAGTGCTGAGGACACATACATAAGGAAGACAGACTAGACATTATTCTAAGAAGCTTGTATTCATGTCAGGAAATACAGAACAACTAATAAACAGCGACAAGAATAAACAAAGTAGTTTCTCATAATAAACTTGGCAATGCAGGAAGTAATAGAATTTAAATTTGAAGAGTAAGAGTGGCTTATAGCTAACATAATGGGGTTTTTTTCTTCAATTTTCTTAGCTGTAAAAGTATAATTTAGTGAAGACCCAATGATCTAACTTACTTTATGTAACTATGGAATCAACTCTTTTTTACTTGTTCTTTGAAGTTTGATGCCATTTTCAATACTTTCAGAATTCAACTGACAAAAATACAAAATGGTGGGATTTCATGGTATAGATAAAGTAAAATATAATAAATAAATAAAAAAGTATATTCCACCGCCACCCTCCTATAGTGCCAGAAGGAAAAAGATGTTGTCAGAGGCTTAAGATCACTGACCTTTAATATTAAAAGGAAATAAAAGGTGGTCAGATGTGGAGCAAGACATTACTTTTATAGTTTGAGGGCTCCTTAGGCTTTTTGTTTATTTATTTGCCTTTTAAAAAAAATTATGAAACTGTTTGCAGGAATATCCATTATACCATTGACAAGACTTGAATTAGTAATAGAAACATAATTTATCATTAAGCAAAATTAAGTAATTATGTTGAAACAACTGCCAATTAGCTTCCACATATCATCCCAGAGAAATGATTATAGTCTTTAGTTCTTGATCTAAGAACTAAATATACAAATAGTGAAATAGTTACTTATTCAAAGGATAAGCATTTAAAAATATATGAGAGATCTCAGTTGTGGGATATGTTTATGCTCTATTTCACAGATATTTTCCACTATGACTTAAGGGGGTGGTTATGACAACATTTTCTTATTTAGATAGCTACATTTTCACAGCTTTCTTTCAACCTCAGATCTAATTCAGGTAATTGGCTAGGGAATGTAACTGCACACATTATTATTTTCATTACTACATTATTCATTTATATAGCATCTCTCCATCTCAAGGACCTTAAGGTGATTTACAAACATTAATTGCCAAATACCCATAGTACTCCTTTGAGATATGTAAACCTGAAGTTGTGCTAATTAAAAATTATAATCAAATCTCCACTGTATACACACTCACAACATTTACAATATACCCTGTCTAGACTCTGGAAGTGTATCTGTTCAGGAGTGATTGACAAGGAAAACATGGCAGTGAGCTGTTTGACCAACACGACAGCAGAGCACATGACGTGTGCGAATTTGACCCTTTTTAGTCATTTCTTGGTCTTATGGATTGCATGTAGGGCCATGAGTATGCCTAACAGGAGCTCTACCACTGACCTAAACTAAAGTGTTTCACCTATATGGGAGAACAAAAGTGAGAGCATTTTAAAGTTAAGTCCATGAAAAATGTAACTTTACTAATAGAATGATTTTAAAAGGAATCAAAAGAAAAATGAGAGGGTATAAAACCAAGGCCATGAAAACTGTTATAATACCAACACAATTCTTACTCCAGACTTGGACCTTTCTGGGATGGAAGGAAGATTTTACCTCAGTCATTTCTGAGACTCCTCCTCCAATGTAATATTGAATTAGAATCTCAAGACTGATGTGATACTCAGGGAATGGGTCTCTAATGTCCAGTCTCCCTCAGGGACCCTTGCCATCCTCACTAATATAGTTCATTGCAACCTGGTGACTCTGTGCTTCTGTGTCATGTGCCTAGCCTCTGCCTCTCTGATTATACCATGAAGTCCACCCTTCTACATTATGACTACTTCATTGGGGAACATCCATGGAGAATATTAATAAAACCAAAATGTTATTTAAGAAACTTTTATGAAATCCTAGTGATACATAATATTTTAAAAATTAGTAGGCTTAAAGAACCAATATCAAGCCAGGCGCGGTGGCTCATGCTTGTAATCCCAGCACGTTGGGAGGCTGAGACAGGAGAATCGCGAGTTCAAAGCCAGCCTCAGCAATGGTGAGGCACTAAGCAACTCAGTGAGACCCTGTCTCTACATAAAACACAAAAGAGGGCTGGGGATGTGACTCACTGGTCGAGTACCCCTGAGTTCAATCCCCAGTACCAAAAAAAAAAAAAAAAAGAACCAATATCAAGATTAAAATTGAAACATCACAACAGATATGACATTAGGAAAGATAATATGATTATAAAATACTTCCCTTGACAAGCAAAGTTTTAGATGAGAAAAATATTTCTTAGAAAGCATAGTTTATAAAACCAATAGAAAATAGAAAAGCCAATACATTCCTTTAACTATTAAAGACATTGACTTACTAATTTCAAGGAAGTAAAGGAAGTGAGTCAGGTCATCTACTTCAGGTCAATGTATTGCTGAATGTACTCATTTCCTTGGTTTTTTCTTTCTGTGAGAAGGTTAAACTATATTACCATTCCACAAACAAAGCTCCAGACTGCTATGTTTTCACCAGCACATTCTGCCAAATGGGAAAAAGAAATGGCACCAATGTTACATACACTCTTGCAAGAATGCAAACCATTAGTAGTCTTCAGTTCTTTACAAGGCCAGCATAACCTGATACCAAACTACAAAAAACAAAAACAAAAACAAAACAGGAAAAGAAAGAAAAAAAATAGCCCAACTTGCTCATGAACATAGATACAAAAAAGAAAAATCTAAATGAACCATTAGCAAAACTATTTCAATAGCAAACACACTATATCAAGATCAAGTAACATTTCTTTCAGAAATGCAATGCTGAGAGTCCATCAACATACTCTGCCCATTTAACAATGAAGAATAATCATGTGATCATCTCAACAGACACAGAAAAAAACTTTAAATAAGTTTAATGTTGATCTATGATTTACAAAGAAGATTCTAGCAAACTGGGAATGCAAGGAACATTTTAAAATCTTAAGGGTATTTACTAAAAAACCACAGCAAATATTTCATGGTGAATAGCTATACTTTCTATGTGAGATTAGGAACAAGACAAGAATATCTGCTCTAACAACTTGAATTCAGTATTTTTAAAAGAAGCTGGATACCAAAGATACATACACATACTCTCTCTCTCATACCATAATAGTTGGCTTCAACAAGTAAAGAGGTACTAATTAAAATCTAATTGGGTCACATTTATTTCAAAAGTATCTACCTATTGATATAATAGTAGTAAAGACAGTGTAATGCCTGAGATAATATTCACCAACACATCTTAACACATTTAGAAGAGAATCAAACTTTAAGCAAAGAGGACAGAGAGAAAATAAGAATGGGGAAAAAAAAAAACCCATGAGATTGGCAGAATTCTAATCAGATATAGGTGGATTCTGTGTGTCATATGACCCATGGCTGGCCTTTTCACCAGTGAGGTGCTTTCATGGATGTTTCATTTCCTGGTCCTATTGGGAAGCCCAACATGAGAGGCCTTCTTAAATCTTCTCATAAATGGTTACCTTACTTTGTATACCCCCCCCAAAAGTACAAACCTGAGAAAAAGAGAAACTTGGCTCCACCAACCATTAGAGGTTCAGCTCCTTCCAAGCTTCTCACTCTGAAATCATGAGAAAGTTACTCATCCCCATGGGCCTCAGTTTCCTCGTCTGCAAAATATGGATATTAATTGTCACTAACTCAGAGAGTTGCTGTTAAGATAAGCGTTAACACAGGTAAAGCATTTTGAATCTCATTTGTCATGTTCCATAGTCTGGATCTTGACTGTCCTCCAAAGGCTCAGGTGTTAAAGACTTGGGCCTAGGGTGGTGCTATTGCAAGATGGTGGGACCTTCAGGAGATGGGGCCTGGTGGGAGGCCCTCAGATCACTGAGGTGTACCCTTGAAGGACATTGTGGAATATCAGCCTCTTCCTCTTTCTCTTTGCCCTCTGGCTCAGGATGTAAGCGGTTTTTCTTCACTAAATGCTTCAGCCATGATGTGCTGCCTATCATAGACCCAAAGCAACAGAGCCAAACTGGTCATAGAGTAGAACCTCTAAAAAGTTGATTATCTCAGGTATTTTGTTAGAGTGTCAGAAGCTGACTAACATAGTAACAAGTACTCAGTAGATATTAGTTCGTATTGTGGTAATCCAATTATTTAAACCCACTAAAAGGTGAATTAATACATTCTTACAAGAATGAATTAGGTCCCTAAACAACTATTATTTCAGAATATAATCAGTAGATGGAGTTATTTATTCTTGTGTGGCAGGCCAAGTATAACACTGGTTTGTCAATCCAGGTTGTGCTAAGCCAACTAGCGTGTGATTGCTTCTCATAGTCTTACCTCCCTAGCTGAAGCTCAAGCTTTCAAGTCTTACCTGCTGATTTCCCCTCTAATGATCTCTCATCTCAGGCAAAGAGCTGCTGAAACAAAGTTCTTGTTCTTTCATTCATGTTTTCAGACACACACATTTATGCAAAATTTGGAAGGCAAAATTTACCTACATAAGCTGTTCTTCTGTATCAAGAAAAGGCAATCTCCCCACACACTCTCAAAACAGTCTTAGAATCACAAGTCTGCCTTGGTCCCCCATAGGATTTATTTTCCCAATTTCCATCTAGAATCTCAGCCTAAAGTTCTGCATTTAAAAAAAAAAAATGTTTCTCAAGGAAAACTAAAGGATACTTCCACTTTTTTATTTTCAGATGGATCTTTTTTTTTTAGTTTTTAATAGGCCTTTATTTTATTTATTTATTTGCCGTGCTGAGAATCAAACCCAGTGCCTCACACATGCTAGGCAAGCGCTGTACCACTGAGCCACAACCCCAGTCCTTCAGATGGGCTGGAGTTATTCTTTATATCTTAAAGAATATATTCAGTTAGTTTTTCATTCCAAAAACTCAAAAGGGACAGACTATTCCAAAATAAATTCAAGTATCAATCTTTGTAAAGCTGAAAGTACTTTCACTGTATAAATAACAGTAATGAAACACAACAAAACTTTAGCTAGTACCAAGTTTCAACTAGGACTATAAAATAAGAAAAAGTGATATTCTTCAGTATCCTTTTCAGACAGAGATGTGTTTCATTTTTCAAATATTCCCTCTCCCCAAGAAGTTGAAGAACTTGGATGTTTGTTTTAGTCTGAGCATCTGTTCTTCGGATCCTTACTAGTTGTAAGTCCTTGAGGCGATCGACAGTGACTGCTTGAGGAACCTACTACGGTAGCTGTGTATATGGAAGAAGCTGGAAGCAGATCACTTCTGTTACCCTACAATAATGGCCACCAGGCTGTTGCTCTTTATGGCATTTAGTGGCATTCTGAAGTCTCTGAAGATGGAGAAATGGTTAAAAAGTAATTGTTATGTGAAACCAGCTTCCCAAAGCAAACTCCCAGGTTTGGTGCAAAAAAAGAAAGGTGGTGGATGCCCATCACTGCTTTTCTCCAGGTAAGTTGTTCATGAAGCTGGCACTTGTTCTCTATCTGCTCACTCACTGCTTCATTAAGTTCCATAGTAATTGAGTAGGGGACAGTTGTCCTGTTGGTGCCTTTGGCCCTCACACATTTTGCAGGAAAGATAAGTCAAGTTAAATGTGATTTTTATGTGAGAATGAGTTCCAATTAAAATGCAGTGATAGAGCGCATATGCCTTCCCCACTGCTATTCTCTGGAATGTTTTTTTTAAGTGAATTTATCAGTCCCAGTAAAAATAAAAACAAAGCACATTATCTCACAAATGGGAATGAATAATGTGTCATACAAAAAAAGCACTTTCTTTAGCATTCTTATTTACATGTTTAAATGGACTCCCAGGCATATTTGCTTCCAAAATGCTGTATCCTTTGTCTCCCTTTATTATTTTTCTTTCTTTAGGTTACAGCATTCTGTTAATTCATGGGACTATAAATAACTTTCCAGTGCAAAATTTTTTTTAAAAAATTGATAATTATTCTATGACAATTGATAATTATAATGAAATCACTTATAAAATTATTCATCTAAGTGTTAAACTTATAAATGATATAAAAACATGTGTCTATCATAGCTATATGTGCAGACATATAATCTCTCTTACATAGCACATGGTAGCTGATATGCATCTTGGATGCTGTCTTTGACTCAGGTTGGAGACAGAATCCAGTCAATAGAAAAATATCTTGGAAGTGCTGCCAGGCCTCATTTGGCAACAATAGTGGTGTGTGACAGCATTTAATGAAATATTATATCTTTTCAATTAAAATTTTATATACTAGAGGTTTACTTAAATTACAACAAATAATTTTTAAGTCTAGAGCTTAGTGATGCATCAGAGAATGAACTGAATACTATTTTGAAGCATTCATGTGAACACTTCATCATTATTTTTCATTTTTTAAAAACACTTTTCCCCCAAATAATAAATATTGAGAGAAATGACTGTTCTATAACACAGCATCTATTTTTATTTTAAATGATTTATCCATTTCTGAAAAGCCAAAAGAAAATTAAGCTTCATCTAAAGTCCTATTCGTGTTTTCCAAACCAGAATTAATAGCCTGTCATTTTACTTACACCCTTCTTTCAACTCTGTGATTATGGAACAGCAGTTTTCTGATTTGTTTCTTCCAATGTGGGCAGCTGATTTTATGCTGTGGTTACAGGATATTTGTCTGAAAGGAGAGTTATCACTAGTGCATTGTAGGATTTTTTTGGGCCAGAATCCTTGCCAGTGGTTCTGTCTTAGAATCAGCAAAGCAGCAAAATACACTCAGTATCTCCTTTTTAGAGTCACAATTATAAAAGCAGCAAACATGCACATGCTATAAAAGATTGATTAAATGCTACAAAAAATCCTCTTACATGCAATTGGTAGGTGCCAGATTGTCATTAGGAAATTGTCCAGAAAAGGAAAAGGCATTTATAGATGAAAAGAGTGCTTTGTATTTATTTTATTATGTCAATGCATGTGTATATATGACAGGCTAATAGCCCTAGAAATTATCAACTTAGTAGATTTTGCATCTGCTGATTTCTCTATTTCTCAGTCTCAGAGCTAATTTATTTAACTACCTCCTCATTAGGAATTCTTAGCAAATAATATCATCATTTAATTAAATAGGCTTTTTATGTGTGGCAAAATTCTTCATCTATATCTTATTACTTGATCTTCATAATACTTTTGGTAAACTTAGGCTGATGCTATTTTACCAATAAAGAATCTAAACTCAGAAAAAGTGTTCAACTTACCTCTAGTGCACATTGCCTTTTAAAAAGCTGGGACTAAATAGAATTTCTGCATTCCTTGTAAGATATCCTTTCTACCCCATCCTATGGCCACTTCAAAGGATCTTTTTTCATGAACTGTGTAACTGGCTCTGAAAACCAAAATAAAGACAATTATTCATTTTACATCATTTGACATAAATGGCTTGTGTACTAAGGGCTCCAAATAATACAGATGGGTACCAACTACCAAATATTTAAATTATTATAGTAAGAAAAAGTATCAAAAATAGCTAGCTGGTTGTTGCTAGAGAGTAGTCTGGCAGTGGCATTTGTCTCCATTACTAATAACACAATACCACAGATTGAGTAAGTTTTAAAGAAAGGTGGTTTATTTTAGCTCATGGGTTATGAAAGTCCAAGGCAGAGGGGCCATGCCTGGTGATGGCCATCCTGTTGGCAATCTCAGGTCAGTGCAGGTCATCATACAGCAAGAGACAAGGAGTGCAAGTATGTTTCTCCTATGGTCTCTCTGTCCCTTATAAAGCCATCAGTATTCAGTTGAGGGGGCTCCATCCTGATGACCTTACCTAATCCTTGTCATCTCCCAAAGGCCTACCTCTGAATTCATAGGTTAGGTTCCCATCTTTTTAATGTTTCATGATGAGGATTAAACATCAACATGAGTTTCAGATGTGAAAAACTATATTCAAACAGTAGCACCGGCCGGTGGACTAGTAGTATAGATGTAGTCACAGAGAGGATTTCAGAAGTCAAGGCTCGAATGCTGGTGTTAACCTTTCTCTTTGGCTATATTACCTGGGCCACTCTCCTTCATTCCCATGCCATTTCTTCACCTGCATGTCACCCAGCTCCTCATCTCTCCCACCTGCCTTTTTCACACCTGTACTTATTAAGAACATTGAAGGGGGGTAGAGGAAGTGCTTTGTTACTGTTTTCCTCTACCAAAAAAATAACAAATACCCACAAGCACTTACCCATGTCAGTACATGTTGACATCTATTATCTTATTTGATCATGGAATCTTTGTGAACTAGGCCAAGATAAAAGCCACCTTTGAGAGACAGAGGCAACTTCAGTTTGGCCAGGTGAACTAATATCTTCAAAGTCCCACAGTTCATGAGATGCAGTTCAAGAATAATAATTCAGATCTCATGACTCCAAACTCAACACTCTTTGAACTACATCTATGAGAACAGAGAAACCAGAAACTGGCTTTGTAAATTTTTGGTTTGGAGTTTTTCTTTTCTTTTTTTTTTGACTTCTCGGAAGAAGTGACTATGAGCTGATGGTCCTGAAGCACTGCAAAAAGTGGTTCTAATCTCTCTCAGGTGGACACAAGGGAATTGCTACGACCTTTCATCCATGTTCTTATTTTTCAACTAAGATTACAACATGTGGTCTCTGTCCATTAGGAAAATGAAAGCACCAGGAAGGACAGCCAGTGCCAGAAAGCAGATTTTGTTTCCTGAAGCTCATACAATTTGAGCCAACCTTTTAAAAAAACATAATATACAATGTTAAGTACATAATTAAGTATTGAACATTTATTCAAAATGATTTTTAAGAATTCCAAATTACAATTAAAACAAAAATGGACGATTTACAAAAATCCAGAAAAACTAATACATTTTTACTTTTGTACTAACACATGTCTAAATACAATTTTCCTACATCTTTGGCTGCATGGTCTTTGATTGACTCTTCACAGGACAAGGGTTATGTTATATAATTTTCAATAAAGAAGGCAAAAAAGTTGATTCTTTCCTCTGCCATGCTTCTCTTCCCCACCCACCAACTTGGGAGCTAAACTTTATGAGGCACATCTGTGTGGTAAAAGGAATCTGGCCTCGATCTTCACGTCAGGGTGGATCAGCTCAGCACAGTGGTACAGGAATGAGTTTGTGCACCAGTTAAATCAAGGTTAGTCAGTGTTCCCTAGAAGAAGTGCTCAGAATCACCAGCCTAGGAGTTACCCTTCCAGGTAGCCATCTAGCCAGAACCAACTGGGAGTGCAAAAGATACAAAATGTACAGTCACACTGAAAAGTACTAAGGAGATTGGCAAAACACTAAGAGAAGCAGTAGCCGATATGGCTCCTTCCTAGCCTGAGAGTGTGGCCAGGGAAGGTTTTCCCTACAAACAGCAGAACAAAAGCATTCTGCTCTCTAGAGCAGTCCTAATAAGACTCACCCAGTTATACTGCCCTAAAGCTCATATTTCCCTGCTGAAGATGTAATTTTTATTCCTTGGTGAGCTGAAAGATCCCAGAATGGGAAAAGAGTGTCCAGGAAACCCTGGACAACTTTTTCCTCAGGATTTATATGAAATTCTTGATTTGGAACTACAGGTAGATGTATCAGGAACATTGCTTAGTTCTTACGGTCACAGGAATTAGCACTATGCAGACACATTTCGCTCTCGACATTTGCCATCCTATTCTTATAATCCAAATGAACTCTCTGTAGCCACATAAAATCACAGAAGCAATTAAAGCCAGAAAAGAAACATCTCACGAGAACGTTCTCTGACAGGGATAAGCTGACCTACTCTATTATTTTTAAATGTATATCAGAACAGAAAAGTTTTAGACGTCAAAAATGCCTGCAGGAGACTATATACCATCACCCACGTTACATGGCACATTTGGGGGCACATTTTCATCACTATCCATTGTGTCTGTCACAAACACTTGATATTACAAACAAGACCTTCATTTTAAAACCTCATTTTCTAGTATCTAATTATCCTCCCAAAGCTATAATCCTTTGTTTGTGAAATCATAATTTATTCCTATGGAAATATGATTGTGACTTCAGGTAAAGAAAGAAACAGGAAAACTAAATGAAACTTTTAAAGGTATCCTTTTTCATGCAAATCTCCCCAGCAATAAAGTAAAATTAAGAAAATAGAGCATGCATAATGAGCTGGTAAAATTGTGGCTAAATATACTGTTTCTAAAATTTTCTCAGCACCAGGTGCTTGAAAGTACACAGCTTATTTAGGCTGTCTGCAAGTGTTACTTCCGCAAATCTTTTTTTTTTTCCTTCTACTTTGATTTAGGGCTACTTTCAATATTTTGCAACATTTTTACCTCATTTTATTTTTAAATTTCACTCTCCTTGTAAATATTTTTAACTTTTTCAAACTCTAAGTTCATCCAAATGGGCAATATTTCTGCCAGACACCTGCAGTTTCAGTTTCTCAGGAGGCTAAGGTGGGAGGTTCACTTGAGCCCAGAAGTTCAAGATCAGCCTAGATGACATAGCAAGACTACCTCTTTTTTAAAAAAATGCTGATACCTTTTTATGTCAGAAGCTTTTTAAGGATGACCCCAAAAATAGCTTTGTAGGTCACTGGCTTCCTAACATATATTTAAAACAGCAAAGATGCTTCTTTAGAACTTCACTTATAATAAATGTATCTATTGAGAGTGGTAGATAACTAGTGACTAATTTCTTCAATCTAAGTTCTTTTCCCTAAGTTCCTTTAGTTGCATTATCACATCCAGTGGTAGGTCTCTTCTAAGTTTTTATTGTTAGCCCTACTTTTTTTTTTAATTTTTTATTTTTTCGATACCAGAGATTGAACTCAGGGGCACTTGACCACTGAGCCACATTCCCAGCCCTATTTTGTGTTTTATGTAGAGACAGGGTCTCACTGAGTTGCTAGGCGCCTCGCCGTTGCTGAGGCTGGCTCTGAACTCACGATTCTCCTGTCTCAGCCTCCCTAAGTGCTGGGATTACAGGCTTGTGCTACTGCTCCAGGCGCCTATTTTACTTTTTAAACTTTTCATCTACCCAGGTTCTTGGCCCTTTTTCCTCTCAGGTGACTCACATGCCTCCCTCCTGGTTGTCCTGCATCTCTCATCCTTCCTTCTTAGGTCTTTTTCTTGTGGTTTTGTGCGCTGTCTAGCACCTAAAAGATGCGACTTCACATGTCTCTAATGTTCCATGAATTTTCTCATGGATAACCTTCCTGTGGAGCACAGGAAATCACACTGAACAAAAGAAGAGAGATCTTTTTTCTACAAGGCAGTTCCTCTTCTAGCATTTTTTACTACTAATATCCATAACCTTCTTTTTACCTTTGCTAGAAATCATGAGATTATCTTTAAGGTTCCCTCATGCCTCAACCTCTAAATACAGTCTATCCTTGTATCAAAACATTTTATTATTTAAAATGTCTGTTTTCTCTCTACTCCTGTATCAGCCTCATGACTGGAGCCTTCATCTCTGTCCACTAATAGCTCTCAGCTGATCTCCTTGCCTCACTGGTACTCATTCTGTCAAACAAAAATTAAATTTTTGATCCTAAAACATCCGACTAAGCACTAAGAGCATGATTTAACTCATTTTCTACCTCAATCTCATATCTTCTTCTCTATCCTATTCAACCAACATGATTTTTAATTAATTCACATTATATAGTTGGTAATCCAGTAGTCCCTTCTTCCCAATATTTTCCTTTTGCTCTCTTTTTCATGCTGCTGTCTATCAAGTAAGGTATAATTCTGGCCTCCAAAAGTTCTAATGCAATTCTCCCTTTGAATTCCACCAAATATCCCTGCCTCTATGTCCACATGCACTGATCTACCCCATCTTGAATGTCCTATCACATTGAAGCCCTAAGCCTCTTGTCACTGTACACATGACTAGAGTTGCTGAATGCTCTTGCAGGCCAGGTCTCATAGGTTGCTGCTCCCTCATGCATTCACCTTCATCCCAGCTGTGATCTTCATCTTTAGGACTTCAGAAACTCAAATTCTTCTCCCATCCAGGTATGATTAGTGGAAAATGGGGAAAAAAACTAGTCTTGATTAGGTCCAAGTCCAGCCCAACAACCCACAGCTATGTGAACTCAAAAAAGTTACTCAAACCTTTCCTAAGTCTTCAATTTCTCATGGTTAAATTGGAGTATTAATATCAACTTTTCCTAGCACATAAGACAGTTATGAAAATTAAATCAGATAATTTATGTGGAAGAACATTGTAAAGCATTGTACAAACGTACAGAATTATTACTAATTCATGGTAACAAAATTCATGAGATGCTTAGTTCTGAGCCATAAAGTTAATTTAATAATTTATAAAGAGGAATAAATATTTCTTCTGACTGGAGAGATGTGTGTGCTCTTAAGATAAAACTTGGATTAAAGGATCTAAAAAAACTGAGTAAATACTGATAATATTTGGGAAAATAAATCTTAAGAGACTTAAATGGCCATAGGTGGTGGTGGCTTATAGTAATCCTTGATCTTTTATGGGGGTAGTGGTAGATTGTGGAGGAAGGAGTCCTGGACATTTTTCTGCTGTTGTCCAACCTTGCCATGGGAGGGGGATTTGTATTAGTGTTGAGTACACTTTCTGAATGCATCCATTCCCCATGAAGTGGGAAACCAGTGACTGACAACCTATAAGGTTACTCTGGCTTATAATGTTTCCAAGTCTCTCAGTATCATACTATCTTAAAGAACGAATTGCTCTCTCTCCTCTCCATTGCAGTGTAACTTCATTTGCAGACTGCAACCAGACTGAGACCAGGTACTAGCTCTATCACTTACTTGTTTTCCTGAGCAAGCTATTTTACATACCTCTAAGCCTCAATTTTTCAGTCTATAA
Organism: Xerus rutilus; assembly: GCA_028644305.1. NCBI lineage: Eukaryota > Metazoa > Chordata > Mammalia > Rodentia > Sciuridae > Xerus > Xerus rutilus. The sequence goes on from CM053411.1 coordinate 57,024,544, forward strand.
AATGAAGATAACATCACAGGTTACATTGGGTACTAAATGCGTTCATACATGGAATATAACAAATGCCCAATAAACTTCTTACATTGTTTTAGCTTCCATTTCATTCTGTTTTGTACTTTTACCATCTCTTCACACATCTGTATGTTCTGCCAGATGGCAAGCATCTTCAGGATATAGGTCTGTCTTATTCCTCTTTGTTAACTTGCCAGCACCTTCCATAATGTTTTGTTCACTACAGAGTTCAATACATTTAATAAATAAGCCCAAGACTGTCGCACATGAATGTCTTGCTTCACCAGTTAATGTTTGATATCAGCTTTGTAAGTCCTTATTCAAGGCAAAAGTCTCATATTCTTTATTTCTCCCGAACAACAGGCACTTAATAAGTATTGCTGATTGATTATACATGAAGTAGTTTCTAAAATCATTAAGGTACCTGAATGATTAAGCATGCCATTTCCCAATTTTTATCCCACATTCTCCTTTACCTTCCCTTTTGCCATATGGCCTCAGCTCCTATGGCATCAATCATCCATCCTGGGTAGCAATGCCTACAACAGTGCCAAGTATGTACAAAGCCAAATATGGAAACATTATAAATTTTATCACAGAAACAGCAATTCTGAGATAATAAAATATTAATTGGTACTTTAATAAGACTTTGCAAGAAACTGAACAGCAGAAAGAATTAATAACTAGGCACTGTTTGCAACAGGGCAGGAAATAAAGCTGTGAGAATTAGACCCTTCATGTACTGCACAGAGAGACAACAAATTTGAAAGGCTGGCACTTGCTGTTGCTGTTTTCTTCAGAACATGAAATGATTCCTCTCCTCCACAAGCAACATATGTAATTATTAATGATACCATCCCACTTTGCACAGTATTGTCACAAGATTATTGTTTTCCTTATTTTATATAAACTTATTTTGATGCCACTTTATTCTCTAAAAAAAAAGATTTATATTCATATGTTGGTAATTCAATTAAATTAGAAATTTTAATCACTAACAATGCTCTCTCTGACTCTCCCAGGGAAATGTCTTACTCTATTTTTCCTCCATTTTATTTTGTAGCTACACACTATATTGTTTTATGTAGAATTCATTTACATGTCTATTCCACAAAATACAGCACCTCTTCAATTAGGCTATGAACTAAGACCTGCAAAAGTCCCTAGGACTGTGTTTTGCATGTGATAGATTTTCAATAACAAGCTGGGGAATAATGTAATGAATGAGCAAAGCAACAGATAAACTCATCAAACGCCAAGGTTCTGGGAGTTTCAAATAACATCGGACAGCTAGTTCTTGTCTACAAGAAGCTCACGATAAAATTAAAGATAAAATATACTCAATTCAAAGATAATAACAAAAGCCAATCCCCCCAAAACAAAGGCCAAATGTTTTCTCTGATTAGTGGATGCTGATCCATAATAGGGGTGGGGAGGAGCATGGGAGAAATGGAGAAACTTCAGATTGAGCCTAGGGGAGAAAGGGGAAGGGAGGAGGCATCAGGGGAGGAAAGATGGTGGAATGAGATGGACATCATGACCTTTGGTACATGTATGAAGACATGAATGGTGTGCTCTACTTTGTGTACAACCAGAAAAATGAAAAATTGTGCTTCATATGTGTACTATGAATGGAAACGCATTGTTTTTTAAAAAAACAATTAAAAAAAAAACAAAGATAATCACAATGTAAAAGTTTGACTTAGGCTGTAACTATATCTGACCCTGAAACAGTCCTTCTACCGTAAACAACTTTATAATTGGACAGAATCACAGAGTGAAGGGAGCTCCAGGTTTTCCTGACTTCTATCTATGGAGAGAGTTAACCAAAACTAGCATAGATAGAGCCCAACCAGGGAACAACCACCTGTTGAGCTGGGGAAGCAGGTGTAAGGGTTTGAGGCTGCAGAGCCTGCATAAACCTCGATGGAAGGAAGCCAGAGAAAATAAGCTTGTGATTGAAATGAATTCCAGAAATCTGTGTGGAAGTGCCCATGAGTCCTTGGCCAAAGGCTCGACTGCGAGTACACAGGGAAGGACTATCTGAGGTTTACCAGTAAGTGACTGCTGTGGGCTTGAGAGTAGAATAGAGGCCCACCCACTATGGGAGACTTCAGAGTTTTATGCTGGCTTGGGTAGACACACTTCATTCTCATCATGGGCTCCCAGGTGAAGCACAGAACAATCCATGCCTTCACAATGAAAAACATACTTTAAACAGAAGCTACTGCAGATCCACCATCATGAGAAGTAAACATGAGCACTGACAAGATTTATGAAAAGATAAAGATTGGAATGTAAGTGCTATTATCTTTACAGGGGTTTTTAAAATACTTTGAGCTTCCCATGATTCATAATAACAAAGCCAAGAATACACAAATTCAGGGCAATCATCCAGTTCTGAGGAACCTATCAAAGGCTTACTGTTTTTGATTTCTAGCATTTCCTTAGAGTTTTCATCTTTCACGGCTTATCCATCTATTCTTGCATATTGTCTATGCTTTCTATGAGACTCTTAAAATATTAATCATAGTTATTTTGAATTCCATATCTGATAATGTCAAAATCTATGTTACATCTGACTCTGGTTCTGATGTTTACTTTCTCTTCTGAGATGGCATTTTTCTTGCCTCATAATTTGTTATTGAAAGTTGTAGTATGTTTTTAAGCATATCAATTAATAAAAACTGAGTTAACTAAGCTTGTAGAGTGAGGTTTTTTTGTTACACCTGATCAGGAACTGAGCTATGTTTAATGTTCATTCTTGGATGTAGGTGCCTGGTCTTCAGTTCCCCTAGTTTCCTACTCATTTGTTTACTGGCTTTTTTTTCCTGTTTTTCATGGGTTTCCCTAAGAACCCTTTCTTACTTAGAATCCATGCCCTGTACTACTCTCAACTGAATGTGCTATTGTTACACTGGAGTCCTGTTGATGTGGTTAACAGGAAAAAAAAAAAAAAAAAACACGCTGTTATCTTATGATTGGGACTCTGTTTTTAGTGGGACTGAGTTCCTGGCTGTGACTTTTAGAATCATTTATTGACTTTCCTCTCTGTGAAGCAGGGATGCTTAGAGTCACTTATAGCTGTCTATTTGTTGTTTCTTCATATCCAGTAAAACTCAGGCAAAATGATTTGTCTCTAAGGGCAGGCATGTGATGTGAGGAACTCAGTGTATACTTAAAGTTGGTTCATTTTTCTCCTTTTCTTGCCTAAAATGGGAGATTTTGTTCTCTGATCTCTTTTGTGAGAACTTGGTGGGATTCCTGGAGGGAAAGCTCCACGAAAGGAGGAGACCTCCCTATCCCCTCTCCAAAATGAATAAACTAGTTCCTGAAATTTCAACTCTCGAGTTAGTCTGTAAACTCTAAAAGCTCCTCAAAACCACTACAAAATGCTTCCCGCGCTCTCTGCTGGCAGGTCTTCTGCTTCATTTTGGCAGATCTTAGCCATGGCTGTTTTCAGTTCACTTGTCTCTCTAAATGTCAGAGCAATGATTTGCTCTGTGACCCCAGTTCTCTGATGAATCTAAGTCACTAATTTTCAGTTTGTGTGAGTTTTTCTCGTTGTGATGACAGAAGTGATAATTTTCAAGCTCTTCCTGTCAGAGCTTAAATCAAAACTCATCAACTGACTTCAGACAAACCTGCCAAAGTCATTCAATGGGTTTGGTTGTCATTGGAACAAACAATTAGATGCATATTTTAAAAGATAAAAGAATTCCAAACAATACTTACTAACATATAGGAAAGTTAAATTAATTCAAAATGGATTATGAACTTACTAATGTAAGAGTTAAAACTTGAAAATATTTAGATGAAACAAAATCCTCACAACTTGAGGCAGGCAGATTTATTAGAAAAGACATAAAAAGCTCAAACTGTAAAAATATATTTTAAAATTGGACTTAATTAAAATAAAAATGTCTACTCTCAAGATACTATTTAATATGTTTAAAACTGACAGACTTTAAGATACATATTTGTGTATCTATGTATACATAAATACATATGTAAAGAACTCATCATTTCATAATAAGAAAAAGTAGGCAAAGATTTGAACAAGCACTTTATAAAATAATAAACTAATGTCTACTAAACAAAAATATGTTCAACATTATTAATCATTAGAGGAATGCAAATTAAAACCACAATGTGATATAACTTCTCGTTTCACTATAACAAAATTAAAAATTAAAAATATTTGACAATATCAAATCTTGGCAAGAACTTTGAACTTATTGCTGATAAGAAAGTAAAATGCTATAATCAATTGTTTGGAAAATTCTTATATGTTAAAATATATACTTTCCCTATAATTCAGCAATTTCATTCACGGGTTTGATGAGAAATGCAAAAATTCTTTCAGAAAAAAAATTTCACAAATATTTATATAAGTTTTATTCACAATTATCAGAAACCAAAACAGTCCAAACACCCAATAAAACAGGAAATTAAACAATAAGTGAATACAATAGAGTTTTTTCAGTCATAAAGAACAATGAAATTGGTTATTTGGACAGAACTGGAGAATATCCTGCTAAGAGAAGCCAGACCCAGAAAGTCAACCCAGAATGTTTTGTCTTATATGTGAAAGCTAGAGAGAAAAAAAGAAAAGGAATTAAAGGGATTGCACCAAAATAGAATGGAGACCATGAGAATAGAGGAATGGAATTAGAGGGAGGGTGGAAAGGAGGGTGCAGAAAAACATAGGGGGATGACATCTACCACAAATGCTATGTCCATGTATGAATACATCACTGTTATGGTTTGGATATGAGGTGTCCCACAGTAAGTTCATGTGAGACAGTGCAGAACTTTTCAGAGAAGAAATGATTAGATTACAAGATCTGTAACTTACTCAGTGGATCAATTCATTTGATAAACAATCTGAAAGACTATTGCATTGGGTGGTAACTATAGGCAGGTGAGGTGTAACTAGAAGAAGCAGGTCACTGAGGATGTGCCCTTCAAGATTATAACCTGTCTCCTGGGCTCCTCCTCCACTCTCCGCTTCCCAGTTGCCATGAATTGAGCACCTTTCCCCTGACACACCCTTCTGCCCTAATGTTCTGCTTCATCTCAGGCCCAGAACAATGGATCCAGACAGGCATGGATTAAACCTCTGAAACTGTGATCCCAAATAAACTTTTTTCTTCTAAGTTGTTCTTGTCAGGTATTTTTGGTCACAGTGACAAAAAGCTGACTAACATAAACACAATGAATCCTGATTATATACATATAATTATATAACATATAATTATATATAATTAAATTAAAATTATGTATATATAATTATAAGGAAAGAATTAATAAAAGGGAGATCAGTAGGGTAGAGCAAGCAGATCAGAGGAAAGAAGGGAAGGGGAAGGTACTGAAGAATAAGACTGATCAAATTATGTTATGTGCACGTTCAAATGTGGCATAGTAAACCACACTTTTGTATATGATTATCATACTCCAATAAAAAGTAAAAATTTTTAAAATGAATATCCATGCAATGATGTATTAACAATAAAAATGTACAATGTGCTAAAAACACAAAATAGGTTAATCTTACAGACATAATGACAAGCAAAGAAGCCAAACTCAAGTAGGACATGATGTGTGATTTCTTTATTTGAAGTTCTAAAATAAACATGACTAAGCTCAGGTAAGGGGGAATGGTACAAGGAATAATGAGAGAGATGATATACTGCTAAAGTGCACAGAGAGACCTTTGGATTTTGCAGGTGATGGAAGTATTCTATATCTTGATGGTGTGTTACACAGGTGTAAACATTTTTCAAAACTTTGATCTCTTCCCTTAAAAACCTGTGCATTTTTCTGTAAATTATATTTCATTAAAGTTGATTTAAAAATAGATTTTTTTCTATTTAGTTCTAAGTTCTCTCCTGTGTCTAAAGAAATGCCTGGCACATAATAGGTTCTTGGTAAACACTTGTCAAATTAATGAATGGATTAATTTATAAGCAAATTTACAAATGCATGAATAATTAAATAAAGGAATATAAAAGAGTGTGCAATTCAGTTCTGGAATGAATCACAGACAATATTTACCATACAAAAGAAAAGAAGGTGAGAGAGTTTGGTGCACAGGTGAAGGTGATTCTAATTGGACCCTGAAAGATATCAGCTATTAACAGGAAATGGATCCTTCTTTGAGTAAAGGGGATAACATCTGAGAAAAGGCAGAGAGACAGGAATGAATATGATTTTTCTTAGAACAATGAAGAAACAAATTTTGATATCAAAATAATGAATATTTTCCATCAGTGGTCACAGTATACTGAATGATTGAATTTATAAATAAATGGAGTCATTATAGTATTCTATGAGAATATAATAATGATTGGATTACCCTAAAAATCAAGAGATGAGAGTCTGATTATAGGAATTGCAGTAGAAATGGAGATCAAGATATAAATGAGAAGTTTGTAAGAAATAGCAGAAGGATTTACACTTGGCTAAGAAATATCTCCTGATTATCTTCCCTACACACCTTGATTTCTACTACCCTACTCTCAATGAGGGTCTTGATTTCTACTACCCTACTCTCAAGAGGGTCAATGACCCTCTGCCCAGTCTTCCTAGTTTTACCCTTTATTTCCTTTATCCCAAAATCAATATTTTTTAGCTTCACAAAATAAATTGGAAGACTATGAGAAAGCTCATTTTATTATAGCTTCATTATTTTTAAACATTTATGTCTGCACCATATAAGTGGTCCCAGGGTCTATGAAAACACACGTTATGTGGCCACAAATCTTTCAGAGGAAAGACCCCTCCCCCCAACTTGTCCCTCATCCTTATTCAAAATTATAGCAATCCCTATCCAAAAACACTCCAATGGCTTCCTTTTACACTAACAAATTAAATCCAAATATTTACCATAACTAACAAGGGCCTTCATGATCTATGCCTGGCTCATCGTCTAGGCTCATTTCCCACCTCTCTGCCTGGGCCAAAATTGCTCTGGACATTCTTGCTGTGTTGGGAATATGACATCACTTTCTATTATAATCATCACCCAGGCTCCTTCTACGCAAAATATTTTTGAGGCTTGTTCACCATTTCATTGTATGTTCACTTCAAATGTTACTACCCAGGGAAGACTTCTGTCAGCATTCTATCAAAAACAGGATCAAAATCTCTGTCCCCTCACCCTACTTTATTTTTCCTCAGACTATATAACCCCACAAATACATATTGTTTGGTTATCTATTTGCTTGCTGATTGTTTGAATCTTTCTCTACCTGTAGAATGAAAGAAAAGAAGTCTATTTACTGGTCATTTTCCACAGTCTTTTGGGGGTAAATGAATGAATCAAAAAACCATACTCTAACAGTTATTCACTGATGAACTTAGACAAGTTACTTAAATTTTCTAAATCTCAGAATCATTATGCCTTTAATGGTGATAAAGATTGCTCTTACACAGATTTATGATATTTAAATTGAAGCATATATTTAAAAGTCCCCATATAGTGTCAGCCCAAAGTAATGAATAGATGTCCCAAATACCTTCCAGTATTTTAAAAGATGGTTCTTCCATCTATAGTATAGGATGTACATAGGGCTGTAGTTATACAGTTAGGTTTAAAGCATCATGTTTTTATTTGATTTTTAAAACAGACTCAGATCATATGTTCTATCTGCAGAACAACCATTTATAGAGCTAACTGCTATAGTGATTCCTTGAGGCAAACTGTCTATAAACTTGTTTAAGAGAAAATGAAAAAAAAAGTCACACCTTTCATGTCAGTTCAAGTTAGTTGAGCATTGGTTCTAACATGATTCCAAGAATATAAAAATTCAATCTGGAGTGAAGATGTTTACAGTGGAGTTGGTAGATATATCAAAGGGATGAAACACCATGTGACCCCCAGCCAGGTGCAGACCCATGGCCAGGTCTCACAAGGTGTGAACGAACACATGTCATCCCCACCACTATGGGCAAGGGAGTTTCAGAGCCATTCCAGGGGCACTGACATACATAATCGGTGTCCACTCTCTATTATAAAAATACTTTTCGACTTCAGAAAATAGCTTGTCCCTCCACTCCTAATCTGTTTTACACAATTCTACTGGAAGAATGGGGCCAAACAGCAATACTTTTCCCACCAGTGCTTTCCACATGCACATGGGTCCCCCACTGTTTACAACATGAAGCCCAAACTCCTGACCTTAACATTGAAAACCCTGAACATTCACTCTAACTTTTTCTTACTATTCTCTTCCATCCATCCTGACTTCTTGGTAAGTATTTCCAAATTGGTGTTTTTCTATCCCTGAGCCTTTCTCATCTCCTATTTCCTTCTAGACAGACCATTGCATTCCTTTCTTTCAGTCCAAATTTTATTGAACATCTAGCCTTCCTTAAGAACCCCTTAGTTTGAATTTTGTATTTTATTTCCACCATTCAGAATGCTACATATTTTAGTTAGCATTGTTTTGTACCTGTGACATAATTTCCACCCTTTCGTTCTATTCATTCCATAGATTCCTACCAGGTTCCAGGTACCATGATAAGCACTGGGGCTTCAGTATTGATCAAAACCTGACTCAATTACTGTCTCATGATATTTTAGTTTGTTGACCTTTAGACAGTAACTAAACAAGGATAGAAACAAACATAAAATTGAAAACCAAAATAATGAATGAGAGGTAAAAAGTGTGAGGAGGTTTTATTACGGCAAATTTAAATGAGTTAAGATTGGGCTTACCTAAGGAATTAACAACTGGAATGATGCAATTTGAAAATAGTATCTACTTTATTGGATCTAGAGGATGACAGGGTTTTTGACAATGTAATCTGTGTTGGGAGGAAATAGGGCAAGAACAGGAACTGAAGTCAGGGTTGGGAGAACAGCAGTATGGGGAAAGATGAGGCAGGACAGTCAGATAGTAGCCAGGTAATGACCAGTATTTTTGGCCAGTGATTTTCATGTTTTAGTCTCATGATCAGAGACTAATAACTACCAAGAACTCCCAAGAGCTTTTGCTTACATAGAGTGTGTCTATCAATACTTAACTATTGTGTAAATTAAACTTGATGAACTTTTAAAGCATTTGTCTTCATCCATTTGTGCTGCTATTACAAAATATCATAGACTAGTAATTTATAAACAATATGACTTTTTTCATTTCTACCATCCAAGATCAAAGTACAGGTAAGTCTAGTGAAGGCCAATCTCTGCTTCCAAGGTGGTGCCTTGAATGCTGCATCCTCTAGAGGGAGAATGCTGTGTCCTCAAATGGCATAAGGGGAAGAAAAGGGATGAGCTCACTCCCTCAAGCCCTTTTATAAGGGCCCTGAACCCATCCATGAGGGCTTTGCCCTCATTAATTAATGGTCTCTAGAGGCGCCATCTCTTAATATTATCACATTAGTGATTAAGTTGGAGATTTAATGGACAACAGTTGGTTAAAGATTTGACTGGGAAAGGGAGACATGTTTGCAAAGGCTGATTCTTAGTTTTCTAGTTGATAGAAGTGAATGATTGCATTTGTTGCCAAAATAGGAAATAAAGAAATAGGAAGTTTAGGGGAGTATAATCTTGAGTTTAGTTTGAGTTGGGTTTGAGGTAGAGGAAACTTCAAGATATCTTAAAAGAGAGAGAGAGAAAGAACAAGAACAAACAAGCAGTTGGCCACATATGCCCAGAGCACAGAAAGGAGGTGTTGTTGGCTCTTGGTTACTGATATACACGTTAGCCATGTTCACTGGTGATTTCTACAGTTAGTGGTGGGTATTGGTTTGCCTAGAACAGGACAGAAAAAGGAGAGTATAGAAGCAAACCTTGAAGAAAACCTAGATGTGATGATTGAGGCAAGAAGCCCACATTCATAATGCAAATCCCACAGAAGATAGGCCTGGAGGAAGGAGGAAAATCAAGAGAGTATTCTAATAGGTAAAAAACACGACTATAAGCTTCCTGAAAAGGACAGCTTCTAGTGAGCATTTTTCTTTTGTTCTCTAATGTTATTTGGAAGCAAGAAAACCCAGTCACCGAGTATGTCACCATTCTATGTGAATGGGATTAAATTTAAACATAAATAAGTGTTCAGAAACTGGATGTCAGAAATTAGAAAAGAACTATTGGTAAAAATGTTACCTAATAAATACATAGCTATTACCTGTAGTTAGGTATTTGGGATAAGAGAGATTTTGGATGCTACACTCATTTACTAAATTCTTCAAATAAACCTTAGTGAGGGAATCACATGAAAATGTTTCATCTTTGATTAAGAGCAGGGGAGTTTTCAGATGTTACAGAATCTTAGTTACATGACCAACTGCTTTTTTTTTTTAGATAAAATCATATTTTATTGGAATTATATGATGTAGTTCAGCAAATTAAAAAATAAAACAGCTAAAATACCCATTGTTAGAAATGACAGAAATCAATGTTAGGGCCATACAACCAAAATAAATGAGTGCCAGAGAGTGTCATGTTTCACTTTCCTTGAGTGCTTTTTTTAAAAATTTGTTCTAATTAGTTATACTTGACAGTAGAATGCATTTTGACACATACATAAATGGAGTATAACTTCTCATTCTTCTTGTTGTACATGATGTAGAGTTACACAGGTTGTGTAATTATATGTGCACATAGGGTAATAATGTCTGATTCATTCCCACACCCATACCCTCTCCCCTCCTTTCCCTCTGTCTAATCCAAAGTACTTCTAGTCCCTCCTCTTCTTATTGTGAATTAGCATCGGCATATCAAAGAAAAAATAAGCCAATCCCAAAGAACCAAAGGCTGAATGTTCTCTCTGCTATGCGGACCACTGCATTTCTACTGATGAAATTAATGCGTGTTAAGGTCTTCATTGCATTCAGAAATTATGATCTGATGCAAACTAGAATGCTTCGCTTTTGAAGTTTTTAGTAAGAAAACTTTGACAGAAAGCAAATTTGTCAGTTCCTATGTAACATATTTGTTCTGAGAATTAATGAATTTATTGTAAATATTAGTGTACAGTGTTGATTAGGAAGAACAGGGAGCAAAAGCAAACAGCTGGGAATTTCCTTTCAGTATAGAAAAAAAAAAAAGCAGGGTAACACAATAACTGACTAGAAAATTTTGTAGCACATCAACCAGGTTCCAAGTACCATGACAGTTACCTCAGATAAAAATATGAAAAGCATAACATATGTCCTCTGGAGATAGTAATGTGTAACCGTATAATTCCAAAACAATGTCATTAGTGCCATGTTTTTTCTTATGTCTTTGTTTTTACTGACTGAAGGAAAAGGTGCAGGGAGTTTAAGTTCTCTGTATGAGAACAAAGGTATGAAAGAGGCAGTTGGGAAACCACTCAGGGAATTAGAAAAAAGTAAAAAGACAGCCTAGAAATTTGGAATAGAGGAAATGACAGAATGACTTATTTAGGTTCAGTAGAAACAGCATCTAAGTTTCAAAGAAACCTAGGTTTTTGACAACAAATTAAGCCAGCAGAAACAGAAACACTGGATAAAATGTTACCTGTATTTTGAATTGGGTTAATTGACAACCAGGCAAACTAGACCAAACAGACTCTAAGTGGTGGCTGCGAAGGAGAAATGAATGCGGTTACTAAAAAAAAGGCAGAAGTCCTTGTCACCAGCTTGCCTAGGAAGACATTGCAGACAGCTTCAAATGAATGATATTTGAGATAAGTCAGTGTTACTAAAGAAGAACAAAGTAAGCTTAAACTCTAATTGAGGAGATACCACTTGTTTAACAGATACCATTTTAGTCCTAGATATTTTCATCTTCTTATGCTTGTATCTTAGTAGGGCACTTTTCAGAAAGGATTCACTTTTTGCTGAAAAGTATATTTTTTGTGAAAAAGGTTATTAATTCATTTAAAAAGTGTTGTTGAGTTTTTCTATATCCTGGAATGTGCTAGATAGTTACATAGTTTAAAACAACTCAAGTGTGGCATAGATTTATGTACTTCTTTGAGCTGTTTACAAGGAATTAAGGAAAGTAATCCTTCCCAGGGTAGCAGAGTGTTTACTAATAGAAACATTCTACCCAGGATGTTAATACATTCAATATCAGAATTTAAGAAATAAATCAGAGGATATTTCACAGGTATACCTTTTATGTGTAGCCTTAGAGTTTCACAATAGATAAAGATCACAAATGGATTATGCCCATAATCCCAGTGGCTCTGGAGACTGAGACAGGAGGATCAGAAGTTCAAAGCCAGCCTCAGCAACTTAGTGAGGTCCTAAGTAACTTAGTGAGGGCTTGTCTCAAAACAAATAAATGAATAAATTAAAAAGGCCAAAAAGAAAAAAATGAATGCAATTTTTACTGGGTCACCATAGCTTTCAGTTACCTCAGCTTAACATAGTCCTGTGGTCTTTTGGTACAGCACATTGCACAGTACCAGGAATGTGGAAGGAACCTGCTACCTGTGTGTGGGTTCAGTCCATGGAGAAAAAAAAAAAGAAGCCTGGCATAGTGGCACACACCAGTAATCTCAGCAGCTCAGGAGGCTGAGGCAGGAGGATCACGAGTTCAAAGCCTTAGCGAAAAGTGAGTTGTTAAGCAACTCAGTGAAACCCTGTATCTAAATAAAAAATACAAAATAGGGCTGGTGACATGACTCTGTGGTTGAGCTGCCCTGAATTCAATCCCCTGTATCCAAAAAAAGAGAGATGATTTATGAACCTAAACCTTTACCTAAAATTTTTAATACAAATTTTCTCCATGATGGAGTGACAATAAGCCCATAAAGGACTTAGACTAGTATACCTCAGCAAAGATGTTTTACAGAGAAGGGGTAAGTTACCAAGAATAGCAGCAGCAGGTGAAAAGTACTACTGGGGCAAATTCAAGAGTCACAAAATGAACTAGAAAGAAGGCAGCTCGAAAACTAAATGCCTGAGCTCTATTTTAAATTCTGAAGAGACATTGGCCAAGGAAAGAGAATGGGAGCAAGGCACTTTAGGTAGGGAGAGAAAATACTCAACGATGCGGTGGGGCAGAGCAGTGTGTACTGTGTCATCTTTGGAGAAAAGGAGGCTAGTAAAATACCCTGTCCCTAAGATGCCCCTTCTCTATTCCCAAGAACCTCGTCAAGTTAAGGGGACAATGAGAGCAAGCCTGGGCCAGAATGTCCAGATAAACATTATCACAAAGGACATTGGCTTTCTGTCATGTATCTTGGGCATCAGGGCAAGTGAGCGTTAGCCGTGGAAAGCTGCTTTCTTGCATGCCTGCAAGATCCTTGGGATGCAGGTCATTCAATGGGACAAAGCAAGTTAAGTGAATGATGTCCCTGCTTGCGTAACCTAACCTATAACACTCCCCTCCTTGTCCAGCTGCCACTGGACAAAGCATCCTTAGGGAGGAAGGCACGACATTCCAGTGAGCACTAGTGACATCACAAAAACAAAGGTGGTTTTTTTCCTAGCCCAATGTCACTAAACCTTCACTTTGTGTATTTCAAAAAACCTTGTGTCTCACAAGGTGTCTGCTTTGGTGACTCAGCAACCTGTCCCACTGCCTCGCACAACTGGGCTGTAGATGGTACAATCTGGCATTGCTAGAATAAGATACTTGGATTGGAACTGGAAAATATGAACCTGGGAAATCTGAATAAAAAACACAGGATAGAGGCGGTTCTCATATGCCATACAAAGGGATTTGGACTTTATCCTATGTATTTGCAGAGAAAAGATTTCTAACACCAAGTTCTTATTTTTAAAATGAAATCCTTTGTGAAAGTTTAATAGATTAAAATGAATGAAGGTGAACAAGAGGTAGAGCACCCACACCAGTGCCCTCCCAGAGGGAATGGAGAAGAAAACAGACTGAGAAGGTGGAGGAGACACCTATCCAGAAAAAACTACCACCACTAAACCTGCAAGCCACTTTTTTTTGGGTGAGGCAGGGAGTCTTCTATGAACACACCCTCTCCTGATTTTCTTTTACCTTTTCAATATTACCTAATCAGTTCTTGCCACAGGCCTCTTCATCTATAGTTTTTTCTTCCACATTTTTTGATAGGAGTCCCACGTCAAACCATTTTTCACTCTACACACTTTCTCTGGGATCTTACTCAAGAGGATTATCTAAGACACACAAGCCAATGACACCCAAATGTTTCTCTCACGTCCTGGTATCTCACCTGAGGATCTGGTGGGGCTTTTCTACTTGGTTGTCTCCACGGCTCAAACCCAGAAAGCTAAAATTGTCTCAGAAAGACTTTGAAAGATTTTCCCTTCCTATGTCTACACCTTGTCAATGCAAAATAAATCCCCTATGTGCGTCTTGCTCTCCCTAAATTTGCCATTCTTCTCAATGTCCAAAAAAGGTATACAATCCAAAGGCACTGACTCATCTTTCTTCCTTCCTTTATTATTTAATGTGAGTCACTGACTCTAGTGAGACACTGTGCTTTGGGAAAAGCCCTGATCTAGAAATTTGAGAAGATACAAAGATGAGGAAGACACATCAAGGAGCTTACAACCAAGTCCAGAGAATAAATAGTAACTATAATTCTAGGCAAAACATAAATGCCCCATGAGAACTACAAAGAGCTATGGGAGTATAAATGAAGGACAGCGTGAATTGTCTTGTTTTGGATTTACATATTTTTAAAGATGAATAAGCATGAGTATATTTCTTCATGAGCTTAGCTATACTTCAAACCAAATTTACTTTCACATATCAAACATACAGTTGGCATACAGCCAGTCTGTCATCAAGGGAAAACCACCAATTAACTTTAAACTGATAGATGGCGCTTCCCCTCACCCCAGAAAAGAGTATAAATGCTTTAATTTTCTGAATATAGATAAATTTTTAGGTGGAGACAGATACAGAGGAGCACTAAGTACAGTATTTCAAGTCCAAGGTGGTTGGGGTGTTACAGAAACAGCACAGTGAATCATGAGACAAGCCATCAGGATGTGTCCCCACATTGCTATATACTTCACCATAACCTTGAATTCAGCTGCAGTAAGCCACGAAAGAGTCAGGCTTTGTATTGCAACAGCCACAGCAGTTCTTTCTGTCTTCTCTGAGACTATGTCAAGTCCAGAACCCATTAGGGAAGCAGGGAGAAATGCAGAGCTCACTAAAGTGAAATGCATATCGCTAGGAACCTTTTAAATGTATTACAGACAGAATTAAACATTAAAAAAGATGTTACTGCATGAGATCCCTGAAGTCCTTTTATGGACTGTGAGTGATGATAACAAGGAACAAGAGTTCAGCAAGATCCACTGAGAATCTGAATGTTAAAGAGTCTGATTGGCATTTTCCTGGTTATACCCTATGGCTCAGAAAAAGAAGAAAAATTATGACAGAGAAAAAGCAATGTAATGCCCAGACTCACAAATCCGCCAGAGACCACCAGGAGTCCGATTCTGATGCAATCACAAAAGGGTCCTTTTATTCAAGCCCGAGCAGGGTCCGCCAACCTTCACCGAAGCAGCGGGTTAGGAAGCGTGGCCCTGAGTCGAGGGGAGCAGGGTTTTTTATAGATCATAATTGCAAGCAGGGGAGTACATGCCTTGGCGTTACATGATTGGGTGAGGTAAAGCGCGCACAGGGGAACAGGGGTCTTGTCGTTACATGATTGGGGAAAGGTGAGTGTGGTCAGTATGAGGTCAGTTGACCTTTAGACTGATAGGTCTGGCTACAATGGGCCCAGTTGACCTTTAGGTTATTGATAGGTCTGGCTACAGTGAACTCATTGCCTGGCCTTCTGATTAGCTGACTCAAGTTACAGAACCACTTTTTGGTGCCAGGGAGGGGTGTCGTTGATTGTGTTGCAATCTTCCAGTAACTGGGTGGGGGATCTAGGGCTCTGGACAAGAGGCCTAGAGTCACAAAATGGCTTTAGTCTGGTCCTTTCAGCAACATCAACCCTCCTAGGGTCTTCCATACCTCTTGTACCTACAAAATTCAATGCAGTAGAAAATGATCATGGATTCATTTCCAGAGCAGTAAGAAAGCTGGGGGGAAAAATACCCAAAGTCACAATGAGAAGACTAGAAAATAAAATTCTGAGGAGCAATTTATAGGCAAGAACTCTGACAAATTATTCCTCATGACATCAATAAACAACATACTTACACAGAGACAGCACAAAATATAGGACTAAAATTTCCACGATGTAGCTTGGTGTAAAGCAGAATTTGTCAAAGCTTAATGAGAGTCTAAACCATCTGAAAAACACGTTAAAATGCAGATAATCTGGCATCAGGCCTGAGATTCTGCATTTTTAACAAGTTTCCAGGTGATGTGTCAGATTCTGTGGGTTCCTGGGCCACACTAAGAATATCAAGGGGGAAGAAAAGTCAGCAGATAAGGGGTGGATTGGCGCCTCCACCTTTTCCTTTCTATGTACACACAATCACTTACAAACTTCATAATCTGCAGCCAGAAACCTCACCTCACTGAACCTCCACATGCCTAAAATAGAGCCTCATTGAAAAATAATGCATATGAAAATACTTTTACTATAAAGCAATATAGAAATATATTGTTACCATTATTTGAGTGAATAGAAATGTGAAATTATCTTAAAAGAAAAGTCACTGAGGGCAGTAATGGTTAGTATATAAAGGACTCCTCTTTAGAAAAATGAAATTAAATTGCTTTCTATCTCTGGAAACAACATCTCTACATTTATAGCAGTGGTTCTCAAAAGCTTTTTGTCATTAAAATCATCCAAGGAACTTGCACAAAACACCAGTGCCTGGGCACTCTTCATCCAGGCCTGAGATTATGATGTAATTGGCCCATAGGAGAAGCTGAGCACAGAGTAGTTTCTAAAAAAGAACTCTTCAAGCAGTTCTTCCATGTAGTTAGTGTTGAGCACCACTGAACCCTTGGGAGAAATGAACAATGAATAGAACCATCTGGGAAAGTCAGGTGACATTGACGAAGCTGCTGCAGAATCAGAAGGGAGACCAAGAGGGGTGTCTGGGTTTAGGATATGCCTTCCCCCGAAGAAAAACTGTTTCCTCCATTGAAAAGATATTTTTTTAAAGATGAGAGAAGCTGCTAAAAATAATAATAAAGCTTATTTCATCCCTGGTTGTGAGGATCAAATGAGATAATATGTGTAAAGTCACTTGATTGTCTATTAGTGACTACAACCACACCCAGTATTGCTCTTACCAGACTTATCAAACATCGCATAAATAACTGGAAGAGAGAGGGTGCAATTGTGAAGAGGGGCTCCTGTAAAGCACTCTCCTTCAGAATTCACCTCCCAACCAGATGTCCTGTGCACTGACAAAAAAGGAAGGGAGGAATCCGTCTGGTGTAAACTCAGTGGAATCACTAGCTGGTATCTCTATTTTTGTTGTTGTTATTGTTGTTTTTGACTTTGAAAATTACTCAGTGCTTTTTTAAACTAAGTACCAATGAAATTTCAGTTTTGAAACAAATCAAGCATGAGTATTTATTAAAAATAAATACAACTTTAAGGGGCTCAAACAAAAATTTAAAATAGACAAGCAGGTGTATCACCTAGACAAATTTATATAACAAGCAGAGGTTGGACACAAAGAACCAATGGAAGAGAAAGCATCTGCCCAGTGAAAGAATGTAAGGAGAGTAAGATAGTTTTCCCTGGTGTCCACCATGCCACAGAAAGACCACAGCCCCTCTCTGCATCATATCAACATAGAAGTATCCACCAAGTCCTACACAAACACACACACACACACTTTACCAGCTGAACTGACTGTAACTAAAAAAATTTCTACCTAGATAACTTCTGAAAAACAAATATTTTTTAAAGAACTACCCTTATGTGTCTGTTTAGATGAGTGGCAATTTACTTACAAACTGTATTCCTAAAGTCCTTAACAGATGCAATTTCAGAAAGTTATACTACAAAATAATTCTGATTCCACCTACAAGGAGAAATAATATATTTTGAGTATTTAAGTGTGTCCTAGGCAATTTGCTAAATATTTTATGTAGATATTTTCATAGGAACTCTCTAAAATAAGTATATATAATTATCATTTCATTTTACTGACATGAGCAAACAGACTTTAAGGAGTTGAAGAGACTAAAAGTCTCAGAGAGAGGTAATAAAGGAGTAGAGATTTGAACACTTGTCTCATTTCAGAGTTCATCCATACTTACCCACCTGGTAGTGTCCCCCATATACCATAGACTAACATACTCAGGTAATTCAGAGTATTTGCTTATTTTTATCTCACCCTCAGTAGGAAGGTAAAGTAGAAGGTAAAGTTTGACTTTCTTACATTTGATTGCCCAATCAATATGTATCAGGTATATAATTTACAGCAGTATTCTTGGATTAAATAGCTATCATTTACCACAATATCAAACACAATAATAAAGACCATAATTAACACCATAGATATCTGACAACTAACTATTTTGACCTTATGAGTGTGTGACTCTGAGCACTCAGAGTTTACCATATACATATGTTCCCCACTTCTCAAATTAAAGACACAAAATGAGATACTATAATTAATCCCTTCCATTCTATTTAAAAAGGAAGACAACAAATCTCTATATTTTGAGCAAATTTCTAGTAGTGCCTGCTTCTCACATTGGTTCAGCTAAAACTTTGAATGACCTTTCAGTCATCAACATAATAAAAGTAAAGTGAAAGACATAAAAATATATGAGACATGTATATATCTGATGCACAGTTATTGAAAAAGCATGATAGCAAAACTTTAAAAAAAGGAACAACAGTTATACTTTAGTGGTTTGGAAAATTCTCAGCAATAAATTTGGTGGTAATACATCCAAAGTTTTCATTATTTTACCTTGATGATCTAAGAATCCTCAGTGAGAAGTTGGCTTGGATGTTTGTGAAGTAAATCAAAGAATGAAGTGGGTACAAAGAGTGAAATGAGATTGAGGGACTGCTGAGGATACAATTACTTTTCAGTTGAAAGTTGGGTCCAACACAGGATGGGGTAAACCCCCTTGGAGGAGCATACTATACACAAGTGAAGAACAGAGGCGGTTAACAGGCAGAATGACTCATCTGATGTTGGATTTTTCTAGCAACCAATATTTCTAAATCAGGAATCTTTTGTTATCAATGTCAAGAGAACACAGAGACAGTCTAAATCCAACAAAGGAAATCACTGAATCCAAAAGAAGATATGAAACTCCATTGGCAATGAGTTCCAGAGCAATTCCACCTCAAAAATATTTAGCAGCTTACACCAAGTGAGCTTCAATTCCTTATGGAATTTCATACCTAGCTAACAGTTTGTCCCAGAATTGCATTATCATTAGCAAATACTCTTCAATTAGGATACCTTTCATGTAGCACTGAGGTCACATTTATAAAATGTTATACTGGTTGGAAAAAAAAAAATCAGTATACTTAAGGGCCATTCCTACCCTTTAATCTTCACTTTGGAAGGTTTCTCTCATATCTGAGTCACTTTCAAATGTATCATGTTGCTTTGGTTTTACCTATTCTTTGTTACTCAAGGTCATTTGGGAGAACTTGTCAATAATTTCCTGGTCTCCAATCCACTAAGCTATAGAGAAATGAGTCTTTACAGAGCTGACAAGTTTTCAAGCTAATTTAGGAGAGTATCATTTTGACAGTCTCAATCGAACATTAATCATGATTTTGTCTGAATCTTTACAATAGAAGGTTTTCAGGTTTTGAGAAACACAATGTGTATAACTTTAAATCACAATCTTCTCTCTATCCTTTTGTCTATAAATCTTAAGCTAAAAAAAAAATTCTTTCTGCAGGATTGTTGAGGGGATATGAGAAACAAATGACAAGTGAATGCTTAATCTATGGCACCAGCAGAGCAAGAGTCCATGGTCTGTGATAGAACTGTCCAGGTGTCCTATTTAATTCTGTTTGATTCTGCTGTAAAGTACATATCAGTGTCTTACCTCATGCCAGAATATTGGAGAAGACAGGCAGGCAAGCATGAAGGAAGGAAGGAAATGTATCTTGCACTATCTTTTAAGAAAAGTAGTTAGGCTACTTGTAGTTTGTTCTGCAGATTTTAACTTTCCCATTACTTTTAGATGACTCTAAATTTGACTTCAGGTAAGATATTTTAATTTACTAAACTAGCCAATATCTGTTTGCTAGCTCAAATCTTGGGTTGTGAATTCCCTGTAATTTGCTGTTCAAAGATGATGACTCAAAGCACTCACCCTGTTGGCCTAACTATGGGCAGCTGAGCACAAGGGCACTTCATCCCAGCCGCGAGGAAGCTGCACCCAAAATTGATTTCCCAAGTCCCCAAAGTTCCCTGCATGTGGTACGGTTTGCTTTCTTGACAACTTGCCCCAGTAATTGGATGATCTTCCCACTGACAAAGTTGTCCTTGTGTCTTATGAAAAGGAGATCCCCATGCTCAATTTCATCCTTTCAACACAGGATGAAAAGTGAAACTCATAACTTCTATAAGGACCCAGTCTATTTGTATTCTATGTATTGAAATAAACTAATGATATATTTTTCAAGTCAAGAACAAAGCAAAAAACAAAAAAAAGGAAAAAGACACTTGCTTTTGTCACAGTTTGGAATGGGATATTTATTTAGTGACTCTGGTGTAAGGGACAACTGAGGTAATTTACACCTAAAAGAATGTCATCTATTTTTTATTGCAAGTATTGCTGTTGGTGCTCTAAATAAATCCTCTAGAAAGCAGTCTCTTGTTCCTGTGATACCTTGTTTTTTGTTTGTAGGTTTTTTTTAATTGTGACACTTACCACATTCTATCCTATATTAAAATAATTCATGATAGTTTACCTCCTCATATGGATTAAAAATTCCTTGAGGGTAATGGTCTCATTTCAACATGATCCTAGAACAGCTAACAATTGTAACAGTACTTAGAAGATGGTTGTTGCTCAATAAATATTGATTAAATGTATGTAAAAGTAAATGATTCTTCAAGGAACCATGCCCCCTGGGTTTTGCTGTGTGTGTGCGTGTGTGTGTGCATGTGTGTGTGTGTGTGTGTGTGCACGTGCACATGCACTTTCTTTTCTTTCTGTATCAAAGTTCAGGTTAGGTATAACTGAGAGTCAAAGCTAAACTTCATGGAATATAAATAAGCTCTGCTTCATGGTATTTTGTAAATAAACCAAGCCATTATCTCACACTACCCAATAAACTGAGTAGTTACCAGCAGAAGATACCAATACAGATAGCCTTCTGCCAAGTGTCAGCTGTCACCTCCTTCTTGGTCACCTTGCGATCACCTTGCAGTCTTCACTGATGCCCATACTTCTGGATCACAGCCTACCATCTGGACTTCTGTCCCCCTCCAACTGTATCTCCATACTGGGCTCTGCTCAGTTGTTAATTATTAACACTGACTAGAACGAAGTGTCCTACTCATGACTCTTTGAATTGTGAGTGTTTTTTTCTTTTTCCCATTAGCAATAGTTACCAAACACCCTTCATTCCAAGTTTCTTTCTAGTTCTCTATTTAATGACATGTTACTTATGCATTAAGAATAACTTGTAAAAGATTTGGCCAGAGAAGTTGTCTTTCTCTAGGTCATTGGGAATCACATTGGGAGACATTGAAAGAGTAAATCAAATCATTGAATGGTTAAGGTCAGGGCTGGAATGTTCCAGACTTGCCAGAAGGGCCCAGCCAGCTGCTTGTGACTTTTCACACATAGGCAAGTTCCCCTCATAAAAGGTTTACAACTCAAGCCAGGCTGGTTTCAGACAGAGTTAAACCAACATCACACAAAAAAGTGAGGGGAAAACAGTGTGAGACCAATTAAAACAAATTGGTAGTGAAAGCAACAGCTGGATGTCAACATGTTCTGCTCTGTTATTGGCATGTCAACGGGTGATTTTTAGAGAAACTGGTGCTGTCTGAAGGAGAGAACAGCACCATAATGGGGCAGACGAGGGCTGTAACTCACTAGAGGCATTCCTGGACACTTGCTCCAGAAGGCCACCTGCACAGATGGAAAGCTGTGCAACTGGACTGTGACCACAGTGCTGACCTCAAGCTCATTTGGCAAATGATGTTGAGACAGCAGAGGGAGAGCCAGTGCAGACTGGGAAAAGCAGTGAGAAGACAAAGCAGCTGGGCTCTGGGTCTAGAATGCTTAGGATGTTGCTAGTACCTTCCAAATGCTTCATCTCCAATGCAACACCTTCTTTTTCCTGCTGTACAGGGGCGTCTTAATGATGACATGAGAAATTATATGTGAAAACAGTTTAAAGACTGCAAATATTACCCATCAAATAGGGATGGTTGGCTGGAGAGTTTTGAAAACCATTTTCTTATGAGCTCCAGAGTGTAAATGGAGAGTCCAGAAATGAACCTTTTGCTTTTTCCCATGGCACAGGGTAAATCCAGGACCATATGATTGCTGAGAAATTATGTTAGATACACTATCTCATGTTGGTGTTTATGCTCTAGATCTTTTCATCATTTCATCAATAAGAAATCTCTGAATTAGATATCACTCCAATCCACACATGAAGAACTTAAGGTTAAGAGAGGTCAATAAGTTACAACTTAGTTGAAGAGCCAGGACTTAAACCACAAAGTTTTTGCTTTATCCATTATGTGATATATATTCTGCCTTCCTCATATATATATACATATATATAGCATATATATATCATAAATATATATATATCCTAGAAAACAAGAAAAACCCATCACACCACTCACCACTGCAGGTCACCAACAGAAGGATGGTAGATGTGTCAACCTGGAATTAAGTAAGGAATTTTTATTACACTAGAGTATATATTTTAATTACTATTCTTGTGACCAGATGTGACCCAGGGATTATTTTTTAATCTAGTATATCCAGAAGACTGGAGAAACTATGGAAATTTTCTAAATTTTCATTATATGTCAGGAAAGCACTAAGCCCCTGAGGGCCTTTGGAATTAGAGAAGAGAAAAAAAAATCAAGCAGCTTTATGAATTACTTCACTCTTTTAAATATATGGTTATATTTCCCTGGGCCTAGAAGTGAATGTAAAGTGGATACAGGTTAAGATGTATTATTGCCAATGCAGACACGGAATATAATTTGAAACAGGTATTTTAAAGGAAGAACACTTGGGAGAGAAAACTGTAGAATCAGGAATCTCCTACAGATATTAAGATATCCCCAGGTAAGACAAAGTTCCCTGATGTATGGAACACCTTAATTTAGGGATCACATCTCCGCCTGGGTCTCCGACAAAATAACCAATCTATCCTGTGCTTCCTTAAAGAACAAGTTCCCTTCAGGTCTGCCTCTGCCTTCTTCTTCCTTCTCCTTCTTGCTCCTGTCCTTTGGAGAGCTGAACACTTCCGTGAGATGTCAAGAGTGAAATGGAGGGCTGGGGTTGTACCTCAGTGGTGGAGCCCTTGCCTAGCACATGTGAGTTACTGGGGTGGATCCTCGGCACCACATAAAATAATAAATAAATAAAGGTAAAAAAGAGTAAAAGGGACTATGGAGTCCATTTTGAATCCTAAAATATATTACAGACCCACATAGTCAAGCTTCAGGACGTGCAGCAGTTGCATGTTCACAGAATAAAAAGAAAGTAAGCATAAAAAAGCACTATCCCAGTTTGGTAGGGATAGGAGATAGGAGACCTAATGCAGCAAACTGGTCAACATTTGCTGGTCCCTTTATTATGCCAGGTAATAGGGAGGAGACATATTTACTATGCAAAAACAAATGAAGAAAAATTGAATAAAATTCATGTGCAAAGGTAAAATTATACAAGTCTCTGTGTGCACGTACAGCCTAAGCAACTTCAGCCATAGGTTAAAAGAGAAGTAACATGAATCAATCCAAAGGTATAATCTAGGAACATAAGTATACAATTTCCCTATATAGATAATTCCATAGTCAAAGAACTGATGATTACCAAAAATAGAACTTAAATAATTTTGATAACTCCCTAGGATTATAAAGCCAAATAAATATCAAGAAATTTAATCACTTTTAACAGTCAGCTTACTTTTGAACCAAAGCCCTGAAGCCAAGTGACACAGGTTTTCAATCTCCTTCAGAGTTCCTTCAGTATAGATCTTTCTACTAATTTTGGAGTTTTTTGTTGTTGTTGTTGTTGTTGTTTTGTTTTTGTTTTTGGTACTAGGGATTGAATTTAGGGGTACTGGGCCACGGAGTTACATATCTAGCCATTTTGTGTTTTATTTAGAGACAGGGTCTCGCTGAGTTGCTTAATGCCTTGCTTTTGCTGAAGCTGGCTTTGAACTTGCTCTTCTCCTGTCTCAGCCTCCCAAAGTGCTGGGATTACAGGCATGTGCCACAGCACCTGGCTTTTTTTTTTTTTTTTTTTTTTGGTACTGGGGATTGAACTCAGGGGCACTCGACCACTGAGCCACATCCCCAGCCCTATTTTGTGTTTTATGTAGAGACAGGGTCTCA
>CM053411.1:57049439-57070438 GCA_028644305.1 Xerus rutilus
TTGTGGCCTGGGTAAAACCATAACATCTTGATATCAACTTGGCCTATAATAACAGAGGATTCATAAAAGAAAGTTTAAAGTCATAGCCTTAAGCACATAGGGTTAACATTCTGTTTCAGAGCAAAAATCTTTTACTTTGCTGCTACCTGTGAAAATAGTATATTAATCTGGGGAATAGCTTACAGCTGAAAGATTTGAAATACACACATTCCTCCCATGGTTTCAAATAAAGGAAATAAGATTTGTATTGAGTATTAGGATTTAGATTATCGAGTTTAAAGACATTGGGACAGGAGAGTTGTAACTGGTCTTCCCATCAACACATTTTCTATGAGACGGACAGGGAGAGTATACTATAATGATTAATCACATGAAGACAGGTGAACTCAAGTTTTCTATTTAATGCTCACAAGGAAAAATGACCAGACACTTAAGGGACACAACTACAATCTAAAAGTGGAGCAAGTTGGAGGTGGAGATGGCAGAATGAGACCCTCCAGCCATCATTTCTTCATAAGCACAAGAATTTCAACAGCTATTCACAAACAAAACTCTCATCAAAAGAATTAAAGAAGCAAGGTGAGAGATCAAGTATCTGGTTTTAGCATATAATAAGAAAGACATAGAAAAGAAAGCAGGAAGCAAAGAAGTGTCTATTGCCCAATACTCAACTCCAAGTAGTGCAGTATGGAGGGAAAGACCTCCCACTTGGGAGAGGGAGAGAGAATTAAGTCCAGGCCTTAGACTTGGAGCCCAGTACCAAGCCTGCCACAGTGAAATTCAGTGCAAGGAAGAGTCCCAGGCCAGTGCTGGTGAATAGAACATTTAAATTCACCATAGTACCAAGTAGGGGACCCCTAGTTAGACAGACTTGTATTTGGGGCAGCATCACATATGGCTAGCTGCAGGGGTCTTGGGCCATAAGTATACCATAGCAGGCAATGAAAGCATGAGCCTTGGTCCTATT
Organism: Xerus rutilus; assembly: GCA_028644305.1. NCBI lineage: Eukaryota > Metazoa > Chordata > Mammalia > Rodentia > Sciuridae > Xerus > Xerus rutilus. Next base: position 57,050,407 of record CM053411.1, read on the forward strand.
CCTGGGCTGTGCTACTCTTAGTGGGCTATGGGTTCCAAGTAGGACACTGCATTGTGATGTTGGTGTCTAGGGACCATGCAACCCATTACTTTGACAATCCCAGACAGAACAACAACAGGGAAGACCATTGCACAGATGAATTACCTGTTTTAGGCACTCTCAATCTATCATGAACAACACACTAACTGTGAATTTGGGACAGTCTGGAGGCACCCTCTAGTGCTAAAATAATAGCAACATGATAATTGTGAGTTTTGCAAACCTGGACTTACACAGCTATCTACTGCTGAAATAGTGACAATGATCAAAGATTCAGAGAAAGCAAACAGATTATGTAGCATACAAAAAAAATAAGACTATGAAAATGGAATATGTAACTAATTCTTCAATATGCGGGCATTTTTGCATGCCAGCAAGCATCAAGAACTTTCAAGGAACCTTGGCTTTACCAAACTGATAAAATAAGATGCCCAGAACCAGCCATATAACAACCAATATGGGCAAACTCTCAGGCAAAGAATTTTAAATAGCTGCTTTGAAGAAACTTAAGGAACTTCAAGAAAGCACAGAAAACAAGTCAGTGCTTTATCAGAGAAACTTAACAAAGATTGAAGAAATTATTTTTAAAAAATCAAGCAGAAATATTTGAGCTGAATACTATACTAAGCAACATGCAAAATGTGATAGAAGGTATCAGTGGCAGAAGATCAAAGAGAAGAAGTCAGTAGGCTTAAAAGCAAGCTATTTGAAAATACAGAGAAGAATGAAAATAATAAAGAATGAAGAAAAATGAAAAAAGTCATAGAAATATTGAGACAGCATTAAAAGAGCAAGCAAAGACTTGGATTACTGGGTTTCAAAACAGACTCAAGAATGCCAAAGAGGTAGAAAGCTATTCAAAGAGATATTAACAGATATCTTACCAAACCTGGAGAAAGACAAAAACATCTAGGTACAGAAATATCTAGGTTACCAGTAAGATTCAAAACAACAAAGTCTAGCTTAATACAAATTTTAGTCAAGCTCACAAAGCTTAAAAACAAATGGATGATCTTCAAAGCCAAAAAAGAAAAGAAACAAACAACACATAACAGTGTTCCAATTCAGCAACAAATTTCTCAACAGAATCTTTACAAAGAAATGGAATTAGATGTTAGAAGGAAAAACTTGCCAACCAAAAATGCTGTACCTAGCAAAGATACCCTTTATAAATGAAGGGACGATAAAGACCATCCCAGAAAAACCAACCCTGAGAGAATTTATCACCACTGGATCATCATTTCCTTTGAGAAATGCTAAAGGGAGTTTTTGAGACTGAAAGAGACACAAAGGAAAAATAAAATATTGAAACTCTTAGAACTCACTGGTAAAAATAACAAGAGAGACAAATTGAGAATTCCCTATTGTTAAAAACATGGAATATAAACCATTTTTACCTTCAGTTTGAAGACTAAAAAAATTTTAAAAATTTAAAACTACACTAATATGTTAAGAGATAGGCCATACTTAAAATGATAAGATGAGACCTCAAAAATTCAAAATGTGGGGAAGAATGTAGCACAGGTGTAGATATTTCTATTAGTTTTTTTTTTCTATTTTGTTTCTTTTCCTCTTTATGATCACTGTTAAGTTGTTCTCATTTCAAAGTAGCTAGTTATAATCAAAATACATTTTTGCATGCCTGAAGGTAACCACAAAGCAAAACCTATAATGGATATGCCAAAAACAATTAAGAAGTCAAAATATACAATTAGAGAAAATCACTTAACCACAAAAAGACAGTAAGAAAGAAAGAGATTAAGAAAAGAACTACCAGAAAATAGAAACCAACAGAATGGCAGTAGCAAGACCTTACCTATCTATAATTACCTTAAACATAAATGAATTAAATACTCAAATTAAAAGCTATAAGGTGACTTAATGGCTGAAAAACAAGATTCAGCTAAACGTCACTAACAAGAAACTCACTTCACCTCTAAGGACGTGAACAGACTAACAATGAAGGAGGAATGAAATAAGGTATTCCATGCAAATGAAATCTAAAAGAAAGCAGTAGTAGCCATACTTATATCAAAGACAGACAGACTTTGAGTCAAAAGCAAAAAACAGAGACAAGGTCAATGCAAAATGATAAAGGGGTCAAATCAGCAATACAAAATATCAATTCTAAGTATATGCACTCAATATTGGAACAGCCAAATATATAAAGCAATATCAATAGACTTAAAGGGAGAAATACAATAATGATATGGGACTTCAAAAGCCCACTTTCAGCAGTAGATATAACATCCAGATAGAAGGAAAAAAATAAAAAGGAAAGAAACAACAGCATTAACTCATAAGTTTGTTTACTATTGCCCCAGAAACCTCATTTTAGGAAATCTTTGTATAAATATACCTGAATCTATTTAAAGTGATTTATTAAAGAGATCATTAATCAGAGGATTTTTTCAAAAAACAAAAATTTTAAATACTCATGTGGGCATTTATGAGAAGGTAGCCAAAAACTATGGTCTAGCTCTACAACAGAATACTACAAAGTTGTAAATAAAAGCATAAATAGATAAATGGATAGACCCTAGTTTATTATTGCCACATAATTCATTCCAAACTTACTGACATAAAATAAACATTTTGTTTATGTATTCTCTAGGTCAAGAATTCAGAAAGGACATAGAGGGACAACTTATCTTTGCTTTATCAGGTATGAGACCTCAACATGGAAGACTTGAAGACTAGAGTTGACTCTACTGCTGGAGACTGAAATTAGGATGGTTTGATTACTCCTATGTCTGATGCTTGATGCTGCTTTTTGGAACCTCAGCCAGGGCAACAACATATACATACAGCCTCTCTTCACAATTTCTTGGGCTTCCTTATAGCAATGGTAACTGGGTTCCAATAGCAATACCCCAAAAGACAGCCACGAGGAAAACGTCTCTCCTTTCATCTTTTTCACATATTGTCATTTCGTCCATGGTCACAAACCCACACAGATTCAAGGAGAGGGAAGATTAACCCATTTCTTGATCAGAGTAGTGACAAAGTCACATTGGTAGAAAAGCAGCTATTGTTGCCGCTCCTCTTTGGAAAATATAATATGCTCTCTTATGTGGAAAGAGTTACAGGATATAGTCAAGTCAACAAGCAAGGCATAGAAAAGCATGGCAGATGGTATCTTTTATGAAAATGAAAGAGAAAAGGCAAGTTTGGATGAAGAAACTGGAAAAAATACACAAGAAATTAACCAAAAAAAGTGCTAAACTTTGTAGGAGTTTGGAGGGGACTGTTGAGAAATGTATGAATGAGGCTAGGAGAAACATACTTTTCTACTTGTCTAGTTTTTTAGAACTTGGGAATATGCATCCTTTGAAACATTTTAAAATAATAACCAAAAAACATACTGACACACACTCAAGTGTATACACATGTATACACAAGCATTAAAGACTCTTCCACTAGAATAACTATATGGGATTATGATCTTTCTACATTTAAAAGCATTTACATATGAATTTCTGCCCTAGTTTTCCTAAGCAAAGGGTATAATTTTTTGGTCCCAATAAAAATTCCTTTTAAATATTCTAAATGCTTAGATACAGAAAACTGTCTTTTGCACTCTCCTGCTTTCTACAGAGGTCAGTATACAGTTTCAGTTCTCTAGTAAAAGGCTTTGATTCTTTTTTCATGGCATTTCATTTCCAACTGTGAAGGTTAAAATGTCAGTTGATTTTGGATGTTCAGTCATCTCTCTCTCTCCCTCTACCCCTTCCCCCAGTGAGATTTATTTAATGTTACCTTGAGCCTTTGATTTTTTTTGAATGCAGCATATATGTTAAGCTTCGCAACAACATTGTGAACAAGGAAGCATTATTTTGCCAGTTTTACAGATGAGTGTGTGAAATAACAAAATGTACTCTTTGTACAGTAGAAACAAGTGCTCAGGACAGTTTGACTCCAAGAATTTAAGATTCCCCCATCCTACTCCTAGGAGTAAACGCAACTGGAAAACAAGTTAACAAACCGTGAGAACATGTAGCTGAAGGTGAATCTAAAGACCAAGGGTGAGCTAACCTCCTTAATTAGAGAAAACGAAATTAAGGTCAGAGAAAAAAAAATCCTCAGGGAAACCCCACACAGCTTCCAAGAGTCGGATCCAAGTTTCCTAACTCCTCATGCAGGTAGTATGCTTCTCGCCAGAACAAATGTCTCCAATCAGAACTACAAGAATTCACTTGTCACCTAATAACAACTTATGCCTATGACAGGTTGTGTTCAAACCAAAGCTGTTTTGAGGTATATTCTCAATAGAGCTGCAGAACCAGGTGGGAAGCTGATCAGCATCACAAAGAGAGTGAAATGGCCCATTTTCCCTGGGCTATAAAAAGAGACCTAATTATGTTAATGCACTTAGAAAACATCTTTTATAGGTGATACAAGAGCTGCAGACAAATAACCCCAGGATTTGAATGGCCTCTAATCAGGGGATGAAGAGGATGGGAGTTACAGAGAAAGGCATTTCAGGAATACCTCTGTCCAGGGACTTCAAGTAGACATTGCCCAGGGCCATTTTGACTTAGTGGGGCTCTGTGAACCTGCTTATTGCTGAATTTACCCTATGGTGCAAAAGGAAGAGTATGCCTCACCAAGAATGTTTCAGGAATTTGTATTATATTGTTTATATAGAGAGCAATAGACTTACTGAGTACCTGCTCTGTGCCCCTCACCCTTTCTGGGCCAGGATCTGGGGAAGGGAGATGAATGAGACACAGCCTCTGACCACCAGCAGTGTCAGGTGACTTACTTCATCCTTCAATGTCAACTTGAAATGTAAGCTCCATGACAATTCCTCAGTTCTTAAATCAATAGTGTGTGGTTTTTAGAAATTTCCAGTTTTGAGTATACTATTTCATGTATCTGATTCTATACATTATTCATTGCTATTGCTGAGAGGAAAGGGGAACAGACTTCCCCAAAGGAGCCTATTTTAAATTCTTGTAATTAATGCTCCATTTATAATCAAACCCACTTTAGGGTTGTAGGTGCAGGGCAGAGAAAAGTACCACTAGAGAGGCAACAGGAACTGGAAGTGATTTTAGCAGAAATTAGCTTCCCATAGGACAAATAACAGTGTTTAAATGATTTATGATTACCTTGTTTTATTGTCCATGGCAGAATTTCATCAAGTCCAGATGAATCTGGACTTTTTAAGCCAAAATATAATTGGCTTAAAAGAATTATATTCAAAGAGCTACTTTCTCATTAAGGATCAAGACCTGGAAGAGCTGTATGAATCCTAATGTTCTACATATTTCTAACAAAACATTGCTTAGTTTTCCTGCTGCTCCAGACCAAGAGACCTCACTGCGTTTGCTTCCCTCTATGTCCAAGAGACAACATAAGGTTCAGACACAGGGAAAAACAAACAAATGACACAACAGAACCTTCCCTTCCCGCCTAAACCAAAATAAGAAATACTCAGGTGCACTGGAGCTAATCTTCTGCATTTGAACTGATGCTCCCCTATGTAACTGTAACTTGTAGGTTTTAAAATATATGTTTTTGCCATACAACAAGGTCTATAGAATAGTTTCAAGATGTAGTATTCTGTTATAACACACACACTCTCTCCATATATACATTATACATATATATATATATATAATACATATATCACACACACACATACCCAAAGATGCAGAAAATATCAGTACACTATGAAGTAGGAGATCTGAGAACTAACCCCAGTGCCATCACTTCCCAGCTGAGTTCAAAAGAAATAATAAATTATCTAAACAATATTTTTAAATCCATAAAATGAGGTTAACTGTACTCTGTCCCAATTTTTCATTGAAAGTTGTGTAAACTACTAATGGGAATGAAACCAGAGCTTCAGAAAAAAAAAGAAAAGATTCTCCACTTTTGCTGGTAGAAGAATCTGCCTAAATTACAGCCCTCTGCATCTGAGAAAGTCAATTTTCGTGATAGCAGCTAATCACACCAGGGAAATGTCTGCTGATGTCAGTTCTGACGGTTGCAACAGGCCAAGCCAGATTCTTTTCCATTACTACCACAGTGGCGGCTCTTGGTGGTAGGCTGTGCCCACTAGTGTTGCAGCAGACCCCAGCAGCACACCTAAGATTTCTTTCCAGTTTCTTGTCTTGAAAATTCTAAGGAGGAAACCCAGGGACAATGGGAGGAAGCAGTTGAAACAGTGGGATTTATTTGAGTGAGAAAAGAAGTAGAGCTTTCACCAGGTAAGAGGGGACCTGATGAAAGGTTGCCATTCAGGTGTGTTAGTCTAGGGGTTAATATAATATAGCCACCAGGTAGGGTCATTGATCACAATCTATGTTAAATACTTATTAGAAAAGTGCCAAGGTCAAAAGTCTACGCTAAACAGGTGTTGGAAAAGTGTTAAGGTCCAGCCTGCAACATTCTGATTGGTTGTGTCCTCTTAGCTCTTTAGTTTGAACTTTCCCATAACATGCCTGCCTTTCTTCCTTTCCTTCCTTCCTTTCCTTTTGTCCTTTCCTTCCTTTCCTTCTTTCTTTTTCTTTCTCTTTCATACTGGGGATTGAACTCAGGGGTACTTGACCACTGAGCCACATCCCCAGCCCTATTTTGTGCTTTATTTAGAGACAGGGTCTCACTGAGTTGCTTAGTGCCTCGCTGTTGCTGAGGCTGGCTTTGAACTAGGAATTCTCCTGTTTCAGCCTCCCAAAGTGCTGGGATTACAGGTGTGTGCCACCATGCTCGGCCCATAGTCTCTACTTAGGTCCACTGCTCCTCTCTTTTCCTGCTGCTCTGGGACCAAGAGTTGGCTGGAATGTTTGGAATGTTTCTACAGGTTAACTTCATGGAGTGACCTTTCATTTAGAGGAGACTTTTTGGAGTCCACTGCCCTAACTGCCTGCCTGTTTTACTATATATCCAATCAGAAAGATTCACGTAAAAGTGATTTTAAAAGTATTTATTGCAAGAAATTTGTAAAGTGTTTTTATTATCTAAAATAAAGACTAAGTTGTAATGAAAGTGACTAACAATCCATCACTTGTTCATAATGTTTCATACTCATTCTATAGAACGTGTGTTAACTGTATATACGTACATATAAATATAGGAGAGAGAGATTTCTTTTAAGGAGTTAGCACACCTAATTGTGAGGCTTGGCAAGTACAAAATCTGCTGGGGGAGCTGAGTTTGGACACCCAGAGAAGAACTACACTCTGAATCCTAAGACAGTTCGTTTAAAGATTTCCCTTTCTTTGGCCAGGTCAGTCTTCAGCTAAGACTTCTTTTAGACTTCAGCTGATTTAATGAGGCCCACTCATATTATAGAAGGTATCTGCTTTACCCAAAGTCTATTGACTTAAAGGTAAACTTCTTTTTAAAGAGTCACGACAGAAACAACTAGGACATTTGACCAAATCACTGAGTACCATGGCTAGGTAGGTCAGTCAGTCATCAGGGGAAGGGCAGTGAAGGGCAGTAACTTGCAGGGAGCCCGCAGGTTACAGGCTGGAGTTAATAGAAAACTTTATCAAAACAGGCAAAAACAAAGAAACTGTTACTAAGCAGCTCTAAGGAAGCTAAGCCATAATGGTCTCTGCTCCAGAGATACTCAAAATCAAATTGGCAAGAAAGTAGGTTATATTAAAAGCCAACTTTCAGAAAGATAAGGAAAAAAACTCTAATTGTTTCAAAAGTTCCATCTCCAGAATCTCTGGTAGGAAGAAAGCTTTCAGATGCAGGGGGGAAAATGCATTAGGAGGAAAGACAGAATTTCATCAGTTCTGAATAGATTTCCACTATGCAGGAATTTCACAGGTTTAAACTCCTTTGGGAGGCTTCCTTACCATGTCAAAGGGAGCAGGACTTCCTGGGTCAACATCTCTGTCTTCTGATTTCAGAGGGGGAGGACCTCCAAATTTAATCTGTTTCCAAACCCAAAACCCTTAATACTTTGACTATATAAGGCCTATGTCAGCCTCTCTGAGACAGTCCATTTAGATTTTGTCCTCAATATCTGTGTCCCCTTTCTAATAAACTCCTGCTTGTTATTCTGGGCTACTCCTGTGAATTTCCTCCTGCAGGACTGAAGAGAACCAGTGACTGGGAACCATCCACTCCACCTCCACTGCTGGTCTCTCTCCTGCTGCAACACAATGGCTTAGACAAGCTGACTCTTAAAAGTAAAATTAACTGTCATCGAGAGCTGCTATTCAGAATCATTAGACAGTAAATTCTTGAGAATAGGCTTGATTTTTTTCATCTCCCCAATCCACATCTTTGTATAAATCAATGCACAAGACTGTTTTATTGCCTGGAAAAATGAAAACTAGTAGTGAGTTTAGGCCAATATAGTACAATGGTACCTTTCCTCTCCCTGCATTGATTTGCAAATATCAAAATTAAGAAGAAACATTCAAGAAGCAAAACTGAACATTCCAGGGTTGCCATCCAAAATGGCCAAGAGAGAACATAAAAAGCTTCTAGTTTTCCTTTGATTTCTTCTCAGGTTCTCATTAGCTAATTCACTACTGGCCTCTTCTGGTGTCCCACTTCACTGGCTTTCAAAGTTCATCCAGAATCCCCCTAATTTATTAGCCATCCCTTGTTTTCATCATCACATCCATGACTCAAGTAGACCATGCACCCTACCATTACCCTGAAAAATATAACATACCTCAGACTGAAAATCAGAGGATCACAATCTTTAAAAGGCCCAATGCAATGTCATGCTTTATATTATAAATACCATTTGCTTAGATAAACATTAGAAATTTTTGATATCTAATTCCTCCAATGCAACACTTTCTAATACAATGACATTCATTAAGCTGCATAAATAATTAACCATACCATGTTTCTGACCCAACCAGGTTTGGAAAGTTGTAATTTGTTGGGCATGATTAATAAATATTTCATGCTATTTGTAACATGGTTGGAAAACCAAGTATCTCCATATGTTGTTTTTAAAGTACAGAATCTAACAGGGACTAATTACCTCAAAAAAAGAAAAAGAAAAAAAAAGAACAGGCATTCACTACATATTATGCTCTGCTAGGTAAATTGATAAACAAAATGTGGTTAGAACTGGCAAGTGTACCTGTGCAGCTGTGAGGGAATGAAATGACCACTGGAGTGGATTATGCCAAAGGCTAAAGATTGTGAACCTGGCCTTTTTAAACTCTCACTAAGGAAGAAGAAAAGAATCTCCAGGGAAAAAAATAAATACTTCTGTTCTTGCCATGCTTGCTGTGGTAAGGTAATGTAAGAATCACATTTGGAGTCATAAGACCTGAGTATAATTCCTTTTTAGCCATATACTAGCAGAATAATTTGGGCAATTTAACAGTAATATAGAACCTTAGTGATATCTATTTATAAGGCTATTATTGGGGTCAAATGAACAAATACCTAATACTAAAAATTGAGATACTACAAACATATTTGTTTACCATTTCTATAAAGTTCAATCAATGTTGATGGAGTACCTAATATGAACCATCCCTGTGCTATGTCTGAGAAACAGCAATGATTATGACACTCTCCATAGTAGAGATCTTCCATGTTGCCAATATGCATTCTTCCCTTCTTCCCATTCTTAGCAAAGTACTTGACTGACAGTTTAAAACACATTTCTCAACTTTTTGCCATTAAGTAGTAGTATGGCCAATGGGATATAAACAAAAATGTGACAGGGTCAGGGGTATACACCTAATCCACTCAGGATAGATTCTGAGGCATAACCTACACCAAAAGTTCTGCTTCCTAAGACACATAGGCCCAGCCCTAAGTACTATTTAGACTCAACTCTTAGCTGTGGGATGACCCCAGAAGGAAAATGGCCTTCCCGGGAAAAGTTGGGGTCAATGATGAAGAGAGGGGCAGCTGTGAGCCTGGATTACCCACAGTAGGCTGGGGAGTGAAAGCACCGAAAGGAATCTAGGTGGTAGATCACAATGTCTACCATAGTGAGCAGATGTATAAGGAAAGGAATCAAAGATAATTCATCAATGCAACAAATGTTGGATAAACAGCTACAACATGTTGATGCTACTGATACCCCTCAGTGACAAGTTCTGCTTCCTCAAATGTTGACATTTTAACATTAGAGAAGCACCAAGGCAAGCATATAAAAGGTTTTATTTAAAAAATAGTAATACAGACTTCTCCTGGGAGAGAGAAGGGGGACATAGCTGGTATCTTGGTATCCCAAGAAGTAAGGGCATCTTGCCCCTTTTATAAATTTTAGACTTTCTTTGTTGTTCCCTCTTCTCCTTTACCTCTCTTCTTCCTGCTTAGGTGACTAGGCCCAGGAGATGCTGGTGGGATGGCCAAAAGGTGAGAAGCAGGTGGACTAGAAGGGCCAAGGTGGAGTGATCATCAGGAAGGGAGCAGCAGCCCAATTAGCAGCTCCCTGTCTGTTCAGGGGGTGTTTCATTAACAACCTTCTGGGAGGGACAGTATAGACAGGTAATCTTGGTAATCAAAGTGCTCTGTACACATTAACATTCCAACCTCCCAGGGCTGGTCTCCAACTTTCCCAACCCAAACCAGCCTCCATTTTCTTGATCCGACCAGATAACCTGTCTACACTGACTACCTGTCTTTAATTCTTGCTTCACTACCATTTTCTTTTTCCATATGGGATCATTTTTTAACCCTACGTCTCCTCCATTCTAACCCATGTCTTCACTCTCCTCTATAGCAAAGTTCCTTAAAAGACTGTATTTGCACTATCCCTTTCCCTACTTTATTCTATTTAACGTGTGACTCTATTGCAAGTTATCTTCAAAATCTCATCAAATCACATGATCTTTTCCTAATCTCTATTTAACTTTTCAACAACATCTGACAATTAATCCTTTGTTCCTTGGACTGTTTTTCTTCATTTGGCTTCTAAACACAACCCCTTTGGTTGTTTTCTCTAGTTTGGTGATGATTCTTGATGTTTCTTAACTATGCCCTTCTCACAGTTTCTTGCTTCTAAATGTTCTTGTTCCAACTTTCTTCTCTTCTCCATTTGCACTCCCCCTGAATAAGTTCATCTGGTCATATGGATTTAATTATCCTCTATCTCAAGGTTTCTTAACCCCAGGATGACTGACATTTTGGGTATGATAATTCTTTGTCATGTGAAGCTGTCCTATGCATTTTAGGATATTAGTAGCATTCTTGGCCTCTACATACTAGATACCAGTAGCAAAGCAAGCCCCCACAACATGTTTTTCAAAAAGTGTCTCCAAACACTGCCTAATGTCCATCTTTCCAGATGAAAACCATTAAAGTATAATGTCTTAGAAATTTTTATTTAAAGCCTTGTTCTTTTCACTGAGCTCAAGACTCCTAAATCCAACTAGCTACCTGATGTTTCTCATGGATATCTAGCAGTTTGTCTTAGACTCTATGTACCCCAGACAGACTTCCTGAACTTACTCGTGACCTGATCCATCCTCAATAGTTCATGTCCTAATAAGTGGAAACACCATTTATCAATGTGTTCTAGATTAAAGTCAATGAGTTTGATATATGAATTATGGGCCACACAAACATTAGTACATAACAGGTAGAATCTGTTCTAATCTCCCTTTTAAACATGCAGATGCTAAGTTTTTTCCTGAATTCTCATAGTGAGGAAGTAGCAGAGTGGTGCTTCCAACTCTGGCCCTGAACCGCTGTGCAGAATACTGCAGTGCCATCAGCAGGGGATGGGCAGAACTTGGTAGATCTGATGAACTTAGTTTGAGCTGATTAATTTTGTTGCACTTTTGGGACGTTTTGGTAGAGGTGATGAACTCAAAGGATGGAGCAAACATTGGGAGTAGAGATAAAGCAAAAAACCGACATACAAAATACAGTCTAGGAAGAGTTCTAGAATAAGTCCTAGAAATTGCCTTTAAATAGAAAATAAACCCTTAAATATTGAGGTGTACCTATGACTAACAAAGATCAGAGCAACATCAATGTCATCTAATAACACATTCCTATGAGATATTACCAAGGGAGTATGTCCTCTCATGAAAATATAGATTCTTAAATTATTCTTAAGCTATATGATAGCTCACAGCTTATTTACTAAAAACCTCATTAGACCAAAAAATGATATTATTGTAGGAAAACAATTCAAATTTTCTAAACCTTTCTGAGCACTGATTTTTTTCTGAAATTCTAACTTAAAAAATGAGGTAAGTGTACTAGCATCAACATTGCATAACAAACTATGCCAACTTAATACTAAACTATATGCATACTAATAACTTCTGCTTTCTCCTATAGAGAAAGCCGCTCCTAGATCTACCAAATGATATTTGTCCCATTGTTTACTTCTAATACAAACACCTGGGCAAAATCACAAAACAAACCTCACTTCCATCTCACCTCCTTATTTAGTATCACGCTTATCAAAAGATCATCTTCTTAAAATTTCTTAGCACTTTCAGTTTGTACTTATTCATTTGCACACACACTCACACATACACTTCTTTCTATATCTGTACATATACACATATATTATATAATTATATGTAATATCGATCATAATTATATGTAAAAGCTCAGTATACTTATAATTATTTAATGTGTGTGTGTGTGTAGATGAGCTGGATGGAAACAGTCTCAGTGGACTTTGTTTTCTAGATTGTTTTTCAGATGGTAAATGACAGAGCAGAGTGCGGTGAGACACATGGTCAATGTGTATTGAGTGCCTTTTATTCTCCTTCCACAGAAATACATCAAACATCCTTCAAGATGCAACTTAAATGCCACCTTTTCTATTAATCCTTTCCTGATTTGTGAGCCAACTGGAAGTAGCTTTATCCTCTTCTCCACTCCCCCAATAGCTCATTATTAATTTATCTATGTCTTCATTCAACATATATTTCATGAATGCTTGCTCTGTGAGAGAAACTTGCTCAATGAATGAGCCAATGGTATACGGATGTTGGACTACAAAGTACTAGTTATTACCCACTTAGCAAAGACCAGGCTTGATGAAATATCTGACGTGCAGTTTTTTCATTCCATCAACATCCGGGATGGTAGGATTATTTAAGACTGAGGATATGGTAGTCAATAAAAATATGAAAGCTCTTTTAAAGCCTCTAGTCGAGTATGAGTGTCAAACACCACATTTATGTAGGATATAATAATGGTAATAGTGCTATGAGAAAAGCAAAGTGTGGTTATAGAATAGAGTCATAGTGGCATGATTTCAGATGGGGGAATGAATTCCAGTGGAGTTCTGAATGAGGCGAAGGGGTAGAACAGAGGGCATAACCTGAGGGAATCACATTCCAGGCAGAGGGAAAGTTTGTGCAAAGTCCCTGAAGCCAGAACACATTAGTGTGGCTGAAGAGGACTGAGAGAAAAAGAGATCAGAAAGACAGTCAAGAGGCAGATTCCATATTTTGCAAGTCAAGCAAAGGAGTTTGCTAGGAAATTAATATGCTGCCTTAAAATAAAATAAAGCATTTAAATTTCAGGATACTATAATGTATAATAGAGTAGAAAAAAGAATTGATGAGGCAGACAGATGTGAATGGTGGGAACATGAGGTTAAAGGAATAATTCTATAAAATGGGCCCACTGTGCTGACCCCCACGTTTTTGCTTTTAGAAAGAAATTTACCTATAGCCTTGCCTGGCTTAAGTTGATAGAATGTGTTACATTCTTCAGGAAACTACCTGTTATCTGAAGGAGAAATGCAGGTCCCCAAAATGCCAATAAGAGCAACACAAGTTACCCTGAAGTGGGTAACTTATTATTAATAATAAGTTATTAATTATTATTAATAATTAACTTATTAATTATTACCATTATTATATCCTACATAAATGTGGTGTTTGACACTCATACTGACTTTTGTGACCCCAACACAAACTAGACCCTGGAACTCAGGGAGGTAAGGCTATTTCCCCCTAACCATAAAATCTGTAAAAACAGGTTCAGCATTAGAGCCCTCAGCACAGGATAAAGTGACCCAGAGTTGTCATGCAAAGTGGGAACTTGAAAGTCTGATGTCATCCTGCTCTTCTCAAAAGTCAAAAAGAAGAGCTGGGCAGGACTCCCTGGAAACTTCCCTAGGATCCCCAATACAAGTGGAGGACAGGAAAGGCACACCATACCTCTCCTTCTGAAAGTACCCACACTCTCTCTTGAGACTGTCCCTTTTCCCCTCTCCTATCCCATCTGATAAAAACTCAAGCCTGTTATTAAGTCATGTGTCTGAAATCTTTCTGGCATTGCTTGCAATAACCTGGGGTAGGGGTGGGGTCTTTCTGCTGCCTCAGTTTTCCAGAAGGCCCCAGCCCTGTAATAAAATGTAATATCTCAATCCAAAAAAACAACAGAAAGCCCGAACTGCAGGTAGACGTGTGACTTCCTTTCTCAAACCAAGCTATTACCATTCCCAGAGCCTGTTTTGTGTTTTGTAAAATGAAATCAGTACAACCTGAAGCTGAGAGTGAGAATAATGCAGTCCAGAAAGCCGAGGTAGGTGTTACAACTGACACATTAAATGCAATCCCTTCTATATGAAAGCCCAGAATCAGAAAGAATCAGAAAGAAAAGAATCTGGCTGTTACTATATTGATAAAAATCACACATCTCAAGAAAGAATGAATCAATCAGTAAGGAGAATAAGAGAAGGGCAGGCACCCTTATCAGTGTGTCTCTACCACCTGACTGGGGAGCAGACTCCTAAGAGATGAAGCGCAACAAATGTGTCAAATCTCCTTATTGTCAAGACAGGTCTATCAGACCCTAATGTTGTTAAATACACAAGTTACCCAAACAACACTCCCCATCCTGATTCTGGGCTCAGGAGCCACCTTTTGATGCGCAAGCTTCCCAGGATGATTTTCTACAGGGAAAGAATGTTCTGTTGTGCCGGAAGTTACATTTCTCTGTATAAATCACAGCATTGACATTCTCGATTCCACACTTTATTCTCTCATGGGTTTAGCTGATGTGAATCAGCATGTGTAAGCCCAGTATGGCTTTGGAAAACTGATGTCGTCTGTTTTCTGAATCTGTAAGACTGAGGGGTCAGACTATAGGTTGTGATGAACTGAGCAGGCGAGTTCTCCTCTGGGAGAAGCTGTGAATGAGCCAGCCACACAATTCTTTCTCAGCTTCTCCACTATATACTTCAAAAGGGTTGTGGGGTTTGGGTGAAATCGTGTGTTTGAAAGTGCATAGAAAATTGTGAAGTTCTTTAGAGGAACACTGAAAATTCCATAAGAGATGGTGAGAAGAGTAAGCTGAGTATTTGCCACACACCTTGTCCGTCTGGCTATAAGGCCACTTGTGGAATAGAACAACTTCCCATCCGGGAGTTATGGCTGTATGAGCCCCGGGGAGAATGGCAAACTCATAGGGACAGGTCAAAATACTCTCACAGTATGAATACTTTTCTTCTAGGGATAGAAAATCTGCCTATTCCTTTTAAGAATGCGATATTCCAATGAAAAAATCTGGAACCACCACATTCTTTTGAAGTATATATGTATATACACGTCAACATATACATACAGATACACATATAGAGTACTTACAATGTGCCAAGCACCAAACCCAGCTATATAATTTGTACCACCCTATGCAAAATAACAAAGTCCTTTGTTCAAAAAGCAAGAATGAAGTGTTGTGACATGTATTAAAATTTAAGGATTTTTCCATTCTTCTATAAACTGTCTTTTGATTTACTATGGTGTTTTACACACACTATGTCATCATAAGAATTATTTTTAAGACATTTTAGCATGAAGTACACTGTCCATTGTGATACTGTGCAATATCAGAAGTGGTCATGTAAACATAAGAATATTTTTCTCATATGCACAATTATTGAAATTACACAATTCACATTTCTCATATGTATGTACATATGTATTTCTTTTTTGATGGAACAGAGGCACTCTTGCAGAAAAATAAATCAGCTGTTTTTATTTCACATCTTGATACAACCACATTCTACCAACACTGCCTACCTTCAGCTAACTGATGATCACAGAAGAATGGAAAGATAAAAGAATGAGTTCCTTTCCTTCCATGTTTCCATTTTCAGTGTAAGATGCTGACTACTAAAGGGAAGTTACAATGACTAAGAAAGGATATGATACAGATGTTTGGTCATTTGTGTTTATTAGAATGACATTGCCTTCTTTCTGCCTCTGAAGTTAAGTTCCGTCTGAGCAGCAATTGTGGTGTCTTGGGGCTATCAGTGCTGGCACACAGTCGGTCACAGACATGACACATTTGTTTTGAGCTTTCTTTGAGTCCTGCTGAGTTCTCAGGCCTTGGGGTCTGCTGGAGTTCTGTGCCCAAGGGGCATCACTAATGTTCTGTGCTGAGGCAGCAGCAGAGAACGGAGTAGACAATCATGTTATGCATACCTCCTCCACTCACATACAGGCTTTAAATTATTAAGAATAATAAAAAATTATTAACTTTAAGATGGCAGCAGCAACAGGCTAACTCAAGCATAGGATGATTCTGAGTGTGGCACCTTGTGCAGTGGCACAGGTCACATGTCCATTGGGCCAGCCCTGCCAGGTACTGCTTTAAGAAAAAAAAAAATGAAACTTTCATAACAACTCTATGAGGTCAACACTATAATTATCTCACACTTCAGAATGAGGAAGCAGGCACAGAAAGGTTAAGTAGCTCATTTAAGTGCTAATGATTGCTAATAAGTGGCAAAGCTGGGATTTGAACCCAGGCCTTTAGGCTCAAGGAACTATGATCTTAACCAATACAGAGTGACTTCTCCCAAAGGCATTGATTTCTAATTCAATCACAATTTTCCTTGGCTTTTCCTCTCTTCTTTACATACTTAAAGTCCTTAAAATACAATTCATTTTTGTTATAAAGAAACTCACAGATATTGCAGGCCATCTATTGTAAGTGGCACAGTCTATGTTAGCAGCTATAGCAAATGATGGTAATGATTATAGGGAAGTGTTTTTATAGCCTAACAATTTGATGAGATGGTTGTAGTTATTATCTGTGCCACAGATGAGAACAGAGATTTTAGAGGAATCAAGTAACATGGGTAAGACTCAGAAAACAAGTGGTCAAGTCAGGATTTGGCTTTGGACAATTTGATACCAACATCCATGTCCTCACATATTGTGTCATAGTGCTTTAGCTCTCCAGATGTTCATTTTAATACTGCCAAAGATGAGTGACTAACACTAGATCTATAGAGATGTCGTTTACTTCGGCCACTATCATTGTTTAATTTCACAGACACAAAATTAGAGATATAAATTGCAAAAATAGTTTGACATTAAAATTTCTATTCCAGAGTGAATTTGTTATATCCTTTAAGAGCTTCTTTCTCTTTTTGAAGAAAGTTCAAATAGATCTGGCCTAGAAGGAAATGTCAGAAATATAAAGGAACCCAAAAGTTTAGGATATAGCCCTTGGAGAAACTGTTATGGCTAGCCAATAACCTCTAAGCAAATAAAGGTAATAATTGGAAGAGCTCTCTTAATTGAATCCAATATAGAGAAAAAGCTCAAGTCCTGCTCTTGCTTCTGATGTCCATTAACACTACATAATTCCTGAAACAACCTTGAGATCAAAAGAAATGGGCAAAAAAGTGGATAGCTCCCAGATTAGTGTCAGAGTGTTTTCTATTCAAAAGCTGCTTGCAAAATAGCAAAATTGCTACAACGGATCACATAATTAAATAACAAAAGCATAAGCAGAAATACCACCTCCAAAAATTTTACTAAATTAGGGCATATAAAAAAAGAAAAGAAAGCCTGAAGAAGTAATTTTGGTTTAGGACATAAAATTAACTAAGGAGCTAAGGGACTGTTAAAGTCCAGAGCCCTGTGTAATGATGGAAGACTTTTAAATTCTTGGCAAATTTTCAAGGCACATAAAGGAAAATTAGGACTGTTCCGAACAGGTTTTTAATTATAAAAGCATTTTATTCAAAAGTAGCTGAAAATTTTTTTACCCTCTATTGTATATTCTGCAATTAATTGACAATAAATTACAGAATACTTGGTTTCTCTGTTGCTGTTCACCTAAGGATTTCAACATATTTCAGGTATTTTTAAAATAACTGAAGACATAAAATCATTTAAGAAATACATGAATTCAGAAGCACTTCTGTTAGCATTAAAAAATGCATTTACTAGCCGGGTGCGGTGGCGCACGCCTGTAATCACAGCACTTGGGGAGGCTGAAACAGGAGAATCGCGAGTTCAAAGCCAGCCTCAGCAACAGCGAGGCACTAAGCAACTCAGTGAGACCCTGTCTCTACATAAAACACAAAATAGGGCTGGGGATGTGGCTCAGTGGTAGAGTGCCACTGAGTTCAATCCTCAGTACCAAAAAAAAAAAGTATTTATTCCCTTTTATTGGGCCACACAGCTCCCCTATTTTCTGTTTCTTAAATAGCAGCTGTCTTAGCTTGGATTCCTCAGAAAGCAGAGCCAGAGCCAAGGACTTAAGGTCAACAACTTAGTGGGCAGTCTAATGGAAGTGTCAGGAATAAGGGTGAGGGAAAGTGAAACCAAGAGGAGAAGAATACAGTAATGCATCATGGAGCCGGCCACTGGCACTATGGGAAAAATGGCGCTCTAACTAAATGTATCCAATGAGAAGTCAAAGGAGATATCTCAGGACATGTGTCTGTGGGAGAAAACAGAGGAGACATTTATCCACTGGCATTTATTCATTGTTCCTCCAATACACTCATGCACACACACACGTGCACATGCATGAGTGCTAACACACACGCACAGTTCAACATTCTGCACGTAAGTGCCAACTGAATGCCCGTGAGTGAGAAGCTGCACTGGGAAGGCTAGAGAGGCTGGCCAGGTGCTCTTGTCTGAAGCTGAGTGAGCCTGCATGGACAGGTCACTGCAGCAGGAGAAAAAGGGGCAGCTGAGTGATCTGAGTGGTTCCCAAGAGGAGTCTGATACAATGGCCGTGTTCACCTCAGACTCATTTTACCTGAGTTCAGAGCAGCTGCTTTATGAACATTTTGATGGTTTGGATATATTCAGCCACTGCCTTCTCACTATAGTGATAATGATATTTTAAAGGACTTACAAACATCCCTTAAATTGGACCTTGATTTTCTCCTTTCCCAAGTCTCATATCATCTTGCCTTCTTTGCTCTTTTCTCTAATAAAGAGTGAACCTCCACAGGATCAAATCGGCCTCTATGTGTTTATTGCTCACTGAATTCATTTATATCTCCTCAAGGTAACTGTTTGCCCCCTGAATTGCCTAATCTAGTAGTCTTCTCTTTGCCTGGAACATTCTCTCCTCTATTGCACTGGTATGATTAGCGAGTCTCTTTCTGAAAATGAATACATTTTACTTCCATTGGCATTTTTCTTCAGCTTGGTCTACTTCTCTTGCTGACCATTATCATTTTCTCCAGTCTCACTTTCTCAGTCTCACTTTCTTCTTCTTCTCTCAAAAAGTATGATTTCCTCAAATCCTCAAAGTATACTCAGTGAGTGCATCACTATCTGTCTTCCCACCACAGAAGACTCTTCTCTCCCTTCTCAACTGTATTCATCAGCTTTATGTCACTATGACAAAAATACCTGAGCAAAACTAACTTAAAAGGAGAAAAGGTTTATATTGGCTCATGATTTCAGAGGTTTCAGTTGAAGGTTCCAGTATTTTGGGGTCTGTGGTGAGACAGCACACCCTGGCATGGAGCAACCGATGGTACAAAGCTGCTAACATCACCATCACGGCAGCCAGGAAGTAAAAAAAGAAACAATGAAGAAGGGGCCAGAATCCCAAAATCCCCTTCAAAGACATGTTTCCAGTGACCTAGCTGACTCCACTAGGCTTCATCTCCTGAAGGTTCCACCACCTCCAAATAGTGCCACAGACTGATGACCAAGCCTTCAACACATGACCTCTGGGGGACATTCTATATCCAAACTATATCCACTAACCTTCCAAACATGCCTTCAGCTGTCTCTTTACAGTCCAATTTTAAGTGCTGAAACAGCCTCTCACATGCAGTCTTTTC
>CM053411.1:57070938-57091522 GCA_028644305.1 Xerus rutilus
AAAAATTAAGTATGTTTAACTTTTTAGCTCATCATCCTGAAACTTCCAAGAATCTTTGTGAAACAATGTAAATGTGGAAGACACACACTACTGAAAAATTTGTAGAATACCAATATATATCCTTAGAGTTGTATATATGAAATAGAAACAAAAAAATTAACAAATATTTTGAAGGTTTACAACTTGCCAATCAACATATGCTTTGCAATGAATTTACATTATCTAATCCTCAAAATAATTCCATAAATTGAGTGCTATTGTTTTTATCTTTATTGATATAAAGAAATAAAACCTAAAGAAATTAAATGACTAGTTTAAGGCCACATAGGAAATGAAACTGAAATCCACAGAATGCCAAATACAGATGAACTTATATAAGGCTCTTTTGATGTACATCTTAACAATCTATCTCTTTTTTCTTTATCTAGGAATTCAGAGTATCAAGACTCCTTCTTAGAAATTGTAATTTTCAGGCTGGGCACAGTGGCTCACACCTGTAATCCCATTACTCAGGAGGCAGAGGCAGGAGGATCATCAATTTGAGGCCAGTCTATATAACCTAACAAGACCCCATCTCAAAATTTAAAAAAAAAATTTATAAAGGAATGGCTATAAAGTTGAGTGGTTCAGCATCCCTGGAATCAATCCCTAGTAGAGGGAGAGAGAGACGAGAAGCAGTTCATGGGGAGGGAATAGAAATTATCCTTTGCCATTATTTCTGATCCAGAGATAGGGACCATTTTTCTAAGAATAAGTGCAAATTTCTGATGTGTGTCTTCCCATGTGTGTATCTAAGTGTAGTGGTGGGGTGATGGAGAAATAGAGCGAGTTCTCTGAGTGTGCAGGACCAAGGCATATATGATCTTCAACTACCTTATACTGTGGCCAGAATAAAGATATTCTTGATAATGGGCAAAGATTGGGGTTTTCCAAGAAATCTCATCTATCAAGAGTCATAGCCAATAAATCTTCTGGTTAAGTCTCTACCTGGAGATGAAACTCCTCATTTCCACATATTCACACTCTTTTGAGAATCATTCCAAGAAGACTACTTTCAAAGAGGCATGTGATTTTCTCCAGACCAAGGAATTCTTGCTTTTTTGGAAACCACATTTCTGGTCTCTGGTCTCAATCTCTCAATTAATGCTTATCAGCACTCTGACTTCTACTTCTAATGACATCCATGATTATCCTGAATCAAGTTGTATATGGATTTCCTTACAGTTTTATTCTATCTACATAATCATATGAGTCTGATGCAATAATTTGTATTCATTTTCTGCATCTTAAAATAAGTGGTGACACACCATAATTTTACCCTTCAAAATCCCTGTCACAAACCACTTCAAGTATTTATATTAGAAGGAATTTAATTCAGGGAATCAATTACACAAGTAATGGAGGAGTTGAGAAATTTAGGTAATTAAGAGATTTAAAAATAGACAAAATATGCTATACCCATAGCAGAAGGGACAAAGGAGAAGGTGGCCATATTAGCTGAACCCCTAGGCTAAGAATATCAGCAGAAACTGGAACATGACAGACCTTTCAAGACAGAGTTAGATCATAGAGGTTCCAGCCCAGTCCAAGATGGCCACAGGAGGCAGAATGGGAATCAGAGTACCCCCACCATGTTCCATATTTCCAACAGTACTTCTTTTGAATGAATAGCATGGGAAGCCAGTTGACATGGAAGCTAGGATTTGCACCTTGTAGGTGTCAGCTTTCCTGTGATCTAGGGTAGTACATGAAAAGAGCAAAAATTGAATCTCAGGAATATATCTGATCAGGCACAGTAGGTCAAGCCAGAACTCCAGTTATTCAAACACAGTGCCCTCGTGTTTGGGGTACACAATTACCAGCCATAGTCCAGACAAGAAATTAGAAGAAAGAAGACATAGTAGCTACTGATGACAAAATTCTATTTGTAAATACACAGACACAAAATAGAGGAGGCGGAAAATTTGTAGGACTGATTGAGGTGAATGGTTAGGACAAGAATAAAATGCCAATAAATAATTGAACATAAGATCTGGGACATTTAAACACAAGTGAATGAAGAAAACAGAGAGATACAAGAGCTAAACTGACAAGGATACCTGGGAAGTAAATGGGGAAGAAGTAAATACTCATTGTTTGAGAAGCTACTTTCTTAGCCAGCTGAATTGTCCTGGGGAAAAGAGAAAGGTAGAACTCTGTATAGAACATGAGAAGAAAAAGTTTCTTTGTTTAGTTTTATTTCATCTCAAATTCTTAGTTGCTCAATAAACATGAAACATTCCATCAATGCTTGGTGTTAAAGATCAATGAGTAAAAATGATTTAATCAGTGATGACCCTAATGGTACCATTAAAAACTTATGCTAACATTTACTTATAATTGACCTGTACTTAGTGCCTTTTATAATTTCATCTAGCCCACATTTTAAACCTTCCTCATAGCTTATGAACACAAAAGGCGGTCTATCTTTACATAACAGGCTTTATAACATCCTCTGTGGGGCCCTAACAGTATTCACATCAGTACCTCATGAGATGCTTGAGTGTTTACTTATATAATGAGGTGGTGAGGTACAGAATTGTGTGTTTTTGCCATACTTCAAATGATTTCTGTACTTACTTGAATTTGAGAACCATCTATTAGGGAGTTATATGTTGGTCCCTTTGGGATTGCCAAAGAAAGGAGCAAAAAGGGAGACCATAAGAGTAAAAAGTTCCAAATCTCGGCCCTCTCCTTGAAATAGTTCTACATATTGGCTATCTAATATAATTTAATTGTAATAATTTATTTTGTGGCCAGAGAAAGAGAAATAATTTAAAAAAAGAATGGATCTATGGAAATTTTTCCATTAATCTGGGCCCATTTCAATGAATCATATAATCAGTCCTATCTTCTTACATGTCAGAGGTCCCCTCTATTTTTGTCAGATTCCCAATACATGCCAGCAGGTTGCTAGATGTCTTCAGCAAACTCATTGTTTTATTGTGATTAGAAGACACCTTTCCCTGCTTCAGTGTCCTAGTCCTGTGTCACTTTCATGATTTCTCAAACACTGTTGATGGTAACTACCTCCATTTATTCTGCAATAATTAGTTTAAATTCGCATTGGGTCAGGAAAAAGCCAGGCATAACCTCAGCACTAGGAATACAAATTGAACTAGTCAGGTATGTGCAATACTTGAAAAGTCAAACATATCTCCTCCTTTTCCTTTGGCCTACATTTCTTTAAAGCCATGATGGTAATTCTGTCATTTGCTACAACATGTCTGAAACTGAAGGACATCATGTTAAGTGATATAATCCAGGCACCAAAAAACAAATAGCACATGTTTTCACTTATATGTGGAAGCTAAAAGTTGATCTCATAAAAGCAGAGAGAAGAGTGAATACCAGAGTCCAGGAAGGTGTGATGGATAGGGGCTGAGGAGAGGATGGTTTATAGGTACAGGGGTGCACTTGAACGGGGGGAATGATTTCTAGTGATCAATAACACATTGGAATAACTGTGGTGCATATTTCAAAATAGCTAGTAGAGAGGATTTTGAGTGTTCTCCAAAGAAATGATAAATATTTGAGGTAATGGATATACTAATTATCTTGATCTGATCATTATACATTATATAGATGATTGTGCCTCATAAATATGTACAATTACTATGGATCAATTAAAAACTTAAAATGTGTTTAAGAAAAGAAATAAAAGACTCCTATTTGCAGAAATGATCTATAGAAAATATATAGAAAGAAATAAAAATGGGCTGGTGGTGTAGTTCAGTGTGGTGTGATTGCCTAACAAGTACAAAGCCTTGGGTATGACCCCCAGCACCACAAACATCAATCATAAGAGAAAGGGATGGAATTAGAGAAAATCAAAAAACAAAGAAGAGGGATCTGTATAGGCTGTTATAGAAATAAGAATAGAAAAGGAGCTAAGTAGTAGGTTTAAGGGAAAAATATTATGGACCATTCTAGTCCCTAACTTTAAAATTTTAAATAATAAAAATTCTATAACTGTTTCAGGAACAAAGAAAATTATAAAGAAAACATAAATATGAAATCTGATGCCAGGTTGCCAGTCTGTGAATAGAGAATTTCAGCATGGAGTCAGAAGTTTGGGGTTTTACCACTTCAAAAATGAGCTTACAGCCCTTGTGCCAATAATTTAAACTTCCTTAGGAAGAATCTCAACTTCTTTGTAAACTTTAAAGATCTTGCCAAATATGAAGGTTCACAATTCACAAGCACAATTATTTTTAAAGCAGGCACTACAGACCCAGAAGTTAGCAGTTTATTCATTATTTTTATTTGCTATTCATGAAGCATTGACCCAATGACATTAATTGATCATGCATTACACATGGGGATGGTGGTAGGTACTAGAATATGAAAATAAGCCAACACCTGGGTGATTCCTGAGAAATTCTCAAGGCACTGGGGAAAGAGGCCATACAAAGACCATATAAGCTACGTATAGCTAGATATTATGGTAAAATAAATCTTTGAGGGAAAATAAAGTGACACAAAGTAAGGTCAAGTTAGTTTCAGGGAAAAGTCAGCACTTGACATTGAGTTTTTGAGACACTCTCTAAATGAACTTTGTATCTTCTCAAAGAAGTATGTAAAAGGTTGAAGTAAGCCAGGCGTGGTGTCTCATGCCTGTAATCGCAGCACTCTGGGAGGCTGAGACAGGAAAATCATGAGTTCAAAGCCAGCCTCAGCAATGGCGAGGCGCTTAGCAACTCAGTGAGACCCTGTCTCTAAATAAAAGACAAAATAGGACTGGGGATGTGGCTCAGTGGTCGAGTGTCCCTGAGTTCAATCCCCAATACCAAAAAAAAAAAAAAAAGAGGTTGAAGTAACTCAGATATACAAGTAAAAAGCACTAATAGTATGAAAAATGACCTAAAAATTGAGATATGAAACTAAAATCAAAACCATTCACATATCTAAATATGGATTATAGTTTGTGATTTTTTATTCTATCCCAAAGCCTTTTCAGAACTGTGTAAAATCTAAGGCATAGACAGAAGTGGCTGGTTATATACTTGACTGCTTAATAAATTTCAGAAAGAATACATTGACTGAGGGAGAGAGGTACATATTATGAAGTTCTTAAATACACTTTTATGAACAAAATCATGATATTTTTCCTTAAGGCAGACATTGAAAAACAGAAAAATGCTATTTAAATACAAGAAGTATAGCATAGCACCATGCCAGTAATGAGAAGATTGGCAGTGAAATTAAAATGACAAAGAAAACAAATCATGATTTTTCATTTGACTATTTAGAGCATGAGGTCTATAAAATACACCTTGAGTTCAGGGACTACTTCATGTTAAGATGGAAAAATATCAGAGAAGGACAAGTCAAGCTCAGACACAGCTTACACAAACAGTGTCACACAGATCGCAACAGGAGAGACCTCCAGAGGGACTCCAAGCGAGCTGGAGTCTGAATCATCCAACCAAAGCCAAACCGTCAAAACAGAAGAGGTATAGACCAAGGAGTGGGATACCTGGGTCAAATGGTGGTTCCATTCCAAGTTTTCTAATGAATCTCCATACTGCTTTCCAGAGTGGCTGCACCAATTTGCAGTCCCACCAGCAACGTGTGCGTGGAACCAATCTAGATGAATAGATAAACAGATAAAGAAATTGTGGTGTATATATACACACAATGGAATACTACTCAGCATTAAAAGAGAATAAAATTATGGCATTTTCAGGTTAAATGGAAGGAGTTGGAGAATATGCTAAGCAAAGTAAGCCAATCCCAAAAAACCAAAGGCCAAATGTTCTCTCTAATAAGTGGATGCTGATCCATAATGGGGGGGAGGCATGGGAAGAATGGAGGAACTTTGGATTGGGCAAAGGGGAAGAAGGGAAGGGGAGGGACCTGGTAATAGGAAAGATGGTGCAATGAGATGTACACCATTACCCTAGGTACATGTATGGTTGCATGAATGGTATGACTCTACATTGTGTACAACCAGAGAAATGAAAAGCTGTGCTCCATTTGTTTACTATGAATTGAAAAGCATTCTGCTGTCATATCAAGAGAATAAAATTGTGGCATTTTCAGGTTAAATGGATGGAGTTGGAGAATATCATGCTGCTGTCATGTATAACCAATTAGAACAACAAAGAAAAAGAAACAAGAGGAAGATGGAATTGGGTCAATTCTATAAGGACAGAGGTGGACAAATAAGAATTGTTACTACATATTTTTTAGAGGAAACAGTTGCCACTATAAAAACAATTGAAGGAAGCAATAAAAGAAGTGAACTTGTATTGTGTAAGCACTCACATTAGAGTAATATTATTTAGAATACTATTATTTTAATGACCAGCTCCAGTTTCCCATCTGGTAACACATTAATTCTCCTTGGGTGCCCTCCTTTCCCAACTTGGATTCTCTATTAGTTTGGACTCCTGTTATCAAGACTCCAATTTTAGTCAGTTACTCCCAGAAGCTGATCCTGAGCCAAGGATTTGAGTACAAATAATTCTTTAAGGAAGTGCTTTTCAGATAAACCATAATAAAGTAGAAGAACATAGGGAGGAGGAGAAAGTAAAAAAACCATATGATTTTGGGTGAAGTTCCAATCTTTTAGTATGATGCTAGAGAGAGCTCTGGACTATAAATTGCAAATTAGGGTCCATTTTGCCTCACCGCATGGGAACTGGGCTTTTATATCTCACTGCTATGGGATTACCTAGGACCAACATATACTTACAATCTCCTTTTTCCATGATCTTTTCCTTGACCTATCTCCGTCTCCCTCTCCCTGCCAGAGCAGCCCAGGCCAATTCTTTGAAGATTGCTGTTGCAAGGCAGTCATAGCAGCAAAGCACCTAGGCCTGAAGAATGAGCTCAAAGACACATAAAGAAGATCAGAAGGGATCTTTTCAAGGTGTCCACTACAGGTGGACACATGAAGTTAAGTCTGGCCAATAACATATCCCTTGCATTGGACATAATGAATGCTTTCAAAATAGCATGTGGCCCAAGGTTCTTTAATCAGACAATTGAGAAGCACCCAGAGAGGGTCTCACAGAATTTAAATGGAAATCTGGAGCTTCTGGGAAGCATCTTTCTACCACAAAGACAGTACTTGCCTAAGAATAGAATAAAGTTAAGAGGGAAACCATATGAAGAGAGAATGGGCACAAGGCTTGTCTGCTTACATAATTTGAGCTGCTCTATCATCTAGCCTGACACCTAAACCAGAGTTTCTCTGATAAAGTTGTTAATAAATTACCTTTTTATGCTTGAGTTGTTTCTCTTATTTGCAGTGAAAGAAATCTTATCTTTTAATTATTATTAATAACTAACAAGTTTGATTCTCTTTCTGAATGATTTACTGTAAGATCCTTACCCATTTCATCTATAAAATCTGCTATCCTGAAAAAAGTCTCTCCACATATATTCCCTTTGAAGGGAGCTATGTTCATAGGTCTGTCGAAGAAAAGTTGCAATTTAGAAGTGAATCATGTTATCTTTCAAAGGCAAGAGAGCTAGCTATAATCGATATAGAACTATCTTATAATTTCAATGATTTTATTTTACCTAAGAAGGTTGTAAGAGGCAAAGAAAGGGTGGCATATCTCTTAACACCTTCCATACTGAAAGGTAGGTGGTCAGGAAGAGCCTCAGAACAGATATGGTACAGTGCACATCATAAAGGGAACATGCTTAGCACCCAGAAGAACCAAGAGGAAAGAGTGAAACACAGGAATCAGACAGTGTGAAACTGACAGTTCAAAAGTAGGAGAGTGTAAAAGATTACAAGAGCACATAACAGATAAAATTAAGTAGAGTCTCTTACAGTACATTCTCATTCAATCATTCATTTGCTTATTTACTCATCTATTCACTTAGTAAATGAATGTGACTGTGCTTTATCCAAGGCCTTCTATTAGGCACTAGGAATACATAAAATATTCCTGCCTTCATAAAATAAATTCTCTTTCTCCTTCTATCCCTCATTTTCCTGCCCCATCGACCTCCTTCTTCCTCATCACTGTTGTCATTATCATCTTTCTTTCCATTATATAGTGTACTAAGGTGAAAAAAAAAATTACTATCTGCCAGAAAAAGAGTGGTAAGAAGAAAAGATAGCGGTTCATATACTCCAGTTGAGCCAAGATAAAGATATTTCTAAATGACTATCTAAAATCACAAGAGGAGAAATGACAAAGGCAATCTATGGGATTAAAAGGGGTATATAAGAATGTCTAAAAGGAGAAGAGCTAGAAGAAAAAATTTTTTCTCAACAGCAAAATTACCCAAGGAGCAGAATAATACCAAATTCAGACTCTGTCATCAGAGGAGCAGTCACATATTTTTACTGACCTTGACTATCTGAACAACTGTCAATTATACTCAGTTACATAAAGGAAAATATGCTTCTAATGAATGAAAGAATAAGACATCTCAAAATAGGAATAAAAGATATATAAAATGGAATCAAATGGAAAAATTACAATGGACTATAATCTCTTATGACTAGTTCTTGACATGTTAGCAAATGATGGCAGAAGTATATAACATAGGTTCAGGTTTCTATCTAAACATGGGCATGATATTCCTACGTGGCATGTTGACAGTGTGCTTTTAACAGCTTATAGCTATAATTGTCATCACATGTCAACATCATGACCATTATATATTTCATAAACTGTTTCAAGCAAAGCTTCTTGCTTATCATAGCTGCTGTGTAAATGCTGGAATTAAGAAATCAGTATTTTAGGGCTAAAGACTCTTTAAAAGAATAAAATCAATTTTTTAAATGGTAGGTAAAAAGAATAAAAAATAGAATTTAAGATTAATAGATGAAAATAAAGCAATGAAAAGTGCTGAGAATTTTTTTTTAATTTAACAAATGTTTTTGAAGTATGTACTCTGTAGCTCTTAAGTGTTCCCACCACACACACACACACACAAAATGGATAATAATGTGAAGGGCTGTGTGGGTTATTTAGCTTGTTTGTGGTATTCATTTTACAATATATATTGGTATCAGGTCATGATATACATATTCAATACATTCAATTTTTATTTCTCAATTATACTTTAGCAAAGCTGGCAAAATAGACACAAAAACTTTACTTTGGCATTTGAAATAAAATAAGTGAAAAAATAAAAATTAAGTATCTACTCTGTGACTCATACTAGGTTAAGAGCTGTTTATAAGAAATCTATTTTTTTTTTTTTTGTACCAGGGATTGAACTTGGTGGTACTCAACCACTGAGCCATATCCCCAACCTTATTTTGTGTTTTATTTAGAGACAGGGTCTCACTCAGTTGCTTAGTGCCTAGCCATTGCTGAGGCTGGCTTTGAACTCATGATTCTCTGGTCTCAGCCTCCCAAAATGCTGGGATTACAGGCATGCACCACCACGCCCGGCAAGAAATCTATTTTTTCATTTGGTTCTACTTTATAGTTTCAATTTCTCTCCTGAGATTTTATTACTTTTCATACATTTTTAGCATACTTTTCTTTATATTTCACATTTATTAGCCATCATCAGAAGATTGGTTTAAAATTCCTGTCTGGTTCTAGCATTTTGGTCAAGTTGAATCAGTCCCCCATGGATTGACCTTTTCTCTTCAGAATAGATTATAACATCCTGGTTTGTAGTGAGAAATAATTTTAGATTGTGTCAGAAACATTGTCTGCCATAGAAATTAGAATCTAATATTCTTCCAAACAATGTTTATTTGTTCATTGATTTTAAAAGGTTATTAATTTATTTGGAGTCAAGGTGCAAACTCTGTCTTTGGGACATAGTTCAAATCTCAGTTTATTCCCATTTTTCCATTCTTGCACAGTTGAGGGGTCAACCAAAGACATGGGCAACATTTCCACTCAGAATTTGGAACTTCTGACTCTGGTTCTTTATTTTCTGGGATTTCTTTTCCATTTTCTAATTACAGTGGTTTTCCAAACTGTGCCCTTTGGTTCTTAAGATAGAAATTTAGATGATTTTTTGTCTGGGTTCTACCTCCTCTCTCTACCCCTCAAATTACTGATGACAGCTTATTTTTAGAGTAAATATTTATAAAGGTAGAAAACTCAAGAGTTTTCCCTTCTTCTGTATAACTCTTCTACAAAATTGCTTATTTGGGGTCATTTCACTTTCCAGTGTCTTCTAGAACTTTCTTTATCTAACTTTACCCAAAGTTTACAGTTCTAAGCATTAGAGGGTCAATTTGGTAAAAGCTTCATGAGTCACAGAAGAAACAAAAAAAATCCCCAATGTATTTTTAAAGTTTGCAGTTACTGGTAAAGAAAACATAAGAATTTAAAATGTGTGTATTTTAACTGTGTATACTCTTACTCATAACTTAGGAGGGTTAAAGAACTACAGAGGTGAAAGTATACATGCAAAAGAAATAAAATTGAGATTATTTGTTTAATTAAATCTGGTAAAACTTCTGCCAGATTCAAAGAAGCAAGGAATCAGGTATTTCATCAAAATTATTCTTTAATCACTTCAAAAAAAAAAAAACCAGGGACTGGGATTGTAGCTCAGCGGTAGAGCGCTTGCCTCGCATGCATGAGGCCCTGGGTTCGATCCTCAGCACCACATACAAAGCAATAAAATAAAGGCATTGTGTCCATCTACAACTAAAAAAAAATTAAAAAAAAAAACCAAAGTTACAGCCTCCTTATCATAAACCACTGAAGGCCTTGTAAGCTACATACCATTTGTGTAGCACAATAAATCTATATAGACCCAATAACTGTACTAACCTTTAAACTGAGGGTGAAATTCTGATTTCATAGAACTTTCAAGAGAATTCAGTTGTAAGCCTGGATATGAACAGCAAAAAAACAAATATATCTGACTTCATCCTCTCTTAATAGTTAACATAAGACTGAAGCATTTGGCAGAACTCAATGCAGACTTTTTTCTCATTTTTCTAACTTATCAACCACAGCATATGATAATATTAAATTTTTTAAATATAAGCAATTAATAGGTGATAAATTTACTCCATAATTTAAGAAAGATTTGTCTACAGCACAAGCGGGCCTCCTTTTGAAAATTCCCTATAAATCCTCTTTCAGACTGTGGAGATCTCTCCTTCCGAAGGAGGAGGCATCAGTCACATACGAAGGCAGAACACAATAGCTCAGAATGGGAAGCTCAATAAAAGGAAGATAATCTTGTTTTATATCCATCATTCTTCATTCTGCATTTGCCTGTGGGCTGGGATAACTGAAGGCTGCACCCCAGTGCTTCTAGCTTCCACGTGACCATATAAACCATGGCAAATAAGGGAAATACCACCGGGTACTACCTGATTCCAATATTACTACCTGAAAAAGTTAGACTCTAGTTTCAATAAGGGTATCTTTCTAAGCTGGACTCATGGGGTCTGGTAGCTTTTACATTACAGAAGTATTATTACTTATCTAATATCTAATGTACCACAATGAGCTCTGGATTTTTACCCAATGAGTTTCAACCTTTTACAACTGTTTTTCTGAGTTAGAGTTTTAACCTGCACAACTAGTTTCCTGACTGCCCAGCCGGCACATCTCAAGTCTTTAATGATTAAGTCACACTAAGCATTCTGCTATGATTAAGACCTATAAAAAAGAGATCCCTCTTGTAACCAGTTGCCATTTTCTCCCCTGAAAATGAGCCATGTGCCATTCTGCCGCTGCTTAATAAAAGCTTGCTGATCTGAGGTCTGCTCCTGTTTTCAGTTGTTTTTGATTAGAATCCGCTCATGTTACTTCACAACATTGTTAGCTTAATTTTCTTTAAGGCAACCAGTCCAGGGAGCATTAATTGTTTTGTCACTTTATCAGAATAATGACTCAGTGACCTTATTTGGGCAGGCCAATACCAAATCAGTCCCTTTAGTATTGGCTATCTTTGTAACTCCATGAGAATGTAAGACCATGGGATCAAGGACATTCCTTGCTTTGTATATTGCATCATGACCCCAGAAAACGTCACATCCATCAAGGCTCTTCATTCAAAAAAAGGTGGTTCGATTTTTCTTGACTTTGTTCCCTCTCTTCCTGAAAATTTTACTCCTAAAGCCAGTGGGAAAGATGAAGTTAGTTGTCAACAAGGAAAGAGGATGGGTGGGGAAGTTGTAATGGTACAGAATGAAATGGCAAAGTTGCTAAAAATATAAGGAGAGTGTACTGGCAGATGAGAGATTGATTAACATGCAGAGAGATAAATGAGTGATTATAATAAAGATAATAAAGCCAGGTTTCTCACTGTTGGGTAAAAAAGTTACAAGTGTAGAAAAGGTACACTAGAGTAAACTCTGTTCTTTTGTATTGGAATTAGAAGTATCTGTATTATTCATAGTGTCTTTATATAGAGGGATAGCGAAAGATGTACAGATGTTGATGTGTGTGTATGTGTATATGGGTGATGAACGTTCCCCAGTGCTATCCACTGCAAGGTCCAGGGAGCTCTGACACCCAAATATAAGTGAGCACATCTACAAACCAAATTTACTAAAATAAATGTTGCATTTCTTGAAGAAATAGATTTCAGGTTTGGGATAAGGTTAGTACAAGACTAAAACATAATTCTGTGCTAGAAAGTGAGAAAGTGTTCTAAGAACTTACAAACATATTAAATAGAAACCAAATTGAAGGAGCTTCATCTGGCCAAATGGGAGAAAAACTGATATCAAAATAAATAGTGATAATAATGTATTATAATGTATGAAATAAAATAAGAAAACATGTACCCTTAGAGATATAAACATACAAATGAATATATTGAAAGTTTGATGAGGAAAGAGACATTTACACAGTTCAAGGTCCCTTCACATAATACACTTATTATCTACAAAGGACAAGAGTAGAAGGGCCTGACAGCCCCCACCAGATTCAAGTGACTGAAGTTAACATCCCTAATAATTGGGCAAAGCAATGTTTTATCATCTTATGATATACAATGAAACTCAAATCTTTCATATTCTTGCCAAAGGTATATGAACTGAATCTAGTCATAACAACAACAACAACAACAACAACAAAACTCAAATAGAATAGAATTCTACTGAAAAAAAAAACCTGTAATTTTCAGAAATGACAAGGTTATAAAAACCAAGGAAAAACTGTGTAATTGTTCCAGATACAAGGAAAAAAAGAGATAAGACAATCAGATGAAACATGATTCTGAACTGTATCATTCTAACATAAGGGACATCATAGGCAAATTGACGGGAATTTAATGGTCTACCAATCAAATGACATTGCAATCCCAATGACTCTGTAACAAACCACCCTGTACATTAAATACACACTAAGAGGTCAGAAGTGATTGACCAAAAACAGGTCACCAGCTTACTGTCAAATAGTTCAGAAAAAAATACTTACACAACACTTCTAATATCTTTACAATTTTTATTGTTTAAAAGTGAAAATGTATTTTTAAAAGAAATATAACTTTACAAATTCATAAGGGATAATGAAGATATACAAACTACTCCATCAGGTCTTTCTCCTCCACCTCCCCTGTAGAGTTCAGACTGAAAAATTCACTATAAAATGTGGTTCTGAGTCATCTAGAAATTCTTCTTCTGCCTTTGTAAAAATCCACTATCTGCTGCACACATCTTTATTTTATACCTTATTGTATTTATATGCATATATGCAATACATGTGCATTTATATGTCATACTTTTATGTAACATAATAAACAAATATGTCTTGTTGAATAGCTAATTAATCACTAGTATCAATGTATGCATCAGAAAACAATGTTTCTGCATTCGCATCTCTTATCAATGCAAGACATATTCCACCAGGACAAAGTTACTTATAGAATATAAAAGCCAAACTGTGGAACTCAGTCTTCAGAGAACCACAAAAATTGCATTAGACACTTGAGTAGTTTTCTATTTAGGTTAATGTGGCAAAGCCAGCTTGTTGTTCGCAAACACTTTTCCCTGTCCTCCTGGGCTCACAGGTAAAATACCTGTTATCAGAACCCTTATTGGCCTGGATTTCTCAATAACTATGGGCACAGAACTCTCCTCCGCATGACCATTTCCTCTTTAAATGAGCACAAATAAGTTTCTACTTTTAAAGTCACTGAGATTCTTTCCCATCACTGCAACTCCTATCACCTAAACCAGTGCATTTACTCTCTCAGCTCTGGTGGGAAACCTCAGCTTGCTGTATGAAGTTTAAGTTGCCTTAAAGTAAAACATTCACAGGACAAACTGCCATCCTCTTGTTAATGTTAGCTGCCTCTTACAGGATAAACCTTCACTTCACTGTGCTAATGGAATCTTTCATTTTTCTCCATCTATCAAAGGTCCCTTCCAGGAAAAGCATGAGGAAGAGGAAAAGGAGCAATCTGCCACATTTATGTCACTATCCACCCATCTGTTAACATCTATGTACTAACGCCTGTTAAATACCAGCTGTAGAATGCCAGAAAATATGTACTAAAAAGAATTTTGTCATTTCAAATAATTCCAATCAAGTGTTGTAAATATAAGAGCAGGAGATATAAAGTGCTGTGGAAGCAAACAAGAGAAGACCAAATCTGCTAAGAATGAAGGAAAGCTTCCCAGAGGATGTATCACCACTGATCTCTGAACCCCTCTGTAAAAGCTACTTTCCTGGGTGTAGACCACATGTTTCCTGTGCAGTCAATCCCTTAGCATGTGTGGGACACTCCCTGGTGCCTGTCAACGAGCCATTTTATCTTTACATTCTGTCCTTGTCCTTAGTTCAACGACCCCAGTTTTGCCACCCAAAAAATAGGGCTAGAAATGCATATATCACAGATTTATTAGGAAGCTGAAGACATATATATGAAAAGTGCCCAAATATCAACTGAAAAACAACAGGCAGATAAGAACTGGGAGGAAACCTCTTGGATGATAGAACCAGTCAAGAAAGCTGTTATGGCTTATAATTCCAGTGATTCAGGAGGCTGAAGCAAGAAGATCTCAAGTTCAAAGCCAGCCTCAGCAACCTAGTGAGGCCCTAAGCAACTTAGCAAGTCCCTATCTCAAAATAAAATAGGAAAAAGGGCTGGGGATGTGAGTCCTTCAAAGGCTTCCATTAAGCTTCCTTCCTTGGTTTACTGGGAGGAAAGCTTGCTTCTTTGTTTTATAGTCTCCTGAACCTCTACATGCCTCTTTGAAGATATTCAGTGTAATTCTCTTCATAAGCTGACTTTGTCAATTTGGCCTCTGATGAAATATTTGAGAACATGTTGTCTTACCAACCCCAATCCTGGGGAATGGAGTCACAGTATAAATTACTTCATTGTACAAATTACTATTACTTTCCAGATGATTCACTGTGGCCAAATTTGCTGCAATTTTAACCCTTGGGAGTCAAATCTGTCAAATAATAACAAGAGCTAATCAGAGAAAAGCAGAAGGCACAAGGATATTCATAAGATACTATTACATTTCATAAAAATTTCCATTAGGATAGATTTTCTAGCAATTACCTTCTGCCAGGAATTTATTGAAAGTACATGATAAATATAGTTCTCTGACATCCAAAGAAATAATTACCAGAAATAAAACATCCTAATTTTGTTTGTCAATATCTTTCTCTCTCTTTGAATGGGGAAAATTCTTTAAAGTGTAGGCTTAAACCTCTTCTTCCTGGTATTATGCCTTAAATATTTCCATGTGCATTTGAAGGTAGGCTATTACTGATTCATACACCCATAGCTTATAGTACTTCCTTTTTTCATTAGCCCATCACTTAATATGGTTTATATTCATAACATCACCTAATGAGGTAATGAAGACAAGGTGGCCACTAGTAATGAGACACAATGGCTATTCTAAAGATATTTAATAGCAATGCTCTCTCTCTCTCAAAAACTATAATAAAATCTGGCATAATCAGAAATTCTGTGTCTGGAATATTTAATATTTAATTGGGGAATGTTAATGAATGTGTAGCACACAGCGTTTCTATTTTTCAAAAAGTGAAATTCCTCATAAGTATTTAACATTAAAATACTACTAACTATAATTTATTCTTTAATGATGTAGAATTCCTTATACTATTTCTATGTGTCAATAGGACTCAACAAATATGTAACAGACCTTAACTACATAGAAAGGCAAGGCATAAGTTCTAGAAAGCACACAAAAGTGAGGGGTCAGGTTTTTGCCATCAACTACCTCATATTTTTAAACATCAGTTTTAACTGAAATGAAAATGAAGGGAATTTTATGGTTTTAGGGTTTCCAACTGACTGAAAACCAGATGGCAGGATGCTTATAGTACAAGGAAAGATAAGGATATCACGGGGGGAAAAAAACATTGGAATAGTCTAGACTCCGCATGACTCTGCCATGAGAAGCAATTGTCTAAAAACATCATAGAGTACCTTTATCCTCTCTGCAAATATCTACAGTACCAAGTCACAATATAGCCTCTACTATGACATACAACTCTTGCGATCACTACATCCTTACATCTGCTGGGTAAAGGTAGATTGTCCCAGGTACAGTTTCTCCAGTAATATTCAAAGAATAATTCCCAAATGTTATCATGCATCAGAGCTACTTGAATGGTTTAAGAAAGTACAGACCACTGGGCCCAATCCCAGAGTTTCTGATTAAACAGGTGTGAGACCACAGTGGTTCTTTAAATTGTGGTCCTCACCTAGGAATTTATCAGAATTAGCTGTTCTTGGATCCCATCCCAGACCTAGTAAACCAAAACCTGTAGGATGGGACCCAGAAATCTGTTCTTTAATAGATGTTCCAGGAACATGCTAAAATTTGAGAACCAATGCAGTGCTAGACCCCTAAAGCAGGGTGATGTCTTTTATAATAGTATCACACAGTATAATATTTTGAGTAGATAGTGTTTGTTCTTTCAGACTCCTTTGGTTTTATTATCAAGTGATATTCTAACTTACAAAGTAGCAAAATGCCTCTGATTTCTGCCAAACTTTTAAATGCTATTTTTGTCACTGGCCACTACCATTTTTCACTCATGTGTCCTTCCTTGTCATTAGAATAGATTAAGTGGGTTCAAC
Source organism: Xerus rutilus (assembly GCA_028644305.1). Lineage (NCBI taxonomy): Eukaryota > Metazoa > Chordata > Mammalia > Rodentia > Sciuridae > Xerus > Xerus rutilus. The sequence goes on from CM053411.1 coordinate 57,087,967, forward strand.
CATTGGGGCTAATTTACATATGTCGTAATTGACAAAGATAGATCTGATAAGATTGTCCTCTTGTAAGATTGTCATCTTATTTCTGGAGATAGTCTGAGTCAATATAATAAGCTGAAGGACCTGAATAATAAAACAGACTCTCAATGAACAACAATGATAATGATCTTAATATTGACAATGTAGCCTCACCCACCCCAGAATAAAGAATAACAAATGTGTCACACTTAATAACCTCACAAGCCAGAGAAATTTGTTTAAATTTATTCTTCCATTCACTTAAATAAGTTGCTAACCATTGTATAATTGAACTGTTAAGTCTGAATTGTTAACTCAGTTGTGGGATACATGTAAGAAAATAATCATACTTTGATTAAGCACAGAGCATTAGCCTCAAACTATACTTGAATTCAAATACAAGGTCTCCTTCCTAGAGCTGTGCAAAATTAGCCAGTACACCTAAATGCCACTACACCTAAATGTTAACTTCTCTAATACAGCAACGCTAACATCTATGATGACAACACTCAGATGTTTATTTTTTTACTATAAAATAAACCTGAATCTTATGCCACTAACTAACTTGTAGATATTTTTACCCTAAATATATCTACTGTTGACTTTTTTATTACTCACTAATATCTAGTCCTTATTTCTTTTCTAAATATATCAGAAACTACATTTGGGAAGCCCCTTAGAGTACATTGGGGAAATAGGACAACTTTAACCCATGAATATATGAGCAAAAGTGACAGGTGTCAAATCTGAAAAAAAAATCTTGCATAGTTTTCCAATCTCTCTCCCTTCCTGCTCTGTGATCAGAAGGAAGCTTTGCCTTAAGACAAAACCACAGAATCAAAGCGGCCCAGACCACTAAGTCACCACATGGACTGCAGCTACCGTGAATAGGAACTAGAAATGGAATTGAACTATTTGGCATGAAATATATTTTTGTCACATTAGAACACTAAGAGTTGGGCGTCATTTATTATGCAGTATAAGCTTAACCTATCTTGACTAATGCAATGTCCCAAAACAGCTGTATCTTTTTTCAACCTTAAGCATATTATCCTGTCCAACATTATAGCTTCCATCAATCATACTAAAAGGTAAATTTCTAGTCACTCTTTATTCATTCTTCCCTTTCAGCCTCTAGGCCGTCCATGTTTTGCTACACTCCATAATTTATTTCTTGGAAATGTCTCTTGATTTTCATATATTGCTAGGTCTGGTAGAGAAATAACTGAATCTTATTTTCTGCCTCTGCATGAGAGACTCTTCAATCATTTTGAACAATTAGGAACCTTATTTTCCCTAGGATTAATTATTTGGCAGCTTGCTTTTGCCCAACACAAGAATCCCTTTGCCCAACCTTTAGGATGCTAATATTACCTTCCACTGTCACACCCCTGTACTTCTCAGCACCCTCTCCTCTTATCCAGACTCCTTGGACCTATTCTGTCCATCATCTCTACCTCCCCAACTTTCAAACTAAAATGCAGATTCCAATCTTTCTATGAAGGTTCTACTCATATCTCCAGCCTCACTCATCTCCCTTTCTTCTGACCTCTTTGGCCATGAAGTGGTAACCTTTGCTGTCTAATATCTCTCTAATTGTCTGGTTTGTGTTTCCATAGACTCCTAAAATGGAGTAGCTACATTTCATACTGCTTTTAAATTTGTTATAATGTTTTGCCCAAGACAGACTCAATGTAAGTACTCAAAATTTGTTACCTGCTTAAATCAATACATTCTTATAAAACAAGTTTCTTCCAGCAAAATGCTACAACCTGTCACACACCACCCTCCTTTTTGTCACAGCATTTTACAAGGACCCTGGAGTCTTTCACCAGGAAACATGGCTGAGTAAAACATGGCTGGGTTAATTTATCCATGAAAAAAGAAACTGAATAAAGGATATGTGGTAAATATCTCTACCTGCTACTCAGTGTTTCTGTGAACCTAGAACTGCTCTAGGAATTCAAACAAAAAGTACATTTTTAAAAAAGGAAATTGGACCTTAAATGGTTGTTTTTCAAAAGCTTTGAGTTGAATTCTTGATGGGGAATCAATGGTCTATAGCATTTCTTAGTATTTGCTTACAGAAATGAGTTCAATTCTTTTCTAATTACACATTGTCAGACAAACTTTAAGAGTATTGTCAGATTAGTTCCATAAATAAAGGTAAACTGGCTTGCTCAGTTACAGTAGAGATGTTATGATGGTAATGTGAATAGCGTAGGTGGTTTTATTTGCACTACTTTCATTGCTTTCTTCTAAAGTTATGTTGAATATAATTGGTATTTTTCTGTGCTCACAAAGAATTCTCTTTGTGTGTTCTAATGATGCTCAGTAATTATTATAGCTATAGTTTGTTTTAAATGCCTTTCAATAACGATTTCTCAGTAATTAATTTCTACTGACCTAGTTTTCACTTTCCTGGTCTATTAATCCATTTCATCTTCTACATTCATAATAAGTAATTACATTGATAAAATAGCCAGCAAAGACAGTAGAAGAATCAAAGGGCCCAAATCATTTACATATTAGACGATCAGTCACAGGACATCTAAAAGATAGTTGTAATGTGATCATGAGTGACACTCTCCAAATGCAATTACACCACCACAAGACACCACCACTTCCTATTCATTAGTACATACTAGTCCTTTGTAGAAACACAGTGCAGTATTTCATATTTGAGGTTTCTTTTAAGTTTACTCACTAATGAGATTCAGTAGGTTGTTGCCATTTTTCTAGAGTAATTTTTTTAAGCTTTATGCAACTAATAAAGAGTGCTACTTCACCTTTAAAAAAATACAGGTCTAAGTCCATTGCTTAGAGCAATCATTCTTAGATACCCAACTCCTTTAGCTACAATGTCAGAACCTTTTAAAATCAATTTACTCATCAAATATTTTTGAACCTCAAGAACTATACTAAGTACTTGGGACAAAGGAGTGAAACACATATAGTCATTCTCTGCCCGTATGAAATTCTTCCCAAACTGAACTATACAACAAGGTAGCCATGAACCACATGTGACTATTAGGTGGCTCATCAGACTGAGATGTACTAGATGAAAGTACAACCTGTATTTTGAAAATTTACCATGAAAAGTAATATAAAATCATATTAATATTTTTTAAATTTATCAATGTTAAGATGGTAATATTTTGGATATATCACGATGAAAAACTATATTAAAATTTCATCTGGGTTTTATTTATTTGCTTTTTTAATGCCACTGCTAGATTTGAAATTATATAAGTGGCTTGCATTTGTGTTTCACATTATATTTCTATAAGACCATGCCTCTCTATAACCTCCAGAGAGACAGACCACTACTTAAAGTAACTACAACAAAAGATAATGAGAAATGAGATTTAAAAAAATTAGTGTATAGGAAGTAGGATCCTTGAGTCATCATCACACATGAGGATATTTCTGGTGACCAGAGTCTCATCTAAAGAGTCCAGATTAAATGGCTACTTTGACTAAATTCAGATTTCTCTTGCTATCATCTGGCACACTGCATATACTATTTTAGCACACAGAA
>CM053411.1:57107432-57126543 GCA_028644305.1 Xerus rutilus
TTCTGAGATATTTCTTGATGCCATGCAGCTTAGCCCATTTGTGGCACACCTCTCATAGTAAGTTATATGATATCTTACACCAACTCCTGACAGTTGGTTTTAGAGACAAATTCATTAGGTAAAAAACACTTCTATCTCAATTTGAATTGATCACTCTCCACTAAATGTCATTTATCCATACAAATATAACATGCCCACAGCCCACCTCAAGAGGGAACATAGTCAACCCTATGAGGAAACAATATTCAGTAAGCATAATGGACAAATTTAAAACTATTTACTTCACATAAGAAATATACTCTAGCTTTCCTTGTGATGCAAGAAGCAGCACAAGAGATAATTGTATTATATAAAGAACGTGCATCGTCATAAATTTTTTTAAATTACAAAGCACGTGGAATAGTTTAGATTTGTAAATGTTTAGGCTGGTACCTTTTTAGTTTTCTCTTAGACTAAATAATACTTATTTTCATCTTTTTCCACCATAACATTTTAATCTTCTTAATATGACTCATATTCAAATTTCTTAAATCTTCAGAATTGTGGTGTCAAACTGGGTATAGAGCTTCAAAGCAGATGTTTGGCAAGTGCTGGCTTTTCTGGAGGGATCATGGTCTTGTGCCCACAGGCAGTTCTCAAGTCCATGCATCCCAAGGTTATACTCACATACGAAGGAAAGAAATGTAAGAATGTTTACCTCTTCTAGTGGTAAAGTAAATCAATAAAAATACTTTATCGCTTTGATTCCTTAACACCCTGAACTAACATATTTGCTTCAACAATATTTATTAGAAGTGCTGCCATTTTCCAAGATACAGATAAACACTCTTAGGCTAGGCCTAGATGCCTGCAACACTGGGTATTAGCACATTGATACTGGAACACTAGTTTGATATTTTGATCAGTACACTTCACTTACATGATAGTTAGAAGGATAAAAAGCCAACTTCTAAAGAGGATCCTTATATATACTAAGAAAAAAACGTTTTATCCATTTAAAAAGATATTAGATTGGAAGATATAAAATATTATTTTGGAAGCACTGAGAATATAATCAATCATGTATTCTCAAAAAATAAACTTGAAAGGCAAGAAAATAAAGATAATACATTAATGAATGAAATAAATCTTTCCCCCATCATCTCTAAGCTGGGTCTAATAAAATGTAATGATCCAGTTGACAAAGTAAATTATTGTTTTAATAGACATGTCCATTGTCTTATTAGTGGCTGAAATTAACTCTCTATGATGTAGTGTCAGTAATAGTTTAACAAAACCTCTATGATGCAGTGTAGGTAATAGTTTAGCAAAACCCTTTCCCCTGCTTCATGAGTATTTGTTTTTTTGTTAACTCTCTAGCTTTGTTTCTCTAGGGACCAGCTAAAGGTAGAATGTCAACTCTGTTACCAGGCAATATTGATTATGGTAGAAATGATCTATGACAGAAAGTCTTCATTTGGACTTGGAAAAACTACAAAGGAATGATTAAAGTGAATGTGAACACATGGTTTGGGTTTTACTGGGTATATTGGCCCTTGTATCCAGACATGAACTTTTAATTGCTCCTAGAAATTGAGCTTATGGAGATAATACAAGAAAACTTGTCTCATGCAGAAGATGAGGTTTCTAAGTAAAGGAGGCTCTAAATTAATTCATTGTGGATCTTATCTCCTTGTACCTGGGCTTCCCCTGTTGGCTGCATAAAATACAAGGACTCCTTCAGAAGAGAAATACCTGTCTCTGCTGTTGGCAAGATATAGTTTCTTTCCTATATTATTTTGAGTAGAGTGATACCAAATATAGTCTGGGGTGGCCTTGTGAATCCGAATGTTTATTTGAGCACCATCTAAAACACACATACACATAGCCATTGCAAACTAAATTATGTTGTAGATATAATGTGCTTAGTTCTCCAGCTTTAAATAAATAAGCCATTTTTAAAAACCTGATATATCTCTTCTATGGGCATATATGTCATCACAGGTAGCATACTAAAGGTAAGTGTATTGGCTCTAAAGGAAAATATAATAATAAAACCAACTAAAACTGGTTTGCTTTCTATAATTACATATGCACAATTCTGAACAATATTAATGAAAATGTATTCTTCTTCACCCAAACAACCTGCTCCCACATCTAAACTTTGGTCATGCTATAACCTATTTGCCAAGCAGCATTCACCTTTCAAGGAGATTTATCGAAATCGAATGGGAGTTAGAATTGAAGGCCCTGAATAGGCATAATGGATAGCCAAGTGACTAACAATCAAAAGAATGACTAATAGAAGAGGCATTTCTATCCTATGGTTGCATTCTTTTCTCTTTTAATCAAATCCATTTCCAAAGAGTCTAAAACAATTACCAAAAAGCAGTGATTTCTTCCACCACCTACTTGACCCTTCAAACTGGAACTTTACAGATGAGGTGAACCAGAGAAGTCTGGGTAAGTTTTCATGTATCAGTTCAGACAAAAAGGAAATGAACCTCTTCTGAGTCTCCATTATACTTTGCCCTATTCTTGGCACTGAATGAAAAAAAACCAAGAAAATTGTACAGATTCCAAGTATTCCAAAAATCACACGGACAGTCTTATGATAGGCAAGGCCTTCAGAGCTCTGCAATCTGTCTGTTATCTGTCATTAGAGTTCTCATCCACAGGCTCCTTTCAATTCTAGTGTAGATATAGAATGAAACTAAAAACAAATGATGTATTTGTTGGGAGAAAGGCATCCACTCTGAAATTGTCCAAAGAGAAAGGAAAAATGTAGATCCATGGAATTTAAAATAAAATCTCTATGTCACTTTTTACAATTAAACCTGACTTTTTGGTCAGTTTGCCCATTGTGCCATGAGATAGGGATCCCATTTTCATCATATGCCACTCTAGGTGAATCTCTGAAATTCCATGATTCTTGTCTAAATAGTCATGTGGTTCCTACTTCTTTCAAAGCCTATGGCCTTTTAACTCATTTAAATTATTGGCTATAACTAGAAACTTGTAAATGAAAAGAACACTCATTAGGTAATTCATCCCTATTCCTGGGAAAACAAATCACAAGTCATGCCATAGTTCACTAAGTAATTGTTTTTCTTTCCTTATTTAAAATGCCTTTCACATTGTAACTTTGTCTTCCCCAAGCTTAGTTACTCTCCTGTATCATTGATTTTTGAAATCTCTTATCTCACAACTTAATTATGCCTCTGTAAGCAGTATAAGTAGGTTAAAAATTCTTTTCCCTCCATTTAACTTAATCAAAAGTTACTTCTTCAATAAAGATCCCCAGTGCTATGGTAAGCAGCTTTATGAATCAGAGAAGAGTTAAAGAGATGAATCCAAGTACTAGGATGTAATCAGCAAAGGACACTGTCAATAAGTGCCAGGCTAATAGAATTGCTTTAAATCTTGGATAAATTAAAGTAAGACCACATAATTTCAGATACTACAAATAATTCCCTACTGGGATGAAAACTCTTGTAGACAAGATCAGAGATCAATGACAACCAGCTACTTTAAACACAAGGCATTTTTTCCTTGTTAAGTGCTCCTGTAAATGCCTTCTCAGCAATGAGGCAGTTTCTAGTAGGAAAAAAATCCATTTGTAAGTGTTTAAAGGGTAACACCTTTTATTTATAATTTTTAAAATCTAGGACAATTTTACATTCTTAAGAAGAAATATCACCTGATCTGTGCTTCCTGAAGAGATTTCATGTTTTAAGAAATATAGGTAACTGCTTAACTTAAAAACAAAACATTTTGAAAGAAGACTATCTTGATGTATAGTCACTAGGATGAAACTTCCAACTTAACACTCAAGGAAAATATATAATCACACATTAGCTGCAGGACAGAACTGTAAATTACAGCAAAGGCTACATGCATATGATAAGACATCTTTGTTACTGAGGACTTGACGGGCAGGGGAAAGAAGAATGTGAATTGTGACTGAAAGACAATAAAAATCAGTGAGAAAAACAATTTTTATTTGTTAAAAATATAAACCTTAAGATGGAATTGAATAAATAAAATAAATAAAAATAGTGCAGGGAACAAACTCAGGGCCATGCCTCTACCTGAATGTTTGGTGTTCAGAACACACTGGTAGGTACCATGAAATGAGATAAAGAATACTTTGCTTTATGGAAAAGAGTACATTTGTGTTTACTATTCCTCCTTGCCCCAATATGAATGAATCCCAGGTAGAAGAAAAGGTATAGGCTTTGAATCCAGGTAGAAGTGGGTTTAAATCAAGACATTCAAGACACCATCATTTCCTACACAAGATAGCATGGGCCAGTCCTTAAACTCTGTGCATCGTCATTGTTTCAATTTTAGAAATAATTTTATCCAGATATTGTCAAGGAAGCATTAAAATACGCTCAAAATTTCTATGAAAGGAGCCTGTATTTGATGCTTACAGTTGCCATATAATTTTTCACAAACTGAGTGGCTTGAAACAATAGGAATTTATTCCCTTATAGTTTTGAAGGGGAAAAGTCCAATCAAGGTGATAATATGACTGCATGCCTCCAGAGGCCCCAGGACTTCTGCAGCTCCAGGCATTCCTTGGTGTATGGCTACATCCCTCCAGTTTCTACTCCATCTTCATGTGACTTTCCTCTGTACATCCTCTCCTTTGTCTAAGGTGAGGGCATCTGTCATTCGATTAGGAACCTCCCTGGATAATCCAGGATGCTATCCTCTCAAGATATTATCTGCAATGACTTTATTTCCAAATAAGGCCTCCCTCACAAGTTTTGGGACATGAACATACTTTGGAAGGAAACCACCATTCAACCCACTACCTAACACTTAAAAATGCTCAGTATATGGAAGATTTGTATGTATTAGAACATAAATATATAGGATGTTTGAAAGATATAGGGAGAAATGGACAGTAATAAGACACTGATAGCAAAATTTGTCCCTGGATGACAAAGATCACCGTTTTTCTAAGGCTATAATATTTATACAACTCGTATTCACCTAAGTTCTCTATTTTATCAGATCAGTTCTAGACAGGAGTGTGTCCTCCCCTTTACTATTATATCTCACGGCCCTAACACAGTGCCTAGAATTTAGTGGGAGCTCAATAAATATCAATTAAATGAACAAACAGCAAGAAACAAATTCCTGTCTGTCAAAAGGCTCACAGCACTGAGCACAGGTGCACACCTGTAAGCCCAGTGGCTCAGGAGGCTGAGACAGGAGGATTGAGAGTTCAAAGCCAGCCTCAGCAAATGCGAGGTGTTAAGCAACTCAGTGAGACCCTGTCTCTACATAAAATACAAAAGGGGGTGGGGTAGTGGCTCAGTGGTCGAGTGCCCCTGATTTCAATCCTCAGTATCAAAAAAAAAAAAAAAAAAAAATTCTCACAGCTAGTTGAGACAAAGCCAAGTCTAGAACTGATTATTCTGATTACTGTTGCTACCATGGGAAGACTATTTTTGCGTTTGCTAGTTTGTTTTTAATACAAGCTAATTGAACTATACATTAGTACTATAAGAAAGCAGAGGAATTCATCCTGCTGTTTGACTTAGAACAACTATGTGACTGATCAGTCAGTTCGGAGAGCCTGATCACTCAGAGCCATATGGTTCTGATTAGTTACACTGAATAGATCAAAGGCATTCTATGCAAGATAATGGTGGTGTTCAAAATGTGTCATGAGTTACTACAACCAGGATTATTGCAAAAAAGGAGCCCATGTGGTAGGATTTGGAGAGCACCAGGCAAGGTTCCTGCCAGAATGTCTCTTCTGCCTTCTAAAAGTTCCACTGGAGATTAGTCCTTTAGATCACAACGGCAATGCACTTTTGAAAATCCCGCATTAAAATGCAAATAATTTCTGGGAAGAAAGCATATTTTTACTTCTCTATCAGGCAACAAAAATGTGTTGAACACATATTCTTATATTCCAGAATAAAGGTATCACGTGTTAGAGAAACACAGAGAAGAAAGCTATTGGTTCTGACTGAAAAGACAAGAAAGTAGTAGAAACTGAAATAGATTCTGAAAAAATGAGTTCAATTTTGACTAGGAAAAATGGAGAAAAGTTCATTAAAGTTGGAGCAAATAGGAAGGGATAATGCTGTCAAGAGCCAAGAAAATATAAGTAGATAAATAAGGGACAGAAAGAAAATGAGGAAGACAGAAAGTATTCCTATCTAAGTATTCACCATGTTTCCAGCATTTTCTAAAATTGCAGAGGAAGCCTGAGGGTCATATAAGCACTGTGACAGATTTGTGGACTGAAGCTCACTAATAGATAGTCAGAGACAGCATGTTCTGCAGCGAGTGGGTTTAGGAAAGATCAAGTCCAAAGATGAATGTTATAGATTAGAAAGGAATTCTTTGAGCTAATTTCTACCTTTTCACAAATGTCTAGGTTGATCTTAGAAGCCACCTACAGAGCAGGGACTAGAGGGGGAGCTATCAGTCACTCTCAGGCTGCCCCACGCTGTATCTGAGATGTGCACTACTTAGTGGCCACCCTCAGCCAAGCATCTCAGAGTAGGCCTGACTCCTCTGCATTCTCCTGGCTCCTCTTAGGAGCTGCTCCTCCAAGCAATTGCCAGCTCCAAACCCACCCCTACTTTTCTTCTTTTTCATCTCTTGATTCTATTCCTGTCCAAAACCTTTCTTCTTTATTCTCCTTAATATTTTTGTTTTGGGTAGATATACCTGCAGGAAGTTCTAGAGGAAATAAGCAGACAGTGCTGCCCAAAAGTCTTTAATAAAAGACCAGTTGACCCAAATATTTACATAGGAACAAATGTCTATTTAACTGAGTTGGTGAGGAAAAAAAATGTTTGCCTAACTGGGGAAATTGCTTCTCCAGCGTTTGCATGGCCTAATAAAGGATTAACGGCCCACCTAGCATGGAAGAACTGCTTAAAAGCCTCAGCCTGTGCTTGTAAACTCAAAATTGCTGTTTTCAAGTGTCTACTTCCTGCTGAGCTACTTTTGTTCCTTTCATGAAAGAAACTTCCCTGGTCTATTACGGGTGATGTATGCCTCTAATTTGCTTGAACATGCAGTCATTTCTAAGGATGACTTCATACATCTTATGTAGGGCTTTTTAAATGACTTAGGAAGGAAAAGTGAGTATTTAACAGCAAAATGCATGTCTGAGAGTCTCTAGTCAAAGGAGTGATGTCTTAAATGGATTTTTTTTCCTCTATAGGGATAAGATATTTTTTAAGGCTGGCTTTCTTCCTTGTTATTTACACTCAAAAATAGAAATTAGTAATTTCCTTAATACTCATGTTGTCCCTGTTTAAACAAGAGGTTATTCAGAGCTAGGCACATTTTGAGCTACTATTATTTTATATACCATTTAAGCAATATTAGAAATTGGTATAACAATGAGTTTAGTAACTTTTTCTAGTTCTTGAAAACTTGAAATCTTTATGTATGGAAGATCACTATTTTCCTAATCTACCTGGAAGCCTCGGGTTTTTGTTTTGTTTTGCTTTGTTTTGTTTATTTGTTTCCATCTCTTATTTTGGAAGAGTTTAAGGTAACCAAAGAAAAACTCCTTCATATTTACTTTTAGAGTCTATTCCCTAACAATTTTCTTTCATTAATAACATCATAATGATTTTTTTATCCCTCTTCTTATTCAACAATAAAAGTTGTAATTAAGAGTTTTTCTGTTATACTTTCTTTAGTTTCAAGGATGCAGTGGTTATTAAGTGAAACAGAAAAGAACTGTCACTGCCATTATAGTATAACATTCTTTTTAAAGGAAGAAGAAAATTTGGTTTCTCCTGGAAAGGACAAGACAGGATACCCAAGAATGGCTGCTAACAGGAAACTTGCAGGGTACTGACATAGAAAAGATCATTTTTTCTCATTTCATACCATAGTATAAATTTCATTCTTAAAAAAATGAAATTCCAAGATGACTCATAAATGGACTCTTTCTATCTATGAGGCTTGGGTTAAGCTTTTGTAAATTAATATCCTTCGCAGGCAATTTAAGTAGAAACAGCCATCTCACTGGTCTTTCATGATCTGTGTCACCTCACAAATCCAGTCACTTACTTCACTGATGGATAAATGAACTTTGCCTAATCTACTGTCTTAGCTATAATAGGCCAAAACTAATAAAGAAATCTATATGGAGCAACTATTTGCCCTGGTGAGAGATTATAGCTAAAGCTTCTGAATTTTGATTTTTCCTAAATTAAATGAGAAAAGATGAAGATACTACAAGATAATGAGAAAGTCAATGAAGCAGTCAGGCAATGGCCCAGGCCAAATCTGGGGTAAATATTTATTCGCTGTTATTCTCATAGAAAATGCGCCTGGTGCCTGAATGCCTAGAGCCATATGGGCCTGACTGGCTGAACAAACTTCTTCCTCCATAAGGTCAGTACTTAACCTGATTACACCTCTAGGCTAATTTCTTTTTAATGTGGTTCTAGAAGAGACTTTTAGAAAAATTAGACCATTTATTGGCCACTGATTTACAGAAGATGTGCATTGGCAGAGTTAGGAGAGAGAATACAGGCTTTAATAACACTTGCTTTACCAAGTGTGTGACCTTGGGAAAGACAATTTAAAATTCACATTACTGGAGTTATTTGGTGGCATTCTATGCATTGCTAAAGATCTCAACTATTGAATTCCTCCCATGTCATGTAGCTCCTTGGTGTGCCCAAAATAATGATGCTCAGAGTGGCTATGAGAATCTAATAGAAAAGAATGTGTAAGAAAGTAACTAGTGAAATATACAAGAGCATCAATGATTTGGTGTGTTTGTTATTTTGACTAGTAAACAAAAATTTCACATGAAAAGTAATTTTATCCACCTCAACAATGCAGATATTCTTATTTCTTGCAGTCAATATGGTCCTAAAATTTGTGAGACCAATTTTTAAAGCAAATTATTCTTTTGCAACATGACAAATTAAATTCTATCACCAAGATATTTAAATGAATTTGTGTGATGTGGACATACACATTCCATGCCCTTGCTGTGCGACTGTGGTATCTCATCAGAGTCAGCAGAGGAAAGTCCCTACTACCTCCAACTTTATGCTTGGCCATGTTTCCTGCTTGGACTAGTTCAATGTCAGGGGACATGAGAAGAATAGAGGTTTAAATGTACATTCAAGTTTGGCTTGCTTTCTCACCTAACGCATGCCAGGTACCCAGGACCACTAATAATTAAAAACACATACAGCAATATGGAACCTGAGGCACAACTTGAAAGAGAGCTTCCCCAGCAGACCCAAGACCCACAAAGCAAAAAAATAATTAAAAATAATCTCTGAGGTTATGACATAGCAAACTGACATAGAAAAGCATATGTCATAGTCTAGTGCCTTATAGAGAAAAAGTAGCACATGGACCTTCCTTGCAGAGCCAGTTGGATTAAGAAAGAATTGAGGAAGAAAGATGGCTGTGAAAATACTAGATAATTCTCAAGAGTGTGGTTTATTCCATACGTAAGTGATTCCTTAGTAAGTTCAAAGCTAAAGCCACTGTGGTTTTAAGAATTGAGATAGTCTAAGGTAAAGATCAGCTCTTACTGTTTCCTTAATTTAAAAAAAATTAGTACATTGCGTCAATTTACATTCCTTCCAGCAGAGGATGAGAGCATTTGTCTTTTTTTATACCCTTATCCAAACTGGATATATCAAATTTATTAATTTGAATAAATCTGGAAAATGGGAAATTACGTTTGACTTCCCTTTAGTTTTCTTATACTTATTCAATGTTTTATTTGTTTCTATCAATTCTCTCTTAATATCATTTTACCTTTATTATATTACATGCAGTTGTTCTGTTCATTTCTTTAAAAAGTTATAAAGTCCTATTAGCCCAATAACTCAACTGTCAGCAACATATCCTAGAAATTATGTTCTTAAGAATGCTAAATTATCTATACAATTAACACACTAGAGAATAATTTTAAATAATTCCCAAAAATGTTGTGAGGGGAACTCTGAGTTTTCTTTGAAATTTAACTAATTTTAGTTATGATGCATTTATTAAATAAAATTCTAAGTAACTTTGAAAATCATGTTCCATATGTGCTGGTATGGGACAATATCCAAGATTTATTGAAGAAAACCCAAGAAAAATTTTAAGAGCAGTTGCTCAGAGGAATGAAAATAAGAAATAGGAAACCCAGAAGGAGAGGTATCTGGATGGAATATTTTTACTATACCATTCTATACTTTTTATATTGAGACCAGATTATTTTACAGCAAATAAAGAAATATTTTATAAAAGGATACAGCATATTCTTAACAATTTTTGGACCTAAAAATTCAGACTGACAAAAAAAGAAAACTGCAACACAAACAACTAGAAGAAAACACTATTAGAAATTTCATTGTTGGGGCTGGGATTGTAGCTCAGCGGTAGAGCGCTTGCCTCGCATGCGTGGGGCCCTGGGTTCGATCCTCAGCACCACGTACAAAGCAATAAAAAATAAATAAAGACATTGTGTCCATCTACAACTAAAAAAATATTAAAAAAAAAAAAAAAAAAGAAATTTCATTGTTGAAGAGCCTTTCTTTTATATACCTATGCATATCAGAATGTACTTTCAGGGCTGGGGTTATGGCGCAGTGGTAGCGTGCTCGCCTAGCATGCGGGAGGCACTGGGTTCGATCCTCAGCACCACATAAAAATAAAATAAAGATATTTAAAAAAAAAAAGAATGTACTTTCACATTGTACTGTTTTACAGTCTGTTTTTTACTTAATAGTAGATGGTAATAAATTTCCAATAATAAATATCCTTCTATCACATCATTTTTAATATTTATAAACATGCTTATTATTCTGCAATTCATAAATAAACAAAATTAGAGGTAAAAAAAAATCACATTTCTTATCTAGGTTTTTGTAACCTGTAAGTCATATGTAAGACCCAAAACATTTTGCAAAATCAGGGACTATGCTATGGCTATAAATATTTATTCTGATCCTTTCTATTTTAGGATTTATATTTTTCCTATCATTTCATTATAATAAATAATGTTTGATATTTATCTTGCTATATCTTTGGTTACTTTCTTAAGTCTTAGTTTTACCTGTTCTTACTTTCAAATGTATTATTTTCCATTAAAAGAATCGTGACAACATTATATACAACACAACTAATTTTGACCCTTGAACTTTTTGCATAAAACTGAGGTCAGCAGGGTGAACTGTGATACTCTGTTCACTATAGGGGAAAAAATAGTAAGAATAAGTATTTAAACATGTTAAAAAGAGATTAATGCAAACTTGGGCTGTCACACAAATAATCTGAAAGCCTTTCTAAACCAAGGAAGCAATGTTATTGTTAAATAAATGTTCAAAAACAGGCTTGAGATAACACATTGGTCGTAGCCAAATTTGTAACCTATCAAACTTCAGTTTTGGTGAGCTTCATGAATGTTTTTTGGAACAGCTTGAAACTGCCATTATTTGACCCTTTTGTACATACATAAATGAAAGTACATCATACAATATAATGTTCTGGGTTTTTTTCTAAGAGGTAATAAAAGTCAACCATTAAATATATATAGTGATAGCTAATTGTCCCCGATTTTGCAAAAATGTTTCGGGTCCTAGGTATGACTTACAAGGACCTAGATAAAAAAGTGATTTTTTACCTCTAATTTTATTTATTTATTTACTTATTTATTTATTGGCAGTAGTGAGATTGAACATAGAGGTGCTCTATCTCTAAGCTACATCCCCATTCCTTTTTATTTTATTTTGAGACAGGGTCTTGCTAAATTGCTGAGGCTGGTCTCAAACTTGTAATCTTCCCTTAGCCTTCTGAGTTGCCTGGACCTCTAATATTTTATATGGAAAATATGTTTCATAGCAGTATTGATTTCTAGGGACACATTCAACAAAGTTGTCACTTCTAGGAATTATAGAAAGGAAATTATCAAAATTAGACCTTTTTCCTCATTCTGTAAAACTCTGCACAGTTTAAGAATTATTAGACAAAAGATATTTGAAATCCTTTATAAAATGTGACTGAGTAAGAACTCTAGGATCAGTAAGCATTTACTTAAATAACAGCTGTACTTCATCTATAAGGGTTTTTTTCATTGCACAGGAAAAATATATAGTCCAGAAATATTTATGTTAACTCTGTATTCTGTGTTTCTTTCACCAGAATTCTAAGATACAAAAATAAGATTTTCCCTTTGGAAAATACATACCTGCATGTATTGATAGGTAATTATATTTAACAGTTGTCTATAGAGTATTATTTTATAAATGTAATTTTTTAAAAGCCATTCTTTATTTGCACATTACAGTTACCAAGATAGATAGCTCAGTGGGTTCAAATTAGAAAGGGGCAATGGTAGTAATGAATACTGAAGACAGGTCCACAAAGAACTATCATTTGTGCTACAAAAACATCACATTTCTATGGTGATACAGTTCTTGATTTTGCCATCAGAGTTTGCCTACATATTAACACAAAGCAGCAAGATAACCTTAGTCTTGCTGGGCATGGTGATGCATGACTATAATTCCAGGGACTTGGGAGACAGTCAGGAGTATTGCAAATTAGGGTCAGCAATTTAGCTATACCTTGCCTCAAAATTAAAAATACAAAATGTCTGGGGATGTAGCTTAAGTGGTTAAGCACCCCTGGGTTCAATCCCCAGGACTGAAAAGAAAAAAAAAAAAAAAAGATAATCCTAGTCTTGATCATAGCAGAGTCTGCTCATACTATTCCTGAGTTTGGGGCCCAGCACCACCTCTTGGTGAAATCATGGTATCCCACACTTAACCGAGCAATTATCATCTGATCCAAATATCTTCTATTGTCTTTCTTGAAGACTCAGCTTTCTTTATAGTTCCCAATTTTCCTAGGCCACAGCAGCTCCTCTAGTTGAGAGAGGTCATATCTAGTCAGTATTCTACTTAGCCAAAGGAAATACATTTCAAACTTAGTCTGGTCTTCAATTACTATGTTTACACCCAATAATATATGAAAATTAGAACTTAATATTATAGCA
The DNA here is from genome assembly GCA_028644305.1 of Xerus rutilus. Lineage (NCBI taxonomy): Eukaryota > Metazoa > Chordata > Mammalia > Rodentia > Sciuridae > Xerus > Xerus rutilus. The sequence continues at coordinate 57,120,427 of CM053411.1, forward strand.
TAAAGTAATAATCATATAGCCAAATTTTAAATATAGGATTTCCTCTTCCTATAGTAAATAGATTAAACTTCGAGAAGCATATGTGAAACAAATCCAAAACAGGAAATAAAAGATGAAGTCTTTATCTACTCTGGGATACATGCTCTTTGAAACTCAATAGCCTTGAGTGGAAAGGTCTGTAAAAATTAAAGTTTTTTTTTTTTTTGGTACCAAAGATTGAACTCAGGGGTCTCGACCACTGAGCCACACCCCCAGCCCTATTTTGTGTTTTATGTAGAGACAGGGTCGCACTGAGTTGCTTAGCACCTTGCTGTTGCTGAGGCTGGCTTTGAACTCATGATTCTCCTGTCTCAGCCTCTCAAAGTGCTGGGATGACAGGTGTGCACCACCACGTCCAGCTTAAAGTGTTATTTTTGACATGCTATGTTTTACCATGTATATGTAGTTGAGTTTGAGGGTCAAATTTGCAAGCCCCATGTCCTCATACTGACTGGATCACAAGTTAGCTGACAACATGGCCAAGCTGAGTTAGGTTAAATGCCTACTGCTTCACAGGATCTGAACCACCTGGTCCTTGATGCAAAATTCCATCCCAGACGAAAGCCACCACCCCTCCTTCTATTGCAGATTCCCTCTCAGGAACCTTTTACTTCAAGATGACCTAAAGAGCTACTCCACTCCAATAAGACTAGTTTTAAAGTAGAGTGGATGTACAATAATGTCATCTCATTCACCTCTTCCCTCAGGTACTGTCATGAGAAGGCAAGCAAATCTGAACTGGAGCATTTCTGATATCTACAGGAAGGAGCTGGATTAGTGTTAAATATCACTATTTCTTCTTTGAGAGTCTTCTTTTCTAAATACAGATCTGTATAAGAAATGATTAGAATCACTCCTAAAGAGGTTTGCATCCTATCTTCCCTCAAGAAAGCTATTCCCATAGAGTTATTCTATTTTTTAAAAAAACCCATATTAAATTGGTCCATTTCTTTGAGAGGTTTACTTTAAGTGGTAATAATTCAAAATAATTTGATAAATTAGAGAATTTTTGAATTGGTAGAAGCATTAAATTATCTTCTGACCATGGCCATTATTATGTTCTTTTCTTTAGTAGTTGAGACTTAGGAATTCAGTCTTCTTTGGATTCCCTGTGATAATGGCAGTCTGAAGGTAGATTTCTGCATTACCATGTAATTTTTCCAGTCTTGTGGAATTTTTTCAAGAAAATGAAAAAGATACATGAAACTTTGTGCTACTCTTGAATAATCGTTAGCTAGTTGAGTGTTGGTTGTTTAAAAGATATCAGAATTGATGCTTCTTTTGAAATGCATCTCCTGGATATTTCTACACCATTTATCAGTAGATTATTTTTTAACAAATCCACAGTAATCATTTAAATAACCTCCAGAAAAGCAAAGCATTATGAGGTCAAATCACTGTTAAACTAAAACTGTTCAATATGTCAATTTCAAATAAAAAAAAACTCCAACCATAATCAAAAGAAACAATAAAACAAAGTAGAATTTTGAAGCTGCAAGCAGCCTGAATTTCTCTCACAAGAGGAAAAATGTGAAAGCACTTACTAAACTGAAAAGTGCCATAAAAATCCATAAAATGTGTTTTGTCCTGATCTATATAGAAAGCCCCTCATTTTACAAATACTGGTGCAGAGAGATGGAGAGATTTAAAAGATTCTTCAAAAGCTTTTGGAATGCTATCCACAAATTATTAGGACTATCAACACCCACCTCTAGGCAAATTCTGACTAACTTTAATTCACAATTATTGATGGAATCTTCAGCAGTTCTTCCATTCTTATTTAACTCAACAGTTGCATACATCACTAAACTAGCCCAGAGAATGTAAGAACACACATATAACAAGCACTTTTCAAATTCCCCACAACTACACATTTTCTCAAAGTCAGACGATACTTAATGCAAGTCTATTTTTCTTAATCTGGCTAACATAGTGTTTTCTTTCAAAACTCACAGTGTTTAGTTATTTAAACATGCAGATTCAAAGTTAAGCTCTGTATTCTACAATCTATTACAAGAAGCTGGCCAGAGATAGAAAAGAAGAAACACATTTTATCTTAAGGGCTCAACAAAAGATGATGTTTGGATAATGAATAGAATTATTACAGTACTCCCTGGAGCAATATTTTCCAAATTGTATTTTAGTCAGACATCTCTCATCAAAAGAAGGTTTCCCACAAAGCCAAGGAAAATGAGTGAACGTGGAGCTTCCCTGATTGAAATATTCATGGGAAGTCCAAACAAAGTCTTCACCAGTAGGCAGCACCTGATAGGCGCTCCACTGAGCCCAGATTGAAAAGCATTGTGGAAGATAAAGCTGAAACTCCCCAAATTTCATTTTTGGCCTAGACTCTGTAAGTAGGGTATGAGAGCAGCAACTTGCCATTCCTAAGGGATCAAATTAGCACATTGAAAGTACACAAATGCAGCTGGGTGGCCACAAGGATTGATGGGAAGAGAACAGCAGGAAGGGACAGAAGAGGTCATTTCTAGGTTATTTTGCATGACTTAGGGTGAATCTCTTTAAATTTTTGGACTTCAGGTGATTTATTAATCAAATACCAAAATACTGTTAAACTTTCGTCAGGAGATTGGACAAAATAATTTCTTAGTGTTTCTTCACAATCTAAGATACATGATTCAATTCAACAATTATTGATTGGATGACTATTTTATGCTAAGGTGCAAGAAATATAATGAAAAACAGGACAAAGTCCTTACATTAAAAGAGCCTAAAATCCAAGGAGAAAGGCTTAAATTGCTATTATTTTGTTCTTCTCTGATAAGCAATGCTCAGTTATTCACTTTTGTTAGGATTGCTCATTCTAGTGATAATCTGAAATCAGAACCTTGTCATTTTCCCAACCTCCTGGAGGAAATTTGGAGAACTCGGACTTCTGTTTATGATGTTGGCTTTGGTGCTATTTTGGTCACAGACCCAGAGTGCATAGGCTTTGATATTTAAGTCATCACAAAGGCATGCCTGTAATGCGAATGAATAAACTTGGAGTAGCACAATTTGCTATCCAACCAGGGAACAAAGATACTAAGAAGTCAAAGCAGCACAGCATCCATAGTTGGCTAGTGAAGATTTTAAAGCCTCTTTGAAAACAAGTGGCACGTAGGCTGAAACCTGAAGTATATAAGAAAAACAGGCACACTAGGGTAGGGGAAGAAGAGAAGTTGGGCAAAGAAAGGCCTCTAGACCAGGCATAAGAAATATTTTTAGCAAAGGTCTACAAAAGAAAGAGGGAATGAAACCTGTGGTAGGGGATGAGGAAAACAAAAAAGAGAGAGAAGCCAGATTATTCAGGCCTCCGTGTAACTTGTTAGAGAGAGTGGGCTCTATCTAAGGTAATGACAATAATGGAGAGATTTAAAGAAGGGCCAATATCCAATTAGATATTTATTTTTCAAATATGTTTAATATTGACAATAGGAAGGAAGAAAATAATGATAGGCAGTCAAGCTCCAACAGGAAACTTGCAGTAATATAGGATCATGCTGGTGGCCCTAGGTGTAAAGAAAAGAAGGCAGACTCTAAAGGTGTATAGGAAGCAGTGTGCATGGGCCTGGGCCTCGGATTGCAGGTGAGTGGTGAGGAATGAATTGAGCACCATGCTAAGGTTTCTAGTTTAAGCCGCCACATTCACAAAGTCAGAAGACACCAAAGGAATAAAATGTTAAAATACTAAAAATTATTTATTTAGTGTTCCCATGTGAAGGCACATATATGAATTGAATTTCAATCAACTCTATGATGTACTGCTATTTTTAGCCCCTTTTATAGATAAGGAAACTGAGATATATAAATCTCTTGTCCAAGTCTCAAAATCATTAAGTGACCACATACGGATTTAAATAACTTCAGGGTTAGGGAAGCAGAAAATAATCCCATTTTTAGTTATGTTCAATTTGATTGATCTGTGGGACAGCTCAACAGGCATTTGAACATGTAGGTTTGAAGCTCTGGTGTAGAACTGGTCTATAACATGATTTGGAAGTTATTAAAGCCATGGTAATGGACAATATACCTTCATGCTCGAAGGCCAAGAATAGCTCACTTCAGTTGAAAACAAATTAGCAATAAGCTTCTTATAGAGGTTAATGAATACAACATGATTAGAAAGTTAAGCAAATAAACCATGAGCCCATATATAAGCAGAAAATAAAGGCAAGACTCCTAAACCAGAGGTAATCAATCCCAGCCCAGAATAGTTTGGGCATAAGACTTTGGACAATATCTCCATATGTCCATGGAATCTGATCTAGAGTACATTCTTTCTGCAATATTTAAAGAGGATAAAGAGGTCTAAGAGTTCTTACTGAGATGGTAAAAAGGAAAAATTGTAAGTTGACATAGTCTTAATACATCAACAGCACTACATGATAAATGACAACTTAAGTTCATTATACACCATTTCCATTTACTCACAACTAATGCATTTAATCACTCCCAATTGTTTTTCTGCCTTCCTAAAGTTTTCATTAAAGAACTTCTAATATTTTATAGAGAGACCACTACGAACAAGAGTCTTGTCCTTAGAATGAAGAAATGCAGATTAGCAGTTTACTATTGCTTATAACAATGCTAATTTTGTGTGTTCTGTACACTCAATAGCACAGTCCCGTACATTGTCTTCAATAATTGCTCAGAAACAGAAGACAGCTAGTAACTACTACCGTAGCTTTAGCCAGCTGAGCATTTCAAAGTCTTGATTTTCAAAAATTGAAACCCTGTTATCACACGAACACACACAAAAAAATCACAAAACATAAGCAGAAAAATAAAGTCAAACTAATCAGCTCTATCTGGTTTCCTCAGAATTTTTGTATCTATAAATTGATTAGAGCTATCCCCCCCCCCCGCCCATTAAATGTCACTATAAACCAAGGTTAGATAAGAAATTGAAAAAATGGCGTAATGAAGAGAAAACATAAAAGGAAAAGTAAACCTGGCTGTCTGTCTCTTCTCCTAATCCTGCTAGACCTTGTCTCTTTGGAACCTCAGCTATTAAACAAATTGATCCCTGACTATGAGTGTAAGTCCTGCATAGTGAGGCACCATTTACACAGGGTGATTATTTCTCCTGCCCACATGCTAGCAAGGAAGAGCAAAGCAAATGGTATTCACTGAGCTCCTCTCCCGTGTGCTTCTATTTATTTATCTCAGGGGATCTTCCAATTAGTCAATTAATCAACATTTTTTTGCAAAGGATTATTTGTCAAATGGTTGTTCTTCACTAAGGTTGCTGTGGGAAAAGAAAGACATGCCCCCTTCCAATTCCCATCAGAGCTTGTCCCAGCTCTATAAAATAAAGTAGTCAAACTCAAATGTTGAGTTCTTAAGCCTTTCTACTGTATCACCCTTCTTTCTGGAAATTTCTACTCACACTGGGCTACATAGCCCCAAAAGTTCTGTGTCTCTAAATAAGAATCAAAGGCAGAAATAAACATTTTTTTAGAGTAGCTCTTGTTTATGCTTTAGGGATCTTGCTGCACAGGAGTAGAATTATTGAAATAAGCCCGGTCTGCCGCAAAGATCAATGGATAAGGAGTGTTCCAAGATGGCCCCAGGACATCTATGAGGTAAAACAGAAGACATTTTCTCTAGTCTGAGAGGGTGGCCTGATATTTCCTGAGAAGGACCTGTTACCTCTCAGTCTGCTGCACATTTCATAATCCCCATTGATTGTCTAATGCTAAATTAGATTATGGCAAAATTCTCCTATGTCCTTTTTGCTACCGTTGTTCAAGTGGGTATGTAAGGAGTATGTCTGTGATGACCTGACACAAACTTTTCTCTCAGGTCAGTTCACCTCTTGATAAAAATCACTATAATACCACACAATCACAGTCTAAGGGGCTAAACCTAGATAATTGCCAGATATAATTTGCTGAGTCACTGCTTTAAAAATCAAGATGCCTCTTCATGAGGGCAAATCACTAACGACCTTCCACTCGACAGGAAAGCATATGAGGCTTACCCTTGTGAGAAGCATGTTGTGAAGCTTCACAGAGGGGGAGACTCCATCCACAGCATGGGACATGAACATGAAGTCAGGATCCTCATCTGGAT
>CM053411.1:57127043-57158807 GCA_028644305.1 Xerus rutilus
TCTCTTTTAAATCCTCCTAACTAATGTGGATATGCTTTATTATTCTACGGAATAGAGAGCTCGTCTTGGGAGGCAATTCTCCATGCATTTCTCAAGCTTCTCCAAGTCTAGGTATTAAGGAGTCTAGGTAGTAGAAGAAAACTACTCTCCCCCTGGAATATTTCAAAATTGTAGAGAGAAAGATTTGTCCCTCCCTTTCCTAGAAAAGATCTTTTACTACTACAGAGTAATAAAGTTAAGCATTTCTTTATTCTCTCCCTCCCCACAAAGGGGAGGATGAGCAGTTTCTCTAGAAGTCCCCTATGTGACTGAGGTTTCTTCAGTTCACCATTCCTCACCTGTGACAGGGATCCTGCTTGTATACAGCATTCACCTGAACCTGCCTCTGCATCACCCCTACGGGACTTGGGAGTTAAGAGATAACTGAATTTTCAGAATAAGGCAAAACAACAACTTTTTTTTGGTACTAGGAATTGAACTCTGGGGCACTCACCAATGAGCCACACCAATGTAGCCAGAACTTAGACATATGCCTATAATTCAAGGAATGCTGAGAAATGTAAGCTTCTGTCTAGACACACTACTCCCCATACCACCTCTGAGTCCCACTGAATAAGGAGAAGGGACAGAATGGATGGCTGTTGGAGTGAGCAACTGGCAATCTGACACTATACTTTGCAGTTGTCCTGACCTAGGGACCCCCCCTTATTAGCTCATCTGCACCAAATTCATCCCTGATATGGCTTGACGGGTTTGTGTGTGTGTGTGTGTGTGTGTGTCTGTCTGTCTGTTTTAAGCAACCGAGCAACTTTTTAAAATTCTCCAATTGGTAATTTAAGCATCCTCTTTTAAAAATTCTAATAGTTTCAGAATTATTATGGGCCACCAGTCATTCACTAGTGTGAACTGGTTTAATTACATTAATTTTCAAATGACTGACAGAGATCAGCTGCTTTATGTAAAAGAGACTGTATTTGGGGGATAAGGGAGTTCAGTAAATCATTTTAGAGGATCAAACCTTTATCCTGACCCTTATGGAAATGTAACAAGGCTGTAGATTGAAATAATTCGGGGCCAGGAGGAGAAGACCATGAGCGTATTGGAGAGAAATACAGAAAGAAAGGTAGATTTGTGAAAACTTTAAATTTAAATATTTCAAAACTTTGCTTAAATTCATTGAAGTACCAGCAATTGCTCAGATAAAAATTTTCTTCTCTTTTCAGCACCATATTATTCCTTGCCACAGGGAAGACCACAAAGTATACTTAGGTTAGTATTACAATAGTACAGTTTGGGTAAATTCTGGGTTGAGTGTATTGTGGAGAGTGTCTTAGGGATGAGCTACAATGTAGTATATTGTGATAGAAAATGCTTATCCCTGCAAATAACTAAGGGAAAAATAAAACTTTGCTCATAGTTTCTACATAAATTAGAGATTGTCTATTTTAACCCTAGTGTATTATTACTGCTCTTCCTGTCATTGTTGAGGAAATCTCTTACATACACAATCATCTGAAAGAGAACAAATGCAAAAAAGCAAAAGGAGAAAATAGTTCTAGATGAATCAGAGCCACATGCTCAGCCTCCAACCCTCACACTCCAGCCCCACATGCAGAACATACTTTGAGAATCACTATTCAGAATCAAAGGACACTTAGAGCTTAGATTTCCTCAGTGAGAAATACAAGTACAACCCCACCTGCAATAACTACATGTACATGTTGTATGTGGATCAAAGGCATGTTTCCTGACACTCTTAGTGGTCACTGTTTATTTTAGAATGAGCCAGGAGCACTGCAGATTAGATAAAATTTTATATTTTCAAAGAATACTCACATGCACAAATCTTATAGGAGGAAGATAGTGCAGGTCTTATTGTGCTTATATTACTGATAAGGAAATTGAAGTTCAGATAATTTATGTAACTTAAAAATGTAACATTGCCAAAAAGTGATAGAGGCAGAGTGAGGATTCAGATCTTCTAACCTCTCAACTTTCTGCACTTTATAATCAGCAAGGAAATATATATTAAAAAAAAAGTCAAACGTGGGGAGATTGACAATGCCAACTACATGATTTTTGAATATACAGACATACCCCTACACCTTTCCTATCCTACTAAGTTTGGCAGAAAAACTTGGTAAATAAATTCAAATGCCCACAGGCAATAGCACACCCATATTAGGAGAATATGTGAACTTCAAACCATGAGCAAGGAAGTGGGAAAACCAAGGGCAGCAAATATATACACGTGTTATTCACACTTAGAAAGAGCAAGAAAGTAACACAGCTTTGAATGCCTCTGAGAACCACAAAGTGCCAACAAACACTGCAAAGTGCGACCCAGCGTGGAATCAGCTGCAGAAGCTGGGTCAGATTTCACTGGCACTACAGAATCTTGTAAAGGGGGTGGGGACCACTGTGAGACTAGGGTGGCCCACAATCAGCACAGATGAATTTTCAAAATGAATAAAGGGAAACTCCCTCCCAAGACAAATCCCATCCCTGACAGTAACACCAATGGAGCAGTACAGGTACAATAGACCAAAGGAGAAAAGAAAATCCAGACTAAAGTGAGGAAAAGATGCAAAGGAGTCAGATCTAAAACCACTTATGTGATTCCTATCATTAATACTATTGATTCATGAAAACTACAGAAAAAATAATTCTAAAGCCACAAATCTGAGCTATCTTGGACCATCCCCCCGTCTGAAATATAGAAAAACATTTCCTTTAAACATGAGCAAAAGAAAAAAAGGAGTGTGATTAAATTCCATGCAAAGTTATTTTTAAAAAGTAAATAAGGGGCAGAATTTAATAAAGGCTCTCCAGAAATATATGTCACAAAATTCTACCCTGACATTCCCCCTCTGAAAAAAAGGTGAAAATGCTTTTAAGAAAGTGATAGAAGCTATTTTAAAAATCAGAAAACAACCTAAAACAGATTCAGAAACACATGGGAATTAGGTGATTAGCAAATGGAAAGGTAAGAGGATCAAACTCAGGGAAGAACACAAATAAAAGGAAAAAAAAAATTTACAAATGAAGCCTAAATTTAAAATCATTCAAACAACAAATAAACTAGTAGATAGTGCCTTAAGAGAAATAGGAATTGCAGAGGGGAAAAAAAGAGAAAGTTTTAAGATCAAAGAGAAACACAGAAACAGAAAAAGATTTAATCTGTTCTTGAGAATGAGCTTTAGAAGATAAGTGAAGATTTGGCAGTATGATAGGTGTCTCATGAGAAAACTAAAGCAAAGGAAGAGAACTAGTATTCAAGACTAAATCAGAAAACGTCCCTGAAGCTTAAAAAAAAATAAGACAAAAAAGACTTGAAACTTCCTGTTGAAAGAATACACCAAATACATGGGTAAAAATCATCACAGGTCAGCCACGATATATTCTAATAAAATAATTGGACTTTAGAGAAAAAATAAAAAGTCTTTTGGGTATCTAGACCCCTTCTTCTAAGTCACTTGTAAGAAAAAGTCATCATGTTATCCTCAGACATTTTGAATGAAGAAAATGCAGCAATATACTTCAGATAAAAAAAAGAAAATGTAAAGCAATATATTATCCAGTCAAACTTACCTTCAAGTGTAAAGGGCACAACCATACTAACCTGCCAAGACAAGGAAGGAAACAACTATACCCTGAAGTCTTCAAAACAAAGAATACTGTTTCTCTGTTATAGAAAGCTCCAACAACCTAGAGAATAATTGACATAAGATCCAATGGTGAATACATTTATATACGTACCTGTAGAAATAAGATAAGGGGCTGGGATTGTAGCTCAGCGGTAGAGCGCTTGCCTTGCATGCGTGAGGCCCTGGGTTCGATCCTCAGCACCACATACAAAGCAATAAAATAAAGACACTGTGTCCATCTACAACTAAAAAAAATATATATATAAAAAAATATGAAAATTTATAAAAAAAATAAATAAATAAGATAAAATGATGGTTGCAATGTCAAAAATGCCTAATGTTACAGGCTGAAACTGTATAATAAAATGGGAGAGGGGAGAAAGAACATGTATGAAAAGGAGAATTTACTCACCCATTGCCTTTGGGTACTATCTGGGAGTAATAAATATTATTTTACATTGACAATGAGAGAGAGGGAAGAGAGAAGGAAGGAGTTACTTGTAATAAATTTCAAGATTTCTGGTAGGAGGAAACAAATCAGAGAGAGAGAAAAAGAAAAAAAAACATGAGCAAATAAAATACATAATGAAAGAATATATTTATATAATAATTATAAAAATAATGTTATAGTGCCATAGGCCAAACATATTGAAAATATCCATCTAATCTATCTATCAGTAAATGTAATGAGATTAGGTTATAAGGGAAAAGTATTCAGATTTACTAACAAAGAACTCCTATTTCTAGAGATGGCATTGTTACTTTGAGGCAGTGGTGCATACAGTAATAAGAGATATATCCTCTGACTATACAAGAAAATACCCCCAAATTCAGTTTCTTAAAAGGCCAATATAACATTAACACAGAATATACAAACAACTCTCAAAAATTAAGGACAAGAAAACAAACAACCAATTTTAATAAATGTATAGAAGAGTTCAACAGACGCTTTAGCAAAAAAATATACAAATGACAAATAAGCACATAAGTATATATTCTTCATCATTCTACACTAGGGAAATACATACTAAAACCAAATGAGATATTACCACCCACCCCTTCGAATGGCTAAAATTGGAAAGTAACAAACATACCAACTGTCAATTGTGATATGGAGGGCCAGGAACTCTTATGTATCATTTGTGGAAATTCAAGAATACTGTAAACATTTGAAAACAGTATGAAAGTTCCTTAAAATGTTAAGCACACACTTATCATGCAGTCTGAAACCTGACTTTCAGAGGCTTCTGTGCTGGCAGGTGGGGCCTGTGCCAGCTCCAGGCCTCTGTAGCTAAGAGTGTTTCAGTGTTAGCAACTAATAACAGCAGGGGATGCCTTTGAGGGTCACTGACAGCAAAGCTGCCTTCTTCTCCACTACTATCAAGTGCCCTGTTGCAGCTCTAAATGGTGGTGCTGCAACAGACCCAGCAGCTCACCACCAACTTCTTTCCATGTTCTTGTCTCATCTATCTGAAGAACAAGATTCATGAGACATCAGAAGCCAAGAGTGAGGGGAGGAAGGTTTGTGAAGGATACAAACAGAACTCTCCAAGGGGCAAGAGGGGACCGACAGCAGATTACACCTGAATGTGTTAGCCTAGAGTTTATATAGCACTTGGGTAACCGCTCTTGGTCCAGAGTCATGCTAATCAGGATTTGGAGAAGTACTAACACTCTTGATTAACCCTAGAGTCTCAACTTCCATTCAGGTCTGCCCCAGTTGCATTTTCTCACAGCTCACCTACAATCCCAGCTCTGCAGAAGGTTAAAGTTGCGGGATCATGGATGCTTGGGGATTCAGAGCTGCTGTGCTGTGTGGATCTGGCATGCACATCAGGCCTGGGCAGGCCTCCACAGAGTGACAGGTTAATGCCCTGCCCTGCCTCAGGCTCAAGGATCCTGTCAGGCTCTGCCCACCTCCTGTGCTATAATCTGCACTCCCGCTTGCCAGGATGGCCACTCCATAGCTCTGGGACAAGGGTTTAGCATCAAATCGGCTGCTTCACTCATAGATATTTGCCTAAAAGAAATGAAGATTTACCCTCAGACAAAAACCTGTACAAGAATGCACATAGCAACTTTATTTGTAGTAAACAAAAACTAAAAACAGTTGGAATTCTCATCAAGAGGCATTGGGATAAACAAATGACAATGTGTACATGCAGTCGAATGCCATTAACAATAAGAAGCAATGAAGATGAACTCTACTACAGGGGTGAATCTCAGAACAAGATGCTGAAAGAAGCCAGAAAAAAAAGTTCAGAATACATGATTCAATTAATAAAAACTTTTAGAAAATTCAACTAATAATATATGAAAGAAAGCCAATCAGCAGAGTTGCCTGGAGACAAAGGAGGTGGAGGGTAGGGAGGGCCAGTAGATAGGGATTATATAGTTCACCAAGGAGTAGGAGGAAACTCTTAGAATAACAGACAGGCTCATGATCTTTATTGTCCCTGTGGGTATCACAGCGTATGCATATGTTAAAACTTATCAAGTTGTAAACTTTAAGTTGTATAGTTTTCATTGTATCTATTATAGATCAATAATGTTATTTTATGAAAAAGTTCAAAGAAAGAGCTTTTCTTAACAGAAAGCATGGGATATTAATTTATATATTTTTGAGTCATTTAATTCCAAAAAATGACATTTATTTTGCTTCTGATATGAATATTTGGGCCAGTCTTTGTGGGAGTAGGTTAGCTCTGCTGCAATTCATATCACCTGGGGAAATGGAACTTTCTGAAGATGCCATCAACCATATCTGGTGATTGAAGTTGATTATTGGCTGAGATCACACTTGGGGCTGGTGGCCACAATACCTACAGGTGATCTCTCTAGAGCCTGGACTTTCTTGAAACATGGTGGCTGATTTCAAAGGTGAGTATCCTGAGAGAAGGCCCTGGAGAAGCTGGATCACATGTTCTGGCCTACTTTCCAGAAATCAGAAGTCATGCAGTGTCACATTTCTCTCATTCTATTCACTGAAGCAAACACAAAGGACCACCTAGTTTTGAGGGAAAGAAAATAAACTGTCCTTCCTAATGGGGAAGAGAAAGATTCTGAAAGCACAATGGAATTGGAGACACTTCTGCGACCATTTTTGGAAAATGCAATGTGCTGAATAGAATACATAAATGAGTGCTTAATGTAATTATAAACTAAACTTTTTTGCCATAAAAAGATTCTGATATAAATGTGATGAAATTATACACACTATATTCCAGAATTTTAGAATATATTCATATCTCCCACAAAATTTTAAAACTCCTAGATATAACGTAAAAGAAAATCTAGATGACTCTCAGTTTGGCAATGATTTTTTTTTAAGATACTTCACAAATAAAGGAAGAACATGAAAGAAAAAGATAAGCAAGACTCCATTAAAATTAAAAAGTTCTGCTCTGCAAAAGGCACTGCCAAGAGAATGAATAGCCAAACTACAGAATGGGAGAAAAAAATTTCAAAAGACATATCTAATAAAGGATTGTTTTCCAAAATACAGACAACTCTTAAAACTCATCAAGAAGAAAACAACCTGGTTAAACAATGGGCCTAAAACTTTAATAGATTCCTTACCAAGGAAGATATACCCAAGATGCTCTACTGTGAGGAGCGATGGACTAGACGCCATTCCAAGATGGCGGCTGGCAAGATGCCAGGAGGAAGGTTCAAACTTGTTGTCCCGCTCTGAGGCTGCATCGCGCAGGTGCAAGTAAGACGCTGTAGGACGCGCGGCACTGTGTGAGTGGTTGGCATGAATGGCATATAAGACCGAGCAGGAAAAGCGGAGAGGCAGTTCCTGGGCAGTTCCCGGGTGGTCCTCCATCATCAAGTTTGCTGAATAAACTCACTTGGAAGAAGCTGTGTTGTCCGTGCGTCATTGTGGCATCCGCTGGTCGGACGCAACACTCTACATTATTGGTCCTCAGGGAAATGCAAATTAAAACAGTAATGAAATACCACTGCACTCCTATTCGAATGGCCCAAATGCAGAAACAGATGACACCAAACTCCAGCAAGGATACGGAACAACAGGAACTCTCAGTCACTGCTGGTGGGAATGCAAAATGGTTCAGTCACTTCAGAAAGCAGATTGAGTTTCATACAAAACTGATACTCTGATCATATGATCCATGGTGTTTAATAAATGGAGCTGAAAACTTATATCCACACAAAAACCTGTCCATGGATGTTTATAACCATTTTATTCATAATTGTCAAAATTTGGAAGTGACCCAGGCATCCTCCTATAGCAAATGATTAAATAAACTGTACTACATCCAGACGATGGGTATTATTCAGTACTAAAATGAAATGAGCTATCAACTCATCAGTAGATATGGAGGAATCTTAAATGTACATTGCTAAGTAAGAGAAACCAATTAGAATAAGCTACATACTGGAGGATTCCAACCATGACATTGAGGGAAGGCAAAATGATAGAGCCAGTTAAAAGAGCAATGATTACCAGAAGTTAGAAGGAAGTGAGGAAGGGATAAATAGGCAGAGCAGGGGAATTTGGGGGGGCAGTTCTACTATTCTGTATGATACTATAATAGTTGATATGTATCATTATACATTTGTCCAAACCCACAAATTGTACAACACTAAGCATGAATCTTAACGTGAGCTATGGACTTTGGGTAATAATGTAGGCTTGTAGATTTTAATACATGTTTCCCTCTGGTGGAGGATATTGATAATGAGGGAAGTTATGCATGTGTGCACACATGCACAGACACACATGCTTCCCAGCTCTATTTGGTTTAGAAAATGAGCAGTGTAGTACCAATGAGCATGTCTAGCAATCCTATCTGTATCTTTAAATAAAAGCAACAAGGGATCCTAGTTTCTTTCTCCTTGGAGAAATGACTGTTTCCTGGAATGGTCAAGATCCCAGAAGGTGAAAGTGCTATCAAAGATTACTAGGAAGCTGTCTAAAGGGTTCAGAATTCAAAATGAAGGGGCAACTCTGGCCATCATCAGTATAATTTAAGCATAAATAAGAAAGATATTTGTAAGTATTGAAGACATCAAATTTTTTTAAATATGTGTATTCATAATTATTCTATATAAAATATCTAACTAGAAGACATTGGTATACCACTTAATTATTTGAAAAAATGGTAAATAAGGGGAAAGAAGCAGTTTTTCTTTCTTTACTGTATGAGCTCTGTCTCAGGGTAATCAAATAGTTAACGATAGAGAACTTTTCACTATAAACGTATTCCAGCTCCAAAATAAAAGAATAATTGAATTCAAATATCACCATTTTGTAAACCCTAATAAAAAATGGGACTAGCAATTGATCATCAAAAACCATTAACATCTCAGAAAGAAATAACTAGCAATATTTTGTCTAATGATGAATAAGTCCAACATCTATGAAACAGTCCTTCCTAAGTGATCCAATCTAAATTCTATCAAGTCTCAAGCTCTAACTACCAATTTACAGGAAATGCAGGGATCAGAGAAACATATTAAATGATGTCAAAGAAATTCAGTCATTCCCGAGCATTGGAAAACTTCACAATACAAATGACCCAGTGTCTTTTTAACATTACTAGAAAAAGAAATGGAGAAGAGATCAACAGACTAGAAGAAATACAAGAAATAAATTAACTATTCTAAATGAATGCACCTTATTTGAATTCTGATTGGAACAACAAATTATAAAAACATGGGACAATTAGCAAATACCAACATTGACAGGTATTTGATTATACAAAGAAATCAAGTTAAATTTTGGTTGTCATGGTGTTATTTTTTTTTTAGTAAGTCCTCTTCTTGTAGCCACGTATATATACCACACTAAGATATTTTCATATTAAATAATAGCTAGGACTTATGTTCAAATCATCTGAGGAAGGAGGCAGTAAAAATGGGATTAGGCTAATACAAAACAAATCTAGCAATGAATTGTTCTGTGCTGATGCTGAACAAAGGGTACATTATCCTGTGGATATCATTTTTCCACTTTTCATGTATGTTAAACGTGTTCCATAATAAAAAGTTTGAAAATAAACAGTGAAGTAAATAATCTTACCCTCATTTCACTGCCAGCCATTTTGATTTAACTGTTCTGGTAATGCTCAGAATTGGTATTTTAAAAATAAAAATAAAAAACAGAATCCCAAGGAATTCTCATAATTAGCCATGAATGAGAATGATCTCACTGAACCAGACACATAGACACCTCTTCATAGCAATGGAGAAAGCCATACATCCTGTCACTTAGGTGAATGACTGATTTTTTTCTTTTTTTCTTTTTTTTTGTTTTGGTACCGGGGATTGAACTCAGGGGCACTCGACCACTGAGCCACATCCCCAGCCCTATTTTGTGTTTTATGTAGAGACAGGGTCTCACTGAGTTGCTTAGTGCCTTGCCATTGCTGAGGCTGGCTTTGAACTCGCGATTCTCCTGTCTCAGCCTCCCTAAATACTGGGATTACAGGCTTGCACCACTGCGCCCGGCTGAATGACTGATTTTAGAGGCCACAAATCTTAACTGAATTGGGTAGAGCTTGCAATTATGAGTACAAATGTTATGCACACAAAAATAAATATGGCAAATTCCTGCATAAGAAGAGTAGCTAGTGTACAATGAACTGTGCTCTGTGGGACTTTCCCTCTGCTTGGCTGTGTGTGGAGCTAGCTGGAGCAGGAGAGATTAGGGAAAATCAAGGCTCAAAGTCACTCAATAACAACATGACTGAGGCATTTGCCTGAAGAATGAATGAAACAAGTCTATATCTGGGACGATTTTTGGTTACAAATAATTCAGCTAAATTAATCTTCATCACTTTCCATGGTAATAATATTTGATAATACCCCAGTGTGCAATCGTAAAGGCCATCTTGAATAAATGCCTTGCACAATGGTTGAAATAGCAGCACTTTTGTTTCATACATCATACTAAAAAAACTAAACATCCTGTTTTTCTTACTATGCAATTTTAATATGTATTAATATTATTATTCCTACTAACCAAAACAAAGAAAACCGTGAGTCCCAACAAACCCTCTTTTATTAACACTATTATTCAAAATCACTCCAGCAGTTTAGAGCACAAGAATATTTTCCCAGAAAAGGTCTAAAATATAACACTGAGAAAGGAGCCCTCAAAATATAAAGTACTATTATCCTTTGGAATCCTGAGTAAACTAGCTATAAGTGGTCCCCTCCCCCAAAATATTATTTCTGTAAATTGTCCTACTTACAGTACATCTCAGGGAAATAAAACTTGTAAAGTATTTATCAGCTCTTATTGATGCATGTTTCAAAGACTGCTGGAGTGCTTACTTTTTTTAAAAGAGGAAAGTCAATAAGGTACAATTTTAATCAAAATCTTACAAGACTTCACACATCCAACCAGGATCTAAGTGCTGGAGTCAGAACATTGACAAAACCAGGAAGCTGCATCTTGTCAGGAGCTGGAGGTGGTCATCTCATCTTAGAAGGCAGAGAGTACCTGGCTCTGACATCTGACCCCACAAGCATTCTTCATTCCCATCCTCAGTGTCACTAACTAATGAATATTGATGCACCTCTGTCCAACATACAATATTAGAAGCTTCACTTGGGAGACATAAACAGGCTCTTAATTTTCCTTGTCTTCGGAATGCTTTTAGAAAAGTTAGACTTTTAAAATAAAAAGTATGAATGTGTTATCAGGAACTTTGTTTTTCAAGGTCTTGTACATCAGAGTGCATATTAATAAAGCAAAGAGCACACACCTCCTATTTGACAGGCTAGTTGGGTGGCTGTGAATATTTTTTTACTTCTTTGAACTCCAATATCTACATCAGTAAAAGACCAGTTAGATTGTCTCTGTTATAGGGATAGTAAAAGATTAACAAGAGATATGGTACAGTTTCTTACATATAACAAGTGTTCAATCAATATTTATTCCCACAACTTACCCACACCAATTAGAAGAACTGTTTACAGCCTTACTATCAAATGCCTTGTAACCTCCATGGCATTTCTCAAAGTGCATGTCAGAAGCATTATTTTCTCAGAATACTATTAGATGAGCCACAGATCCACTGGGGGTATGGGGAGAGTAGCATCTGTGGTCAAATTTGTTTGGGAAACACTGAGTGAGACATCTATCTCCATGAATACTTACAGGTTTTCAACTTCTAACATATATTGTGATTCTTGAAGGAAGGGTAAAGTGTGTTACATTTCCCCACATTCTGGACAATAGAAGCCTTCACATCAGGAGCACTTATTAATACCCTCCAGGGAACTAATATTCTATGAACCATACTGTGGCAAATATTTGTCTTGAGAACTAGACTGACAAGGGTAGTTGGAGATCATTGTTACCTTGAAGGAGAGAGCAATGCTTTTCTTGTATTTTTTCTGTGAATAGGATTATTCATCTACACCATGGGAATAAAACATCTTCAGCAATTTACTACAGAGCTATTTGGACATTTTTTTTAAATAAGTTTTTTTTTTTTTTTTTTTTTTTTTTTTGCTTTTGGATGACCGTAAGTAAGTTGTTCACTGTTGTGAACAATACAGTGAATATTTAACAGTCCTTCCTGCTTTGACAAATGAGCATGATTTCTAAAGGCATAGGGATCACTTTAGTCAGAAATATAATTAGCTGTTATAATAGACTGTTTAAAGGCAGGCTTGGGGGAACTTTGGATCATAGAAATTCAAATTTTGTATTTGCTGCTTCAGATACATATAAATAACCATTCTAAAAAGAAAATTTGGTTTAAGTGTTAAAAATATCTGCTATATACCTGCCATATGTGTGTGTGTGTGTGTGTGTGTGTGTGTGTGTGTGTGTGTGTGTATGATAAAAGGTACTGGTCAGGAAACAAATGATAGTGATAGAAGGTATGCATCCTTTTGGAAAACAAATTATGATGAATATATACTGTGCATTTATATAAGGTAAAAAAGTTTGTACTGGCTCTTTAGGTAATCACTCACTGTGCTTCGGCCACATGTAAGATTCTGACATGTTGCAACATTTTAGTTTCAACTCTGTTTAGCAATATCATTGCAAAAGCCATTTTAACTAGTGTTCAAATAGGACTGAGTGTGCATCAGTTGCCAAAGCAACTGCTCAGTGTAGTCTTGCTGTTCAGTTCCAGAACAGCTGTGCTCTACTCTGGGGGAAAGCAGAGAACAGGGTCATTTGGATTGGAGTGACTTCCAATCTACACAGTCAAATAAAAGATATACAAATTAACCATGCTCAGATGATCCCAAGTATATTTAGAGTTCAGGAGACTTAAGCCATCCAGCTGGGTAAGTGCATATGAACTCCCTGGCAGGCAATATTCTAAGGCGTTCTTCAAGCTTCCCACCTCCTAGTGCATACACACTGTATAACCTCCTCCTTTAAATATGAGTGGGCCTGTGAAGATGAGGGACTTCATTCCAATGACTGGGTTACATTATCTAACAAAGGTGAAGGGATTCTGCAGATGGAATTAAGGTCCCAAATAAGTCAACACTGAATCAATCAAAAGAAAGGTTAATCTAAGTTGGCCTGACATAACCAGATAAACCTATACAAAGGACTGGACTCTTCATGATGGAAGAAAATGGAAGCCAGAGAGAATCTCCTGACAGCTTTAGAAAAGGTGTTTTTTAAAAACACCTGATAGAAGGAAATTCTATCCACAATCAATCCTGGTAGTGTCCTTCCTGTCTAAGTATTTAATACATTGTCACAAATACACAAGATATATCCATCAGGATCCAGGAAAGAGACTGAGACCACATCAGTTATTTGAACGGGGGAGATTTACTATGAAGACATGCTAACTAGACAGTTAACTAGGTATATGAAGAGATAAGAAGAGATCTTTAAAGTATATCTGCAAACATTAACTGTCATTCCTTCAGGCAGGAAACAAAAGGAAAGGGTTTAAAGTGTTAAAACTTAGAAGGGACCCTACGAAGTTGAAATTAGGACATCTGAGGAAGGATTGCTGGCCAGCTGGTTGTCTCTAAGCTTGGAAGAAGTCCTCATGGAACTAGGACCAGATCTCTAGGGAGGAGGAAAATTCAAACTGAATACTTCTGCCTCTATAGGAAAATGCTGCTATTACTTGTATAAAGAAGTGAGACTGGAGCAATGTCCCTTGAACACAAGGAATGAGGTTCCCAGGAAGCCAGCCTGAAGGAGCTCATCTCTTCCATCCTGCAACCTCCCTCTAGTGGCTGCTATTGGCAGAGCCTCACATGCAGCTGGCTGGAAACGGGCGTTTGGTTTCAGAGTCGCTGTCCAGCACCACAAAATGAAAAAGCATGAATTTGGAACTGAGATAAAATAACTTAATAACTGATATGCATGGCTTGTAGCATTTTCCCTCTGCCTTGTTCCAGCTCCCAGGACATCTGCCAAATTCTTGTATGCTTGGAAATCCACAATGAAGTTTCCCCCAAACGATAGGAATTTTACATGGAGTCCATGAAGCTGCTACAAAACACATGCTGCCATGACCAAAGCCCACTGTCTCCTTGCTCTAGCTACCACTAAACTCAAAGCACCCAAAAGCTTCCCTCTCCCCAGCCATATGCCTTAGCACCCCAGATCAGGTAACCATAGTAGGGACTCAGTAGAAATAAGGAGACAGAAGCCCTGTCCTATATTACCATTGGTAACATGGGTTGGTTTGTGTTCCCACTGTCTCAGAGAAAGTACAGGATACTGGCCCATCTTTGCCTGCAACTCACTTTTTCTAAAATCAGAACTAGAATTCATGGTGTTCATCTCAAAATTATCAAAAGAACAGACACTGCTATAAGACTTCATTCTTGGATTATATTTGTGCATTCTGTTTTTCTTTTGTGATGAATTACACCTCATTCATTAATGCAAACAGTGCCAAGATAATTTGTGGGTAGGTCATGAGCACCTTTGGACTGAGTCTGAGACCACATCCTCTGACACTGAGGATAGTACAATATATGACATGTAAAGTGCATATATTTTCATAATTATAAGTAGATAAATAATAAGTAGGCAAAATAATTTCATAATTATAAGTAGATGTACAACCTGAATGCTCAGGTTTGAAGTTTGGCTCCATGTGTGATCTTGATCAAGTTCATTATTATTTAAGTCCGGTCAGGATTCTAAAACAAATACAGACACACACACACACACACACACACACACACACACACATACGTACGTACACTGAACACATACATAAAAAAACATTATTTCTCATAGCTGTGGAAGCTGTGAAGTCCAACATCAACAGGAAGAAAATTTGAGTCTGGTGAGGGCTCTCTTTCTGGTTCATATGTGATGACTTTTCACTGTGTCCTAACATGAGGGAAACAGAAAGGGATTCCGATTGGGTTGCTATCATAAGTCCCATTCATGAGGGGTCCCCTCACATAGCCTGACCATCTTCAGACACCTCCTAATACTATATCACCTTGGAGATTAAAATTTCAACATGTGAATTTGGGGGAAGACATATATTCAGACCACAACAGTTATGTTCTCTGGGCTTTGGTTTCTTTAATTCTAAAATGGGCATAATAACAGAGGTACCTGACATATAAGATCATTGTAAAATTTAAATATGTTAATATAGTTTAAAATTTACATTTCCCACCTCAGAATTTTAGGAATACCCATATCATTGATAAGCAGAATCCAAGGTCTTCCTATCTAAAGTAGATCCTTTTCCTATCACCAGCAGCCTTTATGTCTGGGGCCCCACAATTTTGGGAACAGCCATGCCTACTGGATCAAATTATACCAAATAAATTTTCAGTTCTTACAACAAAGGCAGAAAATTATATTTCTGGAGCAATAAATAATTACATCCTTGTGTATCATTGCAAGAAACCTTCCCAGGCCCTGAGATGGTTGCTCCTGATATCCTATGTCAAATCCACTTCCTTCTTTTATCTCATGCCCATACTATGACTCAAGTTTCTATGTTTAACTTTCATCTTCTTGTTTTGGTCAGATAAATCTTCTAGTAAATACCTTTAAAAAATGTAGAAAGTACAATCTTTAAATAAAGATTTTAGTTTTCAGTCTACTTGTACCATACTCATTTATACCCAAGCCAAGAAATAAAATAGGACTTAAACAGGGATTGTTTGGGGAAAGGGATGTTGGTGCCTCTGATTAGAAAACAAAAATTATATTCAGAAGCCCCCCCAGCAATCTCCCATGCAGACTCTTCCCAACAGGACTCCACATCCCAGCTTCTTCTATTAAAAAAAAAAAAAAAAAGCTCACTGTGGCACTCAGCACACTAGCTACTCCATGTTCCTCTTTTCTATCCAAGCCAAATTTTTAGGTAAAAATTGTGTCCATTTTCATGCATTGTACTCTGTCCTCAAAACACTTCTGAAGCAACACAAGTCCCATGACCAAATAGAATATTAAGGCCTGGACCCTAGTCCCAATTTGAGGCAACTCTGAAGAATTATCCTAGCTTGTGTTCCTACTAGGTCCTCGGGGGCCTTCACTGAGTCTGCATCAGCCAAATTCTCCCACTGTCTAATCCTGTTTCCTGCTTTTTCCTTCCACTATTGTTGTTCTCAAGAATACTCCCTAAGGCATATCCTATGCACTAATCTCTCTTGAAAGTCTACTCCCTGGCTGACTCAATCTGTGACCTAAGCCTTTAAGAACATAAGCATCCTTTATCTCTCTTTAATATTACCCTTAATAATTAGAATTTTGTATAAATTTATATCATCATTTGGTTGTTTCAAGTGTCCTCCATCAAGGTCTATGCTTCATGAAACAAGAACTGTCATTTTCCACTCACTGTAGTTTTCCCAGTACTTAGCACTGTGTCTTTGGCAGGTAATCCTTGCTTGGTGAAGTTTGTTGTTGCATATGTTTGTAGAAGAAATCATGCCTGATAATTCACCATTAGGAATTTATTTCTTTCCATTAAGTTATCTTGTTTCTAGTTAAAATGCATGCAATTCTTGTATTCATTGAGTACAATGTATCAGTAGCCTGGAGATCATAAATCTGAGACCTTCTAGGGTTAGGAAAATCTCTAAAACTGGGCTCAGCAAAGCATTCCATTGGAAAAAGAGCTAAATCCTCGTGAACAACTAACCATCAACGTAACTATCTGAAAGGTAAAAAGCATGGCTTTTGGACTCAGTTAAACAAGGATATAAGGCCAGACTTTGTTGCTTATTAAACACATGATCTGTTATAGGAGTTCTTTAAATTCCAGTTAAGAATTTATGCCATTAGGAATAAAGTAAGCCCATGATGACTATTAGTTCTTTCTCCATAATCTCTCCATCCTTGCCCCCCTTCTTTGCAACTTTGTTTCAGAAAAGTATTACCCATGAAATTGCCTTACCTGTATATCCCAAAGAAAGGAAACCAATATGGATGTTGGGCCCCTTCAATTTATTTGCTCTTTCTTTTTAAATATTGCCATTCTCAAATTTATGTTGGTGAGCTGGTCATCACACAATCCTTGGGATATTTGCTACTAAATCTGGTCACAAGTAATGGACTGAAACAAAGTATTATGGCAGAACTATGCAAATCAACCCATACCTAAATCAAACTAATAGGCAGAATTCTCACCCAACTGCCTGCTAATTTACTTCATGTTACTGGATATTGATTCTGCTTGGAGTGGTGGGAAATCTGTCATACTCAAGATGCCATCTGTTCCAACTGCCAATGGAAGTTACTTCTCCCTTCTGCTGGTGAATTTCTTACCCCTTATTTCCTGCAGGTTTTCAAAAGCTTCATTAGGTTGCCCGTCAACATTGGACAAGGAATCCAGGCTATTCATTTTCATTATTTCTAACAATTGACTAATTTTACACTGCTAGTCAGGAGCCTCCCCTCAGCCAGAGACACAAATCCAATGAAGGAAGGGAGACTTGTGGAAGAAGGACATGGGATTTTGGGGAGCAGATATTTGCATTCATAGACAACAAGCATCATAGGCATTAGACTCCATGAATGTGTACAGGGATTACACAGCAGAAAGCAGTTTGTTGGAAGAGATGGGCAGAAAATGTTCAACCGCACAATAATGGAAAAATTAGATGAAGAAAGATTCTTCCAAGAAAAATTATGGAAATTCTACTTCCTGGAACACTAGAGTCATGTCAAATTTTGTGGCTGGTACAGTAGTAAACAAATACCCATTTGTACTGAGCCAAACATGAATTGCTGATACATTTTCATACTAGATCTTCTGGAACCAAATGAGTGAGGGGTGTAAATGACTATTAGAAATGAAATGAATGCTGAATAATGAAGTCTAACGAACATTTTAGTAGTTAGGAAATTTTAAAATTATACATATCCATTTATTTCATCTCCAAGGCACATTTGTTTGAACTCAATTCCTTTTGTCTAAAAATTGTCACTTTTTTCAGGACATATATTTTGTTCCAATTCTGAATGTCTCTAAAGACAATGTTCACTGATTCTTCAGAGAAGAAAAAGAAAATCAAATTTCTCAGTTCTAATTTGGTAGACTTTCCCACATTTTCCTAGTGTCTGTTTATCTAAAGCTAGCAGTATAATTAGCTGGTAACACCTAGTTTAGTTGTGGTTGGTGAATTTTTTACAGAGATATATTTAGAAGTGAAAGCCCATGCACCTGATGTTAAAACTCTGGTTTATTTGTAATCTTGATGTAAATAGGAAGAATAAGATTTGAGACATGAATAATGAATGCAAAGTTCATGCATATGAAAAGCCTAGTCGCATATTTAAATAGCTAAGTTGGTAATCTTGCCAAAAGTAGTCCTCAAGTTAATGTAGAGTGGTAATTGCTAGATTTGAGTGGCCTTAAATTATTAGAACTACATATCTCTGAAAGACAGTTTGGATGATTAAAACACTTAGTAATAAGTTAAAAAGCAGGGGACAAGTACACATAATATGGTACCCAAACTGCATTCTAGCCTCTGGAAATAAGTACATGCTCACAGTATATGTTCTAGAACAGCTTCTCTGGACACACAATTTCCTGCTGTTTGAAGTCCTAGAACTCAAGGTCTGGCAATGCCCCTGTGTTTCAAATGCATCAGAAGGCTAAGATGAAGAGTCCTCTCATTTAACCACCTTCTTCAGTTAACTCACTCGCTTATATTTTAGTAATACAGTTTTCTATTAATAAAATTATAATTATATATATAAAGTTGAAGAACAAAATTAAAACCACTCATATTCATCCTCACAGAAATAAAATATTGGTGAATATAATATTTTCACACATATAAACACATACACACACATATTTACAAATTGAGAATATACAGAGGAGTATATATTTTTCTTGATGTATCTGGATAATTTTCTTCTGACATTGAATATTTTCTTTAGCAAAATTTTGCATATTTTATATTTTTGTCAATAAATATTTTTCAGAAGGTAATGAGTACTAAAAGGTCAGGATGGGAAGACTGGAAGGATGACTCTCTTATTTAGCGTACTCAAGGAAGAGACCATGGATGACATAGCCTTTGAGTAGAAACCTGAAGTGCAATGCTGATTCCCTGACCAGGACAGCTTCACGTGTTTAAGGAACTGTGAGAGGCTAAGGGGCTGAGGTCGAGTGAGCCAGAGAACATCAGGAGGGGAGCCAAAGTGGGAAATAAAGAGCTGTCAGATGCTGAAGGTAGAGAGGTGCTAAGTGAATAGACAAATGCCAGTGCAGACTGGTTTTTACTCCCGCTAAAATGGAAAAACACAAGAGTGTTAAATTAGTTTTTCCTTCTGGTGGTTAGTGAAAAGAGCAGAGGACAATAGAGAAATCAAATGAACCAACATGAAAACTATACAATAACCTAGGAGAGAGCAAACAGAGGCCTGGCCAAGAAGAGTTAGCCTTGGGGATAATGAGAGAGACCGAGTTCTGGATCTATTCTAAGGGCACAGCTAATACATTTGCTGATAAAATGGTTACAAAGTATGAGAGGAAAGGGAAGACTTAAGGATAATTTCAAAATGTTTGACTTGAAAACTGATCCCGAATAAAAGACAGAGATGTTCACTGCTGTTTATAAAATGTAAGAACATTTACATTAATGTCTATGAGGAACAGAGTTATATAGTGTTTTGGTCTTTTTGCTTTTTACAATGTCTTTATCTTCGGCTTCTGCAATAGGGTAATAATGATCTCATAAGATCAGTCAAGAAACCCTCCTGAATTATCTGAAACTTTCTATAGAATGTGTCTAATTTCTGCTGTAAGTGTTTGATACAATTCACCTGTAAACCCATTTGGCCCTAGAAATATTTTCTAAAATAATGAGCACATAGTTTCTCTTGAGTTAATTATGGTAACCTGTTCCTTCCAAGATTTTTATATAAGTTTTTAAATATATCACCTATAATATTTAATAACATCCTTTTGTTATTTTCATATATGCAGGATCCATAAACTCTCTTTTATTCTTCAATTGCAATTTATGTCTTCCATTTTGTTCTTCCTTAGTCTAATCAGACATTTATCAATTTTATTGATATTCTCAAGAAAACAACTATTGTTTTCATTGATTTCTCTCATCAATTTTGAATAATTTTTGTGCTCATCTTCATTATTTTCTTTCTTGAGCTTAATGTGGGCCTAATTTATTCTTTTCCTAGACTTGTAAATTGGAAACTTAGATAATTGATGTTAGGCCTTTATTATTTTCTAATTAAGCAACTAAAACTATAGATTTCCATCTAAGCACTGATTAAGGTGCATTCCACAAATTTTGTTATGTTGCATTTCCTCTTTCATTAACTGAAATGACCCAATGGTTGTTAAAAATTGTGTGACTTAACTTTTAAATATGTGGGGATTTTGCAGATATTCTTCTATTAGTCATATTTATTTTAATTCTATTAAAGTTAGAGAATTTTGTGTATTATTTCAATACTTTTAACTTTAAAAAGATTTGTTTTATGATTCAAAATATGGTCTATCTTAATGATCACTTCATGTGTCTTTGAAAACAAAAAATAATATTTTGTTATTTGGGGGTGGGATATTTAATAAATGCAGTTAATTCAAATCAATTGATCATGTTATTCAAATCTAATGTATTTTTACTGATTTTCTGTTTGCTTGCATTACCAATTGCTGAGAAAGGAGTTTTGAAATCTCCAACTGTAATTCTGAAATTACTTAATTCTCCTTTCAGTTCTATCAGTTTTGCTTTTCTTTTCCCTCTTCTTTTTTTTTTTTTTTTTTTTTTTTGGCACTAGGAATTGAACTCAGGGATACTTGACCACTGAGCCACATCCTCCACCCTATTTTGTGGTTTATGTAGAAACAGGTTTTCACTGAGTTGCTTAGTGCCTCCCGGTTGCTGAGGCTGGCTTTGACTCAGGATTCTCCTGTCTCAGCCTCCCTAAGTGCTGGGATTACAAGTGTAAGCCACCGCGCCCGGCTCTATGAGTTTTTCTTCACACATTTTATGTTTACCTATTGCACCATAAACATCTGTTTATTGCATATTGTCAATTAATTGAAGCCTTTCTCATTATTAAATGACTCTCTATTTTCCTGATAAAATTCTTTATAGTTCCCTCATATTAATAGGCCCATTCCAACTGTTTTTACAACCCATATTTGTATAGAATATCTTTTTCCATCATTTTCCTTGTAACTTGTCTTCATATGATCTTACTTTAGTTTTTCCAATAACTTCTGACATATTCACTGTAACTACTTAATATAAATGAGACCAGTCAGTATTTGTGTGCATGTGCATTCTCTCTCTCTCTCTTCCTCTTTCTTTAGTTTTCATCAACTAGGAGATGCAGATTTATATAGAATATCTTTTTTTTAATCTATAGTTTCAAAGTTGAAGCTTTTCTAAGAATATGATACTGAGGACATACACAATAAATGTATAAGGAAGAAAGTAAGACAAGAGGAGACTTAAAGGCAATGAAAACTTTGTATAAACAATGTATCATGGAACCTGATGATGGGAAAATATTACTGGACCCCAATACCTTGAAGGAGTAAACTACAAACTTAAGAGTAGTGGCACAAAGTTTTAGAAAGGATGTAGTTATTGGGAAAGAACAGTTTTAAGTTAACATCTAATTCCTTATTGAAAATTCAAGTAAATGCAAAGAATATAATTTTCAGCATGTTGTAAATATTGAAATTTTAACATCAAACCATTACATTGCTTTAATTATGGAATATATTTGCTATAGAAATTTAACCTGTGCCATTCACTTTTAAAATATGTGAATAAACCTGTCTATGACAAATTAATATATTACATCATTGTTTTTCATCTGTAATTTATATTTCCATTTTACTTCCCCTACAGAATTTTAATGTGATACATTTTTATGTTTGAAAGTCTATTTATCATCCTATTTATACCTATGCCACAAAATTGTCATTTTCTATATTTACATGTATCCAAATTACTTTTTCCAAATGTATGTTAATTTTTTTCTATATTTAATTACTGTGTAATTCTTGATAATATCCAGTTGATCGAAACTTTTGCCAAATCAGTTTCTTTTTTTATTAAGCAATCAGAAATTTTATATTTAAAAGATACATATTAGATTTTTAAAACCTACCTTTAATAGATCATTAAAATTGTGAATGAAGAGAAACTCATAGCCCTAACTTTACGTATGACTGCATGTATGTTGTGATTCTATATCACTTACAACCAGAAAAATGAAATGTTATCCTCTAAAAAAAAATAGCTACTCAAATCAGTTTCTTGACAGTATTCTGCTTCCACAATGAAAGGCTAGTAAATCATTTAAGTTATTTATTTTAAATTATAGATTTCTATGTGATTTCAAATATACAATTCTAAAAAAGTTCATGTAATTGAGCAAAATTTACATACTTTGTTCCTTCTATTCCCAGTTACTTATATGAATAAATTTCCTCAGTGCTCCAACTGAAATACAAACAAAAATATAGGTATAGATGTGATACTAAACCTTCTCCCATTCTAGTAATAAACAATGTTTGACCATGAAAATGCTTTTTAAAGCTTATCCATCTTATTAAGAGATGCATTTTTAACAAAACTTCTTATTTTGGGTTTAATAATTATCAAAATTTGCTATATACTTTTTATGCTTTGATCAATTGGCTACTACTAAGATTTGTATTTATTAAATCCAGAAAAGTTAACAAACATTTACAAAAGTTAATTTATATGCATGCAAATATTTTTATTGGTTCTGTTTAGGTACATGTGACAGTAGAATCTATTTTGATATAATTTTTAAAATTACATTCTTGCAAAATTATAAGTAGGATGATAAAAATACTTTCAAACATAAAAGCATATAAATACATCACAAATTTTGAGAAGTTTTTCTTAGTAGATAAAATAATACTCCTTTCTTCAAATATCCACATCCTAATCTCCTAAACCTGAGAAGGTTATCTTACCTGGAAAAAGGGACTTTGCAGATGAAGTTAAATTAAGGATCTGAGGATCTTGAAATAGGGAGATTATCCTGCATTATCTAGGTGGACTCAATATAATCACAAGAGTCATTGTGAGACGGAGGTAAGAGTTTCAAAGTCAGAGAAAGCAACGAAGGATGCTACAATGAGGACACCGAAGTTGGAGAAAGGGGTCAGGAAGCAAGAAATGGGCCAGAGTAAAGCAGCTGAAAAAGGCAAGGAAATATATTCTCATGTAGTCTCCAGAAGAAATGCAACTCTGCCAACATCTTGATTTTAGCCCTCTAAAACCAACTTTCGACTCCTAAACTTCAAAATTTAAGATAATAAATATGCATTGCCTTAATCAACTATGTCTATGGTAATTTCTTGTAGGAAATTAGTGCAGGTGATAAAGTAGAAGAAGGGCAATTGTAGAAGCAGAACAGAAAAGGATAACTGAGAAGATGCAAACTATAAGCTCATTCTTGAACTAACATTTTACTTTAGGAAAGGGAGTTTATAAATGCTGGGAATCTGGAAAATTATTATTTTTTTAATTACCCAATAATTCTGTAGGACAGTCTTTTGTGAAGACAGCTACTTCAGCTTGAGAAACACAATTTGTGAAAGCTGACCATAATAGCATGGTCCTGAGTTACTGTAGCAACTTGAGTAATGGAAAGATCAGGATTTAAGTAATCATCTTTAGGGACAATGAAATACAAAGAAATGTATGGGATATATTGACTAACAAAAATACATAACAAAAAAATAAAATAACAAAGAATGAGAGGTGATGACAAAGGAACTTACAACAAGAATGGGAGGGATGGTATACACTGAATATGTGACACATTTTAATTTATTGTAAATCTATTTAGTCATCTTTTTCTCTGTGACTAAAGGATCCAACCAGAACAACTGTAGAGGAAGAAAAGTTTATTTGAGGGCTCACAGTTTGTCTTAGTCCATAGAAGGCCAGCTTCATTCCTCTGGGCTCGAGGTGAGGCAGAACATCATGGTGAAAGAGTGTGGCAGAGGGAAGCAGCTCACATGGTGATAAGAAGCAGAGAGAGAGAATCCACTCTCAAGATACAAAATATACACCTCATAGCCACGCCCCCAATGAACCACTTCCTCCAGCTACACTCACCCTCCTCCAGGTTACCACTGAGTTAATACCATCAAGGATCAATTCACAGATTAGGTTAAGGCTATAGCCCAATTATTCCATAATGGTATACAAATATTTTTAAAGATTTTATTCTTTATTTACTAATTGCCCTTGACAAATATTTATAATTTTACATACCTTATAGCAGTTTGTGAAGACCTAAAGTTTTCTGACATCTGAAGGTAATAATTTTATATACTTACTAGTTTTATAAACAAAATTTTTCTCTTTTTTGATTTATTTGCATTTTGTTAGAAATAAAGCTTCATATATACATACTTACCAGTTATTTGGATTTCTGTACATTATCTTACTATATAATTAAAATCAGAGGACAGCCCTACTGATCTGTGCAGAGCCCAGGCAGGCCCAGGACAGCTCCACTGAGCCCAAGCCCAGGACCAGGACCACCCCACCAACCTGCAAGGAACTCAAGCCCAGGTCCAGGCACAGGACTGCCCACCATGCTGAGGACCACACCCACACACCACAGTGCTGCATCTCCAAACAGGCAGCCCAAAGCTATCATTGGGCTTGCAATTGGCCCCATCTCTAAAAGTGGTTGCCACCATCTTGGGACACCTCCAACGACATTTCAAGTTATCCTCACTGTTGTCACCATCATCTTTACTTGCAGCAACTTCTATCTTGGGACAACAGTCGGTGGCTGAAAGCCCAACACCAATGTACTCATGGGTTTGATGCCACCTCACCACCAACTATGGACATGGCCTCTTCCATCTAGGGACAATAGCCAGGACACAGAAGACCATCACCAAGGTCCCTGCAGGCTTGGTTACAGCAGAGGTATCCCTGCTAGGTGTGCTAATAGTCACTATCTTGTTGCAGAGGCAGGAGAGAGCCTTGCACTGGGTCACCTCTTTCTCTCTTTTCTCCTATTAATAGCCAACTTCTTTGGATTCATCTTTCATTCTTCCTATGATCTAATACCTCTGTATTCTTAACTCCTACCTCATAAACATTACACCCTATGCACTCCCCCACTTCTCTCTTTGTCCACCATTAGAACCTGTAGATCCTTTTGCAAACCTTCTGTTTATATTACAGATAATAATTGAAGACACCATTCTGTTTATTTTGAGAAAACTGTAATCATCTAAATAGGATCTATTTGGTTTAAGGCTGTATATCATTTGCATTGGTTGCTGTTAATATTGATCACTCCCTTAAAAGTGAGACATCAGTAATCTGCAGGGACACTATCAAACTATAGGGTAAAAATTGTAATGCCTCGGGTCCATACTGCTAGAAGGGAAGACACATGGGAAGCATGAAAAGAAAAGGGAAGAAAGTGCCCCAAACAAACCAAGATACTACAATAATAGAATTCATTGACAGTGCAGTAGATGAAATATCAGGGAGGAATTCAGAATGAACGTAATTAAAATGATTTGCAAATTAAAGAATGACCTAAGTAAGCAAATACAGGCAACAATTGATCACAGCAACAAAGAGATGAGAGCAAATACAGGCAACCATTGATTACACCAACAAAGAGATAAGATAGCAAATACAGGTAGCAAAAGATTACTTCAGAGATTCTGAAAAATAAATCAAACAGAAATCCTTGAAATGAAGGAAACAATAAACCAAATAAAAAACTTAATAGAAAGCATTACCAACAGACTAGATCACTTGGAAGACATAATCTCAGACAATAAACAAAAAACATAAACTCTTGAAAATAAAGTTGACCACACAGTGAAGATGATAAGAAACCACGAACACAACATCCAAGAATTATGGGATAACATCAAAAGACCAAATCTAAGATTTACGGGCATAGAGGAAGGCACAGACATATAAACTAAAGGAATGCACAATCTCTTCAATGAAATAATATCAGGAAATTTCCCAAACATGAAGAATGAATTGGAAAATAAAATACAAGAGGCTTAACAGGATACCAAGTGTACAAAATTACAACAGATCTACATGAAATCACATTATAATGAAAACGCCTAGATTACAGAACAAGGACAGAATTTTAAAAACTGCAAGAACAAAGTTTCAGATTACATATATACATATATCTACATATATATATAGGGGAAAATCTTTTTGATTCTCAGCAGATTTTTCATCCTAGACCCTCAAACCTAGAAGATCCTGGAACAAGAGATACCAAGTTCTAAAAGAAAATGGATGCCAACCAAGAATCTTATACCCAGCAAAATTAAGCTTCAGATTTGATGACAAAATAAAAACCTCCCATGATAAACAAAAGTTAAAAGAATGTACAGTGAGAAAGCCTGCACAAGAGAATGTTCTCAGCAAAGTATTCCGAGAGGAAATGAAAGAACAGCAAATGAAAAACAATAGTGAAAATCAGCAAAGGGAGAAACTACAGTAAAGGAAAAACCAATCAAAGGAGAAACCAAGAGAAGTAAAAAACCAAAACAAACCAAAATGGGAATACAAACCATATTTCAATAATAACCCTGTATGCTAATGGCCTAAACTCATCAATTAAAACACAAAGATTGGCAGCCTGGATTTTTTAAAAAGTTCTAACAATATGATGCCTTCAAGAGACTCATCTTATTGGAAAAGATGTCCATGGACTGAAGATGAAAGGATGGGAAATAACATACCACTCACATGGACTGCATAAACAAGGAGGGGTTTTCATCCTCATATAAGAAAACGTGGACCTCAAACCAATATTAGTCAGAAGGGATAAAGAAGGACATTTCATACTGCTTAAGGGAATCATACATCAACAAGACATAACAATTGTAAATATTTATGCCCCAAACAATGGAGCATCTATTCATCAAACAAATCCTTTTCAATTTCAAGAATCAAATGGACCACAACACAAAAATACTGGGTGACTTTACCATACCTCTATCGCCACTGGATGGATCTTCCAAACAAAAACTAAATAAAGAATTATATAACTTAATAATACAATCAATAATTTGGACTTAACATACACATGTAGAATATTTCATCCATCAATAAGCAAATACACTTTTTTCTCAGTAGCACATGGATCCTTCTCTAAAATGGACTACATGTTATGTCACAAAGCAACTCTTAGCAAATAAAAAAAAAAAAAGAGTACCCTGCATTCTATTTGACCATAATGGAATGAAACCAGAAATCAATGACAAATTAGAAAATAGAAGATACTCCAACACCTGGAGACTAAATAACATGCTACCAGGTGATGTAGTAATAGCAGAAGACATCAGGGAGGAGCTAGAAAAATTCTTAGAGGTAAATGAGAACTCTGATACAACATAACAAAATCTCTGGGATACTATGAAGGCAGTGCTAAGAGGAAAGTTCATTGCATTGAGCTCATTCCTTAAAAGAAGAAAAAGTCAACAAATAAATGACCTGACATTATATGTCAAAGCCCTAGAAAAAGAAGAATAATCACCAAAGTAGTTGAAGACAGGAAATAGTTAAAATAAGGGCTAAAATCAATAAAAGTGAAACAAAAGAAACAATTGAAGAAAACTGATACAACAAAAAAAGCTGGTTCTTTGAAAAAAAATTTTTAGCCCTCCTAATGAAAATAAGGAGAGAGAAAACTCAAATGACTAAAATTCATGATGAAAAAGGAAATATCATGAGAGATACCACTAAAATACAGAAGATAGTTAGAAACTATTTGAAAATTTATACTCCAATAAAATAGAAAGTATCAAAGACACTGACAAATTTCTAGAAAAATATGAGCTTCCCAAACGGAATCGGGAGGACATACACAATTTAAAGAGATCAATTTTGACCAATGAAATAGAAGATGCCATCAAAAGGCTACCAACCAAGAAAAGCCCAGGACCAGACAGATTCTCAGTGAAGTTCTATAAGACCTACAAAGAAGAATTAATACCAACACTCCTCAAATTATTCTATGAAATAGAAAAGGAGGGAACCTTTCCAAATTCATTCTATGAGGCTAGGTTCATTCTGATACCTAAGCCAGACAAAGACACATCTATAAAAGAAAACTTCAGATAAATACCCCTGCTGAACATAGATGCAAAAATTCTCAATAAAATTCTGATAAATTGCATACAAAAATATATTAAAAAGATAGTGCACCATGATCAAGTGAAGATCATCCCAGGGATGCAAGGTTTGTTCCAACATACAGAAATCAATAAATGCAATTCATCACATTAATAGACTTAAGGATGAAAATCATATGATCATCTCAATAGATGCAGAAAAAGCATCTGATAAAATACAACACCCTTTTATGTTCAGAACGCTAGAAAAACTAGGGATAGTAGGAATGTACCTCAACTCTGTAAAAGCTACCTATGCTAAGCTCTAGGCCAACATTACTCTAAATGGAGAAAAACTGGAGGCATACCCTCTAAGAACTAAAACAAGACAGGGATGCTCTCTCTCACCACTCCTATTCAACATGGTCCTTGAAATTCTAGCCAGAATTATTAGACAGACAAAGGATATGGATAGGAAAAGAAGAATTTGAACTATCACTATTTTCCGACAACATAATGCTATACTTAGAGGATCTAAAAAACTCCACCAGAAAACTTGTACAATTTAAATTGATTCAGCAAAGTAGCTGAATATAAAAGCAACACCCATAAATCAAATGATTTCTATACATCAGTGATGAACTCTCAGAAAGAGAAATTGGGAAAACTACCCCATTCACAATAGCCTCAAAAAATAAAATAAAATACTTGAGAAACAATCTAACAAAAGAGAAAGACCTATACAATGAAAACTACAGAACAATAAAGAAAGACATTAAAGAAGACTTTAGAAGATGGAAAGGTCTCCTATATTCTTAGACAGGCAGAATTAATATTGTCAAAATGGCCATACTACCAAAAGAGCTACACAGATTCAATGGGATTCCAATGAAAATCTCAGCAACATTCTTCATAGAAATAAAAAAAGCAATCACAAAATTCATTTGGAAAAATAAGACACCCAGTACAGCCAAAGCAATCCTTAGCAAGAAGAATAAAGCAGGAGGCATCCCAATATCAGATCTTAAATGATACTACAAAGTTATAGTAACAAAAATGGCATGGTATTGGCACCAAAACAGACATGTAGACCAATGGTACAGAATAGAAGACAGAGAGATAAACCCACATAAATACAGTTATCTCATACTAGACAAAGGCACCAAAAACATACATTGGAGAAAAGATAGTCTCTTCAACAAATGGTGCTGGGAAAACTGGAAATCCATATGCAGTAAATAAGAAATAAAACACTATCTCTCACCATGCACCAAGTTCAATTTACAGTGGATCAAAGACATAGGACTTAGACCAGAGACCCTGCATCTAATTGAGGAGAAAGTAGGCCCAAATCTCCATCATGTCAAATTAGATCTTGACTTCCTCAACCAGACTCCTAAAGTGCAAGAAATAAAATCAAGAATTAATAAATGGGATGGATTCAAACTAAAAAGCTTCTTCTCAGCAAAGGAAACAATCAATAACATGAAGAGAGAGCCCACAGAGTAGGAGAACATTTTTACTACACACACATCAGATAGAGCGCTAATTTCCAAGGTATATAAATAATTCAAAAATTTTAACACCAAAAAAATAAATAACCCAATCAATAAATGGGCAGACAGTTCTCAGAAGAAGATATACAATTGATCAACAAAATATGAAAAAATGTTCAACTTCTCTAGTAATTAGAGAAATACAAATCAAAACTACTCTAAGATTTCATCTCACTTCAGTCAGAATGGCAATTATCAAGAAGATAAGCAATAATAAGTGTTAACGAGGATGTGAGGAAAAAGGTACACTCATACACTGCTCGTGGCACTGCAGACTGGTGCAACTACTATGGAAAGCAGTATGAGATTCCTTAGAAAACTTGACATGGAACCATACATTTGACCTAGCTATCCCACTCCTCTGTCTATACACGAAGGATTTAAAATCAGCATACAATAGTGACACAGCCACATCAATATTCACAGCAGCCTAGATGACCTTCAACAGATGAATGGATAAAGAAACTGTGGTACATATATACAATGGAATATTACTCAGCATTAAAAGAGAATAAAAATCATGGCATTTTCAGGTAAATGGATGGAGCTGGAGAATATCATGCTAAGTGAAGTAAGCCAATCTCAGAAAACCAAAGCCCAAATATTCTCTCTGACAAGGGATTGTTGATCCATAATGGGTTGGGGGGTGCTTGGGGATAATGGAGGAACTTTGGGGAAAGGGGAGGGGTATGGGGTCAGGAAAGATGATGGAATGAGATGAACATCATTACCCTAGGTACATATATGACCACACATGTGCTGCAACTCTATCTTGTGTACAACCAGAGAAATGAAAAGTGGTGCTCCATTTGTGTACAATGAATCAAAACACATTCTGCAATCATGTATAACTAATTAGAACAAATAAAAAAAGAAAAATTTTTTGAAAAAAGAAATAATGAAATTCATTTGGAAGAATAAGAGAACCAGAATAGCCAAAGCAATCTTTAGCAAGAAGAGTGAAGCAGGAGGCATCACAATACCAGACCTTAAATTATACTACAAAGCTATAGTAACAAAAACAGCATGGTACTGGCACCAAAATAGACAGGGAGACCAATGGTATAGAATAGAAGACACAGAGACGAACCCACTTACATACAGTTACCTTATACTAGATAAAGGAGCCAAATACATACACTGGAGAAAAGATAGCCTCTTCAACAAATGGTGCTGGGAAAACTGGAAATCCATATACAACAAAATGAAACTAAACCCCTATCTCTCACCATGCACAAAATTCAACTCAAAGTGGATCAAGGACCTGGGAATCAGACCAGAGACCCAATGCCTAACAGAAGAAAAAATAGGCCCAAATCTTCCTCATGTCAGATTAGGACCATGCTTCCTTAACAAGACTCCTATAGCACAAGAAGTAAAATCAAGAATCAACAAATGGGATGGATTCAAACTAAAAAGCTTCTTCTCAGCAAAAGAAATAATCAATGCAGTGAACAGAGAGCCCACATTCTGGGAACAAATCTTTGCCACACACACATCTGATAGAGCACTCATCTCCAGGATATATAAAGAACTCAAAAAACTTATCACAAAAAAAACAAACAACCCAATCAATAAATGGCCCAAAGAGCTGAACACAAACTTCACAGAAGATATACAATCGTCAACAGACATGAAAAAATGGCCAACATCTCTAGCAATCAGAGAAATGCAAATCAAAACTACCCTAAGATTTCATCTCATACCAGTTAAAATGGCAGTTATCAAAAATACAAACAACAATAAGTGTTGGCGAGGTTGTGGGGGAAAAGGCACGCTCATACATTGCTGGTGGAACTGCAAATTGGTCCAACCAATCTGGAAAGCAGTATGGAGATTCCTTAGAAAACTTGGAATGGAACCACCATTTGAGCCTGCTATCCCACTCCTAGGTCTATACCCAGAAGACTTAAAAACAGCATACTACAGTGACACATCCACTTCAATGTTTATAGCAGCTCAATTCACAATAGCTGAACTGTGGAACCAACCTAG
>CM053411.1:57158907-57181166 GCA_028644305.1 Xerus rutilus
CTTCCATAGATGACTGGATAAAGAAACTGTGGTATATATACACAATGGAATATTACTCAGCAATAAAAGAGAACAAAATTATGGCATTTTCAGGTAAATGGATGGAGTTGGAGAATATCATGCTAAGTGAAGTAAGCCAATCTCAGAAAACCAAATGCCAAATGTACTCATTGATAAGTGGATGCTGATCCATAATGGGGGGAAGGACACGGGAACAATGGAGGAATTCTGTTCACAGGGGTGTAAAGGGGGATGGGGCATGGGGACAGTAAATGTCGTGGAGTATGATGGCCATCATAGCCCTAGCTTATGTATGACTGCATGTATGTTGTGATTCTATACAACTTACAACCAGAGAAATGAAATGCTATCCTCCATCTGTGTACAATGCATCAAATTGCACTCTGTTATCATGTAAGCTTAAATAGAACAAATAAATAAATATGAAAAAAAGAAAAAAAATAGTAATAAAGTGGTAACCATCTTTTAAAAAAAGAAATAAATAAATCATATGTAAATGCATTTTTGTCATTTTCCTTTTTTCTTTTTAATTGAGTGATTAAATTTTATGTATTTACTTATATTGTTATATAACTCATATTCTATAATATACTAATTTGAATCTTATAATATCCTAGGAACTGGAAAAAACAGTATATCATCCTATTTACATATGAGAAGTCTATGACTTAGCAAGAAATATTT
Organism: Xerus rutilus; assembly: GCA_028644305.1. Classification (NCBI taxonomy): domain Eukaryota; kingdom Metazoa; phylum Chordata; class Mammalia; order Rodentia; family Sciuridae; genus Xerus; species Xerus rutilus. The sequence continues at coordinate 57,159,613 of CM053411.1, forward strand.
TAAGTTTACACAGCTTCTAAGAGAAAACCTGAGACCACATACAAGATGTTTCAGATCTTAGTCCAGTTTATATTATAAATGGCACATTATAGTGCATTTTAAATGTAACACTTAAAACAAACACCTAAACTATAATATTTAGTTGTTCAGGACAAGTTCTCCATAAATGCATCTTACTTAGAGCAAAATTATTACCTATGCAAATATGTTTTCTTCTACAATTGTCTTGTCCTCAAGAGAAGGAAAATAATGGGAAAGTACCAAAGGGATATAAAAGAGAAAGAAAAGACATTTTGCCCTCATTTGGGAAAACTTACTAAATTGAGTACAATTCTTGTCTCCCTCACTAAAAGATCTACATTTCCAAAACGACAAAAGGTCTACTTTCTAAAACAGGCCAGGAATAGCAGAAACTTCTGAGCAGCAGCCATGATTACAATGGAAATCATTAAGTAGCAAAAGCCATAAAGGGAAGGAGATCTTCAAAAGGGTTTCCTGAGAAAAATAGGAAGCTTATGATCTTTGTTGTTTAGGATAAGAACTCCTGGTTTCTGTGCAAACTGACTGAGGTATTCAATCAGAAGGCGGTAAGCCTTGAATGCTGTCTGTATCATCATGAGTCCCCTGCTGAAGTTTAGATCTCTTGTATACATATAGAAATTTTTAATTCCCCACCCCTAATTTTTCCTAATTATTTTCAATCAGACTTTTATAAGTTCTACTGAGATCTAAACCATTGAAGCAGATTGGCCTGCATTGCTGGAGAAGTACTACCCCAGGCTCCTGCACAGTGGGGCTCATGTCATTGTGCAGAATGTTTGCGCACCTGTGTGTGACTAGATCATCTTAGGTTCGTGGCTTTCTGCCTGTCTAGAGGATTTTTTTATCTCATAACTATGTGGTTTTCTCCACTGGAGGACAGTATCAAGAGATCATACCTGTCTTTGTTCTTCATATCCATCAGGATTCCAGGAAACATCCACCAACTGAGGCTTCTTAACAACCAGGTCACAAAAGCTGTAGTTTTACAGAGACTGTATGCCAGTCTCAACCATGTGGTCGCACTAGTTTTTCTATGCCTCATGTTATACCACTAATGTGGTTTTGCTGTAACTGATGAAGAAATTATCTTGTGTTGACTGTTTTTGTCTTCTATATGTTTGTGTGTCTAATTAATTATAAAATGTTCCTGCAGGTTAATTACTATATTCTCATTATATTCATAATTCTAGGGATGTGGCTCAGTGGTCAAGTACTCCTAAGTTCAATCTCCCATACCAAAAAAAAAAAATCATAATTTTTATTTGGCTAGTAATAGAAGGTTATCTGAATTTTTAATGATCCACAAAATTAGGAATTGTAACTTTAACCAAATCTTTTATTTATAGAGTGACTTAGACACAAGGAAAACAAACCTCAAATGCTTGCTGAGCCAATTTCTGTAATAGGTACACTGATATCTTTATATTAACATAAGTCTCATACAGTATTTTTTAAAGATTCTCTGTTTAACCCTAAATACTCATACATTTCTCTTTGCTTTGATGCTTTCTGAAGAAGAAAGCACTTATCAAGGGATTTGAAATTATTTTCAGCTTCTTTACCATGAGAGATCCAAGGGACACTTACCCACAGTCCCTTCTCCATTCTATGTATTCTGTATCTCTTCTAGTAGCTGAGTACACTCAGCAAATAGGAGATTTCTTCTTTAAGAATGTGCTCATCCTTCCAAGTGTTTGGCTGTCTCATGCAAGGTTTCAAAATACAGTTAAATAATTTCACAAATTTACAGAAAACAGCCAAAATTTAAAGAGAAATTTAGAATACTGCTATATTTTTATACCCTGAATTGTCAGGTTTACATTAATTGATTCTTTTTTTTTTTAATATTTATTTATTTTTTTAGTTGTAGGTGGACAGAATATCTTTATTTTATTTTTATGTGGTGCTGAGGATCGAACCCAGTGCCTCCCGCGTGCCAGGCGAGCACGCCACCACTGCGCCACAACCCCAGCCCCACATTAATTGATTCTTAATCACCACTCAGAAAGAGAAAAAGTGGCTCTCCAAAGGAAACCAGAAATGTAATGAACAGTGATCCCAGAGGACTTGGCTGCAATAAATGGTTAGTTTCAAAGGAAAATTTTTATTGCAGGCCATTTCTGAAATGTTCCTTATTAAAATAAACAAAAAAAAGTATTCCAAATTTTAAGTAATAGATTGTTGGATAAACAGTCATTTCTATAATGTCTAGCTAACACCATTCAATAATATCCCGGCACTTAACGTTGATTAAAAATAGATAACAAGATGATTCAGAGAATCTGAGATTGCCAATGGCTCATCTGGAGAATTTGCCACAAATATCTGAGCACAAACAAGACTCTTAAAGAACAAAAGAAAAGAGAAACCCTCATTGCATTACAAATTAAACAACTGAGTTTTGATGATCAACGTCATAGGAAACAACAAATTTCCTTTAAAATAAGAGTCCTTCTTGCTCTATGAATGTTAAGACTTAACAAGAACTTTATCAAAGAAACTAGAAACAAAATAGACATTGGGGATGGGAAGGAGCCCTATGAAGGGTCAAAAATAAAATTTAAAAGACCACCTACATGTCCTACGCAAGCCCACTAACAGGTTCCTTGAGGACTCACTTTCACAAGTAGTATTTTCCAATAGTTATTTTTGTCATCCAAAATGAGCTTAGCATAACTGTTTAAGTTAAACCTTGACATTTCTATTGGATGCAAGTTCCGCTTGTTCCACATTAAACCCCCAGAATAAATTAGAGCATAATTATCACTGGGAATTTCTACCACCCTTCTTAATCTGCCTGACTCTCCCAAACCCATGCTTATCTCTATTAAACTATTTTTAAAAAAAAACAAAGAATGTGTTTTCTTCTACACAACTCTATCCTGGTTAATTTCCTGGGTAGTGTTTTATTTTTTCAAATTCATCACACTCCAGAAAGAATGTAACACTGATAAACACTAATGAACCAAACAAAGCTAGGTTATAATTTTGTGTCTTTATATTCCCTTCCTCCTAACAACCTTATATAGACAAATTTCCTCTGGCCTAAAAGCCAGCAACTCTATTGATATGTGCTCTATATTCTAAGCAGGAAATCAAAATGAAGATAGACATCCCTAAACTGCTTCCATAAACTTTCCTAATGCCCACTAAAACCATTATCTATCAGAAGAATGACACTAAAAATGAATTCTCTGTCATATATTATGCCCTTGCATGTCTTCTATTTTCCTAAGTAGAAGACTGCCAGGGTTTTACATTGGTATAATTATATGTTAACAGAATATGTCCAGGTCTCTGCCCCAGAATGTGTTTCCTTTCCAAAGAAAACCCTAATAATTCTTCCTATGATTTTTAACGTGGTGACTGAGCGTACTAGAAAACACATTTGCATACCTCTGCATTAGCTCTTACCTTGAAGTACAACTTTAATCTCTTTAGTTACTCTGACTGTGGTTAAACTTCAAGGAATTGAGCTCATTGCAAATAACATAAGTTCTCTTCTCATTGAATCTCTACTTATATTTGGGAATCACACTGAAAACTACCTAAAAAGTCTCCAGAAGTAGATGAACCATAAAAGCAGAGAGCTACACCAAGATCCTTGGTTCAAGAGAACAGTCTTCAAATGTGGGCAGCTTCATACCAAATCCCCTGCTACCATATTCCATGCCCAGGAGCATGGATAGTCAGGCTTTAACTTGTTTCTACTTTTCTTATTACTGGTTATTCTTTACCATGTGATGGTTTAATGTGATAAACTGCTCATATATTACTAAGGATGATTTTACTTAGAGCTGTAAGTTTAACCCTTGCACACTTTGGTATTTGTGATGTTAACTTTATGTGTCACCTTGAGTGGGCTCAGGGATGCCCAGATAGCAAATAACATTGTCTCTGAGAGCACATGTGAGGGCACCTGGGGAAGAGCTTATTGAACCAATTTGCATACTAAATTAATCCGATGACCCTCACCAATGAGGGTAGACTTCATCCTATCCAATGACAGCCTAGATACACAAAATGGCAGAGGAAGAATAAATGTGCACTCACTGCTGGAACTAGGACATCAATTTTCTTCTACCCTCAGATATCAGCACCCCTGGTTTGGCCTAGAACTTACACCATCAGCCCCCAATTACCAGACCTGCGGGCTTGAGCTGTAACTACACCTCTGACGTTACTCAACCACTACTTTGTAGACAGCAAATCACAGGATGTCTCAGCAGCCATAATTGTATAAGTCAATTTTTCTAATAAGTCTCTTTCTATTTCTATTTTTATTTATTCTCTTTCTCTGGAGAATCCTGACTGAGACAGATTTTGGTACTTAAGAGTAAGATATGGAGATCTCTTCAATTGCTAAAGGAGACACATTGTTAACAGCCAATTTACCCCTTTACTAATCTCTAAGGAAATAATGGTTGCAAGTATATGATAATTTTCCATTTCATGGTAAGGGAAATACTCTGCTTCAGGACTACCTGCCTTAGCAGGTAATTCTGAACTTTATGTTATCCACTAATTAAAACATAAATAATAATAGTAGCGGAATAGAGCAAAGGGGATCGGGAGGAGGGAGGAGGGAGAGGAAAGGGAATTACTGGGGAATGAGCTTGATCAAATAATGTTATATGTATATACAAATATGACATGATGAATCTCATTATTATGTATAATTATAATATACCAATAAAAATAAAACCCTCATAGGGTGCTGATGGCAATGTAAAATGGTGCAGCCACTTTGGAAAATATTTAGGCAGTTCCTGAATGTTGAAACTAAAGATACCATTTGCCCCAGAAATTCTCTAGCCAAGGAAAGGAAAAATGCAAGATCTATCAACTGATAGGGAAACAAATGTGATGTGCCCATACAATGGACTATTATTTACCCATTAAAAGCAATGAAGTATTGACACATAATACTTGATGACCCTGGAAATCATGCAAAGCGAATAAAGGCAATTACAAAAGACTACAAATTATATAATTTCTTTTATACAATATTTGCAAAATAGGAAAATCTCTTGAGACAGAGAGGGAACCAGGGGTTGCCTAAGGCTGGAGTTGATAGAAGAATTAGGAGTTGATAGCTCAAGAGTGTGCAATTTTAGGAGAGTTAGGGACATTAAATTGCTCTAAAAGTGTGGCAATAGTTGAGAAACTATGAATCAGCTAAAACCATTGAACACTCCATTTTAAATACATGAATTAAATGTATCATTAGAGCTGTCGAAAGGAAGGAAGGAAATGAACTAGAAATGAACTAGAAATACTCTGATTTCTCAAGAAGAATCCCATCCTGTACATTCAATGGAGAGAAATGTAATAATACTATGCTTGCTGGCTAACTATTGTCCTTACATACCTTAGAGCAGACAACCACTATTCAGATATTCACAAGATAGCCAGGCCTTAGTTTACAAGTTAACTATGTTGAAATAGTTCCTAGTTAAATAATGAAGCCAATTACAAGAGTTGCATGAGTCTATGCTTCTGCATTAGAGTTACAACTGAGCAAATCACACATGTCACCAATGCATCAAATTAATGATACTGGATGGGAAAATAACAAAGCAAACTTATTTAGTCAAATCTGCATCTCACAAGAATGACTGATGGAAAGAATTTCAAGGAAGAAAAAGAATTGTTCTATGTTTCCTTAGTCCAGAAAAGCTTTGTATTCTTAATTAAAGAGATCACTTTCCAAGACAGGAAAGAGTAGAAGGACCTTCCTAATACTAGCTACGAATTACAAAGGCAACCAAAAGAACAAAAACCACCAAGATTGTTTGCTATTATTTTATCTGCCACAGGACCAATTAGGCTATGCACATAGAAAGTATTTAATAAGTATTTGCTCAACCAGAAAAGAAAAGATTGTAAAACCAATTAAAAACAAGGAAATCTGTGTACTTGTTTGTAAAAACTTACTTGTTTCTGCCAAACATCATGCAGCTGAAGTTTGGAATTACCATGTAATAGAGCTCTCACTACCATGTATTTTCTCTTTTCATGGTCCCCTTCCTTTTAAAAGCATAGCCCCATTAAATACAGTAAAAACTATTGTTTTTCCCAAAAGTTGTTTAGAGTTTATTTTAAATAGCGGCAAAATATCAATTTCCCATTCATTTCAAAATACAAGGAGGATATAAACTCAATAACTTAGGTCAATATTGAACACTTTCGTCTTATGGTCAAACTAACATGAAAATGTTCCATAAGAATTAGAACAAGTGAAAGTTGGAGTAGAACTAAGATCCAAGATGATAAATTCAACTTTAAAATTTAATTTTGGAAAAAGCTTTTAAAAACAAGGAGACAAATGCATTTGAATTTGTTCAAGAAGTTTCTGCCCTCACTTCCTTTCTTGATATTGCTGATGTAGTTTCACTCTTTCACTTTTTCCTTTCCAAATTATTCTTGATGTGTGAGTAAAATTTATCTGCCTCTTGACTACCATATTTGATCAGTCGCTGATTTTTAACAATGCCTCTTGGACAGGTGACTTCCATTCCAGCCTTACACTTACCATCCTGACTCAGAGTGTCAGTTTGGCTTTCCTCATCCTGTGTTATGTGTGTCATTTCTCCCAATTACTTCCATTAAATCAGGGACTTTGTTATTGTTTTTCAACCGCAGATCCAAAAAGGCTATGCACATGCTAAGTGTTAAATAAGTATTTGTGGTCTTGGAAGGGCAAGAGATTATGAAATCAATTAAATTAAATTTGAAGATGAAAACACTCAAAATGTAGAAAATTTATTATATGACCACTAAAGTCCATATTTCAACATATATTTCCATCATGTTAGAGCCTAAGATACATTAAATTTCTGGGCATATCAGAAGCTTGATTAATTAAAGGAGACTCAAATGTTTCAGGTAGGCCAAGTTATTATTTTAGTATCAAGCAATTAAAAATATCATCTGGAAAATGAGTCACATGGAAATTTTAGTCTCCATTGATCCAAATTGTCTTTCTCAAGGCAATCATGTCATTAAAAATTAAGCACTTAATTAATAACTTAGTAAATATTAATCACATTTATGGCAGAACATAGAGTTCAACAGCTAACTGAAACTAATATGAGAAAGTGAATAGGTATTTGTTTGTTTAAATGGTTTAAGTGATGATTATTAATGGACCCACAATGAACCTCAATAAAGGTTTTTAGAGAAAAACCTTTAGATTCAAATGCCTGCTCCACCACTCAATAGTTAAGTAATCTTGAGTGAGATTATTGTTTTAACCCTATTAAGTCTTAGTTATTTCATCTGAGAATCAGTGATAAAATGACATACAATTATTGCAAGGATTAAATGAGCTATAAAGATAAATATTTATCAGAGTGCCTGAACCAAAGGTATCAGTAAATGGTTATAACAAAAATATCCAAAATTGTTTTGTTTGATTCTTTTTCTGCCTTCCAATTTCACTTCCTCCTTGACCGTCAGGTGGACTTTTCTTATATTGTCAATTTTTTAGAAATAAACTTCTAGATACTATGTTGCACCTCTCCCAGACCCCTAAAGATCTTTTCTCTATTGTAAAGACTTACTACTACTTAGAGAAGCAGACACATTAATATAAAATTAAAATACAAACCAGGGTACTGTAAGGGGAAAAAATTCAGTAGGAATATTTTCTTCTTTTAAGCAGCTTAGTAGGTAAGGCAAATGAAGGAGAAAAACTTTAAGGGAAAATTGTGTTAGGACAAAGGTGCTTTATTCACATAGAGAAAAGCGCTAATGGAGAGAGCAGGAGTGATCAAGGTAGAGGTGAAAGAAATTAGGACATAAAAAGAAGAAAATGACTGAAAATGTACTAGAAAAAAATAAGACTAAAAGGAATAAATACAGATGGAGGGATCCTTAAAAGAAGATTGCATCTTCCTACAAATGAGAATAAAGTAGCTAAAGGATGATGATATGGAGAAAACAGTCTGAGAAAAAGTTGAGGGACTAGCCTATCTGATAGAATATGGGATATATTTGGATTTCAGAAAAATAATGACTACTTTTTTAGTATAAGTATCTTCTAAAGGTTGCATGGGAAGTATCTATTAAAAACTACTGCTTATCTGAAACACAAATTTAACTGGTTTCTACATTTGTATTTGCTAGATCTGAAAACTCAGTGATGGATATCACTTTCATGGCTGTTTTGTACTTGGTAAAGCCATTGTCTGGAAAGATACTCAGAATAAAGATGTGGGGAAGGGATGCAGGCATGATGGGAGTGGAAAGGAATGTAACAGCTCAGGTAAGAAAAGGCATAATGATGAACTCAGGATAAAATTGCTAATCAGGTGAGAGGCTCTGGGTCTCTAACGTAAATTTCACTGACTCTGGTTTTTAGGAATTAATTCAAATCTAAGGGAATCTGCATCCTATTTGCCAGTGAGTCACCATCTAAACTGCTCTTCATCCTCAACTCATTCTCCACACTTAAATTCTTCCAGTGTTGTGGCCAGAATTAATTTCCTGAACACTTTTGATCGCTAAGAAAATAAAATTATTTCATTCTCAACCCCAGATCCAAGCAGTTTAATTTACTCTCTTTAGTTTCTCAGTCGTTGATTTAAAGTCTGCCTAGTGTTCTTTTAAGAATTGCTTCTTGCACTGTCTTTTAGCACACTGTTTCATTCTGCCTGGAAAATTTCTTTCTTATCTGCTGGCCACTTTTAAATCTTTCTTAGCCACCCTGATGATTCTGGTCAGTTAACCAACTATTCCTCACCTGACTACTCCCAAGCATCCTCTCCCACCTCCTCATCTTATTGCAACACATTCTGAAAAACTAAGTTTCCTAAAATCATCACCCTTCACATCTCCACCCCCAAGACCATCACCTGGATGTCCTGGAACTTAGAATGAGTGTCTTCAACGTGTGATGATAACAGACTTCACAGTACCATACTCCAAGATGTCGAGCCACATACACCATTCAATAACAGCTTTTCCATATTTTAAAACTGCATTTAACCTTAAAGGAGAACTATATCATAGACAAATTCCAGAAACTACAGATGCAGCATGAGAAGATATGCTGAAACACGCCAATCACCACGAGTTATCTTCCTACTGAGTAAACTTGTCATGTAACAACCTAACTGTATGTGAAATATCTGGTAAAATAGCCTTGAAACAGTTACACATTGAGAAGATGTTTTTAATGAGTCGAGTTTGATCTAAGAGCATCAGAGTCAACCTACCTAAAGGTTCATTTTTATCTTGGTACCTCTGGTGACTCTCTATTAATGTTTATAACACTGAGCCACATAATGTATAATTGAACTATTCCTGATGCATTCATCTTTTTCTTAGATTAAGAGAAAATGCTGATTCATCAGAGAGGAAAAAGAGAATTGGATTAAAACAGACTTAGAAAGAAACTATGCTGTTCTCTGTATCTGTATACTTTTCAACTGAAGACTAAATTTGGAAATGTTAAAGAACATGTTTTCAGAATGTGTTGTGCTTTTCTGACCACATACCAAAATCTCTGAAAGTGAATGCAGTAATAATTTTTTTAATTGCAAAAAATAAATGCCAGCTTTAAATATATAAAACACTAGCTATAACTTGGTTTAACCAGAGCTTTAGGAAATGTGAGTGAAAGGTGGTGGCAAAGGCACCAGGTGCATCTATAGAACAGAGGCTTGTCTTCAATATCACTCAATATTCTGCCTCTAAAATAATATTTCCCTGCTTTGAGGAGAATAATTATGTAGAAAAATAATAATATGTTTCTTATTCCAAGGGATGGGAGGGGAATCTGGTACCAACTTCTGTTCATGCAACTATAATAAAATATAGATAACTGATTAACAGAAGATTTTATTTGTAATTAGGTAAAGCTATCAACACATTCTATGTGTCTCTATAAAGAAGTCCAAGAGTTTTATGATGTCTGTAAACAGTGTATATCTAAAAACTGGATAAAGTCTAGTCAGTCAGGAGGCGCCAGTGTCTTACTTCCAGATCTGCCATTATTTCATTGTGTGACCTCAAAAATAGTCATCTATTCTCTGGATCTCAATTTCTCTTAATATGAAATAAAGACCTGGGTTAGAATAGTGTATTTTAGATATTTTTAAAATTTAATTTGCTACTTAAAAGCAAAATATTACCAAGAAATATAAATAAATAAGATAAAAGCAAAACATTTTTGAATAGTAGGGAGAGAAAGGAAGAGCCCAAAATTACCTTGATAAATTACCTTGATAAAATTTACCTTGATAAATTTTCAACTCCTTTTCTCAGAAAACATCACTTTATTATTATGGATTATGCATTTCTATTTTAACCATAGGGCTAAACTATAAAACCTTTTCCAATTATTTATTAAATGCAATTATATTATAATAAAGATATTACATGATCACCTATTTAGTTGATATAAACAATATTGGTTTCAAGAAGCATCAGGGCTAAAATAAAGCCCTGAAGACCACCAACAAGCATGAACATTGATTGGCATTGTAGTAAAAGGGAAATTTGAGTTGGTCAAATTGAGTAGGAGATACATGTAAATGAACTCACATATTTGGCAAAGCAAAGACTTTCTCAAGTAAAGAATACAAGTTAACATCATAAAACAAAGCAGACTTGGCCCTGATATTTATATAGCCCAGGTAAAAGTACATATGCAGGCCCACATATCACATGTGTAAGGATGTCAGAGTTTGTAATTAACATTATAAGTAAAAAATAATAAAAATTGCTACTTTTTCTTACAAGTGGGAATTTTCTTAACGAATGTTAAAATGGCAATAATTTTTTTTGATATTGGGGATTGAACTCAGGGGCACTCAACCACTGAGCCACCCACATCCTCAGCCCTATTTTTCTTGTGTTTTATGTAGAGACAGGGTCTCACTGAGTTGCTTAGCACCTCGCCATTGGTGAGGCTGGCTTTGAACTGGCGATTCTCCTATCTCAGCCTTCCAAAATGCTGGGATTATAGGGATGTACCACTGCGCTCAGCTGGCAGCAATTTTTAATATCATCCACACCAATGATGATCAATGATAGTTTCTTTCTGGCCACAGCCTTCTCCACCCTCATCTCCACAGATCTGTCTATATTTATGAAGCCCTAACTCTTATATCAAATTCCTTTATACCCATGTTTCTTTGAGCATTTCTGTTTTCCTGACTGAGCTCAAAAAGACTGTGGTTGGTGGCATAGAAAATGTCCTAACTATAATAGAATCTTAGGTATAAGAATCTGAAATTGGTTGTCTGATAGATTAAACTTTAAGACACTTTTGACCCTACAAAAATATATATAGGTCAGAGAATTGGAGGAACTCACTCAATTCCCCAGGGTACTTTCACATAAAGTACATATAAAGGCAAAGCACATGATAGGGAAGAAACAAGCATGGGAAAAGTCAGGAGCCCAAGGGACTTCCAGAAAGTCAATTGGTCAGGATAAGCTTTATTTATGGATTATGAAACACTAAGATATATGTGATGATTCTTAGTTTCAGGAGAGCTCAGGTTAAAGCTCCGCATGTGGATTTCTATGACCCATTACATAGCTAAAGCCAGGCTGTAAAACTGATTAAACCAGGTTCAGCTCATCAATCTGCATGCTCATAAAACATGTAAAAATGTTGGCCCTGGCCTCCACCAAGAGAACTTCAAACTTCTAACAGCCAGTTAAACATTACTAGTCTACCTATCTTAACCTTATTTTGCCTAAGTGTCAACAAGACTCCCATATTTCCCAGAGACAACACAGATCTGTTCCAGTCCAGCTGTAAGATGGCTCTATCTTATAGAACCCACTTGGCATTGGAAAATAAGACACTGAGAGTCCATGACAAGAAGTAGCAAAACCAAAGAAAAAGTGCCTTCATGGAGGAAATGCAGAGATGAAGGCCACCGTTAAAGACTTAGAAAAGGCAGTAGTGAAATGACTAGGGGCAGTGAGGGGTGTTATTTCTATCATACATTCATTTGATTCAACTATGTGGATTAGGCAGAACCCAGATCAATTTTGGAAAATTACATAGACTTTCATAAGTTAAACAAGTATTGATTCCAATGGCAGCTGCTGTTCTAGCAAATCAGCACAGTCCCTAGTACCTGATATGCCGTTGCTGATGGGTAAAATCTTTCTCTCACTCTCTCTCTCTCAAATCTGGCATAAGTTTTTCTTCAAAATCTAAAGAGACCTGATAGGTATTATTATGGCTATTGGTATAATAGCAGTTTTTATTATTTTCATTTACAATGTTAATTAATGACTGACATATTTAGGAACGTGATATGTTTTAGTCAGCTTTTTTTTTTTTTTTTTTGCTGTTATGACCAAAAGACCAGACAAGTACAATTTTAGAGGAGGAAAAGTTTGTTTAGGGGCTCATGATTGCAGAGGTCTCAGTCCATACATGGCTAACTCCATTGTTCTGGGCCAGGGGTGAGGCAGAACATCATGGCAGAAGAACATGGCACAGGAAAGCAGCTCAGGACCTGACAGCAAGAAGCAGGCAGACAGAGAGAGAGAGAGAGAGAGACTCTTGCTCACCAAGGACAAATTATAAACCTAAGAACATAGTCCCAGCTACCCAACTACTTCAGCCACAACCTACTTGTCTATATTACCATCCAGTTAATTCCTAAACTGGATTAAGGCACTAATTAGGTTAAGGCTCTCATAACCCAATCATTTCACCTCTAAACTTTCTTGAATTCTCACAAACGTGCTTTTGTGGGATACAAAAAAATCACATCTAAATCATAACGATGGGCCTGCATATGTACTCTTACCCAGGTTCTACAGGTATCAGGTATCTCTCTCTTCCTTTAATAAAGAACAGCAATAAATGTCTTCTCTGTTCTTTTGGGAATATATTCACTTTGCAAACCACTGTTTTAATCTAAGTTCTAAGGATTTTAATACTGATAATCTGGCCCCTTCCCAGATCTTGACAACCATCTTCTACATTAAATGTCAATCAACCTGGTGAGGAAGAAGTAACAAATACCCTAGATCAGTATCATTCCAAGTGTAAGTTGCACCTCAGTGGAGATTTTAACATTGCTATTCATTTTTGATAAATTAAGTATAGAAATTAAACCAAGTACTTAGAAATTTTATAACAATTTGACAGCATTTCATGTCTATTGAATTTAATATTAAAAATCTAAAATATTATGTTTTGCATTTCTTTCTAATTATATTTTTACTTGTTCCCTTTTACTGCCCTTTACTAAAGTACCAGTATGAAATAGACTATAGATTTAAACCAAACAACCTACACACCACAGATAATTTGAGAAGAATAGCCCAAAAGTAAGGATTAACAAACTAGCCCGTTTTTACATAACCTGTAAGTTAACAATGATTTTTACATTTTTAAAAATTGGAAGAAGAAAAAGAAGAAGATGGAAAAGGAAGAAAGAGAGACTGCATATGATCTACAAAGTCTAAAATATTGACTATCTAGCCCTTTATAGGAAAACTCATCCAACCCCTTCCCTAGACGCCTTGGTCAAATATATGTGTGACCAAGCATGAGAAATAAACCCCTCAAAAACTCAGGGTGCTGTAACTTTGGTAAAATTCCTGTAATCCATGTGGCATAGGCGTGGTATATATCAGTTCTGCGGTAAAGAACAAGCTGCTACATCTGGCACCTACTACCACCAAAGTAGAAGCACAATGTCCATCAGGCCAATTCGAATTTTGAAAGAAACATATGCCAGATCTTGGAATGAAGGCTGCTTAGGTATGCTTACCTTAACTTGTAAGATTTCTAGTTTCAAGTGGAGCACAAGGCAAAAAAAACTCTGTGACAGGGCCTCACTGTTGTACAAGCTGCTCTGCCTGAGTGCCTTTTGATGCAGCGGCTACAGGAAATGCAGTATCTGTGACAGGGATGGTGGTTGGAATCTTTTGCAGGTCCTATGTATAAATCGCTATGCAGACTCTGGGTGTCTAGAGTAAATCCAATCCTTTTTTGAAAAAAAAAAATCTTCCTTTTGAATTAGAGTTTCTGCCATGCACTGAGCCCTCAAAAATGGGCATGAGCCAGAGTTTCTATGCAACCTGGACTGCTGATCATAAGCACAGCACTATTCAATCAGCAGCCCATAAGAATCAATGTGGGTGGCAGAAATACATCTTCAAAGGCATGTGGTACATTTGAGATCGGGCTCCAGAAGGCACCATGGTTTAGGCATCTATGGTGTTGCTTCCTCTCCCTGCTCTCACATTATGGCCTTGTGGAAATTCTTCTTAGCTGAGAGGGAAAAACAGTTGGGCATGGTTTACAAATTTTCCTGAAAGGCAATATAAAACCACATGGAAATGGATGATAGCAATGGTCCTGAATAGAGAGCTGCTTAAGAGATCTACTTGTTGAGGGTAGATCTTTCGGCAGTAAACTGCTTTAGAGGACATTGCCTGGAAGACAAGAGAAAAATACATACTTATTATAGGCACTTGCTCACCACTAAGCAGAATGGCCTGGGATTTGAAAAGAGCCAAGATTTGAATTGGAAACACTGATCAAGAGAAAGATGTATGAGTGAATCTATCAGAATGAGAATAAAGTATAGGGATGTTTGTGTCTCATGTATATAGGTTGAACATAGCATGTAGGATATCAACAATGAGATAGATAAAATATTCTGTTCAATGAATATTAACCATGGCCTGAATTGTGCAAATTACATGTAGACTCAAACACATGTTTTCATTCACCATGGTGGATGGGGCTACTTCCACTGCTAAAAATAGACAACAATTCTAAGTCCCTATCTGTAAAACATAGACACCAATTCTGAGTCCCTATGCAAATTATGACTGCCTGATATACTTGATAGGACAAAATGATTATGGAAGTAGATTATAGGAAGTAAAAGAGGTTAATAATTCTATATTTTCATTATTGTTTTTGATATGTATATATTGTTAAAAATTAACCATCCTCTCCATTCCATACTACAAAGTGTAAATTTTGTTGAAAGTGGTCAAAACAATGTTTCAATATTTAGGTTATGAACTATCAAAAATGAATATAATGACATATCAATCTTTGCACCTTCACTTTAGGAAAAATAATATGTCTGTACTTGAATTTAGTTGCATGACATTAGCAGGACACAAGATATGTTTGTCTTTACCTAGAAATTAAATACAAGGAGAAGTGTGTACATGGACACACAGTTGATAAAGGTGTGAGTTGTGTTGAGTTGTGTATTGTTGGAATTGCTGAATTGTGTGTCTCAATGCAGAGGCACAGCCAGGCACTACACTTTTCAGGGCCCCCTACTATGTATGGTCTTACGTTAGAATTTTCCATATAGAGAACTTCTCACAATACTTTGCAGGCAGAAAGAGGAGAGACTACTATTCATGAGAGTTTATGTTGACCAGATTCATAGACAGATGAGGATACCCCACGACATTCCAGGCCATTGAAATGTAACTACAATTTGTGCTAGGCTGACTGTTGGTAGGAGCTTTCCCTGATGCGCTAACGTTGCAGCAAGTTTCCTGGCAACATTTAAAAAATCTCCTGCTTTTGTGCTTCAGGATGACTATTAGCAACCATTCCACTGACCTCCAGCTGAGATCTCCCAATGTTCACTCTCTCAGCTCTTCCCACAATCAGATAAACCCCAATTCCTTTAGAAAATATCTTTTATTGTGAGATAATACCTAAAATGGTTCAGTTTTCTTCAGCTAACCTACATTGATACAAATTATTTACCTTTCTTTAATCTGCCTGCTTTTGCCACTCAAATCTTCTCTAATTTCAAAGCACTGTTCATCTGTGATGTTGGCAGCACCACAACTCACAAACTTTTATGGCTTGGATGTGATGAGCTTTTGTTTTGAAAATATAGGGCAGGATACGGAGAAGTGCCCTCCCTGAGCCCAGGATGAGGTTAATCATGGGAGTAAGTTTGTGGTTTCAGGTTGCACTGTAACAGTGCTAAGTTCTGGGTTCCAAGTTGCAGAAATAACCATATGTTCCTTCTTTTCATTGACAAATACATTTATCATGTACAGCATGGTATTTTTGAAATATGCATACATTGTATAATAGCCAAATCAAGCTAATTAACATATTTATTAATTCACATGCTTACCATTTATTTTTGTTATAACAACACTTCAAATCTACTCTCTTAGCACTTTTCATTGTTGTTAACTATAGTAACTATAGTCACCATGATGTACAATGGATCTATTGAACTCATTCCTTTTATTTAACTGGAATCTTGAATCCTTTGGCTAATCACCCCAACTCCCACCTTCACTTCCACCCAAGACTCTGGTAACCATCATTCTACTCTCTACTTCTATGAAATCGACATATATATTCTACATATGAGTGAGATCAGGTGGTATTTGTCTTTCTGTGCCTGATTTATTCCACTTAACATGATGTCCTCCAGTTTCATCCATGTTGTTGCACATGACAGGATTCCCTTCTTTTTAAAAGCTGAATAGTATTTTTGTGTATATAGCACATTTTCTTTATCCATTCATCCACTGATGGACACATAGGTTGATTCCATTTCTCAGTTACTGTGAATAATGCTGCAGTGAACATGGGAGTTAAGATGGCTCCTCAACATATTGATTACATTTCCTCTGGATATATACCCAGTGGTGAGGCTGATGGATCACAGGGTAGTCAAGCAAGTTCCTCTGCTTCTGCTGGCAGCTGGAGTCTGCACGAGCTGCAGGCCTCTGTAGCTGAGAAACGTGTCGCAGCTCTTAATGGCCAGCTGTGCCCTCCACTGACTCCAGAAGCTCACTGCCAATTTCTCCTTCCTGAGTTCTTGTTTTGTGCATTTGAAGAATAAAATCTACAAATGATCATGAGTGATGTAAAAGTAGGATTTATTCAAGTGTGAGTAGAAACAGAACCCCCACAGGGCAGGAAGGGAGCCCAATAGGAGTTGCCACTTGAGTGTGCTCATCTAGGGGTTTATATAGCACTTGGGTGAATGCTGTTGCTCACCTTTATCCTGATCAGGTTTGGAAATACTCAGTAGTCACACTATTGACTAATGCTCAAGTTTCAACTTCAGACCATTCAGGTCTGCCTCACTCCATTTTCTTGCCTCTCATTTGCAACCCCAGCTTCCCAGGAGGCTGGAAAATCGTGGATGCTTGTGGTTCAGAGCTGTGGCACTGTGTGGAGTGGGCTTCTGGGGGCAGGCGTCCACAATGGGCCAGGCTGGGCCACCCTGGGGTGACAGGTCAGTATGCTGTGGCTTGCCTTCAGTCCTGGGTCAGTGGTACCTCAGGCCTGCAGCAAGGCAGGCTCTGCACAGCCTGCACTCCAGCCCACTCAGGATGGCACTCTGTAGCTCTGAGACAAGGGTTTGGCTTCAGTAGTTCTATTTTTAATTGTTTTGAGGAACCATGGTTTTCTATAACGGCAACACTAATTTATACTCCCAACAAAAATGTATCAGGGTTCCTTTTTCTTGACATCCTCAGCAACATTTGTCATCTTTTGTCTTTTTCATAATAGCCATTCTAACAAGTGTGAGGAGATATCTCATTACAGCTAAATGTTCTTAAGTAAATGTACTCTTTATGTGTTTGTGTGATACACAGGGCCCTATGCATTTCAGCACCTAGGGCAGGGGTCTGTCCTGGCCCAACATAAAGGCAATTCTAAGAGCAAGAATTATCTGTTCAGGACGACCATCGAAGAAATTTGTTTAGATACCATATCTTCTGGTCATTACATTCTCATTACTTAAAAGCTATCACAGTCAGAAACTGGGATGTATTATTTACATGATTTTATAAATTCTTTGAAGTACAGGCAATGACTCACTCCAGTTGTTCCAGAAATAATATCAACCTACATGAAATTAGTTACAAGAACACCAAGTCACACTCTCCCTTTATTGTTCATACCAAAGTGCTCAAAGGAGCATGCTATATGCCCTCAACATGATTCATTGGAAGTAAAAAGGCCCACCAATTGTTTTATGTTTTTTAAGAACTATACATCAGAAATGCTTACAATAAATACACTTGAAGTAGCCAAATGAGAAACCAGCCAACCTACATATATTCTGCAGTGCATTTGATGGACACTTCCTTCTGAATTAGTGTTACCTGAACCCAAACAGAAGACATCAATCTCTGGCCCAGCAGTAAAGATTTCAGGTTCATTTTCATTCTAAGATTAAAGGGATAGATTATATGCTGAGAAGTCTTCAAGTTCATCAAGATTAGACTTAAATTGCTCCAAGGAGAACAGGACCCAATCTCTTTAGACTCTCTAGGGAATGGATATTCAAGTTCCTCTGCTCCCACTGTCACTGTAGGGTACCGTTTGAAGTCTTAGATCTGACTTTAACCTAAACCGCCTCTGTTGCTATTTCCTGGCATTGACCCACAGTAAACAGGCACAGTTGGCATATTCTTTGTCAATCAAGCTTTAAGATTTGTTTATTTACACATTTATAGTAGACCCTGAGTCCTAGATGTATTTATTCAGCAATTTGTATTTCTTGTGTTATTTTTGCTATGCTAGAAATTATGAAGAAAAAGAAAAAAGAATAAAGCTCAAATCTAAATTTTAAACCCAAATAGTGCCATTTTTACCTCTGTAGCCTTTTGTGGTTTACAAACTGCTTTCATCCTTTTGATAACATTCAGACTTTATAAAACCTTCTAATAATTTTCAGGATTACTTTATCAATATTACCACCTAAGACACAACAAAGAGTTAAGGTATCTTGCATGTTAGATCATGTTTCAATTTCTTGTCTGAGGCTTTTCACATTATATCTGATTTATAAAATAAATAAATATATATAAATACACACATACCAGTGAAACTCTTTCTTCAATGAAAACTGAAGCAATTTCCCACTATATCTGAAACCCAAGTTGAAGCCCATTGCAGCATTTAGTTCAACCAGGCATCCATCTTACCATCCAAGTCATTCATCCTGCACAGTCACCATAAAAAGACACATATCCAAAGTTCAGTGAGCATTAGAAGTATTACAGATATTTTGTAGGACAATTAAAGAGAGGGTCAAGATCATATGCCATGACTTAGTAAAAAGGGCATACAACAATTTCCCCAAGTGTTTTGATTTGACCACTTAGCCCGTCAGGGGACTTTCCCCTCACCTTTCTGTCATTGCCTCTTGCTCTCCTGTTCCCTTCTCTTTGATGCAGCACCACATACACAGCCTGCTCTCAAATTCACAGGGTCCACGGGTAATTCTTGCTACTCCATGCAACTCTCCTGGCAGGTACAGCCCATTTCCCATTCTAACTTGGTTGTTTTAATTAAAGATTCTCTGTCTTTAAGAAAAAATAGCTCCAAACTCCCTTAAGCAGAAACAGGAGTTATGATCACTTTATTCCCATAAGAGATTCCTGTAAGGAGTTATGATCACTTTATTCTCAGGCAGGAGAAAACTGGGACACGAGGTTACTTTGCAGTTTCTCAAAACTCAGACTCAGTGACTGCCCCACCACTATCACCCACTGCTGAGCAATTTCTCTTACTACTCCCAGCAGAATTGAGATGCCTTGTGAGAGCCAGATAACAACTTTCATTTTAAGAACCCACCAGAGACTGACAAATCCTACATCCTACCAGAAAAACATCTAGTTGACTCAGCATGTGACAACCAGGTCAAATAGCTAGTCAACCACACATACTCCCTACCCAGCAGAGGGGGTTTGAACACACTATCACAGAGCAGACTTGGATACAAGTGGTAAATGGGTTAAACATACACAGAAGTCATCACATAAAACCTGTGGTTTCAAACTCAAGAAGAGGCCAATGTTTACCTATATAACCCTACCTATCTTTTAGCACTTCAATCAATAGTACAACTTCCTACTTTACGGAAAACACCCTGGAGAAGACATAGACCCCAAAATACAGTCTGTCCAAAACAAAATCTGCATACTGGAAAGTAAAGCATATATACTAATATGATAGATTGCAGTACTGTAATCACTATCTGATGGTATAGTCCTATGACTTCATAAAGTTCTTTATAACAGTTTTAAAATATTGTCTGCATTTTGTTGAAAGTCTAAGAATATCATATTATAATGGATTATCTAGATAAATCCCTAATGACCATGTTCTGCCATAGAGATTTACTGCCTCAGTCTGATTTGTCTTTATGATTATGAGGTATGAAATGACTACCTAAAATAGCCACGTTAAAGCATTCAATGAAGTTATTTCTCTTCTCTTCTTTTCTTTAAATTTAAAAGTTTTTTTTTTAACTAACACAGAAAAACATAAAGATCGTACATATTCATAGGGTACTATCTGATGTTTTGAGACAGGAGTACATTGTGTAGTGTTTAAATCCAGTCAGGCATATCTATCATATCAAACTTGTATCATTTCTTTATGGTCAAACATTCACTATCTTTTCTTCTAGCTTTTGGAGATGTACAATATGTAATCAGTGTCTATTGTTGTTGCCAGTTGGCTGAGAGTTCTTTTGCTCAATTTAAATAGAAATCATGACAAGGCCAAGTGCAGCTTCCTTAGTGTGCTCAGCTCACAGCTCTGAATGCCAGAAGCTCTGCTGTTAGCTGCCCTCCTGGGGTTCTGGAGCCAGAAGCTACTGGACACTCTGTGGAACTCTTCCAGTAGCAGGAGCTAGCAGCTTCAGACTGTTCTCCATTGCTGCCCTCCGTTGTCCTCAGTGCGACAGCGCTGGATGCTGGCCTTTTTCAGTGCCAGCAGCCTTCAGGGTTACCAGCTCTTAGGGCAACGAGCCCTGTCTGTACTACTCAAGATATAAGCCACAAATAGGCAAAATATAACCATCTGAAAGAGGTTTTATTAGGATTTATGTTGCAGCATAAGAGGAAGCAGCACACAGACTGTTCTGAAAGGGGGAAGGCGAAGGCTGCTCATATAGAGAAAAGACGGGCTCACACTTGCATGCATCCTATCAGCTAACCACAGATGTGTGCCCAGTCATGAGTGGAGAAGAGGATCCTTGTAGACCAGATTGAGGCCAGCTCAAGTCCACAGAGGGATGGAGTCATCTAGAGATGCTATTGGACAGATAAGGGACCCAAGTTGCCACAACCAAAGCAAAAATCTTCAAGCAGCCATGAGGCATTGGGCAAGCAGGGCTGCCAAAAAATGGAAGAGAAAAAATCTGTTAAAGTACCTCTTGGGAGCATGGGCCCTTCTCCTCTGTCCCATAGCCACAGTACTGTGCAATAGCACACCAGAACTTATTCAGCCTATCTAACTGTCACTGGGTACCCATTAATCAACTTTCCCCACCTCTCCTCCTCATCTACTGTCCCCAGCCTCTGGTAGCCACCATTCTACTCTCAGTTTAGATGAGACCAACCTTGCTATATTCCACATGACTGAGACTGTGTGGTACTTGTCTTACATTAGAATCCACAAGTACCTTTGAGGCATTTGTGGGTTCTCAAGTTTGAAAAGCATTACAATACGGGGAAAGTTGATAAGGCATGGTCACTTGTTG
>CM053411.1:57181266-57376242 GCA_028644305.1 Xerus rutilus
CTCAATCTCTCTCATCTAGTTCCTTTCTTCCACATCATGTCAACTCAAGGAAAGGAGTATTGCATTCTCTACCCCATTTTTTTATTTATGGTACTGAAGAAACAAGAAGGTAATTCTGGCAAAGTCAAAATGGCTGAAAAACAAGTGTTATATTCACAGAACCAAGATTATTTGAATCGGTAAACATAGTGGAAATGAAAGTAGGATTGCCAGATTTACCAATTAAAAAAAATGACATCCAGCTAAATTTATATTTCAGATAAACCATGAATACATTTTAGTATGAGAATTTCCCATCTAGTATTTGAGATACATCCATATTAAAAACTTAGACATTAATGATCAAAAATTCAAAGTTACTGGGTGCTTTGTACTTTATCTGGCAACTCTTCATGAAAGGAAGGAAGTGGTGGAGATAAATGGAGACTAAACTGAGGCAACTAAGTAAGATTAGACTTACTCTCCAGGCAAAGAGGCATCATTTGGGGTTTCTGAGAAAAATACTGACATGATGAGATTTGTGTTCCAGTAAGATTAATCTGGCTGAGAAAGGTAAAACAAATTAGAGTCATGAACTGGAGGTAGCAATTCAGAGAGAAGCTGCTAGTGGCAGTGGATAGAAATGCAGGGGCATATCAGAAGGAACATCATCAAAGTGGATAGTCTGAGGTTCACTAATGGCATTTGCCTACTGCATTGGTAGTACTGAAAAACAACTTTGGGGGGAAAAATAGGTACCACTGTCAATATTTCTGCTTCAAAATAAATACTTGAACTGCCTCCTGGATTTTATCCCACACATTTCGGTGACATTTTCTCCAGAAGCTATGTAAATAGCTCAGACTCAATCCTAAGTTCCTCCACTAAGTTCATGAAGTAGTTTTTCATCATGACAGTGAACCCAAAGCACATACTCAAGAGGCACATGATGGATTAAGGACAGCTTTGAGGCACCAGTGAGAATGAAAAACAGAAGACTAAAGACTGCAGCACACCAGAAAGAAACCTTACCTTTCCGTTGTTTTTTATCAAGCATGAAGTTCATCTTTTGCCTCAGGACTGCAGTGTGCTCTATATGGACACTGTGGTTTATGGTCACAATGTAGATGCCCTCCAGAGGTTTCCTAAGTCATTCATTACCCCTACTCTCCATTTGTCACATGTGTATCACCTTGAAATATAACAGAAGAAAGTGAAATATCCATTTTTTAAAAATTTGTTCTGCAAATATTCATTGTATATCCACTGTGTCTAGAGCAAGGTTTAGCAAACTAAAGTCCATGGGCCACATCTGGCCTGCAGCTTGTTCTTATAAATAAAGCTTTATCAGAAAATAGCCATGCCCATGTGTTTAGCCTCTTCTAAGCATCAGTGGCATAAGGTAGAAATGAGATCTTATATCCTTCAATATTGGTAAACTTCCCTGAAGAAAGAGAGAGTAAATGTCTGAGACTTTTGAGGACCTCTCACAATTATTCCATTATGTATTGCAAAGCAAAAGCAACCACAGACAATATATGAATTGTGTTTACACATTAGTTACAAAGCAGGATGTCGGGCTGGGATTGTAGCTCAGCAGTAGATGCTTGCCTCGCATGCGTGAGGCCCTAGGTTCAATCCTCAGCACCGCATATAAATAAATAAATAAAACAAAGGTCTATTGACAATTAAAAGATATTTAAAGAAAAAAAAAAAGCAGGTTGTCAACCCACAGCCATAATTGCTCACCCACTAGTCTAGAATATATAATGGCTCTATAACTCTAGAGAAAAACAATAATTTTCTTCAAAAGCTAACCAACATTGGCCCAGTATGTTTATTTCTCATCACTAGTATAGACACAGAGGTTTGATACAACATATTTTCCATTTTTGGTTTCTCCATTTGAAGAATTTCTATCTTGGATGATAAAAATTTCAACAGATCACAGTTAAATCTCAAGTTAGTTTTATTTTATTTTGTTCTCATTCAAATATTTCTTTCATCAGTACATCTAAAGAAAAAAGGAAACATTTTCCCACATTTCTCCAATTCATTTGTCTATTCTATGTGTTATTATTTTGACATACGCTTGAGTAAATTGGCTTCTTTGACTAAGTTTGAATGTAGATTTTTGCTGCATGATGATCAGCTGCTAATAATCAAAAAGAAAAATACATCAGCACTTAGAAGGTACACTCTGATTTGCCCAATGCCACATCTGTGTGACATCCATTATATATAGAACAATAATATATTGGTAAGAATTCAATCGGAAGGGCTAGGGTTGTAGCTCAGTGGTAGAGTGCTTGTGTAGCATGTGTGAGGTACTGGGTTCAATTCTCAGCATCACATGTAAATAAGTTTAAGAAAAGCCCTATCAACAACTCAAAAATCTTTTTTTAAAAAACGTAAAAGAACAAATTTTTTTAAAAAAAGAGCTCAATCAGATACAGAAACTACACCAATAATTTGGTCAGGGAAATTCTAATATAAAGAATTATTAACTAATACAAAGGGAATTAGCATTTTACTAGTTGAAAAGTAAAAGAATGCAAAAGAATACAAAAAAAGGAGACAAGTGGATACCCAGTACCAATAGGGCAGAAAGCATATACTCAAGGAAGAAGAAAAAACTCAGAGGATGGCTCCACTGAGAATGAGATTAGGATGTCATTGGAGAGAGTGTTCATGTCCCACCAGAGGGCCAGGATGGCTGTCAATTACATGTTGAGGCTGACAAGCAAAAGAGAAATGGATAACACAGGTTCTGCTAGGAAGCTTCCCTCTGGGGTCCCTGAATTCACTTGGAAATTACTCACTGAGATCCTGGTGAACCTACCTAGGAAATCACTGGTTGGCAACTGTGCCCTAGGAGCAAGAGAAAAGGCCTTAAACTAGAAGAGATGTATCTTTCTTTTGCAACATTCCTTTAGTGCCCTCTATGGACAAGGCCTAGCATTACATCCAGTGAAAACAAGACTATCTTTACAGTTTGACTCCAGCATCATAAAGCAAGGCAAAAAGGGGTGGATCTGGAGATAAAAGGCAATAAATTGCTGATTGGCATGAATAATAATTGTGTGTTTTTTAAATATAGTCGACAAAACACAATTTAACTAATACATGGACTCCTAGAAGGTATTTGCCTATCTTACATCATCCATCTACCAGGAAATTAGCCCTCAACCCTGAGTTTATACTCTATTCTGGATTTCCGGTAGCTGTACTGTGCTGCAGTGTGACTGGAAAGTAAATTATTATTCCCAGAGTTCGACCCATGATTTCTAATTTGCATCTTTGCTAATACCTTCTCTGATTTAATACCCCCAATCCTCCAAAATTAAATACTGGGTAATCCTATCCATTCTCCAAACTACAGTTCAAAGACATATCCTTTGTTGTCTTTCCTTAATTTTCCACCTGAATTGTTACCTCTATTCTGGGACCCCCAGTATATGTGCAGGTTCTGTTACAGGCACTGGGAATACAGTTAAACAAGACAAAATCCTCCATAGGGAAATTCTCTGGTAGTACATCTAACAATGATTGAAGAGACGGGAGAAAAGCTAAGAAAGTAGGACCCAGGAAGCCAATGAAGAAGTGTTTCTAAAAAAGAGACATCGCAGGAAATGAAGTATGTTTACAAGGATTGCCATTGTGTATCAATGATGCATTTGAGACTTAGATGTTGACTAGGTGACATGAGTTTGTCTTTTTCTCCAATCACACTAATGCTTGGCAGCAGAGGTGAAATATATGGAGAGCTGAGTAGAATAAATTTAAGCACGACAGGAAAAAGGCAAGGATGAGTTGAGAATGCATTTAGGAAAGAAAGTGGGTGAGAATTTTTTGAGAATAATTACAGTAATACAGCATGAATTCTAAATGGAGTAAGCCAAGTAAGTACACAGTGGAGAACAGTGCAAAAGATGCTGAGTGATACAAGTCCATGGGGTCAAAGAACAATTGAAAGTGGGACAATGGAATAGTGCAATTACTCTTTTTTTATTTAATTTGTTATTTGTTCTTTTTAGTTATACAGGACAGCAGAGTGTATTTACACATATTGAACATACATGGAATATAACTTCCCCTTCTTGTGATTGTACATGATGTGGAGTTACACTGGTGTGTATATGAACATAGGAAAGTGATGTCCAATTCATTCTAGTGTCTTTCCAATTCCCATCCCCCTCCCTTCCCTTCATTCCCCTTTGTCTAATCCAAAGTACTTCTATTCTTCCCTCCTCTGCCCCTGCCTTTAGTTTGTATTAGCATCCACCTA
Organism: Xerus rutilus; assembly: GCA_028644305.1. Taxonomy (NCBI): domain Eukaryota; kingdom Metazoa; phylum Chordata; class Mammalia; order Rodentia; family Sciuridae; genus Xerus; species Xerus rutilus. The sequence goes on from CM053411.1 coordinate 57,185,534, forward strand.
TCAGAGAACATTTGGCCTTTGGGATTTGGGGATTGGCTTATTTCACTTAGCATGATAGTCTCTAATTCTATCCATTTACCTGAAATTGCTACAATTTCATTCTTCTTTAAGGTTAATATTCCATTGTGTATATGTACACACACAATTTCTTTATCCATTCATCTGTTGAAGGGCATCTAAGTTGGTCCCATAGCTTGGCTATTGTGAATTGAGCTGCTATAAATATTGATGTGGCTGCATCAATATAGTAGGCTGATTTTAAGTCCTTTGGGACTACATACCAAGGAGTTGGATAACTAGGTCGAGTGGTGGTTCCACTCCAAGTTTTCTGAGGAATCTCCATACTGCTTTCCATAGTGGTTGCACCAATTGGCAGTGCCACCAGATTGTTGAGTGTACCTTTTTCCCCATATCCTCACCAAGAATTGTTGTAACTTGTATTCTTGACAGTTGCCATTCTGACTGGAGTGAGATGAAATCTCAGTGTAGTTTTAATTTGCATTTCTCTAATGGAATAGTGAAATTACTCTTGATTACAAAGACTAAAATATGATGGTGGAAATAGGTAGCTGATGGTGGGAAGGGAGGATTCATAGAAGCAGAACTCAAAAAAATCTTGTCCTGATTGAGTGCACTTACATATTCCCAGTACTGTATAAAGAGTTGTTCATTTGTATTGCCCAGAATTTTTATTACCCTGAATGTCTCAAGATTTATTTCACATAACTTAAAGATCAATAGAAATACCTGACAGTTCTATTTTTTAAGTAATTTGGTCCAAATAACAAATATTTAGGTCTTAACAATTTAGTGGTGATCTGAAAAAACATACACAAAAGTAAAAAGAAAAAAATATTGAGCTAACTTGAACAGATGCGTAAAAGGCCACTATGAAAAGGCCCCATTGGGAAAAACTGATCCCTGGACTGACTTGGAGATGAGATGATGCACTGATGGTATCCTCTATCTCTTAGTACTTTGTGTTAGAGCCTGAGAAGTCAATTTTCCCATTCTGGGATTGATCCTATGGAGAATGTCCACATCAGGGCATTGACACTTAGTACTCGCTAAGTTTCTCTATTTTGTGTCCTAGAGAAGAACAGTGTTCAAGAAAAAAAGCAAGGAGAGTTTTGCTAGTTCTTGTTTCTTTTACCTATTGGCAATAATCATCGTAACAATTAGGATAGTTTTAAGATCTCAATCATTGAACTCTGGTCCTCTTCCCCTTCTCTAACACCACCACAACCAATCAGTTGCCAAGACCCACATGGTTATCTCCTAACTGAACTCTGTACTTTCAGCTTCTTCCTAGTGTTCTAGTAACCATTCCTAAATAAACACAACCCTACTCAAAATTCTCCAGAAATATACTTCAATCTCATATCTTCTTTAAACCAGTCCTTTAAACCAATACCATTCTGGCATCTGAGAACTCCTTGACTTTTTACTCAACAGTCACCCATAACTTTGCCTAGTTTCCTTATTCAGGGTCACCTTTGTACTTTCTTGCATAGATCACTTTAGCTGAGTTTATTTTTTGCTCTGGAACATTCCTGCCTCCATCTCCACCTGCCAAAATTCTCTCATTTCTTGGAAACCAATCTCAAACACTGTTCTTCCCATAAAGGACTTTTCTGTTGCTCTGTTAAATTAATATATTATCCCTCACTCTGATCTATAGCAGTTCATATTTTTCTGATGTCAATTTCCATGTTCTAAAACATAAAAATCTTTACAAAACTCCATGCTCTAGAAATATTTTATTGTCTACTATCTTGGAAAGACATCAGCTGATAAGCAACTGCTTCAGGGAGCTAGTATAATATGGGAGATGATGTATTGAAGCATGTTGGAGTATGAGGCCCAGTTGCTATACTTTCTAGAGGGTCTCTTAAGGCCTTAATTTCTGATTCAGTGAAATACAGATAATATTATTAGCCTCACACATAAAGTGACTAACACAGTGTTTATCTCAAAGTAAGTGTGAAATAAATTGGTTCTTCCTTTTCTTTGCACCTTTTCTAGGTCTCTTCTAGCCCCTAACACCAAGAATGTTCAACACTTTTAATTCAATTGCATGAAAATATAGGCCAGGATAAAGGTTGCCATACTGTGGATTCAGTGTAATCCATTAAACAGTCCTATCTGAATCTCTAAGTGTAGCAAACTCTTTAAAGGACTTTAAATTCCCAAGTCTCAGTCTCTCCCATGTGGGAAACAAAATATACCTAAACCTAGCGCTCCCAACAGTTGAGAGGAGGAATGGAAGAGAAGGAGGAAGAAAGAGAGAAGCACGTGGGAAAGGGGAATCACTTATTTAATCCATGGATGTCAAAGTCAGACATCAATTTTATATTAATTTAATTTAGTTCACTCAGCTTACAAGCATTAAATGGAAACATTAGCTCTTTCTTTGCTCCACACTAAATTTTATAGCTCTTTTTTGCTTTTTATTTATTCCCTCATTTCGCATTATCCCCAAATGCAGTGCAATTACTATCAAACAGAATTTTCTTCATGCTTTCATTTAAAAAATAAAAGTTACTTAAGCCAAAAAAATTGACTGTAATTAAGCAAGATACTAAGCCCTAAAAATTGTGCATCAATTGTGTTTGTCTTAATTATAAATGAATGGATGAAAATTAGAATAAATGTTATACTTTAATAGATTGTCATTCTTCAAGAAATATATTAAAGTAAAAAAATTAACCCAATGGTCATTCATTATAATCAACCATTATTTAGGCAAAGTAAATTATTTCGCATTGGTATGTGTCTTTTTAAATGCAATTTTTCATATATTAGATTTGTTTCATGTGGGATGAGTCCTGTAATCTAATTCCTACCTACTTGAAATTCATTTCCATGATAAGAAAGTATGTATTGTTTACTGACAAAATAAAATCCATGATTAATAAAACAAACAGAAGGATAAGTCATGAGCTACATTTTAATATATTTTAACTGGTTAATAAACTTAGCTCACAGTTTAGAAGGTGTGGCCAAGTCAAGTACCTCATAGTATATATTCATTTGGAAAAGTCTTCCCTGAAACCAGAAATAAAATATATCTCCATTAAAACCTCAGACACAGGCTGCTAACCAGTTGAATATAATTTTATAGATTTTTTTTTTACACTCGAATATGGAGTGGGTTTTGATGTCATTTCTTCAATAAGATTTGTATCAATAAGGGTTGATCGGGTGTATCATGATATAAGAATGTACTACTCAGTCTGCCACTGTACAGTTTTGTGATGATAATGAAAAACTCACAGTGAATTTCCCAGTGACATTTCCCTTGACACAAACGCAGATGTAAAAATCAGATTTCATCTTCAGGATCACAGGAGGTTTTAACCAATAGGACCACAGAGATGACTCCATTATGTCTTTTCTTCTTAGATTTCAACATGCAGAGACTTGCCAGGTGTGGTGGCCCATACCTGTAATCACAGCTGCTCAGGAGGCTGAGTCAGAAAGATAGAAAGTTCAAAGCCAGCTTCAGCAACTTAGAGAGGCCCTAAGCAACTTAGGAGGCCCTGTCTCAAAACAAAAAATAAACAGGTCTGGGATATGGCTCAGTGATTAAAAGTGCCCCTAGTTTCAATCCCCGTTCTCAAAAACAAAACAAAACAATGTGTTGAGACTCAGGAAGACAATAACATACCCAAGATTTTCCAGGCTACCAGTATCCACACTAAAGGAAACTTACACAAAAGCTTACACAAAAGGATCCCAGTGGGTTGCAGATCCAAAATTTAAGCAATTTTCCCTATACTGTTTAGCCAAGACACTTTGGGACAGTTTTTGTTGTTTTGTTTTTATCTTATTCTCTCCAAAAAAATAAAAAGCTAACGTTTTTGTTTCTGGGGAAGTTTTCAGAAATAAATTAAAATAAATGATGAAAAGCACAGAAAATACTATCTATAACTAAACCTACCTTCTATTCCCAGGAAGTTAATTTCTAGGGCTTTCATTGGTATGTTTGTGACAGTTGAGGAAGGGTTAATTATCAATATTTTCTACCTACTTGCCAACACATAAAATTGAAGGGCAAATGTCCAGGGCCAAAACTTGCCAATTATGCTTTTGAAATCCCAAAAGCTTTCATTACAGCCTACCCTATTTCTATAAAATGCACTGAAATTCTACCCATCCATCACTACTCAAACTCAATCAGGAAGTCTAGTGTCGTTTCTCGATGCTTACTTTTTAATTTTATACCCATGTACTTTCCTCTTTGGAATCATTGTGGATTTATTTCCCTTTATCTCCTTACTAAAATCCACACACAGATACACATCATTTATTCTTTATTAATCTTCCATGGATAATTTATAACTCTTTGCTTGCCCTTTCACTAGAGACACTTTCTCTTTCCATGACTTCTCATTTAATTTGTGGCAATTAATTGTCTTCACAGAATTAAGGTACAGCTGATGGAGAGTAGAACTATGGATCAAAGAAGTAGAATCTACACTTAGTTCAGGGAAAAATAGATGTTTTCATAAATCCCCCTAAAAAAAATAATAGCAAATGTATCCCTCATATTATTATTACTGCCCTAAGGCAGCAGTTCTCAAATAGAAGTAATTCAACTCCCCCATAGGATTTTTGGCAACGTCTAAAGACATTTTTTATTGTCACAACTTGGGAAGGAGGGATGGCTAAGGACATTGAGTGGGTAGATGCCATGGATGCTGGGACAGCCTCTTACAAAACTGTTAACCATGCCCAAGTTTTAAAAAAATCTCCTAAGGCATTATTGTAAGTACTTTATGTACTTAACTGTAATCCTTATACTACCCTCATTTCACTGTGAGCCAAAGGAATCACAGCAAAGCTAAGTAGATTGTTGAAGGACACACAGTTAGTAAGGGGCATAGGCCAGATCTAAAGATGAGCAGTCTGGACCCCAGCAGCTCTGTATCTTCCATCCCCTGCTCTCTTGCTAAAATCATGTCCATTTTTCTAAAGGTCTAAATTGCTAAAATTTTCAAGCACTCTGTAGGGCCATCTCCAATGATTACCATGGCAGCCCAATGCTCTGAGTAATATCCACATCATTTTCATTTTTCATTAGCTGTCACTCATTGCATGAAGACTTCTCTGATTCCCTACCCACCTACACAGTTAAAAATAATTGTTCTGGCCTTCAAATTCCCAGAGCTGTTGTATCTTACCTAGAATCTAAAATCAGGATTTCCCCAAGCACTTTCTAAGAGATGCAAGCTCTGACAAGGATTAGGAGACATTGTTTGAAAGGAAAGTTCTGTAGTCAAATAATATGCATGAAACAAAATTAAAATTTCTGACTTCTTATAGACTACTGTGCATTGTGAATTTCTCAGAGGGAGTATACTTTATACAGCATGCCTCAAATAAATTTGAGCAAAAAGCTTTTCTTCATACATTAGTGTGATAAATACTAATATTGTTATGGCCAACAGCAATAAAGTGATAATAATTTGCGTATTGTTTTGATATAGTTGTCTTTTCTCACTTCTGGAATGATCCACACAGTACCCTCCTTCCAAGTTAATAGGAATATACTAATTGATATTAGAATGGCTTAAGTAAATTAAAATGGGGACCAGACCTGAGAAGTCCCTGAGCAGACAAATCCAGTTAAACTTTGTAAGTGACCTAAGCCTGGCTTGATTTGCAAACAAAAATGAAACTTAATGAGCCATTTCTTATAAATGCCTATATTAAAGAAAAAGAGAACTCAAGATAAGTTAAGCAGAAGCAACCAACAAACTTACATAACTAGGACTTTCCAACTTGGTAGACTAAATAACGCAATGGTAAAACTAACCAATCCAACATTTTCTTTGCTTCTGTAAACACTCCCTCCTTGTGTTGCCTTGGTGGAGCCACTACACCGCTTCTTGTTTGGAGTTGCATGACTCACTAATTACTGTTCATTCAAGTAAAAGCTTTAAAATTTAAACTGGGCCTCAGTTTACTTTTTAAAAATGCATAAGAACATTGTACAAAGTTGCTGCCAAAAAAATATGCACATACAAACGTCATCATTTTAATGATTCTTCTTATTAGGGCTTAAAATAAAAAGAAACAACTAACATGATTATCACTTGGTAGTTAGAAAAAACAGTTGTTGGGTGCCTGGAACCATAGGTCCATGCATGTCCATGAGCAAACCTTCCAAAAGAAGTCTCTTAGAAGGAGATGGGCACCAATGTTTCCAGTGACTCAGAACTTATGCTTTGTTCTCTAATGAGCTAAGTGCCAAAGCTTGGATGTTGAGTGTTCTCCAAACATCCATGTGTTACAGGCTTGTTCCCCAGGGTGGCTCTATTGGAGGTGCTGCAGACTTTTAAGAGGTGGACATAGTGGGAGATCCTTAGATCATGCAGTGTCTGTCATTGAAGGGTTTTGGGGGCTCTGGTCTCTTCCTCTTCCTCTCTGCTTCCTGGCTCATGAGATATGTCATTTACTCCACCATGTACTCCTACCATGATGTGCTGCCCACCAAAGGCCACTCAGTCTTGGACTGGAAGCTCCAGAACCATGAGCCAAAATAAAACTTTTCTCTTTATTAGTTACTTCAAGTATTTTGTTACAGTGATAGAAAGCAAGCACACTAAGTAACAGCAGTTTCTGTCTCTCTGATTTGCAGCAGAATGTATTCTCAAGATGATTGCACACAACTGGGTCATGGACTTAAACCCAGATAAATATATACTACAGTGCCAAATAAAGTTAAAAGACTGGATAATAATGGGCAAAAGATTTGAATAGACATTTATCCAAAGAATATATATAAATAACCAACGAATACATGATAAACACTCAATATCATTAGTCATTAAAGAAGTGAAAATAAAATCCATAAACAAAATAAAATAAAATGAGATACTACTTCTCATCCACTGCAATGGCCATAATCAAAAAGACAGACAATAATAAATGTTCATAAAGATATGCAGAAATTAAAATCCCTGTACATTATAGGATGATAAAATAGAACAATTACTTTCAACAACAGTTTGATAGTTTTGACAGTTCCTCAAAAGGTCAAACATGAAATTACCCCAAGAATGTTCATTACTGTGCACTTAAGAGAACTGAAACCATGTGTTAACACAAAACTGTATACATATATGCCGAGTCGCATAATTCATAATAGTGGAAAAGTGGAAATAGTCCAAATATATATTGACTGATAAATGGATTGATTGGATGTGGCATATCCATACAATGCAATATTACTTCCCATAAAAATAAGGAAGTACTAGCTGGGTATAGTGGTGCATGCCTATAATCCCAGCAAATCCAGAGGTTGAAGCAAGAGGATCACAAATTCAAAACCAGCCTCAGTAACTTAGCAAGGCTCTAAACAACTTAGTGAGACTTGTCTCAAAATTTTACAAAGGTCTGGGGATGTGGCTCAGTGGTAAAGCACCCCTGGGTTCAATCCCTGGTATATAATAATAACAGCAACAACAACAATAATAATGTACTAATAAACACTACAACATAAATGAACCTTGAACATATTATAAGTGAAAGAAACCAACACAAAAGGCCAAGTTATATACAATTCCGTTTATGTGTTGCATCCAGAACAGACAAATCCAGATGCAGAAAAGTAGATTAAAAAGTAGTGTTTGCAGGGCCTGGAAGGAAGAGATAATGGGAAGCAATGGTTAATGGGCCTATGACTATTTTGGAGCATGATGAAAATTTTCTGGAATTAGATAGTGGTAACAATTGTATAATTTAATAGGGTTAATTTTATGATGTGTGAATTTTAATAAGCTTACTATTAAAAAAAAAAAGAAATTAACAGTACAGATTCTTTCCCTTCACTCCCCTGGATTCTCTCCAATTAGGAGGAGCTCTTTCTCCTTCATAAATGCAGCAATTTCCCAAGCCCAGTTAGAGTCCCATTGTCAAGAAGACCCCTCTCCTACTTTCTTTTTTTTTGTTCTAATTATTTATATATGACAGCAGAATGCATTCCAATTGATTGTACACAAATGGAGCATAACTTTTCATTTCTCTGATAGTACATGATGTAGATTCACATGATATGTGCAGTCGTACATGTACCTAGGGTAATGATGTCCATCTCATTCCACCATCTTTCCTGCCCCTCGTCCTCTACCCTCCCTCCCTCCTCTTTGCCCAAAGTTCCTCCATTCTCCCCACACCACTCGCCCCCAATATGGATCAGCATCCACTTATCAGAGAGAACATTTGGCCTTTGGTTTTTTGGGATTGACTTACTTCACTTAGCATGATATTCTCCAGCTCCATCCATTTACCTGCAAATGCCATAATTTTATTTTTTTTAATGCTGAGTAAGATTCATTGTGTATATGTACCACAGTTTCTTTATCCATTCATCTGTTGAAGGGCATCTAGGTTGGTTCCACAATTTAGCTATTGTGATTTGAGCTGCTTTGAACATTGATGTGGCTGCTTCGCTACAGTATATTGATTTTAAGACCTTTGGGTATAAACTGAGAAGTGGGATAGCTGGGTCAAATGGTGGTTCCATTTCAAGTTTTCTAAGGAATCTCCATATTGCTTTCCAGAGTGAATGCACCAATTTGCAGTGCCACTAGCAATGTATGAGCACACCTTTTTCCCCATATCCTTGTCAACACTTATTATTGCTTGTATTCTTGATAATTGCCATTCTGACTGAAGTGAGATGAAATCATAGAGTAGTTTTGATTTGCATTTCTCTAATTACTAGAGAAGTTGAACATTGTTCCATATATTTGTTGATCAATTGTATTTCTTCTTTCAAGAAGTATCTGTTCATTTCCTTAGCTCATTTTTGGCTTGGGTAATTTATTTTTTGGTGTTAAGGTTTTTGAGTTCTTTATATACCCTGGAAATTAGTGCTCTATCTGATTTGTGTGTAGTAAAGATGTTCTCGCACTCTGTGGGCTCTCTCTTCATGTTATTGATTGTTTCCTTTACTGGGAAGAAGCTTTTTATTTTGAATCCATCCCATTATTAATTCTTGATTTTTTATTTCTTGCGCTTTAGGAGTCTGGTTAAGGAAGTAAGGATTTAATCTGACATGATGAAGTTTTGGACCTACTTTTTCTTCTGCTAGGTGTAGGTCTCTGGTCTAATTCCTAGGTCCTTGATCCACTTTGAGTCGAGCTTTGTACATGGTGAAAGATAATGGTTTAATTTCATTTTATTTCATATGGATTTCCAGTTTTCCCAGCATCATTTGTTGAAGAGGCTATCTTTTCTCCAATGTATGTTTTTGGTGCCTTTGTCTAGTATGAGATAACTGTATTTATGTGGGTTTGTATATTTATAAGAAAGCAGGAGACAAACCCACATCTCCTACTTTCTTATAAATATGCAAAACGACTCTGGAGATATTGTTTATGTTAATTTCCCATGAAGGCATGACTCTCCTGTGCCTGTATTTGTAGGAATTTACATTAGGCATTGAGTGATAATGATGTTGATCTTCCTCTTTTCTTGTCCTTTACATCATTTCTGCTTTTTGCCTACTAGGGATTTACCACCATCTTCCCAGTTTATAGCTTAAGACTAAGTTCTACTGGTTGAGGGTCTGAGTTTCTCTAAAAATCCCAGAATTTCTTTTCTCCAGGAAATAGCGTAAACAAAATGTCCCTTTGAGCAGAGGTTTGAAGGTGGCTGACTGTGCCTTTGACTGAGTTTGGCTCCTCCCACCACCTTCCAGGCTCAGCTTACCCTGTTATTGCTCTTACCACTTACATGTTGCTTCAATTCCAAAAGTTTCCTATTGTAATCTCATTGTTTCTCTCCACTTAGTTTTTTTTTAATTCACTGTACCATTATATCAGAGGCATTTGGGTAGAAAGGAGGTTCAATCTGACCAATAAATCATTCCCTGTAATGCTCTTTGAGAAATTCCAATGCCTTAGCAGATCAACACACTCTGAGGGGTATCAGCACTGGAAAGTCACATGGTCTGGCCAAAAGATGGTAAGCTTTGGGATCAGAGAAATCAGATCCAATCTTACTGTGCCATCAGAGCAAGGTAAATTTTCCAAACCTTAGTTTTGCCATCTGCAAAATGGACATGAAGTACATTTTGAAAGTCTCGGAGGAATATGGTAAAACAGTACCTTTAAATTGTCTTGTAGGTGGCTTGGAGCTTTTTCACTTAGGTCATGACTCACAAATGTTAATTCCACTTTATTCTCTCAGAAGATGTAGAACATTGTTACTCAAAGGGTGGTCCATGGGCTGGCCACATCTGCATCATCCAGGCATTTTTTCAAAATACATAACTTCAGGCTTCAATCCTAAAACAATTGAATCAGAAACGGTATTTTATCAAGATCTCCAGAGCATTAGCAAACACATTTTTATGCATATTAAAGTCTGAGAATCTCTACTGTAGAGGCTTAGTTTAGCCAATACCTGTTGGTGTGGGACAGAACTGAAGGCAAGAGGGAGGTCTATTAATGAAATTTCAGAACATCCCAGGGTAGATCAAAGGTCCTGGTGAGGAAATGGTAGGAAATGTTTTTATCATTTAAAAGCATGATCCCCTACCAGTTTTTATGCTTTCCCATTAATAAATACAATTAGAGATATGAGGGCATGCTGAGGCATCTCATGGCAGATGTGTAGGAGAGAGGCATCTCTTGCACTCCACTGCCCGTAGGTAATGGGAGTCACTCCATGCCTGGTGAGTGACCAGTCTGACTAATATTGTCTCTCAAGGAGATCTTTCCTGCAGAACCTTCAAACTGAAAGTTTGCATCTAAAAGATCATGAGTGTAACTCTTTGGGTGCAGGCCCCACATACAGATCCATAGGCACAGGTTTCCTACATCTCCTGACACTGTTTAGAAGATGCTTTAGTCTCTTGTGTTTCGTCCAGCATCTATCTCCAAAGCTGTTCCTTCAGTTCCTGAGGTTTTGTGATGATCCATTCCTGCAAACTCCTGTATGGTAGGGCTACTAGAAACATCAAATACCGTCCAGTCAAGAAATAATAGTGGAGGAAGCATCATCTTTCCAGTAACTACCCTTAACCTGATGCCAAAAAGGGTGTTTTGTTCAGCACAGCCTTAGGTAACAAGAAGAAAAAATCAGAAAAGTGATTATCAGTTTCTCAGCCAAACAAAGCTCTGTAACTATAAAGTACTTTGGATGAATCCCCACCTTTAAGTCACCCAGGAACTCAGCAGATGTTAATTGGAGGACTAAGTGTAACCACTATTTGGTGCTGTACAAGCACACCCAGAAAAGCCTTGGGGCTTAGGACCTTTTTTGGCTAACTACTCAACTAGTATATCTTTCCAGATCTCCTCAATAATTGCAAATGTTACCTCTTGGATGAAAGAAAAATCTGCCAGTTGTTATGCTGACAAGTGTATCCATGGAGATGTCTTGCCGCCAAGAAAAGGGAGTTTGGATGTGAGGACATTTCGTTATGCATACATTTCCATTAAAAAAAATTAAATGATCAGAACCATCTTTCCTAAGCACAGTTTTTATCATCTACCTGGAATTGATTCAGTTGTTGTTATTTTAATGGAATTGATTTTTATTCCCCAATAAAACTTCAATAAAATTTGCTAGCAAAAGTTTGTGTTGATGGCATTCAGCCAAAATATTTGTCAACAAGATTTTACTTCTTAGATGTGCTTGGAAGCTTTGAAAAGTTTTTTTTCCCCCCACTTGAAACTCTCCAGAGAATGTCTGGAGGCATAAGTATTAGATAGTCTCGATTCCAAAATTCATTTTATATTAAATTTGAAATTCCCAGGCCTCCTTTGGGTACTAGAATATGCAAATGTATGAGTATAACACTGCATGAATACGTGGTTAAAGATTTCATTACTGAAAGAGAACACCAGTTTAAATAAAAAGAAATGTGTTCTTTTTCTTACAAAAGGATAAAGAGGACCAGAAACATGGAGATTTATTGAGTCTGACAATGATAATAATATAGTACAATTTATCTAATTAAAATTCCAATCCTGGTCTGTCTCTCTGTACCATACCGTGCTTTGTTAACTCACTACCTCAATTGCTACAGTGCAGAAGAGCATCCAGCTCTTTTTAGCAAGAGAGTGAATACATTTACTCTGATAGCCAAGTCCAATTTCACTTAAGCAAGGAGTGTATGATGCACTGCAGAGCACTGACCTGAATGTTCTACTTCCTAGCTATATGAGGTGGTTCTTTAACCTCTCAAAATTTCACAGTCCTCAATTTGAAAGTGAAGAAAATATTTCATACCCTCACAGGATTGCTATGTTCACAAGTAAAGCCCTACACAGCCTTTGTACCTAACAGACACTCACTGGAAGTTCCTTGCCTTCCCTCCACAAACACAGATCATGAAGAAGAAACATCTGTCTACATTGCCCAGACATTCACTGGGTTTCACTCAACCTTCTTCCTTATCAATAGCCATTATTATCAGCTTTACTGGTAGAAACATCAAATATCACATACATTAGGCACATGTCATCTATGAGCTTGCTCCATAGGCTCAAGATTCTGAGACTACTTATGTAGACACAAGATTTGAATTTATAGTAAGAAAATATGAAGATCCAGAATGCTTTAGGGAAAATTTCTACACCAAAATTTAGATATGTTCTCCAGTCTTACTTTCATTACCAAGTGGCTCAATGACTTTTACTGTCATGTTATTATTTGAGACTCAATTTCCTGCCTCAAAAATGTAATTGAGGGTTTGTCTCAGTTAACTCAGAGTTTTATAAGAATCCAATGAAATATGGAAATCTAGAAATCTGTAAACTACAAAGTAGGGATAGTAATAGAGCCACAGAAATCTTGATGCTTCTCTGAGCAATTCTATTTTATCAGCTAACATGTAAAGAAATGAGATTTTCTAGTGACTCATTAGTGACCCTGGGTTTTTCCTCGTGGTGAGACTAAAGATGTCAAAGGTGGGAAGGTAGATAATTCTCTCTGGGTAAAACAAATGGAACAGTCAGGAAGAAGGTGTGAGATCTCTGTACAACAGGTACAAGAGAGATATAAGAAAAAAGAGGAAGGTCAGGACATAAGTACATGTAGTAATACATAGCAGGTCATAACATGAAGTTACAGGAATATTTAGCATGTTTATGAATATATAAAAGCAGCTTGGAAAATAATAATATTCAATGAAGTTGAACTTTTCCCTAATTAGGAGTAGAGATTTGTTACCTCAACAGGAAGGCAACTCTTTGTGAAGTTCTATAATGGCTTATCCATACCAGTGCATGGTCCATTTGCAGAATGTGGCCTGGGACAGACAGGTGAGAGAGCAACTAAATAAGGGTATTCATACTACAAGCAATTCCACTGTGCTCAGCCTCTGCAAACCAGCAGTGGCAGATTCCTGAACTTTCATCAGCTTAAAGAAAAGGCTTCACAAGAGCCAGTTGTGGTGGTGAACAACTATAATCTCAGCCATTTAAGAAGCTGAGGCAGGAGGATCACAAATTCAAGGCCAACCTGGGCAACTTAATGAGACATGGTCTCAGAATAGAAAGTAGGGGCCCCGGAGAAGTAGCTCAGTGGTAAAGCACCCTGGGTTCAATCTCCAATACCACAAAAGAGAAAAAAGGAGGAGGAGGGGGTGGAGGAAGAGGAGAGGAGGAAGGGAAGGGGAGAGGAGAAGGGGGAGGAGGGGAAGGCTTTATGAGACCTTACCTCTCCCTAGTTTGAACTTTTAAATGAACTCTGGAATCCTTTCAAATAACCACTAATAAGTAATTATTGCTACTTGCTGGCAATAGTAAGCCAACCTCATGTCCTAGATTCCAATGAACTTCCACTGAAGACAGTGGTTATGTCTATTACTCAGCCATAATTTAGTTTTTAAGTGTGATTTAAATTTTAAGTCTGATTATTTGCTGGGCACAAAGGCACATGCCTGTAATCCCAGTGGCTCAAAAGGCTGAGGCAAAAGGATTGCAAGTTCAAAGCCAGCCTCAGCAAAAGCAAGGTGCTAAGCAACCCAATGAGATCCTATCTCTACTAAAACACAAAAAACATAGGGCTTGGGATGTGGCTCAGTGGTTGATTGCCCCTGAGTTCAATTCCTGGTACCCACCCCCCAAAAAAGTGTGATTATTTGAGGGTTTAATAATCAAGAAAAAAAATTCTGCTTCTTTTTTTAAGCATCTACATAAGTTTCCACATACATATGCTTATATCTCTCATATAATTCCAAAATATGATACCTAAGACAATAAACTATAACCAGTAAGAAAAGCAACTGCCAAAAGAGTAGGAACTTCTTTCAAATAGCTTCCTTTCAGGTAAAGAAAATTCTCTCTACTCTACCCCAACCATCATTTTCTCTTTCTTTCTTTACTTGTTTGGTTTTTAATTTATCAAACATTTTATTTCCTAGGCACTATTTTTCCCAGCTTTATTATGGCATAAATTAAAATCATGTATAACCTAAATTGTATGACATGATTATTTATTTTATACGCATATGTTGTGAAATGGTTACCACAATCAAGTGGATTAACTAATCTGTAATCTCACATAGTCATCTTGTGTGTAGGGGGGTGGTGGGATAAGAACATTTAAGACTGACTCTCCTAGCAAATTTCAAGTGTATAATGTGATATTATTAACTATAGTCACCATGCTGTACATCACCTTACCAAGAACTTAAAGGAATAATTCCAAGATTCATCCAAACAACCTTCACTGATATCCAGTTATGCTCTGTAACACAAGACTACTAAACCTCAGCATGCTGATAGAAAAGGTCTTGGAAATCCAGGAATGCATACAAACAAGCCCCAAATCACCTTCTAATGGTAGTAGAGAGTAGGTTTTTGAGACAAAGTAAACCCTTTAACTATCACCTGTGAATCAAGTCTTTGGTGTTCTACCAGATCATTTCAGAATATGGAATAGGGAGACAGAGAAACACATAATTAAGAATCAAGATGCTTTTCTTTGTCTCTGGTTATTTATGTGTCTTTGGATAAGTCAATTCTTTATTCGGCCTCTGTCATCCCAACTATGAAATGAAAATATGAAGTAATAGTATCAAACATTCCGTCCATCTCTAGGTTCAACGATATCCATACCACCTCTGTTCAGTAGTAACATGATCAATGTAAGGGCCACACAAGGAAAAATCAGCTTCACTCTAGGTGGAACAATCCCCTGAAATGCCACTTTGTTCTTTCCTTTCTGTGTAAAAAGTAATTATTTAGTTCATTTGGTTTTATTTAGTAGGCAAATAAGCATTCAGAAATCGACCCTCAACCTGAAAGTTAGGACCCTGACTACAGCCTAATCATTTTTTAAAAAATTTTCTTATCCAAGCAGAAGGCCCACCTTTGGAATCAGCATCATCAAATACTTCATAAAGCCCAAGTGCTGCCCTTGGTCTTGCTAGGATGCATGTGTTGATTGTAACAGTCTCTTCCTAACAAACATTGGTCTAACACTCAAAAATCTTAAGTTGGACCCAGCTAAATTTAATTTGCCTTGTGATCTACAGCATACCAATTGATCTGCTCAGACCCAATTTACATGGGAGGTATTAGAAAAGGTTCCATGCTATCCAAAGTTTCCATGAGTCTACATTTAAACAACCAATAGAAAGGAATGAGTACAATTTGTATTGGAGAAGAATGGTGTCTATATCTTCATGCTCTGTGTACTTTGCCTTCACTTCTAGATCTACCTTGCAGTGATGATTTGCTAAATTGAACCACTTTCATTCAGTGAGTAATTTTTGCAGCATTTTTAACAATGCCCAGCATTTATTAGATCCTTGGGTTATGTTGGCTGAATATGTAAATACAAGGAAACTATAGCTTAACAATAGAAATTCCCGACTGCTATTAATGATAACCCCAACAATATCCTGCAAAATCTAAGCCTAGACACCTCTGAACTAGAATTTAGAAGTATTATCCAATATTCTGAGCTATTCAGTTACTTATGTATGTATTGCTTTAGGATAAAGCGTAATTTCCACGAAATGAATTTATTTTGATTTTAAATTAATTTGTCCTTTCGAATCCAAGCAGCACAGTGGAAATTTCAAGTATATTAGGTAATTGGGTGAATTAATAGAAATATATATCTAGAAATGTGTGTTATGTTCTTTGAATGCTACTGAATGGGAGATAAAAAGGATTAACATTGAGTACATGGCAATAAGTTCAGATCCTGTTTCCTCCTGTAGAAGAATTTAGCACATGTTTCAAGTTCTCCAAGTACAAAATGGCATAATTGAGTTTTCTCCTGCATACATACTTCATGTGTATTAATGAGTTACTGTTTATTTTTAACATGGAGAAATTTAGAGGGCATGCATAGTGCAGAAAATGAAAGAATAAGAGATATAGAAGGAAGTGGAACAGAAAGGAAGAAAAGATGGTCCTTGTTTTATTGGCATCATCTTTGCTTTTTCTGAGAGATTCCAAAAATGGTAATAATGAGCATTAAAAAAATGGAGATTAGGGAAGAACAATGGAAGGATACTGGAAAAAGGAGAAGAGAACCTAGAAAACCATCTGCAAAAGCCTCACTTATCAGAATTATTGGTTATGGTAATAATCTGATTGCTATCTGCCATTTGCACAGTAGTCCACATACATTGCTCTGTTTGAAATCTTTCACAGTGAACACACTCAGAAAAGTGACCATGGATACATATGCTGTCATTTAAGCACCATATCTGAAAGAATTATGCATACCTTTCAGAAACAAGCAACTTATTTCTAGAGGAAGTACATGAGGAAAAAAAGACAAAATTATTGAAAGGATTTGGTAACAAATGAAGAGCTTTGAACTGGACCCAAAGAGTGCTGGAAGAGAGCTGGGGAAGGAAGGGGAGGGAAATTTTATTAAAATGTAAACAAATGGTGACCATTGAGGAGGGCATTGTTATATAATATTGTAGAATTTCACCTTAGACAGAGATCGTAGTTACATGTATAACATAGTTAGTCCTGCTCTGAAAAGGGTTTCCATGACTCTGAAGGTTTCTGTAACTTATAAAGTCATAGTATGGGCAAGGCCAGCATACCACATTGGGGTTGAGATCCAACACCATCAGCAGGACAGCCATGAGGCTGTAATCATCCAGGAAAGAGAAACGTGGGAGGAGCAAAGAAACCAGTCTACATTTAATTTCCACCTAGAGTAATTGTTTTTCTCAAAGTCTGGCTGAAAGAGATAATTCTTTATGTGTAAATTATTTATATAAAACATAGATAAATGGTGAATATAATCTATATTATGGAAAGGATATGAAATATCCCTGAAAGCTCATGGGCTGGAAACATACCTAATATAGCAATGTTCAAATGTGAAATGATTAGATTATGAGAGCTCTAACCTCATCAGTGAATTAGGATTACTGGGTGGTAACTATAGGCAAGCAGGATATGGATGGAGGAAGCAGGTCACTGGAAGCATGCCTTTGGGGATTATATTTTGTCCTTGTTTCCTCACACGTGCTCCTTGTGTCCCTCCCTCCTTGCCCTCCCTCTCCCTCTCTCTCTGCTTCCTGGCTGACATGAGCTGAGCAGCTTTCTTCCACTACACCAAGATGTCCTGCCTCACCTTGGGCACAGAGCAATGGAGTCAGCTGACCGTGAATTGACCCTCTGAAACTGTGAGCCCAGAATAAATGTTTCCTCCTCTAAGTTAGGTATTTAGGTGACAGCCATGAAAAGCTGACTAACACTACTTAACAGCTGAATTTCAATGTTATAAGACTTTTGAAGACAAAAATATTTAAGAAATATATTGCTTATGACACACTAACCCACAACCAGAGGGTTTACAACCTTTTCTCTTTAATAAAATTTAACTTTAGAAATAGAAAAAGTATAGGGAGAGTGAAGTACAAAAACCTCAGGTCTTAGCATTAAGTACAAAAACTTCAAGCCATTTGTTGGAGGAAAATTTCCAGATGCTTGGACTTCAATGAGAGAACATCCCCTATGACCTGAAGATACTCTCTTCATGAAGAATGAGTACTCCCATAAGGAGCAGAAGTTCCCCTAGAGAGTCCAAATAATGGGAGAGTGATAAAAGATATTTACAAAAAGGAAATATTGAAGCTAACCTCCCGCTGTCTCTGCTTCTCCACCTGTGGTAAATTTAATATAGCTCTCAACTATACTAGAGAAGAAATGCCAACTTTAGAAATCATATCTTGTTTATAAGCTGCTTCTTATATACAACAAAGTCTGTGTTCCCTTGGTGGGCTCCCAAATCTGCTAGTGAGTCATTAAATATTCTAAAAATTAAAAATATTTATTTAAAACTCCCAGTCATTTGTGTCAGGAAGAGCTAAGTTCTCTAGCACAATTCAGAGGGAGCCTACTGATCTTGTATTTTCAGACCTAGGATGGCCACTAGAGCAAGAGTACAGATGAATCTACAATATCCAAAGAAGTCAAAAAACTTATTTTTTCTTCAGAAAGGATTTGGTATGTCCAGCAGTGTTACCATTATAGTAAAGATATTGTATAAGAAGAGGCAATTATATGTATATCAATCTGGACCAGAAAAGGTCAAAAGGAAATCTTTTATTCTAATATGCATCTGTAGAGCCAGAGCCTAGCAGAACAAACGTGAAGATCTGTTTACCAGAGTAAAGCTGCAGGGCACATGGCATCGCAGCAGGCCCAGCTAACTGCAGATTTCTAGAGGACAGCCCTGTAATGGAATTCCTAGTGGGGCAATCAAAGAGGTAGAGCCATCAGCCAGGCATGACTGCACATAACAAATCCATCAAGACCTATGATATCCCTGGCAAGACAAATAGCAAGAGGCACAGAGACTTAAATGGTATTGGAGAAAATTTACTATCCCCAAGCCTCCAGCAGGGTTGAGAAACAATGCCATTCAAATTCCCATCTATTCCAACAACACAATCAAAATAGTCTTTTTCTTAGCCACTTGAATTTACTGCCTAATATTTATTTATTTTTAACTACATCTATGTATGACTATATAAATAAAAATGTTTGTATGTGTTATTTTATATATCTGTTACTGTATCAAGCAAAATCACCTTGACAGTTATTTTTTTATCAAATGTGGAAAGTATATTTGGGCAACATGACTTTAAATATAGGCTACGCAGTGTACCTGAATTTTGCTTTGAGGTCCTCTAGGAAGCAGACAAGTAGTCATTTACCAGAGAAGTTGCAACAGAGATGAAATAAGAGGTCCATAAGACTGCCAAACAGAGTAATGAGCCATTAAGTATGAAGATGCATTAATACCAAGGACAGAGAAAGCAATCAGTAGTTTTAAATATGAGTCCTAAATGGATCATCACAAAAGCAGGTGTGGTTTGCAATCTCGCCGCATCTGACCTGGGTAACTCTAGGTAGAACAGCTCAGGCTGAGTAGCTTCAGTACTTATTTAGCTAATGGTCATGAACACATAATTTTTGTTCTTTATCCACTCTGGGGAAGCATTTTTGAGCAGACTCATTCATGTGCAATGGATCTCACCTCAATCTCAAGTCACTAACCTCATGTTAGTGAAAGGGTCTGTAACCATTCACTCCAAGAGTTTGTCCCCTACAGTAACAAGGTCTGAGGACCTGGTGTCCGACTCCCACTTACAAATGTAACTGTCCAGACACAAGCTGATTAGCCTCTAATGACAAGTGAAAGGAATAGTTGCTGAGTTGGTTTCAGCCTGAACCCCCAGAGTTCCTTGGCACAAAGATGCATTAGCATTTCCCATAGACCAGATGTCTGCCAGGCAGGAGAGAGAGTGCCCAAATGCTAAGTCCTGTACAAGGGAAAACAGGATTGAGAGGAGCAAAATTGCAGACAATGGCAATTGTCTACTGTTTAATTCTACTGGCTGTGGAAGAACTAAGTTACCAGTCAAAATAAACAAATATTTGCTATTACTAAAGGAGCAGCTATAGGTGAGAGATCCTCAGAAATTTAGGGGAAGAAAGAAGGATGATTTCCTCCAAAGGTCACTTAAATTTCCGATGAGAGACAAAGTCAGCCAAGTCCAGAGGGCAAAGCCAGCTTTTGATAACACCAAATACAAGGAACTTAGTGGACAGCAGTGATGGACCATGTGGATTTTTACTCAGAGGCAAAAGAATCGCAACTCCAATAAATATTTTTAAAGGGACAGGAAAAATAAACACAACTAACTAATAACTAGTACTGCAAGAAGCATGCTTGTGAAATATATCAAATATACTGAACATATACAAGCAAAAATAGAATGGTGCACTCACACAAACACACAAAACATAAATACAATAATCTAAAAGAAGAAGAAATTGAAGGAACAGCTAATGTCTAAGAATTGTACATCTTGAGCCAGGCGCGGTGGCACACGCCTGTAAATCCCTGCACTTTGGGAGGCTGAGACAGGAGAATCGTGAGTTCAAAGCCAGCCTCAGCAAGGGTGAGGCTCTAAGCAACTCAGTGAGACCCTGTCTCTACATAAAACACAAAATAGGGCTGGGGATGTGGCTCAGTGGTCAAGTACCCGTGAGTTCAATCCCCAGTACAAAAAAAAAAAGAATTGTACATCTTGGGGACTTGGGGAAGTCCCAACTCTCTAGTAAATCATTTTCTAGACCTTGACCTTGTGACTGTGCTGCCTAAGACCTTGCATCCACACCTTTTCCTGACAAATCCCATTTCTCATCATTTCCACATACCCATCCCTTGTTACAGCCAAGTGAACCACTTGTTATGACTCTCATTACTTCAATTTCCCATTTGGCCACATACAGAATATGTTTATTGTTCAGAGTCCTCAGGACCAGGGAAGATACAGCCATTTATCTGTTATGCCTTAAGGTTAGATATTTTCATGGCTGCTGATTTTCTAACCCTATTGGGGTTCTTTGGTTCTCAAAACCAACTGCATTATAACTATCCAAGGAGTTTTAAATGCAAAAACATTACTTGGGGCCCCACTCCATAATAATTGAACTAGAATCTCAAGAGTGTGGTGCTGGGCAGGTTTTTGGTTTTGGTTTTGGTTTTGGTTTTAAGCTCCCCAAGCAATTCTACCATGCAGCCAAGACAGAGTCCATACTGGACAAGGCACAACACAGCTAATCAATTTCTTAATGTAGAAAAATGTGTAAGGTTCCAAACTGACCCCTCTGATAAATGCTGATTAAAAAGTCAACTGATTGTACAGGTTTTTAGTATTTTATGGCAGGTGAGAATAAAACTAGATATGGCTCTGGATCAAATTGTGGGTTTGGAAAAACAAAATAAATTGAAAGAGGAAGAAATGGATGTGCCAGAGACATGGTTCTCATGCTAAATCCACAATGGTAATCACTGGATATCTGAAATATACCCATGCCAGGGCTGGTACAACCTCCAGGACACCACTAATTTTCAAATGATCCTAGTTGACTCTACACTTCAGAATCAGAACTGAGAATCAGAATCACTATCTTAGAGGCCAAATATAATTAGCATTGTCTCACACTGGATTATTAAATGAAACAGCTTTTTCTATGATAGTTTCTTAAAGAATAAAATATGAGGATATTGTGTCCATAAACATGTTTTTAGTTTGGGGAATCTGGCATTCCAACTTGGGCTTTACATCACAATTGGTTCACTGATATAATGTCTAGGCTGTGCATAGAGGCATCTTATTCATAGTTGGGTGAATGTATGGAGAAGAAAAAAACAGATGCCTTGTATTAGGGATGGTTCTCCAGAGAAAGAGCCAATAGGATAAATAGAGATACACATGTAAAAAATTTATTTTGGATGTTGGCTCACACAACAATGGAGGCTGGGAAGAATTACGATTCACTGTCTGTAAGTCAAGGAACTGGGAAATCCATTGGTAAAATTCTGTCTGAATCTGAAGGCCTCAGAAGCAGCAGAGCCAGTGGTGCCTACCCACAGTGGGAAGGGCAGATATTCCTTACTCAGTTTACTTATTCATGTGTTAATCTCTTCCAGAAATTCCCTCACAGACTTACCCAGAAATGACATTTTGGCAGCTATCTGGTTATCCTTTAATCTAGTCAAGTTGACACATAAAATTAAATATCACAGACCTCCAAGAGGTTCTTTCCTTATTTCTAAGAAGATAAGGGCTCCTTAATAAAAAGCGAGGCATTATAGGATACTCTATGTGATTATTCTCCCTGTTCTGGTAGATTTTTCTTTAAAGATATTTGTACCTTTTCTGTAGCATCTCCACAGCCTAAGTGTACTTTTTACCTCCTGAGTTAGGCTTAGCCATGTGGAGATTATATATATAATTATATCACAGAATTATATATACACATATAATTATGTAATATAATTATAATGTAATATAATATAATTTTATTATACAAATTTTATATATATAAAACAAAATTCCATTAGCAGGCAATACATGACAAAAGGCTTGACAGCATTCAGAGACTGGAATTGCTCTGCCATCAACATAAGAATATCATGTCTTCATTATCTTCTGGTTCAAGTAAGATGTACTTTGAGCAGAGCTGCCTCTACTAACTCACAGACCTGCAGAGAAGCAGAGCCCCTCAACTCCTGCAACCTGAGACAGAGTCACCCAGGGAAGCCCATCCTCAAGCAGGTTAGTCTGGCCCATTTGCAGAGAGATGACCTGAAAAAATGCTTACATTTATACTGCTATAATTTTTTGATTAGTTATCATTGAGCCATATTATGGTCCATGTTGACTGATAGACTTGGTTTTCACCTTTTTAAAATCTGAATGATTTACCATCTTTGAGATGTTTTCCCAAGATTTTAGCTCAAGTTTTACTCCAAAGGAAATAAACTGAGTATGCTGAAGATAGATCTACACTCCCACGTTTATAGCACCACTATTTGTAAATACACAGAAGAACATAAGTGGACATCGGTGGACAATATAAGCGTCCACCAATGGATAAATGGGTAAAGAAAATGTGACATATACACACAAAGGCAATTATTTGGCCATAAAAAGGATGGAATCTGTCATCTGTGATAGTATGGATGAATCTGGAAGACATGCTAAGTGAAATAAATCAGGAACAGGTATTGCATGAATATCACTCTATGTGAAATCTAAAAAGGTTGCTTTTATGAAAGAAGAGTAGAACAATGGTTAATAGATACTGTGGGTATGGTGAATGAGGAGAAGTTGGTTAATGACTACAAAATTACAATCAGCTAAGAACAGTAAGTTCTGAGGTACCTAGTAAGGTGACTATGGTTAACAATATATTTCAAATTAACTAGAAGAGAGAATTTCGAAATGATAAATATTCCCAATAAGGGATATGCTATTTATTCTGATTTATACAATTTATGCATATATTGAAAAAGCACCATTGCATGCTGTTTTAATCAGTTTTTTTCATTGTTGTAACCAAAAATGCCGAAAATTAAAATTTTACAGGAGAAAAAGTTTATTTGGCACTTATGTTTTCAGAGATCTCAGTCCATAAATGGCTGGGCCCTGGGCCTGAGGTGAGGCAGAACATCATGGCAAAGGATGTGGAGGAGGAAAGCAGCTCAGAACATGGCCTTCAGGAGGCAAAAGAGTTCTGCTCTCCAGGGACAAAATATAAGCCCAAAAGCCATGCCCCCAATGATCTACTTCTTCCGGCCACATCCTACTCACCCACAATTACCACCCAGTTAATCAATGTCAGTGGATTAGTTCACTGATTAAGTTATAACTCTCATAATCCAGTCGTTTCACCTCTGAACATTCTTGCATTGTCTCAGACATGAGCTTTTGGTGGGGGGGTCATATCTAAACCATAATATATACCACAAATATATATGATTATTATGTGTCAATTAATAATAAAAGAAAATTTGTAACATGTGGGAGTAATTGTATTATCCCATTTTCTTATTGTCCCTTCAACTAAATATAGTATTAAGTTTTATATTTTGGAAGATGCTACCTGAAATACTTGCATCAACAAAAAGGACTGTAAATCTACCTGACAAAGTGTTGCGTTCCTTCAAGGTCTTACCTACTCATTGTTGGAGTCTATCACAGGGTTAATCACAATAGGCTAAATTCAGAACCAACCTATATGACAAATACCAGAAAATGGTTAAGTAACATTTGGAATTTTTATAAAATAAACTATTTTTTATGAAAACATATTTCATAAAAATATATTTATGAAATGTAAATATGAGGTAATGTCTACATAAAAGCAATGCATAAAATTGCCTATAATGCAGTTTTGGAAATGAAATATGTAAAGACTCCAAAATAAAGTTAGTAGGAGTGTTAATACAGGTGTCCCTGAACAAGTCATTGAGGAATTATTTCCTTTTTAAAAAATATTCCGTGTAGCCAATGAATAATTCAAAGACTCAATAAATATCTTGAGCATAAGTGTATTAAATGGAGGAACAGTCATCTTTGTTAGTCTCCACACCTACTGAAGGGGGCAGCACCTTGTATGGGGGTTGGCAGAAGGCTCACTAACCCTTGTTTTTGTTCTGTATCTGAGTCTTGAAACAGTGTCATTCTTCGTAGAGACTTTGCAGGTAAGAGGGGCCAAATACCAGTTTTAGCTTACAGCCTGTGCTAGTGCATGATATCTACCACTTTAGAACTGAGGCAGTGAAAAGTCTATGAATTACCTTCTAAATTCTCTTCCCTGGCTGCAGCAACCAGGAATCCCTGTGTTGAACAGAAACACTGCTACAACATGGAAGCAATTGGGAGACCTTAGTCACCACTTGGAGGGGAAGTATGTAGGAGAGCTGCTGAGCCTGCAACAGATTGTGCTTGAGCGAGGAATAAATTCTTATATGTGAAGCCACAGAGATACCAGAATTTATTTTTTCCTAAAGCACAGTCTAACATATTCTAATATCTTAGACATTCTGTAACATTGACTGGAATTTAATTGAAAGCTTTTAATATTCCACTGTCAAAATGTGTTTGCTGGCGTAATCAAAAAACACCTACGCTTTTGTTTTTCTACTGAATGTTTCAGTAGTTTCTAAATTTAATGAAGGAGAAGTTAGCCTCTTTGAAAAGCTACTCAATAACCTTGGCCTAGAGGTTGCAGCAAGGATATGTAAGCTGCTGAGCCCCTGCTCTAGGATCTGTGTCTCATTCCTGAGCTATAGAGGAATTGGTTTTTCTACCAATGGTACTAGTTCCAGGCAGTTTGTAACACTGCATTAGATGTCAGACATGGGCTCTTAGATAGACCATTCTTCCGATACAGAGAAGTAAAAAGTGGTGCATTATTTCTTTCTTCTTTTTTATTTTTTTAAGAAATGAAGATAAATAAGAGTTTTAAAGGTGCTAAAACCATTATGGGGTCAAGAACTACAAGAACATGGCATTTCCTTATAGCTAGACATTTCTCCATATTCAAGGAGGATTGGTTCCTAGATCCCTTGTGGATATCAAAATCCACATATGCTCAAGTCGACTATATAAAATGATGTAGTATTTGCATATAGGCCTGGCGCATCTGCTTGTATATTTTAAATCATGTCTAGATTACTTATAATATCTAATATAATTTAAGTGTTATGTAAATAGTTATACTTTATCACTTAGGAACAATACAAGGAAAAAAGTCTGTGTATGTTCCATACAGACATGTTTTTCCTGGAATTTTTTCAACTGTGGTTGGCTGA
Organism: Xerus rutilus; assembly: GCA_028644305.1. Classification (NCBI taxonomy): domain Eukaryota; kingdom Metazoa; phylum Chordata; class Mammalia; order Rodentia; family Sciuridae; genus Xerus; species Xerus rutilus. The sequence goes on from CM053411.1 coordinate 57,211,166, forward strand.
ACCTGCACCTGTGGATTTGAAGGGTCAACTGTGTAACTCTATTCCCAGCACGAGTGCTTTCTGTAAAAACTATCATCCATTACTCAATCTAGTTTTCCTAATAGTGTTCAAGATGTAAAGATAACCATGCACTTGCGGACCTAAGCATGTGCAACTATATGAAACATATGTGTTTGAAAACACTTTGTTCTGGGACGCTGAGCTTCCCAGGTCCTATATAGACTCCTGACCCTTTTTACTAGAGTGATGGATTTATAAACCAATTAGTAACTAGGTAACTGGCTAAATTTAATGGTTTCTAATTGATTCATTACCAATTAATCTAGGCAAAATGATCAAATCACTGGTTTATTTCAGACTTAGTAGCAATAAAAGTCTATTACTTCTTTAAAATCATGGTGCCTATAAGCACCCCACATTCAGTAACTAAATTGGGTACAATCATGTGTTTCAGGGTCTGTCTCCAGCTGCCTAGGCATCTGTTCCAATTCCCTGCCTTTCGCTCCCCTCAAATCTTTGCGATCTTTGAGTAGAGGTAGGTCTCAGCGATGCCAAATCCTGTATTCACTTTTAGAAACTGTAACAGCAGGAGTTCTGAATTTCACCTTCAGGGGTGTCATAGATGTTTGCAGCTTCTCAGGTCTGTTCATCATCTCCTCTGCAGTGTCCTCACTTAGGCTGCCTGCTAAGGCTTGAGAAAATAAGTGTTTAATCTTAGCACCTGACCGAAGGGATGAAAGCTACTCCCCTCGTTTTTAAATAGCTAAGTGATTCACATTAGAACCATGGAAGGTCCAGCCATATTAACAGGTGTTGCACTATATTAATCTCAAACAGGAAAAAGTGAGTTTAAAGAAGCAATCGCCTCCAAATCAAGTCTCAAACAGGGCACAATCTGAAACAAGCCAGAGCAGTGGTTTCTTTGAAGACCTCATAACCTCTTTTTGAGTCAGAGCTCAAAATTCAGATCTGAAAGAATCAAAGCAGAAAGGCCATAATAAATGAAAAGGAAGAAAGAGAAAAAGAAAGCATTTGTCCAGAGGCCAGGAACATGTGTCCTCCTTCCATAGATGTAGATGTGTTGATTGCAATGGCAACTGCATGGCAGTTCAAGGTCTCTACCTTGCTAAAACAGCCCACTTTTGAAATTCTGTAACCCAGGTGACCTCATGGTGACTGTCCCCTAATTCTCCTCTAGAACACACTAATTGGTCACACGCAGAAACCTGATAGGTTCTTATTTATTCACCATAAATAAGATAGACATATTTACATACAGCAATTGTGCTATTGGGGCTGTTACATTACATTATGAACTGTACAGTATTAAGAAAAAACAGTCAACATATACAGATAATTTTCAAACTATAATCATCAAAGAATGAGTCAGTAGAGTCACATCACCTAGCCAAATCATGTCTGTTCATAAATTATATTTTAAGAAAATCCAGTGCTCATAGTAAGTACCCAGTTGTGTAATATTGGTGGGTACAAACATATACATATTCTACTTCTCCAGCTTAAAATATTTAGTCTTTCAACAAGTGGGAAAGTACAATTGATTATAACTGGAACAGTTAGATCAACTCCCAGTGAGGGCATCCTTAAAATAGCTGTTCTCTGCATCAAACTATCAAGCCGGAATTTTCTACACTTGCTGTCTATTTAAGTTAATAATTCCAGCTTTCTTATCTGAGTAGAGTGTTTCCTTTAGAAAAGTAAGGGCATATGGATTCATCTCCTGAGAAGATAACTTTATTCTGATTTCCTTACCCATCAATCTATTTAGAACCAGCATTTTACAGATGGAGAAACTGAGATCACAAGAAGCTGGCTCGGAAAAAGCCAACAGAGCATGTGATTGGTGGAAATGGAAACTGTATTTAAGTGCCTGACCCAAGAGGTGAGTTGTTTATCTAGCCCCCTGTACTACTTACTTCTTTATCAAAATAAAATACAAATAGGAATGGGGATGTGGCTCAGTGGTTGAGTGCTCCTGAGTTTAATCCCTGATACCCCCCCAAAAAAAATCCATAAACAAACAAACAAAAAAAGAAGAGCAATTGAATAAAAGAAAGCTTATTTAGCAATATTTTATAAATACAGTTAATATTTTTTTCCTATGGTCCACTGCCCCAATCCATGGTAGATGGGAGATATCTAAGGGGTTGTAAACTCCATGCCTGGGTTCTCTCAGTACATAGATCAGGAGTGTGCAGGAGGATTCTACTAAGTCACTTAAATGTGCTATGGTGTTCCCAGCAAAAGGCATAAATACCTACTCCCTTACACCACCCAGAACTTAGTAGGGTCAGGTGCCTGAATCCAGTCCTCATGATGTCCACAGACAGGTTCCAGCCTGGAACAGAGGGCAACAGCTCTGTAAGTCAGAAGTCTAGGCAGTTTTAGCTAGGCTTTCTGCTGAGAAAAGTCAATGCTTCAGCTAAACTGGGCTTTTACTTACCTAAAGGCTCTAAGGAAGAATCCATTTCTAAGTTCATTCATGATGTCCACTCTCGGATCCTTTACTTCTCGACTATCTCCTTCTCTATTTCAGCAACAAAACATTAAATCTTTCTCATGGGTCAAAACTCTGATTTTTCCTGCTACTGGTCAGAGAATGTTTCCTAATTCTAATGGGCTCATTTGATTTGATTAGGCTGACCTAGATCATCTCTTAGGCCATTTTCTGTTGCTAATAACACAAGACCACAGAGTTGGTAAGTTATAAAGAAGTTTATTTTGGTTCATCGTCTGGTCCAAGTTCAGGGGTCATATCTACTTGTTAGCACAGTACCAGGCAACACAGGGCTTCACAAGGTGAAAATCAGAGAGCATGTGGGTCTATCCTGGTTTCTCTCTCTCTCTTCTTAAAGCCCTCAGTATTTAATCCTGGGGTTTCCAACATGGGTGTCACATGCGTTAAACTATTCTTCTTACTCTTCCCAACTTACCAGTGAAGATACTCCAAATAATGTGTAATGTAGTAGGTTTCAATATATTATGTTCATGTGCATGCACACACACACAAGGACATGGTACGAAGTGTTCAAATGCCTACCATCAAAATTGGTATAGATTGTACTTTGTGTGTGTGTCAGCCCGTTTAGCAGCAAATGAAGGTACATGTGGAAAAAAACTACTTTGGATTTCACAAGGATCCTTTTAATAGAGTAGAAAGGTACATTGTCGCTGGATGCTCGTTTTATTTCACATTTCTGCATGCTGTAGTTTGCTAAGATTCTAAATCAACAATGATAACTACAAGGAGGCTCCCATAGTAATGGCAGCATATGTTACAGGTCATCTCACTCTGTACGCAAAAGCAATCTTGTAGGAGATGAAACACAATATTGTAATTAGAAATAGATGAATTCAATAAATATTAAGCAGTAAAAAAAAATATTACTCATTTAGCTATTTCCTTCTCAGCAAAACCTGCAATTCGGGCTCATCCTAATGTCTCACCCATGAAATTCAGATGATAAGGAGTTATAGAAAAGATGGAGAGAATTTAACATGCATGGCTTTTTGAAATTCCAGTATGATTTTTGCAATTGAAAGTTGATGTTTTCCTTGCTACCACCACCACTTAAAGGGTGAAGAAGAAATGATAACTGGCAGAGAGACCAATGTACACAGATCAATGAGTTCCATTTATAACTCTATGAATTATTTTGTCATTTTGATAGGGGCAAGCCTAAGGTCAGTTGTTTCATATCATCTCAACAAGCACACATTTTTAACTATCTCTCCTATATTTCCTCATTATTTGCAATCTGTTTGACCCATTTGAGGCCCTCATATATGACCCTTTGATTTTTCTTTTTTTCTTTTTTCTTCTAGAAGAGGGTTCCTTCCTCCCTCCCAACCAAAGAAACTTGAATAAACTCCATCTATAATCAAGCCCATCTAGTCCTCTACCAGTCTCAGTTTTGCCTCCAGGCAGCCCTGAGCAGCAGGCAGTAGGCCAAACTAGCTCTCTGCTAGCTTAGCTGATAAACTAATCTGACAGAGATGAGTAGTTTTAGGCAGGTTGCTGTTTGCATTTTGAAAAATGGTTACTAAAGGCAGGCCAGGGGTAAGACAAGGTCACCTTGGGCCTTTTCCACTGAAAAGTTGGTCTTATAATTCCCATAAGTATTCTCCAAAATACTTTTCAAAGAAAACAAATAATGATAATATATAGCTTCCTTTTTTTTTTTTTTTTTTTTGATTTTACCAAAATTAGGCATTGTGTATATTCCCTGAACTGGTAAAATCTCATCCAGTTTTTCACAATTCTGCTGATAGATAGAAGATATTATTAAGCTGATAAATCAACAGAATATTTTTCAAGGCTTGGGAATTGTTTCCATCTATGAGTGGCAAACCAATTCCTCCTAGAAAACTCTCCTTTCTCCTAAAATACTAAAAGCATCCCTGGAGTACTTTAAGAACAAACTGTTGGCCTCAGGGTTTCTATTGCGTTTTTAAGTTATGAGTCTCCCCAGGAGGCCCCAGGGCCTGGTCCACCCGGGAGCCTTGCAGCCTCCTGGTCACCATTTCACCTGCTCAACCCTGGGCACTTCCAACCTTGCTCAGCAGCCCTTTTGATCCTTTATTTTAAAGCCTCAGGGTGTGTGTGTTCTAAGATTAACAGAAATGGATATAGGTTGGTCCCCAGTGTCATTCTAAACTCCAGGCAGGGTGGAAAAAGAAAATAGCTAAAAATCCAGATCAGGTGAATAAAGTAAAGCCAGGTTCAAAGAAAAAGAGCAAGTCAGGGAGGGTCAGGGATTCCACCCTGGGTTAAGTCAATCAGAAACCAATGCTACACACATAACAGGAGAGCGTGAAGAAACTGCAAGTCAGGGTGTGGCGGAAGAGTCGAGAACATGAGAAAAGAAGACTGAGATGAGAGTAAGGAAAACTGGGTTTTAATTTCACTCCACTCTGGGTCTTAATTGCCTTGCTGTACAATGAAGTTTTGAAATAAAATTATTCCAATTAACTAAATATTGTGTCTTTGAAGGCTCCATGAGTGGGGCAGATTTATTGTAGGAATTGTAGGAACTGCCTCATATGATTATGGGGCTGAGTCATACAACCTGCCATCTCCACACGGGAGAGCCAGTGTTTTCGTTCAGTCCAAGTCCAAAGGCCTGAAAAGCGGTGACGGAGGGGGGCCAATATTACAAGTCCTGCTCAGAGTTCCATAGCCCTATAGGCCATATACAGTGGACTTAGAGGCTGTGTTCTACATTGCATTGAATAAAGAACTGAAGAAAAGCAAAAACAATGGAGGATGCAGAGCTGAGAAGTAATGCAGAACGTGAGAAATGCAGAAATCAACATTAACCAAGTTCCTGACCTTTGGTTTATGTCACACACTCTAAGCAGGTCACCTGGGAAGCTGTGCTCATTTTACTGCATTCTTGCGGGGACACAGGCTAATGGGAGATTTATCTTAGCATGAGCTAAGATCACAGAGATCTAGATCACGAAGACAGGAAAAGGAAAGGGAGAAAATTCAACTGGGCTCCAGTTTCCACCCCAAAGTGACAACGTCACATCTGCTTACATTTCATTAGCAATACTGAGTCACCTAGCTCTAGCCTCAAAGGCTGTGAGAAAGTGAAATCCTACCTACCATGTGTCTAGAGACCAAAGAACCAAAGACAGTTCCAACACCATAGGTTCTTTATCCTCCAAACATAAATATGTGTAAGCAAGCCTTTTCCACCTGCATGTGCATACACAAACATGATTCACACAGAGTCCAGACAAGACTCCCTCAAAACTCTGTCCCTGTCTCCTTTTTTCAATGAGTTTCTTGAAAGAATCGTCTGCCTTTGGCTGCAATTGCTTTCTCCTCCTCTTAACCATTTTTTCTGGGCTTCCCTCTCTTCTTTGAGGCATCTTACCATGGTCACTAGTGACCCATGTGTGGCTAAATCCAGATAAACTTGTCAGTCTTCATTTTACTCTTTCCCTCTCTCTCCTCTTCCCATCCCTCCATTTGCTGCTATAAATTATTCCTTAACCTCATCATTTTCTCCAATTTGAACTTCAACGATACCTTTGCTTTCCTCCAATCTCCTCATTCATTCTTTCTCTTTTTCCTAGTTCTTGTGTCCACCCATCCAAGCTCTTCCCAAGTGATTCCATTCTCTGCCGATTTCATCACTTATTACCTACAATCTGATGACTTCCCAGCCACATCTCTACCCAATCCCTCTCCCAACCTGAATATCTGCCTATTAGAAATTTTCATTTGTGATTCCTATAAATACTTGACACTTAATAGTCCCAAAACAAAAATTATCACATTTTTTGTCAACACCTGCTTCCATTTATTCCCAATTTTAGTAAATCAAATGATGATTTCCTAGTCATTCAAGTTAAAGGGACTCATCTGCAGCTTCTTCATCTTTTCCTACTTCTTTATTATTGGCTTCTGAGTCCTTGTTATGATTTCCCACGTGGCTTACGGCAACAGCCTGACACCAGGACTATGCCCCTGAGTTTGACTTTCACAAATAATCAGTCATCTTTCCAAACATAATTATGTCACTCCCTTGCTTAAAACCCCTTCAGGCTTCTCCTTGTCTCAGGCTATCCTTGGAAGTCTGTCTTGTGGTTTATAAGGTCTTTGAGATCTGCCCTAATTACTTCACTAGCTACTTTTACTGCCTCGGCCCTCTCCCTGTGTAGACTTCAGCTATACTGATTGATCTGTATGGCCCAGAATGGTCCAGGATTATTCAAATCTCCCTGCCTTTGCATTGGCAATACCTGGGTACATTTCCTTTCTGTTCTCTGCTGGGTTAACTCTTCTGAAACTTAACTCACTTTTCATTGTCCCCAGGGAGACTTCTCTGATCTCCAGTCCCCATCAGGTCTCCCCACTGTGTTTTAAGACCATATTCTTATGAAAACAAAATTCTGGAACTGTGCTTAGGGAAACAGAAAATGAGGAGGAAAAATGTAGGCAATACAAATGTGGTGTGTGTGTGTGTGTGTGTGTGTGTGTGTGTGTGTGTCCTTCCTTAGGCTAATGTATATATAAATGTCCTGTATAGTTATCTCCCCAAAAATTGGTCCAAATGGCCCACCAGTAGTGCCCTCTAATAGATCCCTGGATATTTCATGCCACACTTTTCCCTTCTTTGGTAACTCTTTTTCTATTATCTTTGACATTCAGTCTGAGGAATAACTGATTTATCTTATACGAAGGCTTTATTTTTATAATTCTATCTTAACTTGTTCCTATAAGCATATATCTATTAAAAATTTAGTGTATTGGTTTCCCTAAAAATGCAAATTTCCTATCCACAGGAGTTACAGCCTAAGCAGGGAGTCAAATTCCCAGCTGAATGGAAAGAGCACTTCCAATGTATAAATGTGTAAGGAAACAGCATTACGGAATAACAAAGAGCTTGAAAGCTGCGGCCTGCACATCTCAATCCAAGTCTCAGTTCTTGCTTGATATCACAGTGCAAGTGACCAGCATTTAGCTCCCTTTTCTATGACCATTTCCTCATCTGTAAAATGTGTAAAATAATAAGATAATATTAATATGCAATGTGGATTATAATAATCATGATAATTACTTACATGAAGTTTAAGTGACATGAAGCACTTTGTCATAATGCTATCACTACACAGTCATAGCATAATTTTTACATACTTGATTTTATTTAATTCTTACAACAACCCAACCATATAATCTCTAAGATATAGATGGAAAAATATTGGTTCAAGAGATTAAGTAATTCCCCTAATAGCACATAGCTCGTGAGTAGCAGAGCCCCTATTTAGACCCAGATGAACATCATAAAAGGGACAGGGTGCTAACCACCACACTGCCTACTTTAAAAACATCATGCAAATGGAATTACACATTCAATTGTTCATATTTCACCACTATGATGGAAAGCCCATGCTATAAGCAAAAGTTACCAATTGACCAAATTGTGGGATTTTTCCATGTGTGACATGAGTGGATTAAGTCATATTCAATGGCCTATTGCATATCAAGCACTCAGCATGTCCATAACAGAGAAAATATTTAGAAAAGCTACTCATCTTCATTATTAGAATGCTGCTAAGTTGCCTTCTCCATCAACTTTCCATAATTGTATATTTCATCCACATACAATTTTGTCCAAGGACTAAGGTAATACAGCATGGTATTTATGCCACAAGATAGGGAACTACAAGCTGGGCACTCATTTATAAAATCTCTAAAGGCAGAGGTAGCTTTTGAAACCTAAGGAAGTCAAGTTTAGAGGAGCCACTGCCATTATCTAGGACACATGTTACCATTTTGCAGGTCCACAGGATCTATTCCAACTCTTTTAAAAGTCCAGGCTTAGAATTCATTCTCTAGCTATTTGGGAGCACAATATTTTCTCGTCTTTGCCGCTGGACTTAATGACACCAAAGGGTTATTGCACATTATGTTTATCTAGTTTGAAGAGAGCTATAAAATTGGTCTGGTAAGACTACCCTATTCCATGATTACCAAAGTAACTTGAAAAAATATCAGCCTCAAAATTCTCATTTCCTTTCAGGATGGTTGAACCACTGTTGTTCCTATTTAATAAGCTCAGCCCATGGGCTGTAATAAAGCAGGCAGAGATAAACAAACAAGCATTGTTTTCTACTTGGGAAACCAGGTAGACAAGAAGTCAAGAATCCAGGGAGTAAGGCAAAATGTTCGGGCCTGGTAAGAACAAAACCTAGGGCATACAGGGTGGATTGTCATGAAATGCTACACAGAAGAAACCAGGGGAGACGGCAGTTAAAATATCATGCTGGGTCTTTCTAAACACAAGCCTCATTTATCCCACAACTTTGAGGATGTAGATGAATAGGTGAAGTAACTGAACTTCAGAAAATTCAAGTGATTTGCTAAAGGGTACAAAATTAGTGAGCAATCTAGGAGAAAGGGGATAGAGAATTGAGAGTAGATAAGCAATGTGTTCAATTTTAAGAAAGGTTTATACAGAATGAAGGGAGAGAATAATTGGGTAAATGTAACATTGGCTAGATCAAGTGTCTATTGGTTATATATTATTGCATAATAAATTGCCACAAACTTAGCAGCTTAGAACAACAGTCTAGGCAGGGTTTATCTGGGTCCTCCTCTTAGGGTCTTATGAGACATCAATTGAGGTGATATCAGATGGACTATCTTCTCATCTAGAAGCTTAATTGTGGAAGAATCGGCTTCATTTTCTTGTAGGTGCAACATTAATGGCCAGGCTTCTTGCTGGCCACAAGTGGGAGTCAGCTCTCAGCTCCTAGAGGCTGACCATAGTTTCTTGCCATAGCGCCTCTCCCAACACGACTGGTTACTTCATAAAGTCAGTGAGGAATTCTACAGCAAGAGAGAGTTTTATATAATGTAATGTAACCAATATGTTCTTTTGATTAGAAGTAAGGCACAGGTTCATCCCTTCTCCGAGAAGAGATGATACAAGGCACGAACATCAACAGCCAGGCGTCACGGAGCTCACCTTAGAGTCTGAGCACTTATACCATATCCAGCAAGAACTTTATCCCAGAGAAGAGGCCTGGATGACTGGAAGGAACCAAGCATAGGAAAACAAAGCAAAACCAAGCAAACCAAAAAGTGTATTTATCAGGGTTTCAAATGAATTCCTCATCTCAAGGAAGAATTAGGACAAGAATCTTCCCCACAGAAAATCTTTTCCAGCTAATCATCTAGCAGAGGATTAATATCCAGAACATATAAAGAACTCAAGACACTTAACAAAGGAACAAGTAACCCCATAAAAAAGGAAAACTGATCTAAACAGACACTTTCAAAAGATATAAGTACAAAAGAAGCACAAATGGCCAGTAAATATATCAAAAATGTGCTCAGCCTGTTTAGCCACTAGGGAAATGCAAATCAAAATTATTGAGATTTCACCTCACCTCGGTAAAATGGCTATCATCAAAAAAAAAAAAAAAAAAAAAAATTAGCCAGGCGCGGTGGCGCACACCTGTAATCCCAGCACTTTGGGAGGCCGAGACAGGAGAATCGCAAGTTCAAAGCCAGCCTCGGCAAGGGCAAGGCGCTAAGCAACTCAGTGAGACCCTGTCTCTACATAAAACACAAAATAGGGCTGGGGATGTGGCTCAGTGGTCAAGTGCCCCTGAGTTCAATCCCCAGTACCAAAAAAAAAAAAAAAAAAAACTGAAAAGTAACAATGCGAGTAATAAAGATAAAAAGGAGCCCTTAGACACTAAACACAAACTGGGAATATAAATTTGTATAGCCATGGTGGAAAAAAAGTACAAAATTTCCTTTAAAAACTAAACGTAGAACTACCATATGATACAGTTATAAAACTCATAGGCATATACCTGAAGGAAATGAAGTCAGCATACAAGAGATCCCTGCATACTCCTATTTACTGTGGCACTACTTACAATAACTAAGTTCTGGAATCAGCCCTGGTGCCATCAATAGATGGATGCATAGGGAAAATATGGCATATATACACAATGGAGTTTTATTTAGCCATAAAGAATGAAATACTGTCATTAGACAGGAAAATGGATAGAACTGGAGGATATCATGCTGAGAAAAAAAAACCCAGAGAAAGATAAGTATCATGGTTTCTTTCATATGTGAACACTCCCACCCCCCATACAAAAAGAAGATAATCTGAAAGTAAAAGAAGGACTATCAGGGAAAAGGAAGGGGACCTCAGAAAGTAGGGAAAGAGGGGAGAAAAAGAGAGAGGCAGAAGGGAAAGTGGACATAATCAAGGCACCATATATGCATGTATATAAATTTTGCATTGAAACGCATTAATTTGTACAATTAATATGTGTTAACAATTATAATAATAAAAAAATAATCTACCCCAACAGCATTTTTTCACTCACTTCCGTGGTTCCTCTGAATCTTCAATGTATTTTACAACCACCACATGATGCCTGTCCAAGATGCTTTTTAATGGGCTGCAGTGTGAAAATTACAACAAGGTCTTTATCATTCAGGTTAAAAGCACTTCAGCATTTTGCTGTAGTGATGAGGTCAAGGAGAACTCATTCCATGCCTTTTCCTAGTCACCCTTAGAGCATTTATACTGTAAGAGGGAGAAAAGTATTACATCTGTGTGTGAGTTAGTCATTAGCAATAGGAGAAATTTTCTATAGTCTGCCCAAAGTGCACTATTCCCTGTCTCCAGAGTATGGACATGTAAGGTAGGGGCACCACAAAATAGGGCTTGTGTGACATTTGGAATGAATTGTGACATTTGGAAATGAAAACCTGATCTAAAACAATAAAATGGACACTTTTGCAGACAGAGAATTTACAGCTTATATGACACTTTTATACATCTTAACTCATTTTCTACTCAGCAATCCCTAGAGACCAGAATATGATCATTCCATTGTAGAGATGAAAAAGCAGAAGTTATATGACTCTCCCAAAGTCACATGTTAAGAAAATGTCACATCAAAATTTGGATTTCCTGACTCATCTGATTCTCCTTGGATTCAATCAAGTGATATTGTCATTATTAAAAAACAGAACTCTGCTTAAGTTCCCTCTGGAAAGAGTGCAGTTTTGTCCAGAAATATTTTTTTTTGATATTGAGGATTGAACTCAGGGGCACTGGACCACTGAGCCACATCCCCAGCCCTATTTTGTGTTTTATGTAGAGACAGGGTCTCACTGAGTTGCTTAGCAAGTTGCTTAGTGCCTCGCCCTTGCTGAGGCTGGCTTTGAACTCGCGATTCTTCTGTCTCAGCCTCTCTAAGTGCTGGGATTACAGGCTTGAGCCACCGCGCCCGGCCAGAAATATTAACTGAGAGTGTTGCTAGTAAGAGCTAGTGGTCAAGGTGTCCCAAGATGACTTACATGCTTAGGCCCACAGAGATGCACACAGATTTGCCTAACCTGATGCTTTAAAATTAACAGAACTGATCCAAAGGTTAGATTTAAAGCTTCTCTCCACAAATTTTCATAACTTCAAACTAAGCAAAACCTACCAGCCTAAGCAGAGTTCTAAAATGTATGCATAACACTGACATATCCAGGCAACTTCAGGGAAAAAAAATCGATAGTTGCTTGCCCCATACAATAGCAAACCATTAAAACTAGTGGTTCTCTGGTTCTCTGACACACCATATGTGTATGGCTTTGACTTTAGCCTTTTTGAAATTTTGCTGAATTCACTATTCCCATTAAACTGTGAAATAATCAGGCTCTCCCTCCTCTTGTATTATACTCTAAATTTTAATTTCTAAATTGTTTTAGAATTCCTATACACAACCCAATATATTTATATGTGCAGCTTCATAAATAAATAAGCATGTATAAGTAGCTGTTGCATTTTTGTCTCTATTTAATATAAATCACATTTGTATAATAACCAGTACCTGCTTCTAAGATGAAGTGGCAATCCTCTGAGCAACTAATGCTCTCAAGGCCATGTACATGTCTGCAGCTAAGACTCCTAGAGACTCCCCAGCCTCATATATCTACTGCTCTCTTATTACCCTTAGATAATTCAATAATTAAATTATTTGAGTGGTAGATCAAAGACTCAGAATCTCCAAAGAAAAGATTTTCATTCCAACAAACACATTCTAAAGAGTACTGCTTAGACAAAAATAGATTTAGAAAGGGAATTTGGGATTTTGGAAATATCACCACATTGATTTTCCTCACATTTTCTGGATACAGAAATAATCTTTTACTAAAGGAAAACTGTCAAGGTGTTGAGAATTTGAAGGAGAGTTTGGGATTTAAGATTAGACTAGATTTGAGATGTAACCCAAAATGTTCTGACTTTACTCAGTTTTTTTGTATATAACATTTGGATAAATACTCACCATAGGATTTGTTTGAGAATTTATGAAACTTTTACTAGAATTTATGAGAATTAAATAACACATGTAAACATAATAAATACAACAACCAGAAAAAAATATAATAAAATAAATAACATTGATAAATGGAAGTTTATAGGATCATGACTAGCACTTCTAACATATTTTTCAAAAGCCATTAATTATAGCTTTCCACAGCTAGAAGCTGGATAGGGTGAGACAGAAAGCCCCGCATCTGTAGATAGGATTTCATTCACTTAATTTTAATCTTGTCAATTTTTCTGACCCTCTCAGACCTCTTCTAGCTTCACCCAGGACTTGATTCTCTTTCTCCTTGCAGGATTCCTGTCAAGCTTTCTCACCACTTCCATTGCCAATATCCCCAAGGAAAGCTCTCTCATCTGGCCTCCTCTCAACTCATTGGAAAGCCCTCTGCTGCCCCCTTCAGTCACTGTGAAGCAATACCCACAGCCTCCTGAGGAACTTCTCTCTCCAATAAATATGAAGGTTTGGTTTCCATTGGGTTGTAGTAAAAGGAAATTAATCTGAACATTACTGTAGCATAAATAGACAGAACCTACTGGATTGTGTGAATTTTTATGGGTCCTCTGTGACTAGGTTATCCTGGAGTATGTTTTTAAGGTATTGGGCAGGGAATGGCAGAAAGAAATTCTTCATTACAAAATAGACAAGGTTTTTTGATAAATTCCAAGAACAAATTATAGAATAGATTATAGTCTTATGATCAGGGCAAGGTAAAGTCGGACAATATAAAGCCTGATAAATTTGTAGCTTGGTTCTCCAAAAACAAGAAAGACAGAAAAACAGAAGGAGAGGAAGACAAAAATAAGGGCAAAACAATGATTAGCAATTTTGAAGTCAAACAGACCTGACTTCTGTCTCCTTGACAACTGAAACTTTGGACAAGATACTTAGAGGCTCTAAACTCGAGTTTTCTCTAGAGAATGGTAACAATAATAATAATCCCTACATCATAGCATTACTGGAAATATTAAGTAATATAATGTATTTCATGACCTTTAGCATAATGCCAGGATGTGGTATGATTATTATTTTAAATGGTTTTCAGGAATTTTTACCAGGCTTTTATGAAATTTAATGTGTGCCAGGAACTATTGAGTAAGGCCTCTCAAACATCACTGTGCTTAGAAGTTATACTTGAAGGAAGAATAAATCTGAAATACGTGTTGAGTTATTTCAATATTACATATTCTGTATGAGTTGTAAGCTTATTATTCATTTAAACACTTGATAAGATAATGAAAAACCCTTAGTATAACAAACAGCCTGATGTTTTTATTGTGATCACATCGGACATTCTGGCTTCTTTGCAAAGAAACTGAACAAATCTTGAGACAGATGTTCTGTGTGAGTGTTTACTATGTTTACATGTATCTTAATTATGAAGCAGCAGAGCCAGGATCCTACTGTGCATAAGCAGGATAGAGGGGCTCATACACTTAACGCAGTGATTACAGCCACCATAACAGAAATGAGAGAAGAATTGGTTATTATTATGTGCTTTAAGTGATTTTCATCACACATTTATCTGTTAATGATGTTAATGATCGTCTCACCAGATCCATGCAAGAATTTTTAAATTTCAAATAGAAATTAGATGCACCTATCCCAAGTGCATCTCAGTATATTTGCAAGACTGATTTCACCCTCCACCACCTTGGTCCTTGTTACCAACTTTCACACTCCTAGTTCTTTACTGACATTTGAATCCCAGTCACTGAACCTGTATTTCTTCCCAGTATTTGGGCTTTACCTTTTCTACCTGGTTGTTGATATAGTCTAAACCCCAGAGTCCCAAGCTCTAGGATTTCCTCTTCTACTCAAAGCCAGACTGATCCAGCCCCCCTTCTTCTTTCAGAGGACCACAGATAACAACAAAGTGAACCCAAGATGGCATTATTAAATTTCACATGGTATACTAGGACATTAAAAAATATTGCAAGTAATTCTTATGTTGTCGTTATTCCTTGTACCAGGAACTTACAAAATTTAGAGCAGAGTGCAGTGTTATAGGAAATATGCATAAATTCAACATAAACCTTTTGCCCTAGAGGAATTATTGTCGTGTTGAGAAAATTATATATTACATAGAGAAGTTGAAAAATGTATACAATATTTAAATAAGATTTCAATAAAATTTCAATAAAATTGTTTCTTCTGGTCAGATTTATAGTATACCTTGAAACAACAACCAAATGGCTAAATTCTCTTTTAAAAAAATGTTTTCATGACCTGGGGTATTAGGTATTAAAGGATAGTGATCCCTATAATCGCTCCAACTTTTGTCTATAATAGGGTTTCAAATCCAGATGCAGGGAATAGAAAGCTAGCAGAGCACAGTAGCCCCTCTGATTTGAAGAGATAGCACTTACCATTGGTGAAGAAGGTAGCGGAAGTTCTTAGGACAATACAGCACAGAGGAGAAGGTTGAGCAAAGAAAGAACTAATGTTCGGAGAGGGATCCTTCAGTGTTCAGCTGAGTGATGATCAGCACGTGCATGTGAGGCTGCAAAAAGAGCCATCCAAAATGAATAGAGATAACAGCACCTGTCACACCTGTTCCCACCAACCAAAGGGGAAATCCTCCTCTCGCTGAGCATTGGGTAGACCATACAGAAGGCTCTTGCCTCGGTCGAGAAGAATAATTTTCCTTATGCTGAACATTGCTAATGTTCCACCTAACAAATCTCAAAGGGAAAATCTGAAGAAGCCTTTTCTGAGTAACTTAAATGCATCCATAACAAAGGCCAATAATATTAATAGAAATAAAAAATATACAAAACCAAACAAGATAAAATTCACATCATATTCAATCCAATAACAAATTCCAAGACCAAAAAAAAATTCAATCAAAATTGACTCAGAATTGATGCAGCAGACAGAAAGATTGAAATAGATATTACAATTATGTGTCATGCATTGAGAAATTTAGGTAGAGGAAGATACATAATTTTTAAAGATTCATGTCAAACTGAGATGAAAATAAAATGTGTGTGTTGGAAATAGACTAGATAAGATTAAGAGCAGTTTAGACATCACAGAAGAAAACAATGGATACATTTGAATATGTAGCAAAAGAACTCTCCAAATTGAAACAAAGATTTAAAAAGAGAATTTTAAAATAAATAGATCACATAGGACAATTTTTAAATAAACAGAAATGTGGGACAATATCAAGAAGCTTAATATACGCATAATTAGAATCCCAAAGATGAGGGCAAGTGAAAGATGTAAAATAAATCTGAAGAAATGACTGAAATGTTTCAAATTTTGATGAAAACCATAAAATATTAGATCCAAGAAGCTAAATAAACCCCAAGAATGAGAAACTGAAGAAAAATGACAAGTTACATTCTAATCAAACTACTCATAATCAATGATCAAGAAAAATATTTAGCCAGGCATGGTGATGCATGCTTATGATCCCAGCAGCTTGGGAGGCTAGGCATGAGGATCGTGAGTTCAAAGCCAGCCTCAGCAACTTAGCAAGGCCCAAAGGTTGCAAGACCCTATCTCAAAATAAAACATTAAAAGGGCTGTGGATATGGATCAGTGTTTAAGCCCTCCTGAATAACACATTTGTAATAACTAAACAACACATTTCTACATATCTTGTTCATACACAATGGAATATGATTCATTTTTTTAAAAAAGAAGGAAATTCTGTAATTTGCAACAATACAGTTGAATCTAGAAGACATTATTCTGAGTGAAGTAAGACAGACACAGAAGCACCAATACTCCATTGGTATAAAAAAAAAAATACAAGTTACCAGAGGAAAAACATCATACCACATAAAAAGAAACAAAACATAGGAATTCAATTAGCTTCTCATCTGAAATAATGCAAGCTAGAAGATAGCATCTTTCATATCTTTCAAAAATGAAACTGAAATAAATACTTCGGTAATTATACAAAAAGTGAAGGAACTTATCACCAGGAGATCTGCACTACATAAATGTTAAAGGAAGTCCTTCAGGCAGAACAAAAATGATACCAAATGAAAATAAACATGTATGCACAGAATGAAGAGCACAAACATGGTAAGGAAATGGGAGAAAAAAATATAGATATTTACTTAATATTTAAAACTGCTTTTTAAAGATGATTAAATGTTTAAACAAAAATACTAATGAGATGGCCCAGGTTTTATAACATGTCAAAGGAAAAGTTCTGACCACACCAGCACAGGAGTCGGAATGGGAAAAAGAGGTAAATCAGTGGGAGGTTCCATAGCACTCAGGAAATGGCTTAGTTTTACTTGGAAGTAGAGTGCAAGAAGTTAATGATGTGTAACACAAAGCCTAAAGCAATGACTGAGATAAATAAAACTATAGCCAGTAAACCAATAGTACAGAGAAAACAAAATATTTTACAATTTTTAAATAATTCACAAGATAGAGAAATGGAACAGAAAGAAGATAGGATAAATAGAAAGCAAATAGCAAAATGATCAGTTTTAAACCTAACTATATCAGTAATCATGTTAAATATATGAACTCTATATCAATGAAAGTGTACAGATTGTCACACCAATTTTGTTAAAAAACACAACTATTAACATGCTGAGATAAACAAATATGCTTCATATATACAGAACAAATAGGGTAAAGGGGAAGTATGGAAAATATATACCACACTAACATTAATCAAAGAAAATGAGAGTGATGCACTAACACCAAAGTATATGTCAGAGCAAAGATTATTAGTAGGAATAAATATTATTTCCTAATTGCAAGAGGTCAGTTAATCTATAGGTGTAACATTCTTAAATGACCCTAATAATGGTTTCAAAATATATGATGCAAAAATAGATAGAACTACCAAAAGAAACAGAAAAAAATTCATAATTACATTTGAAAATTTCAATAACACCCCTTTTTCAATAACTGCTAGAATAAGTAGACATAAAATCAACAAAGCTTTAGAAGATGTGAATTATACTATCTGCCAACTTGACCTAACTAACTGGCATTTATAGAAGCTTCCACCAAACAAAAGCAGAATACATATTCAAATGCATAAGACATTCACCTATATAGACCATATCCAGGGTGATAACACAAGTCTCAATAAATGTAAAAAGATCTAGTCATACGAAATATATTTTTAATCACAATAGGATTTATTTTCAAATCCAACAGAAAGATCTCTAGGAAATTCTCAAGTATTTGGAAACTAAATAACACATTTCTACAGATCCTGTTCATACACAATGGAATATGATTCATTTTTTAAAACAGAAAGAAATTCTGTAATTTGCAACCATACAAATGAGTCTAGAAGCCATTATTCTAAATGAAGTAAGACAGACACAGAAGCACCAATACTCCATGATCTCACTTACATAGGGAATCTAAAATAGTCAAATTCCCAAAGTTGCCAGAGGCTAGAGGAAGCAGGAAATGGGGAGGTGCAAAACTTGCCCTGCAAGATGATTAAATCCAAGGGATCTGTACAGTATGGTGCCGAAAGTTAACAATGTGTTGTATCCTTGAAAATGTGCTAAGTGGGCAGATTTTATGTTACGTATTCTTATCCTAAGATAAAATAGTAGATCAATAAGGAGAATAGGTGGAAACATTCAGAGGTGACATGTTATGTTTACAATGTTAATTGTGGTGATGGATTTATGATTCACCAAACTCTTCAAATAGTGTACATTAAATATGTTCCGCTTCTTATGCCAATTATACCTTAATCAGTGGTTTTTATAAAAGAGAAAAAGCATAAAGTACAATGCTGCATAGTAAGAGTAATATTAATAATAATATAATGAACACTTTGCTGTTACTTTTTCCTCCTACCTCAGCAAAGTATTTTTTCCTAAAAAAACTAAAATACAAAAATAAATTTTCTCTTGCCTTTTATCTGATGGAAAGATCATTTCCCTGGGTTAGAATACCCAGGTTGTAGAGATGGCTATGTCAATACCTCTATACTTGAAGAAAAATCCCTGAAACCACTCTGCATCTCTTTTCTGATCTATAAATTGTAGTGGTTTGATTAAAGGATCTCAGTGGCATCTTCTGACTCTTAGATTCTTGTATTTTGTGAAATACCATAACCTCCCCTTGACAGAAACAGGAAGCTAATATTTACGAATCACGATTGTGTTGCAATAGTTCACACACTGCATGCATGTGCGCTCATACACACACACACACACACACACACACACACACGCCAAAGGAATATATTGCATATCTTTTCTGAATATCAGAAGTTCCTAAATCTGAGGCCTACGGACAGACGAGGTGCTGCCTGAAATGAAGACTGGCTTCTTACATGGAATCACAGCTTCTGCACACAAATGTCCCCATGCCCACTGAGGACAACCCCCAGAAGGAAAGCGGTCAATCCCCATTCTGACTCCATCAGTCACTCTTCAATTGCTAGTGCTGGGAGTTTTCAGGTCAATGACTGAGGAGGGACAGCCCCCTCATCCTGAAGAGGAGATCTAAGCAGAGCTATACAAAGATATCCAACGAAAGGAAGTCCTCTGGTCATTTCAAGGAGAAGGCCCATCTCTGATTCCCTTTTCTGGTTTCACATCAATTGCTAATCTCAATAAAACTATGTAACCATAAAGGGTATGTGTTCCTGTGGATTCCACATAGGCAGCCTGGCAGATGCACCATAAATTAACAAAACCCTGTGTATTAAGTAAGTTAGTTGGGATTCCAAATAAGATAACTAAGGGGTAAAAAGAGGATTAATCCCATCCTGGAACCATAGCAGTTTATACTAAAAAACTGAGGTTTAAGAAGAGATACTTCTGAGGGTCCCATATGAGCACATTGGTGTCTGGCTCTTTATATGCTGGAGAGTTTTCTTAATATTGACCATAGGGATCAAACTGTGGAATAGTGAGGGAAATTTATGGTAAGATACTTCTTTTAATAATTAAATACAATTGAATGGGGTCCAGCTAGCCCATCTTGCATCAAATTGTTTTATTGTTATGTCCCACTGTTGCAGCAGTATTGATTGATATAATGTCATCGCTAGGAAAAAAAAATAAACTTCAGAGAATGAATGATCTCCACTGTATACTCAGTGCAATTACTAGTCTTCTCTAGGAGACAATCCATACATAAAGAGAGCAGAGAAATAAAGTGTCTACGGGCATACAGTTACTTATGAGTTTAGGATGAGGGACCTGACTGAGATCCTGATGTCATGACTTGTTATGGAAAGCCAAAGTGACATGCACATTCTGCGAGATTTCCTCCCAAATCTATGTGGATGGGACTGCCAGGGTACATACAAAGGAAACCACCGTGCCATCCCTAATTGGCACAACACAAAAATGAATGTAGATAAAAGCTCACTGGAAAAGGGAAGGATTCTGATAATCTCCCATTATTCAGGGACGCCTCGCCAGCTGGCAGAGCCAAATCCCGGCACATCTTTGGGAGTTCTCATCTTTGGGAGTCAGCCAGTTCTCATCTTTGGGAGTCAGTGAAGTGAAAACAAAGGGATCAACCCGGATTTCAGATTCACTCAAATTTGCAGTTCACATTCAGTGTTCCCAGACCTGCCTTGGGCCTCCTTCACGTCAGAGATCTGGGCCTGGTGCCTGAAAATCTAAAAGGACACTGGAAAGAGGTGGTAGACAAAATCGTGCTGCCAGAATGAAAATGTTCAAAATTGGAACAGAAATATCAGAGGATCTAACTTTTTTAAAAATTTCTACATATAGATAATTTTTTACAAAAGATATTTATTGAAAAAATAAAATCTCAAAAAATAAGAAACATTGATACTCCGAAAGTGTGAATAATTAATTATATAATATCTGTCTCATGAATATAAAGTCTTTGAAAACATGTATGTGTTGATACTAATATAAAAAATTGTATTAAAAAACAGATATAGGCTTATAAATATATAATATCATACCAAGTAAATGAAAAAACTGGCAAATTTACTGATAAGTTAAAAACAGTCTAGAAAGAAAAAAATACAAAAATGATAGAATTAATGAGGTTTTTCTTAGATAGGAGAGTGATTTTATTGCTTTGTTTTGTTGTCTTTTATCTTCTAAATATTTCACAAAATGTTATTATTAATAGAAAATAAATATAAATCCTTTAGTGAAGGGGTCAACAAAGTTTTAAGCTAAAGACTAATTAAACTTGGCATTTTTGTATATATTTTGAGTTGGTCAGCAAAATCCCCAAGATGCCTGACACTAGGTGTTGATCCCTAGGACTAAAGCCCCTCCCAGAGTCACTCCAGTACCCCCTTAAAAAACAAGTGAAAATTTTAAGAAGTTGTTTTCTCTTCAAGGTACCAAAATAACATTCAATGACCTGGGGACACTTCAAATCTTCTGGTAAGTCTTGGATTTAGAGTGTCAATGCTTTTAAAATAACAAATTTTGGTGACCCATGTTTTCGAGGTCAGAATGTTTTTAAGAAGGCCAGCCAATGGCTGGACTTGCAGCATAGACAACCAAAGCAGAATTGGAGTACTTACTTGGCTTCAGCTCATGGGGCTGACTTAATAAGCCACTACAGATCGAAATGACTGAGTCTCTCCATTGCTTTTAATTTTACCCTATTGTATCAAATCGACACATCCAATGTGCCTGGCTCTTAAACCAGATCTAATCTGATAATTAAGCAAGCTAATAAAGACTCTGTTTGAATTCATTTGATAACTGTATAGTTGGAAACATCCTGCAGGGCAAGAAAGAATAATCCAATCTGATTTTTTTCTCACTCTCTTTAGCTGGGAAGACTGTCCAATGATAACATACTGGGTAGGAGTTGGGTTATCATCTTATAAATAACAAAATTTAAGGAGAATGGGTAAAAATTTAAGGAACATGGGTAAAACCTATTATAGGGTTATGAGGATGCCTCACAGAGAAAAAGAAAGGTAGGCATGAGAAACAAAGTGGAAGCTAGAGGGAACCTAGATGTCTCTTCCTCACTGGTGCTGCTTCTCTCTGTGCCTCAGACACTTTTATTTTTTCTCTGCTTTTTCTATTTACCTGCTAAAAACATGGCCATCAACAGCCTTATCTATATGTCCAGTAATGTAAAGAAATGGTTTCTAAATTTCTTCTTTGTTTCCCTCCCTCCTTCCCTTTCTCCTTTCTTCCCTTCCTTTTTCCCTCCCTCCCTCCTCTTTCTCCTCTCTCTCTTACATTCGTTCTTGCTATAAATTTCTTCTTCCCTCCCCCCCAACACACATGACTCTGATTGGCTGAACTTATGTCTAATGTCTACCTTGGACCTATCAACTCCGGCCAAGGGTCGGACAATCACTTTGAGCAAGCAAAGCTGCTGAGATCCCTGCCTCTACAATCAGGTAGTTAGGAAGAGGCAGGAAGTGGCAAGGAGAAAAGAAGAGGAAGCATCCATTAAATGCACCATGCATGTCTCCTCATTGGCATTTTAAAAGACTTTGTTCAAAAATATAAAAACTGACTTCTTTAACATAGCAAGAATAGCAAGAAAAATTAAGAATATTGTTTCCATGAAGTTTTCTGGATAAATCTCCTAAAAACTCATTAAAAGATGGCTGGAGAGAAAACAGTGAAAAGAATATCAATGAGCATTTTATCTGTGTAATTGTAGGGCTAAGACTAAAGCAGCTGTGGGGTTTTATTGGTAGAAGAGATTTTTCAGCTCTTACCAGTGTATAACCAACACGTTAAGATAGAAGATGAGATAAAGTTGGCAAGTATCGTAAAGTTAAGTGTGTTACTTCTCACTTTTAATAGTTGGAGGTCAAAAATAAATCTGAAAAGTCAATAATAGGAGAAGTTCTTTTGATATAACAAAAATAAATACTAAGAAATATCATATGGTCGACTATAATTTGAAGTCAAGGAGAGGCAAAGAAAGAAAAGAAAAAAATTATACAATTTCATAATAAATTACAATATAAAATTAATAAATATTACCTAAAGAATTAAGCCCATCATATACAATGATTTTATAGGAAAGAATTATAACAAAAATATAAAAATTTCTAATTGCCAAAGGAAAAATAAACATAAAGCAAGGAAATCAGAGCAAGCCATGAAATATTTTTAACAGACACTTCTCGGAAGAAGATATACAATTGATCAACAAATATATGAAAAAATGTTCAAAATCTCTAATAATTAGAGAAATGCAAATCAAAACTACTCTATGATTTCATCTCACTCCAGTCAGAATGGCAATTATCAAGAATACAAGCAATAGTAAGTGTTGACAAGGTTGTGGGGAAAAAGGCACACTCAT
The DNA here is from genome assembly GCA_028644305.1 of Xerus rutilus. NCBI lineage: Eukaryota > Metazoa > Chordata > Mammalia > Rodentia > Sciuridae > Xerus > Xerus rutilus. Next base: position 57,234,302 of record CM053411.1, read on the forward strand.
ACATTGCTGGTGGGACTGCAAATTGGTACAACCAATCTGGAAAGCAGTATGGAGATTCCTTAGAAAACTTGGAATGGAACCACTATTTGACCCAGCTATCCCACTCCTTGGTCTATATCCAAAGGACTTAAAAACAGCATACTATAGTGATGCAGCCACATTAATGTTTATAGCAGCTCAATGTTTATAGCGAAACTGTGGAACCAACCTGGATGCCCTTCAATAGATGAATGGACAAAGAAACTGTGGTGTATACACACACACACACACACACACACACACACACACACACACACATATATATGTATAGACACACAATGGAATATTATTTAGGATTAAAAGAGAATAAAATTATGGCGTTTGCAAGTAAATGGGTGGAGTTAGAGAATATCATGGTAAGCGAAGTAATCCAATCCCAAAAAAATCAAAGTCCAAATGTTCTCTCTGATAAGTGGATGCTGATCCATAGTGGGGACAAAGGCATGGGAAGAATGGAGGAACTTTGAGCAAAGGAGAGGGGGGTAGGGGAGGGAACTTGGGGGTAGGAATGATGGTGGAATGAGATTAACATCATTACCCTAGGTACATGTATGACTGCACATATGGTGAGACTCTACAGCATGTACTACCAGAGAAATTAAAATTTGTGCTCCATTTGTGTACAATGAATCAAAATGCATTCTGCTGTCATGTATACCTAATTATAATAAATAAATAAATAAATACATCTTTAAAAAGTGATGAAAACATAAATCATGAAATAAAAAATATGATATATTTGTCATATTTCAGTAAAAATATAACTAATCTTGTCTATTAAAAGGAAAGATCTTCCACATATGACCATAAAGAAAACCAAATATAAACTGTAATATAAGTCAAAACTAAATGATTAATTCAGGAAATTTGAAAATGATTTGGTAATCAAACTATTTTCTATTGCAGACACAGAAGGCAGAAATCTTGATCATAAAATGCAGATTGAATGACAATAAATAAAACATAAGATGAAAGAAGAAAGTGTTAAAATAATAGATTATTGCAAAACTGTAACACGTTACAGTAAGTGCTGTAAGAGATTGTATCAATATTCATAAATAAAAACTAGCAAATATTCAAGAAAGAAATAGAAGCTGTTAAAAGCAGAAAATAATTAAAAATACAGATACACATGCATATCAATTACTATAAATAGATTAAATATATACATTAGTATACCATAAATAAATTAAACACATGCATATGTAAACATCAATTCAAGAAATAAAACAAGATGAACAACAAAACAAACCAAAGAGCAAAGGAAAATATTAATAGGGATAATCTTCATTTGATGAATTATAAAACAGGTAACTACTATTAAATATTATAGAGTTAACTTTTAGAAGAAATAATAAACTAATTTTAAAAAGCAAAAATAAATTGGTAACAAAAATGACAGAGAACACACAAAAAACATGCTAAACAAAACAAGAAATAAAGATTGGGAGAATTTCACTTCTCACTCAGAACAACTAGAACACGTGGTAAATGTTAAAATAAAACTTCATCTGATGCCACTGAAGAGGTACATAAAGGATTCCTGATAGGAGCGGAAGTCACTTCGGTGAAGTTTAAATACTACACTGTCTTTTTCTCTCCAAGCACTTCCCAACTCAAAGGTGGCATCAATAGAAAAGATGAGAAATCATGGCAAAAACAATGTCTTAGGGCAAAGAAGTTGAGCAAAATTCTGATATTAAAATGTTGAGAAAATAATTAGAGTATGGAGCTAGCTCTGAGAAAGTAAGCTAGTGCAGTAAGCTCAACAGTCTGAGCCATGTTCCCCTGCCAATACCTAAGCTGCAAAAACCTAGAGGCAAAGAAATCAAGCGCAAAGCTGTGCTAAGGAGCTGAGGAGTTAGGCAGTGTTACAATCAGTCTCAAAATGCTGGAAAGACAAAACTTGGAAACCAAGACCAGGAAAAAAAAAACATGCGAAATGATATTTAAAATAAAAACCATTGAAAGAGCACTAAAAGACAGCAAACACACACACACACACACACACACACACACACACACACAGGACTTCTACACAGAACATCAGAAAAGACCTAACTAGCTCAAGAGATAGTGTTCATGGATTGGAGAACTCAGTGTTTTAATTGTCAATTCTGCCCATATTTATCTATAGTTTCAATGTGATTCCCAAAACGTTTCAGCAGATTTTTTTGTTGTTTAGTATATAAGCACTTGACAAATTGATTTAAAATTGAATATAGAAAAGGGACAAAAAAAAAAAAAAAAACCCAAGACAACATAGAAACAAAACTGGAAGACTTTTACAATAAAAACTCAAGAATGATTATAAAACTATGCTAATAAAGACAGAGTGTGATAAATCAGTGTAACAGAAGCCAAGAGTCCAGGCAGAAACCCTGAAATATATGATTGAACAAAATATTTATGACAAAAAGAAATACATTTTAGTGCGATCACAAATGAAAAATCTCTTTAATAAAATGATGCTAGGTATACTGGATATTCATATGGAACTAAACTTCTCCCCAACCTTACACTACACAAATGAAAAAAAAAGATCAATCCCAGATGAATTGTAGACCTAAATGTGAAAATCATAATAAATAGGTTCTAAAAGCTAATATATGAGAATTGTCTTCATGAACTTGGAATAGTCAAGGATTCTATAAATAGGTCTTAAGAAGAAATAAAAGTAAAATATCAATTGATTGGATACAATAAAACAGAACAACTGGAGGAGGAGGGAGGAGGCAGTGAGGACTAAAGTGGAGCAAATAATATTGCATGCATGTGTGATTATGTCAAAAGAACTCCACTATTATGTATAGCTATAATGCACTAATAAAAATATTTAAAAATTAAGAACAAGAGTATATCAGAAGACCCTCCTGGTAATGGTAAAAATGCAGGCTACTGGTGCATAAAGATATTTATTTTATGTATATATATGTGATAAAGAACTAATATGCAAATATATAGAAGATTTCTACAAATCAATAAGGGAAAAACCACAGAAAATGGACTTTAGAAACCCAATAGCAGTTCTCAAAAGAGGATATCCAAATGGTCAGTAAGCATTTGGGAAAATCTTAATATCACTACCTACCATCATCAGGATGGTGGTTTACTCTACAAGGGGAACGAGTGGAAGGGACAGGAAGAGACAAGATATAGCCTTGGGTAAACAGAGGTGTTCACTTTGTAAAGTGTCGATGAATTGTAACACTAAAAACAATTTTTTACTTATAAAAAGGAAACAGTGGCTGAAAGGACAAATAGGTACAAAGGAAATTACAAGAATTATGAGACTACTATCCTGAACTGTATGCAAATATTTAAAAGGGCTTATGAATGGACAGTGTCTAGAGGAATGTACTTTATCAAAACTTCTCACGAATATATTTTTTAAAATCAAAGCAGGACAACTACCATAGAAGAAAGCAGGCAAAAATTTACTATCTTCTTCTTCCAGAAATAGTTAATATGAATTAACTGGGGAATTTTAATAAAACAAGGAGTAGGTGAATCTGAAACTATGTAAACTTCTCAAGAATATTTTTAATGAAGAAAATAGCCTAAATTTGTTTTGTTGATTTAATACTGAAAATAACTGCCTAGAAATGATTATACAAAGAGAAAAATTCAGACCAATCTCAATCCTAAAAAAAACTCTCCAGTGTTATTAAAACAGAATCTAGAAGCACATTAAAAGAATAAAATATGATAGAGTGATATATTCCATGCATGAGAAACATGAGTTAACATTAGAAAATTTATGGATATAATTCACCGTATCAACTGACTTAAGGAGAAAAACACATTATTTTCTCCATAGATTATGAAAAGGCTCCTGTTAAAATTCTTATCCATTGTCAATAAACTCACAAGAAAACAAGATGAGATAGTTCATTAATATGATGCAATGTTTCCGTATCAACTGAAACGTTGCAATTCGCCTTAATGAAAAACTACTAGCAACTTTTTCTTAAAGTCATGAACAAGGCAAGACCACTGTAAGACTATTATTTAACATTTTTCTAGAGATATCAACCAAAGCAATTAGAAAAGAAGTGGAGAACATATTATGAAACTAAGAAGATGAAGTATGTGTCATTATTAGATACCTCAAAATCTAATCAGCAAAGAACAATTATACCTAATAAAACTATTAGGGAGATGGTATATAAAAAATAATACACAGAAATCAAAAATCTTTAAATATAACAACCAGATGAACAAAATAGGAGATCCTACTTTCATAGAAAAAGAAGCAAATAAAAAAAACCATGAAATGCCTGGGAATAAATTTAACAGGAAAGATGTACTGTTTATGAAGATGATGAAATTCTTCTTATAAATGCAAAATAATAATAAAGTAAAATTATTTTTAAATAAGACCAACTATAAAATGTTCTTAATCTTTTTTTTTTTTTTAAACAGAGGCTCACTAAGTTGCCCACACTGGTCTCAAACTTGTGTTCTTCCTATCTCAGCCTCCATAGTCACTAGGATTACGGGTGTGCACTATCATGCCCAGGTAACAACTTTATTTTTTAAATGAGCAACATATGTTGTTTCAATAAACTTGTTTTATAGTTGTTACCAAAAATATTTAATAGAACAAAAAATCTGAATGAAAGAGTACTGACTAAAAATATTAACATACTTAATAACAAAGCCGATCTGGTACATAAATTACAAAAAGCCCAATAGCCAAGAATAGATAGTTGAGCAAAGGTTCTAAATATATAAAAGAATATCATAAAGATGCTATTTCAGATCACTGATTTGATCAATAAATGATTTGAAACAATCAGATTACATCTAAAAACAATAAATTTAATCCATACTATACAAAAATAAATTTAAAATGGGACAAAGGGCTTAAACACTGATTTTTTTAAAACCAAAAGAAAGAACCTCTAATCTCAAAGAAGGAAGGATGTTTTAAAATGGTACAAAAGTCATAAAATAGAAGATTAGTAAATCCAAACACAAAGTTTCAGCAGTTAGCGATAGCAAAAGACAGGAAATAACCTAAACATCCGTCAAAGTTTATTGGTCAAATAACTTCCAGCATAACCCTACCATGGAATAAGATATAAGCATAAAAAATGAATATAAAACTTCTTTAGAGATTGGTATGAATAAACTTCAAGATAAATTTCAGTGAAAAAAAGTAGGACTAGGATAGTGTATACAGTAGGCTATTATTTGTGTAAAAACAATAAAGTAAATTTAGAAATAAAAGTATTAACAAGAAATTCTGTCTTTGTTCCTCTTATCACTTCAAGAGCTGGGTGAACTTGGAGCCCCTCCCTGAGGTCTTCCCTGACATTTCTACATGGTGAATTTCATCTATGACATTTTTATGATTCCAACACGATTCAGAATTTAATTAAAGGTGTAGAAGTAGTTTACTGAATGGGCTCAACTCAGTGCAATATAAATCAAGAAAGTAGTGTTTTCTTCTGCCACTAATGATTTCTAACACTTCCTTCCATCTCTCTCTTCTCTGATCTTCTCTGAATTAACCCTATTAATTTTCCAGGTCACCTTTGAATATTAGAAATCTCCTTCTTTTTCTTTTCCTGCCCCACATCTGCCTTAGTTATTCTGCTGTTCAGAGGCAACAGGAGGGAGATGATTCAGTCAACATCTTCCTTGTTGGATGCTGTTGTAAGTTAGGGTCCACTGTAGTGTAGGCAGTTTTTTCCTAGCTTCTTGGGAGCTACTCTAGGAACACTGATCTGTCATGTACTTTCTGCCTGATGTTCACTGGGAGCCACTTAACCTGCAGCTTTCAGCAAGCAGTGAACTCCACATACCCTCTTTCTACCTGGGTCAGCTCCTTGCAGGTAGCCTCTAGGGCAAGATCTAGTACAACTACTGTCTCTAGCATGCACTCTTTGTATGCAAATTCACCCACTCTGTCCACCAGATTTTCTGAGTATAGATTTCTGACTCTGGAAGCATACTTCCCTTCTTGCCTTGCAGAAAGGGAAAGCTCCCGCTAGTTCCTGACTTTAAACATCTGAAGCATCCAGAGCCAGTAGCTTTCTCAACAAACAAAAAAAGAAGACAATGCCAAGTTCTCTCCCCAAATTTATCATTTTTCCTTCTCTAGGAACAACCCTAGATTTCATAGCCTTGTGCAAACATTAGAAGTTTTCTTTTTTCTCGCTCATTCCCTTTCACATATACCTTAGTTGTTCTGCTATTCCAGAAGCAGCGGCAAGAAGATGACTCATTTCTCTCCTATGTGTTCCTACCCTGAACTGTCTGTTTTGGTGGGGTATAAACTCAGTCAGTGCCATGCACAAAATATTCCTATTGCAGTTGTAGCAATTCAGCCCACATCTGGAAATGTGTACACCACATTGCTCTTCCAAAAAACATCCTCTAATATTTCAGAGGGGTTGTCTAGTTTCCCACTGACATTTACTAGTCTCTCCCCCAAGTCAACTCCATCCACTGGATAAAGAATCACAGTCTTGCCAATAGTATCGAATTTTTGCAAAGATCTGCTCTTGTTCCATTAATTTACTTCTGCATGCCTTCCACCAAAATTGTTCCCTGTCAGAGAACAACCTCTGTAAATTCTTCTGCATCTCCAATCTACTCTGAGCAACTACCACAGAGCTAGGTATGAATTAATTAATTAGTTAACATGTAATGACTTGTCATATTATGGATTCATAGCTTGTAGGGTTTATAGATTACTTGATTAATTACTTGATTAACAAATTATCTGAGTAATAAATATGCAATTACTGGTCATATAGATTCTTAACTATAAGTTTGATTAAAGTTGACTGAATTCACCCCTAAAGTGCCCAAATACCAATGCCTTCCTGATGTAGTTATATATGCTCTGGTATAATCTGGGTGGTTCTACCATCTGAGGCTCTGTTTTTGTTTCAGGGGTGCTTCTGGAAGACAACCTATTAATGACTGCCTCTGTGGGGCCTCTGTGAACATCTACTCTCCATTATACCTGCTTCTGGCAGTCAGCATGCCTTTCTGGGTCAATTTCACTTAATAGATATTGAGAATTTACTGCATACCTGTGCCTGAATCTAGAAGATGAGTAAAATGTAGAATCTGAACAAAGAAGCTCAAATCATGAGAAATACTGACATGTAAGAAAAAAAATTGCTCTGTATATGGTGCGTACAGAATGGTGTCCAGATGAAGATACAATCAACTCTGTAGTTAGATGTTCTGAGAGGCTTGACAGACAAAGAAATATCCAACATCAGCTTTGGATTAGTTCAGAATATAAAGAAAGATTTTCCCAAATAAGATAAAAAGAATGTGCCAAACTAGAGAGAGAAAGGTCACAGCTCTTCTCCAACCTCCAGACTTTGCTCCCCAATTTACTCTCAAAAGAATAAAAAAGATCCACAAAATTCCCAATACAAAAGCTACAAATGAGAGATGACATAAAATCTGTTCTATGTTTTTATATATCTGTTTTGTCCTTAGGCCTATGTTTTAATCAAATCCAGTTTTTTTTTGTTAAAATTACACCCAAATATTAATAAGGAAGTATATATTTAGGTTTTCACAAGTTTATCAAAACAGGAAAAGACATATAGTACGTTCACCAAGAATTATGTGTTTATGTATTTTAGAATTGAAAATCTGCCAAATTCGTTTAGTCACAGTAAATAAGGAAATCAAGATATTTACCAAAATAAAAATGCAGAGCATATTATGCTATTTCTGAAAGTATCTTAGTTTGCCTTTTCCAGAAACAATTGGAGTTAATAGTGTTTTCAGTTACTTAAAACTGCAAGATAAAAATGTGGAAAGGAAAAAAAACAGCAAAATGCTAGGAATACAACTCAGTCTCCCCCAAAGAGGTGGTAAAATAAGAGTGCCTTAACTTTTATGTTTTCCAACAAGAACTAAATCCTCTAACCAGGAATTCTTAACTATTGCCACTGAAGAACCCTGGGCTGCAGAAATGAGGAGACATAATTCCTAAGCTCCAAAGTTATAGTCTATACCTTCTCTCCCCACTCTTCCACAGACAGCATATTTCTTTGAAGGCTTCTATTTACCTACAACAATTCAATATGAATGTAGAATAGTGATTACTATAAGAGAGGATGGAGAGGAGGTACCAAAACACAGCTAGACAGAAACAATAAGTTCAAGTGTTTACAGTAGAGCGGGGTGACTATAGTTCACAGTAACGTATTATATAGTTTATGATTAACTGTAAGTGAGGAGCTTGAAGTCTTCAAACACAAAGAATTGATGAAGAAATGGAAATATTATTACTATGATTTGATCAGTACACCTTGCCTACATGTATTGAATAAATATGCTCCTCATAAATATGTACAATTTTATTATAAGTATATGCAATAAATATATTAAGCAAAAATGTTTAAACATTTGAGATAAAAGTACTGATTTTATCATTGCACATTATCTACATGTGTTAAATTATCACATGCTACCCCATAAATATGTATAATTAAAACAATAAATTTAAATTTTTAAATTTAAAAGGGATTTTTATGTTCTTTGTGAAAATATAAAGATGTAGTGAATATCAAGATGAACACTTTGAGAAGTTACCATATGTTAGTCAGCTTTTTGTCACTGTGACCAAAATACCTGATGAGAACAACTCAGAGGAGGAAAAGTTTATTTTGGCTCATGGTTTCAGATGTCCGGTCCTTAGCTGACTTCATGACCCTGGGCCTGAGATGAGGCAGAACATCATGGCGGAAGAGCATGGCAAAGGAAAGCTGCTTAACTCGTAACAGCCAGGAAGCAGAGCGAAAGGGAAGGAACAGGGGCAAGATATATAATCCCCGGCACACCCCCAGTAAACTACTTCTTCCACCACACCCTACCTGTCTAGGTGACCATACAGTAATCCACTCAAAGTATCAATCCATCAAATGGATTAATTCACTGACTGGGCTGTGGCTCTCATAATCTAATCATTTTACCTCTGACTTTTTCTGCATTGTCTAACATGAGCTTTCTGGGGGGACATCTCACATCCAAATCATCACATTCTATATTTATCTGTGACATCTAGTACCCACCAGCCACCTCCACCTAGTCCGAGGTGTACTAGTTTAGATTTTAAGAGATTTTAAAACCTTCATAATAATTACTAATATGAACCAGTACTTTCTACATCAAAAGCATCTTCTCTTCTAATTCTCACAACTGCCTTATGAGAAAGGTGCTAATTTTTACTATTTTAATATCATCCTGAAACTGAGGCTCAAAAATGTAAAATAACTTGTCCAAGTTAAACACTAGAATTAAACTTTGCAAGTCTTTTCTCCAAAATCTATGGTCTTGGAAAGTTTTACTATTCTACTGCCTTCTCACAGACACAGATTACAGTTTCAACTTAAAATGTAAATTTTAATTTTAAAGGTTATATATTAGCCCACAAAGACACATAAAGACATAAAGATACATTATGGGACTGTCATGAATTTTATGCCTTCCTCCACTCAGTAATGCAGTACTCGTTGGCAATCATGATAAATACAATGTGTTTGGTATTTCATAGCTCAAATGCACAAGAGTGCTTAGAAAACATGGGGAAAAAGTGACTTGTTACCCAAATTCATGAATAAAAGGCAGACCAAAGGTCATTCAGTAATTTTTCTAGAAGCTTGCAAATAGAAAAGTTAAATTTTGCAATAAGCCAGCATTTTTGGAAAAGTCCCCAAATAAAACATTCTTCCTTCCACTGCCACATCTTAGCTACCATCTCAAAACTATGGTATTCTTCTCCAGACATTCTCTTGTATTTTAGTCCTCATTTTTCTTATAAGTGTGCCTGCTCTGCACTATCCACTTTAGTAGGGTATAAACCCTGCCAGTTCCAGTACACAAAGCGTATTGCAATGCAAGGAAGCATGAAGGAATAAGGCAGCCCCTGCTTTTTACCACCCTAGATTTACTTGAAATGGTTTCATAAAACCAATGGCCTTATTGTTAAGTGGATTGTATATTCTCATAGTAAGAAAATTTTCTAATGATAAGACATTACCATAAACAAAAAATAGTATTACCAGCAATATATCATAAAAGCAATTTATACTATAACTATAAATTTCCATTATTATCTAAGTTCCAAAATTATTCTTTAATCCCTATCTAAAGAGCATAAACATGTGAACCTCTGACTGCACAGAAGATTCCAATTGTCATTCATACAAAAAGGCTCCACTTCATCATATTCTACAATATCTACATTCTAGATCCTAGAAGAACACCAGTTGTCTTCTTGCACATTTAATCAACTATCTTCAAAGTATTGGCGGCATCCCCTCCCCTTTTATACCACTCATGTCCCAGCTGCTCCTCTCCCCAAGCACTTTTTATTCTCTAACTTTGTTCTCTGATTCTTTTGACAGTGAAGAAAATACAGAAGTCCCTAGTCCAAGACAAAGGGAAAACTCTTTTTATTGATATTTGTAAATTAAACCTGGCACTGAGAGAAAGACACAATAGTGTTTTAGTCAGCTTTGCATCACTGACCAATATACTCTACAAGAACAACTTGTAGGAAGAAAAGTTCATTTTGGCTCACATGTTCAGAAGTTCAGCCCATTGTGGGTGAACTCCATTGCTCTGGGCCCCATTGGGGCAGAATATCATGACAGAAGGGGTGACAGAGGAAAACAACTCAAGACCCAATACCATGACTAAGAAAGAGCTCCACTGGCTGGGAACAAAATGTAAACCTCAAAGGCACACTCCCAGTGACCTACTTCTTCCAGCTATACCCAGCTGCCTACAGTGGCCACCCAGTAAATCCACTCAAGTGAATTAATCCACTGATTAGATGACAACTATCCAAATCTAATCATTTGCCTCTGAATATTCATGCATTGTCTCATACATGAACTTTTGGGGGACACAGCCTGTCCAAACCATAACAGAAAGATTTAGTAACTCCCAACACATAATCTGGAAAGAGTTATTTTTATTATACTAATAATAATATAAAACAATCTCACAAATTTTATAAGACTACAAAATTACAGGAACATGTTGCTGGTGCCCCACATACCCCCACCTTGCCGCACAGAATTTAGATGCTCTGAAGATTCAGATTCACTCAGCCCAAGGTACATCCTCTCTGGCCCAAATTTAGGTAGTTCAGCATCCTTACCCTGTCTTTTGACCTTTGCTGTTAGGTTTGTTACTAGGCTGCCTTCCCCTATAAAGTGGAGCCCCATGTACCTGATGGGACTGATCTCTGGATACTCCATCCTTCTGGGCATAGAATATCTACCTAGCTCTTGCTTATGCCATGTCCTCTCCTGACTCCCCATGATTACTCAGCCTGTACCTCTGTCTGACATATGTGTTTCTCTCTCCCAGGTTCATGATGGCCTTCCTGGTGGTGCATCCCATGTTGGTCCCATCCAGTGTGCAGATGCCATGTTATCACAATGGCCCCTCTAACCTTCCGCCTGTATCCTGTCCCATTCCCAGTTTTGTGAGACAGGTTACTTTTAAAAAAAAAAAATTTGCTTTTAATTGCAAAACTCTGTTTGAAAATTGAAGTCACTTCTTAGAACTCTATTTTTATATTAAATATCTCCATTTCCTTTTTCAATTCTGCATATATGAACAATTTCCCTGGAATATTATTCCTCATGGAACTCCTCACCTTTTTTTAAAATTTATTTATTCTAATTAGGTATACATGACAGCAGAATGCATTTTGATTCATTGCACACACATGGAGCACAACTTTTCATTTCTCTGGTTATACACAATGTAATGCCATATGAGCAGTGATAAATGTACCTAGGGTATTGTTGTCCATCTCATTCCACCATCTTTCCTGTCCCCATGTCCCACCTCCTCTCTTCCTTCCCCTTTGATCAAGGTTTCTCCATTCTTCCCATGCTCCCTCCTTCATTATGGATCAACATCCACTTATTAGAGAGAACATTCGGCCTTTGGTTTTTGGGGCTTGACTTACTTCGCTTAGTTTGATGTTCTCCAACTCCATGCAGTTACCTGCAAATGCCATAATTTTATTGTCTTTTATTGCTGAGTAATATTCCATTGTGTATATATACCACAGTTTCTTTATCCATTCATCTATTGAAGGGCATCTAGGTTGTTTCCACATTTGGAACTCCTCACCTTTTGAGCATTATTCTTAATTTGTAAGACCTCAATACGAATACAACATCCCTCTCTGAAAAGAGTTAAATGCCAAAGGGAACCCAAATTTCCCTTCTTGTTTGGTAAAATCAATTTTTGTATAATACCAATACTACATTAACTACTCATAATCCTGTCTTGTCCATCTTCAAGCTAATTTATTTCCTGTTGTTTTTAAACATATTTAGTTATTTCCCACTTTCTGCTAACAATGTCCGCCCTTTTTTTCTCATTCCTAAACTTGATTCTTAGAGTGTTACTTTATTTCAGCTTACCTTTCCAACTTTGCAGAACAATGTTAAACCACTCTAAAGTCCTAATTTTCAACCATAGTTCCACATACATTTACAAATAACTGTGATTCATTTCTTATTGTCTCAAATTTGATTTTTTCAAGTGCTCTGCTGCTCCAGGAACCAAAATGCTTATGCTCCTTGATACCTTTTTTCATTATTGCCAAATACCTTGAAAAGGTACTCTACATGTATAGCCAAAAAGCTTTCACTTTTTGATCACACGTCAAGCCTTTTTATCTTACTTCCAATAATACTAGCTTTCTAAAAGGGCTTTCTTAAAGGTCAACATTCACCAGCTAATTGGATAAGTGGCCTTTTCTTTGGTCTTTAACCACCTTCACTCTGTCACTTTGAACACTACTGATGGTTTTCCACTTTTGTATCTTTTCCCTTTATTTTCTTGAAAGTGCTCCATTTTATTTTTTTAATCTCTTTGGCTTTTTTCCCACTTGCCTACAGTTGCCACCCAGTAAATTCATTCAAGTGGATTAATCCACTGATTAGATTATAACTATCAGAATCTAATCATTTGCCTCTGAACATTCTTGCATTGTCTCAACACATGAAATTTTGGAGCACGCAGCCTTTCCAAACCATAACGGAAAGATTTAGTAACTCCTCACACATAATTTGGAAAGAGATAGTTATTGTTATTATTATAATCTTAATAATCACTTGTGGTCTCTGATATTGTATCCTCTTTTGAAATATTGTTGCTACTAAAATTTTAATATGAATCTACTTCCTTTGCTCTCTGCTTTGTCCTCTAAGAGATCACTTTCTCTTCCATGATTTCAATAGTCATCTGTATACTGATAACTCACAAATGTATTTATTATATTGGCCCTTATCCTGAGCTTTGGATCTATATTAAGTACCTCTACCTGAATGTAATACAGATAGCTCAGAAGCTTTACACACACACACACACACACACACACAGAGATATAGATAGAGAACTTTCTGCAATATTTATCTTCTAAATAAGGCTAACAATAGAACTAATAGCATCATTAAGTTAATATTAGCTAATGTACCAGATAAGTCCAGAAACCTTGTGACTTCACAAAACAAAAGTTTCTCACTCATTCACCACATTTTCAATGGCAGGGGAAAAGAAGTGATCTCTGCTCTTCTCTGTGGATTCATTCAGGCATGCAGAAAAGAAGGCATATGTCAGCTATACACATCCATGGGCATGATCCTTAGTTGGCAAACAAAAATATTAAAAAGGAGACAATTTTCCATGAGTTCCTGTTTTATAAGCCAGGCCTCCCATGGTACATTTCACCTCAGCCCAAAATTTCTTTGAGGAAAAAAAAATCAGGCATATGTCCTAATTTCAAAACAGTGTAAGAAATGTAGTCCATTTCTGTGCACAGAAAAAAGGGAAAATGAATTTGGTGAATATATGATAAGCCTATGCCACAGTTGTGAAAACTAAATTAATGCATGCCTACAACTTAGACTAACAAATAGTAACACAAATGTTGACTTATCATGCATTTATTTATCTCAGCTAGAATTTTCAGTTATTTTTAAATGTATCCTTATATCATATCCAACTGGCCATCAGCATCCCATGTATCACTGGCCATCAGGCCATTGCAATTCTGCTTTACAATTATCTCTTAAATTTAAAACTTTCTCTCTGTTCAATTAGCCTTAGCTCATACTTGTGAACACTAACCTGACAACAGGATCAATTGAGGGTAGTTTAAAAATAAAAGTGATCTCTAGATCTCAAGATAGTTCAATTAAATTAAACCTTCAGGTTTAAAAATCAAAATTTTATTGAAGTTTCCAATGTATTCCTATTGGGCAACTAAGTGCAATAACACTGCTGTAGTCCAATCTTCTCCTGTCCACACCCAGGATGATCTCGTTGAAGCAATGATGTTATGTGACCATGACATTTCCTTACTTAAAAAAGTTTTTGTATTTCTACTGTCTAAAGCAAGGTATGCATATCTAAAGGTCCTGCAATGTGATCCACTGGAAGAAGATGTTCATTTGTATATTTTTTTCATGCTGTTTTACTTTGATCATTGTGTACATTTTATAATTTACATAATTCATTATACAGTAAAGTCAAGGCATTCCCTTAAAATTTATTGTTGATTTTGCATTCTCCAATGCAATGGTTTTCACAGTAAAATGTAAATTCCTGAGGGATATGCATGATAATTCACTAGGGCTTCACATAGAGCACTACTGTGAAATCACTCTGAGGACAGAAGATCAAAACTAAAGCCTAGCCATGGTAAGAATATCTAACAGAAGATTCCTTGCACATGCATAAGGTAGAAATAGATATGGAAATAAATATAAGAAATGGAAATAGGGTAAGCTAGAAATAAACCCACCTCATAGACACTAGCAGCATGCAAACTTGGAATTAAGAGAGGGAAAGAATGCTTCCCCTAAAAATTTGAATCCCCAGGTCCACCACTGTATAGTAAGTAGTATCTTACAACCTGTGTGGTTTAGTCAAAGAGAGTCTGACAAATGTAATATGGAAAGAAAAAGAGATGGAACATGTGAAAGACACCTTTGAATACAGGGAGGAAAAAGTGAAGCATAGAGTAGAGTTAATCAGAGTTTCAGAGGAAAAAAGAGAAAGAAGTCCAGGCAATATTCCCAATGATAAAGCTGATAATTTTCCAGACTACAAGAAAGACATGAAACTTTAGATTCATGATGCATAAATTGAGTCTGAGTGTTATCAGTGAATCTAAATATAGGTTTAGACATATCATAGTTCACCACTAGAGTCAAAGAGAAATTCTTAAAACCAGCCAGAAGGACAAAAGACAAATATATTTTAATAGTTGAAAAGCAGTGGAAATATAGGTTATGTATTTTGAAAGGAAAAGCCTCTTAAAGTCATAAACATAGCAAACTAAAGAAAATCAGTGAAATACAAGTATATATTCAGATGAAATTAAAGTAAAAAATTTACCACCAACAAATCATTATTAGAGCAATTTCTAGAAATTATACTTCCAGGAAAAGCAAAGCTACCCTTAAAATTTGATCTGATATGCAGTAAAATTATAAGCAAATAAATTTTAACTGATCTTAACACATATTTACTATTCAAAAAAATAATTATATGGCTAAGATAAGGAACCAAAATACTGACCAATGCTAGTATAAATAGTAAAGGAATAACTGAAACAAATACTTTTAAGGAAGCAGTTGTTTGGTGATGTTCACGTCCCAGGTATGCTAAGACAATAGAAAAGGATTCTGAGAGACCAAAGAAAACACCAAAGATAGGGTTTAAGATAGGTTTACTGACATTGAAGAGGAAGAGCCATTGGTGATGGGCTAGCCACATACTTCACAAGGAAGTCCAGTGGTGATGGGCGAGACAGGGGTACCCCACGTCATGTGGTGCCTCTGGTGCTTCACCAGAAAACAGCACCAACAATGCTTTGTCTAGTGGTGGCCAACAGTGCTCTAATCTGCACCAGTTGCCACAAGGAGAGGGATTTTATAAGCTAGGCTACAGGAGCAATGAGATCACTAGCTTAGCTTGCTTTGTCCCATCATAAGACCAGTACTCCAAGGAATTGGGCATACATGCAAGAAAGTAGCTTTCTATCTCTAACGCTAATTTGTTCTAATTTCCAGCACACATCAGACAAAGTAAGTGTCCTTCAAAATAATAATGTCCTATGTATATGGACATTCCAGCCCAGACTTGCTCTCATGTTCCCTAACTTGACTCAATTTTGGGGAATGCAGTGGGACACCCAAGGGATGCAATATTTTATAGAACCTCTTTTCTTCGAGTGTGGCAGAAGTGAAAAAAATAAAATTTAAGCACTGCAAGGGCAAAAACTTGTGTGTTTTCTATTGTGTCTTCAACACAAAAGAATGTCTATAGCACAGTAATCACTCAGTAAAAGTCTCTTGAATTAAGACAAATTTTGCTTAGCAACCAGATAAATCAAAGTGTGAATAACAGAACTAAAATGATGTTTACATACAGGAATAAAAATTTAATTTAAGGAGGAGCTAGAAAATAAAAAATCTATAGGGCAGGCAGCTGGTGGGAGGCCCAGGAAAGAGCTGATGGCAGATGAAAATTCCTTGTTGCTGAGAATGTCAGTCTTTGTTCTATTCAGGCCTTCACAGACTGAATGAGGCCCACTCACATTATGGAGAACAACTGTTCTAGGCTTCCTTTGTTCTCCTGCTCTCTTGGCTTGTCTCTCCTTCCTGCCTACATGACATCTCGGTGGGATGGCCAAAAAGGTGAAAAGCACATGGATACGGGGAAGGGCCCAGGTGGAGTGATTTGGACAGGAAGGGGGGTGTAATTAACTACTCCCTGTAGGGAGGGATCATCTCTGGTACAGGTTACCTTAGCAACAGGTTGGAGCAGGAGCAGGTCATCCTGATAAGGGTGGAGAAAGGGCTCTGAAGGCATTAGCATTTCAATACCTCTCCAACTGCCCAGCCTCAAATTGGCCTCCTTGATCTGACCTGACTCAATTTACCTATCTACACTGACTGCCTGTTTAATTCTGGCTTTATTCCCCCCTCTATTTTTAGAAACTCCTTGCTACTTTAAGGAAATGGGATGTCAACTGCTCTGGCTTCTTCGAGCTGAAAGGGGGTGACATAAGGTGGGGCAAGCAGTTTGGAGTTCCCTTTTAGAACTTGGGTTGGATCAAGTCTGGTTTGGGAAGAGTAGGTTGTAAAGTCATCTGGGGTGTGTGCTTTTATGAGAAACAAAAAGACATGAATACTGGAATTAACATAAAATAAACATTGCAGCATCTGCAACATGTCAATGAATATAATGACGATAGAAGTCAATAAATAATATCTCACTAGGAAGTGTAAGGGCTGAGAATTTGTCCCCATAACAAGGCTGGAGAGGACAAGGCATGTAAACACAATATTTAATTTTTAATGTCACAGATGTCTATCCTCTTAATATGTAGTTAAGCTATTTAATGTCATCTGACTTTGTAAAATATATTTTTATTGGCATGACCTCTGTGTTTAGTAGAGATCTCTTTATTTTTGTTACTTAGGACTAGATAATTATACTAGCAAACATTAAGCCTACCTGTGTAGATTAAGAAGATCTGCAGGCCATAAGCTGACTAAAAACTTCTGACTCTAACAGTTCCTCTTGTTATCAGACATTCTTGCCTAAGAATTTATCCTTTGTAGCCTCCAGTCTTATTTATTCTTGGGGGCTAATACAAGTATATATCTTAAGTTACATTTTTTACATGCCCAGGAATGGCTGTTTTTTGGTTTAACTGTTTTTGTTAGTTGTTTAAGATGAAGCAGGTCAAACTGACTTTTATTCCTATTTATTGTTAAGAATCAGCTGAGTTCCCATGGGAATCACTCTTGGGGAACTTGAGATCAGCTTCTTAGCTCTGCTAGTGTCATTTGCACTAGGATGAGTCTAGGTCTCACTGACCATGTGGCTTCCCTTGGAAGCATGAGAGATGTCTCCCTTCTCTGATGACCCTCCTCTGCATAGCAAGTGTACTGATTGGCTTTCTATTCTCCGGTGGTCTCATTAATCTCCCTGATTGGGAGGTTATGTGGCTAGAGTTGTAAAGTTCCTTAGAGAAGTTCCCTTGTTCCCTGAATTCAGGCTGTCTCAGGGGGCAAGAACCAAATCTGGACCGCCGGTTACCTGTGACAAGTCCTGCTTCCTCACATGCTGAAGTATAACATTAGAGAAGCCCACCAAGACAAGCATTTAAGCAGAGTTTATTTAAAAGGGGTAACACAGACTTCTCCCCAAAAGGAGAAGGGGGCCATAGCTGGTATCCTGGTATCCCCAAAAGTACACGTTTTGCCTTTTTATATGCCCTAGGCTTCCTTTGTTCTCCTGCTCTCTTCCCTTGTCTCTTCTTCCTGCCTACATGACGTCTCGGTGGGGCGGCCAAAAAGGTGAAAAGCACATGGATAGAGGGAAGGGCCCAGGTGGAGTGATTTGGACAGGAAGGAGGGCATAACTAACTACTCCCTGTAGGGAGGGATCATTTCTGGTACAGGTTACCTTAGCAACAGGTTGGAGCAGGGGCAGGTCATCCTGATAAGGGTGGAGAAAGGGCTCTGAAGGCATTAGCATTTCAATACCTCTCCAACTTCCCAGACCCAAATTGGCCTCCTTGATCTGACCTGACTTGATTTACCTATCTACACTGACTGTCTGTCTAATTATGCCTTCACTACAACCCCAACTCTTTTTATTTTACTTTGAGACAGAGTCTTGCTAAGTTGCCAAGACTGGTGTTGAACTTAAAATCCTCCTATGTCAGCTTCTCCACTAAGCATTCACTACCATACACAGTTTCATATTGAAGTATTAATGACATTCAATATATATTGATATAATATCCAGGGTTAGCTACAAAATAATCTGGAAAAGGGGAAAAGCCAGCACGTTGATCATTGTTCATTATACTATTCTATTATTGTATGTGTATATGTTGAAACTTTGCTAATATGTAAAGTTTAAAAGAGACAAGGAAGCCAGGTGTGGTGGCGCAAGCCTGTAATCTCAGCACTTAGGGAGGCTGAGACGGGAGAATCGCGAGTTCAAAGCCAGCCTCAGCAATGGTGAGGTGCTAAGCAACTCAGTGAGACCCTGTCTCTACATAAAACACAAAATAGCGCTGGGGATGTGGCTCAGTGGTCGAGTGCCCCTGAGTTCAATCTCCAGTACCAAAAAATTAAAAATAAAAATAAAAGAGACAAGGAAAAGCTATGAAGAAACTCTTTTTACCTGCTGAGTTTGTGAAATGAATGTTAGAAACTTGTACTTTCCTATAAATGACTACCCTTTTTCTGGAGTGTTCTTTCTAATGGCCTTGTCCTTTCTGGATAATAAAATAATTGGGATTATATGAAAGTTAGTCCCACCTGCCCTCCAAAAGCATACTCAAACAAGAAAGCCCAACACAATTCTGGGAATTAAAGCTCCAGACCCTCACAGAGCTGGGCTTCACAAGAGCTACTTCAACACTTTGTCTCCATCTCTCCTTTCCCTATTTATGTATCCCTGGCTTTCCATCAACACCCCAATAAAGCAAACAGCTGCAGTTGAGCTTTCTTTATTCATTTTAGTGTGCCTGTTAACCCTCCATATCACAAACCTCCTTTGACAGACAATGTGAAACCTTAAACCACAATTAAATAACCATATTCTGAATGCTTTTAAACCTTCAGGTGGCATGAAAATATTTTATTTATGTACCTTAGAGAACTGAAAATCATCTCTTCTGCATAAACTAGCACAGCTTCACAAAAAATACAAGCAAAATCAAAATGACTAACTTCATTTTTTATCAAAGGGCAGAGAAATAGGTAATGTTTATATTTTAAATAACAATATCATGCATGTAAGATAATCACACATTTTGGTGATTCAGACACCACAGTCAGTCAGTCACCTTCTTAAAGTGCTTCTACAGCTTAAAAGCACAGGGGCCAGGCCACCTGCCACTTTGCAGCTTTTGAATGCAAGGATGGGGATGGGGATGCTTCTTCTCCCTGAAGTTTAACATGGCAGCCCCAGAGGTCAATCCAAGTTGACCACACATTCTATTCCCCTATCTTGTGCTTTGGAGACCTGTACACAAGAACAAAGGAGAGACCGGTGTTTCTTGAAGTGCTGTGACAAATTTAAAACAAGATTCTAAGCTTGCCCACTTTGCTTAATGTCCTGTTAGGTATTTGTTTTCATTTGGGGAAAGAGAGATCTAAAACTTGCTTTTTGTCAAAGCTGCAGGGTTGTTTTTTCTATTTTTTTTAAACCAGTGAGTAAATTTTCTTTTCCTAGTTGCATAGATCATATTTTTCTTCCTGAAAGAAAAATTCTGAGAAGAGAGAAAAACAGAAACAGAGTGTCCCTCTCTCTGTCCTGCTCTTTGCTCTTAAGATCTTCCCACATCCTTTTTAATTGTGTAACTATTTACCCCTAGAAAGGATAGAGCCTTGAGTGTTTAGTTGTAGAGATTTTATATTTTACTCCCTGGGAAGGGACAAAAAAAGAAACCACTGTCCTCATATTTCTCAGACTTGGATTTGCCAGATTGTCCTAAACTTGAGTTTTAAGTGATTGCTTGGCTCAATAGTCTATAGTAGGTTTTTCCTTGTTAAAGGAACAGATAGCAATACTCTTCTGATACCAGTGGTTCCCAGGCATTTGAACATTTAGAATATGTAATAGCTGGTAAAGCACAAGCAAACAGAAAGTATCCTGCTAATACCAGCAGTGACAGGTATCGACCATTCAGATACTTAATTTTGAATCTAGTTTCAATAAATTGGATTGAATGACCAGAGTAGGTCAGGGACAGCATGTGGGGCAATAATAATTTAATAATAGTTATGGATTTATTTCAATGTTTTCACAGCTAGTGCCACTGTAGATACTTAGTGTTGACAAATCCTAGAATTACAGGTTAGTGAATTTTTTTAATTGGGTATCAGCATATGGTATCAACGTTTTTGCCAAGAGAGGATGTTAAAACTATTGTCACCATCATTTCACGAAAGAGAAATTTAAAACCACATAAGCAAATGGGACATAACTTTGAATAAAAAGGAATGAGTTTAATTAAAGAAGTTTACCTTTATGGAAAACTTACAGCATTGACGTTATTTTCATAATTTCTTTACTGACATGGGAAACAGTAAACACTATGCCCCTGTCCACAAAGAAGACTTCACCAGATAGTTTTTTAAGAACCCCTTTAAAGTGAAGAAATATCTTGCTCTAGGGACAATATGTGGACAGAAAAATTTGAACAGGTCAATAACCAGAAGATAAACTACTTTCATCATCAGGATATTAAATATTGAGCATTATTTGTTGAAGAAATGCCAAATATGGCCCAACTTCTGTTTGCTTTGTGATTAGAAATCTAATGGCAATGATTTATATCCTTTTTGGTCTCAACCAAAATATGTGTATCCATTTGTTTTACTACTGATTCTTTGTAATTCATAACCCATACCTTTTCATGGTACAACTACAAAATTGGTTCTTACCAAAACTATTTTAGTATACACAGAATTTCACAGTAATATAAAATTCATAGTTTCACTCTGAAAAAATACATGCTTATAAACCGATGCTCTTCGAAGAGAAGTTAGTGGAGGATGTGGGTGTTTTCTGTCTATTTAGATGAATTATTTCATTTCACTGTATAAGATTTTTCAAAAAAAAATGTTTTAGTCAACTTTTTCATTGCTGTGACTAAAGGACAAGACCAGAACTGTACTGGAGAAAAAGTTGGAGGGCTCACAGTTTCTGAGAGCTCACAGTTTCAGAGGTCTCAATCTGTCGACAGCAGATTCCATTCCTTCAGGGCTCAAGGCGGGGCTAGACAACATGGCAGAAGAGTGTGGTGTAGGGAAGCAGTTCATATGATGATCAGAAAGCAGAGAGAAGTTTCTACTTGCCAGGTACAAATATATACCCCAAAGTTCAATCCCCAATGCTCCAGCTCCTCCAGCCACACCCCCCTGTCTCCAGCTACCACTCAGTTAAACTAATTTGCTGATTAGTTTAAGGTTCTCACAACCTAATCATTTCCCCTCTGAACTCTCTCACACCGTATCACATGTGAGCTTTTGGGGGACAGCTCACATACAAACCATAACAACAACAAAAAAACAAAATCCCTAGAAGTCTTCACATGTTTAATTTAACAACAGTTTCTGGATACTCAAACAGATCAAGTTTTTTAGTAAGATTTCCTCTGCATTCTGAAATCCAACTAGAACTCATTTTTACATTAATTGATTTGAAGTTTTAAATACATTTGTATGAAAAAGCATAGAATTCTCATCCTTAAACAGAACTGAACACATAATTAAAGGAAGTGAATTGTATATGAAACCCACAATCTCGCGCACAACAGCCAACTCACATTGCATATTAGAACCACATGCTCTTCCTTCCTACTAAATTAAGGAGTCACAAATATGTTCTCGTTTCAACTGAATCTGTTCTCAATTAGGAAAACTTTAGACGATCCTCCCACCAGTTCTCCAAGTTGATGTTTCAATGCATAGTGTCTAGAACATACATGGAACTTTCTGTGTCTTAATTAGTTCAGAAATGATTTGCACAGAATCATTACTTATTACCATTTCTATTCTTCCCTGCAGTTGGCATCCCTTTCTAAATTACTGATCTCCCTCTTCCTTCTTGGACAGAAATATTCCAAAGGAAATTGTGCTATGTTCATTTTTAGTGTAATTAGCAAAGATTCAAGAAAACATCTCCCAATAAAACAATTGCTGTGTGCAGGAGTGAGATTCCTGGCTAGTTTACTCATCTTAAACCATCTCTACAACTTTGGTATCCAATCCACATGTATATGCAGAAGCTGCCTCTTCACTGTTCTCCGTTAAGAACTGAATCACATGCAATTTTATCTGTCAATTAAAAAATCTTTTAAAGAACTGAATCACAGTTCTTCTGGTTAAACACATTACATAAGCCTTTTCTGAAATTTCATAGCAACCACACAATGAAGATGTTGCTATGTACCATGAACAAAATGAAAGGACAGAGATGGAGGTTTGATCACGGCCTCTTTCTCTGATCTGTCTTGAATGCTGTCTGTCTTCCTATGATATTTTCCAGAACTATACTTCCCCAGTGCCATCTGTTTCACTGAAGTTGGGGGAACCTGATCAATATCTTCTCTATTACTATGTCCAACATCTGATTGACCACCATTTAGTTCCACAGCCATAGCTACACTGTCCTCAGAAGTGCATGTTTCTAACAATACTTTTCTGTTTTGCTGTCGTCATAATTCCACAGCTACTCATTGAACTTGTTTTTGTAACTGCAATTTCCATTGTCCTTTTTATCACTCTACTTATAAATGAACTGCTTTGAATCTCTCACAGGTTTCTTTGGCAAGATTTATTTTTTATTACCTGTTCTTCAACCCAATTTTTTAAAAAGTAAGTATCCTCTGGTTTGGAACTGCTAAATTGAATTAAACACCCATGCTCCAAGTTATTTTATAAGTAGCAGTGGATGTAGACATAAATCAGCCTGGCTGCAGTCGTGTTCTGTATAAAGTGCTGATTACCTGGTGTGCCTGTTTCCGATTCCAAGACATTGAATTCAATAATCTGCTAAGGTCCTCACAGTTCACACCTATAACCAAAGTAGTTTTTTAAAGGCTTCACTAATTAGACACTTTAGAAAAGCACTAAAGTTTTGTTGTTGTTGTTGTTGTCATTTGACAATGACTAAATCCATACTCAGAATAAGGACTCTGTGAAGTTCACCATGAATGTAATTTGAGCATGATGTATGTACTACAAATTATCAGCCGTCATTATTTAATGAGATTGTTTCAGTGAACTGGCCTGCTCTGTGACAAGCATTGTGGTAAATAAGCACAACTCAACAGTGAACATACAGACATGAATATCTGATTTCCCTTCTGATTTTAATTTTATGCCTTCCTTTCACTATCAACCATTAAGGAATCTATAACTGAATTGTCTTGTTTTGTTTTTTATTGGCATTAACAATTTTGGCAACTTACTAATTATTTTAATCAAATAGTTCTCCTATTTGATTCCAGTCTATACTGAGATGTCTCTTCTATACATTTAAGAATCTTATTTTTATTTGAAGACAATATTATCTCTATGTCTGTAATGTGTGAAGGTTTAATGTGGACAATGAATACCTTAAACTATGCCAGGCACTGAGGTGCTTGCACAGCACATATTTTAATCATCTAAATAATTCTAAAAGGTTTTATGTCTCCCAATCTGAAGATAATTTTAAAAAGGCTTATTAAGACTGGATAGGAATGCAATAACGAAATACATAGACAGTGTGTTTTGAACAATATAAATTAATTTTGTTACACTTATGGAGGCTACAAGTCTAAGATCAACCTGTCAGGAGGTTTGGTTTCTTCTTAGATTTCTCTCCTTGGCTTGTAGATAGCCACCTTCTCTCCGTAGCCACATATGATCTTTGCTGTGTGCATATGTGTGTCTAATGTCCTAATTTTTTTTCTTATGAGGACACCAGTCAGACTATATTAGGGCCCATCCTAAAGACCCCATTTTAACTTAATCACCTCTTGAAAGATCTCATCTCCAAATATAGTTAATTTCTAAGGCACCAGGGTTTAAAGCTTCAATTTGTATGTTTTAGGAGACACAATTCAGCCCATAGCATAGGTATCTTATATCATATATCTATAATGGATGATTTTGTGGGTCAATTTGTCCAGGCTATAGGACTCAGACATTAGGTCAAACATTTTTCTGAATGCTTCTGTGTATGAGATTAGCATTTAAATCAGTAGACTTTAAGTAAAGTCGATGACTCTCCAAAATATGAGTGAGCCCTTAAGTATTAAGTCCACAGCCTGTACTGTGTATTTTAAACTTCTCAAATATGGCAAGGTGAAAATTTTCAGGATAGGCCAGGAAAGAGCTGAGGTTTGAGTGGATCCTTCTTCTTCTAGGGTAGTCATTCTTTTTCTGTTAAGGCTTTCAACTGATTGGGCCTTCACTCCTTCTCCATCAGAGAACAGTGTCCCACCTGGCCTCACCTTTTTCTGTTTGTTTTTTCTTCATCTTCCATAGTCCCACATGGTTGTTTCTTTTTTCCCCTGAATTAATGGCCTGCGGCTCAGAGAGAGATGAAAAGGCCACTGCAGTTGGCACCCAAACAGGGATATGAAGAGGTCCTGGCAACAGGCTGCACGTGCGCACACGCACACGCGCACACACACACACACACACACACACACAACCACCACAGACAGACAGACAGCTACTAATAGGCGAGATCCAAAACAAGATGATGCAAATTTATTCTGAATAAGCCAAGTGATACCTATTTGAATTGGCAAATTTAATAAAGAGGGTGGGGATGGGGATTGAGAAGAGATTTTGAGGATTGAAAATCTTTAACCACTCCTGTTTTTTCTTTTTTTATTGCTCCTGCCAATTTCAGTGCATTGCCATTTGGATATCTTGCTGAAATGAGATGTAATAAAGCAAACTTTTAAGAATGCCACATAAACATAATCTCTTAAGAAGAGTTGTCTATTCCTTCACTACTTAAAAGATAGCATGGGCTCCTAAAAAGAATGGTAGCAGGGAACACACAAGTAAGTTTCCTTTTGTGTCAACCAGTCATTACCAGGTTGCTTTTTAAGTTTTTTTGGTTAATCTCATGAACTGAGACCTTTGAATTGTCTGTTTCAGAGATACCATCTGAGAACAGCTGGGAAGAAAAGTGCATATATTCAGAAATCAAGCCAATAGTCTCATGGTGACTAGCCAATCAATGACCTTGGTACCATTTTCAATAAGTTCTGTGTGACCAAACTAAACTGTCTCAATATGAAAAATGAGATTTAGCATCCTTCTCTCATTAATGTTGATAACAGAAATCTACATCTCTCAGCTGTATTTCTTTAACTTCCACCAAAGGAAAACCTGTGTGTGGATTTCCTTTTAATGATATAGAGCATCAGAATTAAGACTGGCCAAATGATGAGCATTTCCATCTCTTAAAGAGAATGATTATTGAACATATGACCTGTTTGCTTGATCATCTTTATATAAATAACCACATGAAATTTGTCATTTACAAAATCTTATCTCTCCTGAAAACATGATGGTGGCTTCTTCCCATTCTTCTGTCTCCCTCCTCTCCTTTCTCCTTCTCCCTCTGTTTTTGCAAATGACTGTCAGATAAAAAAAAAACTCAGATATAAACTTATTTTTAAAAAATATAACCACAGGATCCTAGGTAATTGTAAAATTTGTCATTTCCTGATAACTGTATGGTTTGAATTTTCTATTTAGCATTCATCCTTTAGATACGCCTTTTATGGTAGCACTCTCAAGTCCTTTTTAAACAAGGAAAGCATCATTTGTGAACTAACATTCTTAATAAAGAAACCATCTAAAATGGTAAAACAAGTTTTCTTATTTATACAGTAAGAATTTCACAGCTTGATCCTTTGGGCTTTCTAACTTCATTTAACTATAATTCCCATGATCCTTTTATCAACTACTTGCACCTTGCTCAATTCAGATCCTTGTATGGTCTCTCCCCCCAAATATGTGGTCTTTTTCTTCTAATGGTTTATATCAGAGACTCTTAGAGAATTGATCTCTTATTACTGTAGAGCTGCTTTGAAAGCTGACACGAAACTGGAAGTGCCTGGGAATTTACATCCCTCTGTAGCATTCCTTAGCAATCACTGATTAAAGCTTCACTCTTTTGCCTCCAGTTGGCACAAGCTGTGCTTTGTAATGCACACTCCAGAGCTTCTCGCCTCAGTGGGTAAAGGTAAGAGACTTCACCTGAAATCACATTTGTGTGGCTTTTCTCCTTTGTTCTGCTTTTCTTGTTCCCAAATTGGTTATTATTTGGAATGCTTGATACATTGTTGCACGTGAATTCTTCTCTGTTTGCTTCCAGTAAACTTGACCCCAAATACCATATATCGAATTTCCATCTTTACACACACAGCACATGCACATACATATAATCTTACAACCATGAATATGGGCAGGGGGGATGAGAAAGATTAATGATTTAAGTTAGTGAAAGCAGAGAGAAATTCAGGGTAGTTTCAACACCGATCCAATCCTAGGGCACATAATAACAAGACTTCATTTAAAGAAGAAAGCTTATCTGGGACATTACTGATGAAAGCTCAGAACCTACTGTGGAAGGGCTGAGGCTGAAGAGAGAAGTTGGAGTCAACCAGATGCATCCCGCCTACCCAAATCATTCAATGTGGTATTAGTCAGGATTGTCCAGAAAAAGCAAACCAGCAGGCTGTGTGTGTGTCTGTGTGTCTGTGTGTGTGTGCACATGCATGTAGACTGAAAAAGAGAAATGAAAGAAAGATGGAAGAGGGGGAAATAAAAAAAGATAAATGAAACTCAGCTGTTACCTGTTGACTCCATCAGTTGCAATCTTCAACCACAAATACAGAACCTCCAATAAACCTTTTATTATTCTCAATTATGAGAAATCTACATGTGTTTTGAATGTGTAAATTCTGAGATTCATAATAGAACTACAAGTAGAAATATCAAGTCATAGGCATGAACCTGAAGTTCAGGCAGAGGATATAAATCTTTAATTAAAAACTAGAGGACTGAATAAGGATGGGATGGAGATGACGAAGACCAACACTGAATCTCAAGACAGCTCAATGTTGTAATGCTGGGAAGAAGAAATTGGTAAGGAAACAGAACAATTAGAAGATCCCAGGATAAAATGCATGTGTCACGAAGGGAAAGCTTCCTACAAATTCCTTATGTTCCAGGGACTGAATGGCACAGTGCTGAATGGCTTGTTTCCACAAGGATGGTGAAATGTCCATTAGCGACACGGAAGTGAATAAACTCAATGCTAAAATCTCCAGGTAGTTGGTCGGATACCTAAATAACACCGTGTCAAGGAAAGACTTTTCTTAGCACACATTTTTCTTAGCCCTCTGTAATAGGTTTTCTCTAACATCAGTTTAAAACCTCTGCCTATCTAATGAATAAATTCATGCAATAGAAATATTTCATGAATATTAAACTGACTCATTTTTTTCCACTCTGAGTTTAAACCATTAATTTTTATTTGCCCCAGAGAATAAAAAAAAACACATTGTCTAAAACAATAAGGTCTATTTTGAGTCTCAGTTGGTTTTCTTGACCTCTTTCCTAAGACAATGGTCTTGAGCAAACAGGTGTTTTTTTGTTTGTTTGTTTGTGTGTGTGGTGCTGGGGATTGAACCCAGGGCTTTGTGCATGCAAGGCAGGCAGGCACTCTACCAACTGAGCTATATCCCCAGCCCATGAGTAAACAGGTTTTATGTTCAAGTTTCATACATTTTGTAGCATGTATCAAAATTAATCCATTTTTAAGGTTGCATGATATTCCATGATGTGTATACCCCCATTTGTTTATCCATTCTTCTGCTAATGGACACCTTTTGGCTGGTGTGAATAATGCTATAGCATTATTACAGGACAAATATTGCATTATTATTCCACTTGCATAAGGCATATGAGATATTCAAAATCATAGAGAGTTTGCAGGAGCTGAGGGAAAGAAATGAGGAATTCATGTCTTAATGAACATAAAATTTCAGTTTGGGATGATGAAAAAATTCTAGAGATGGATAAAGATAATGGTTGCTCAACAAGATGAATATGCTTAATACCACCAAACCACACACCAATCATAGTTAACATGGTAAGTTTTATATTCTGTGTATCTTACCTTAACAAGGAGATCATCTCATAAAAAGAAGCTTCATGAAAATAAGCCAGCCCCAGCCTTCTTCTTTCTCAGTGTGCACCATCCTTAAATATATCAAAGGAAAGAACTGATCTACCCACCCTTAGATATGCAAGTTTCCTTGAGGAAGTTCACTGGAGATAGGACTAGGAAGAGGAAAGCCTGCCTTTTCCTTACCGATGGATGGTGGGAAGAAGAAAAGAAAGAGCATTAAGATAGGGAGGGAGACAGCTGTATCTTTTTTGCTGTTTGTGGCTTTGACCCAGATTGGGAAATATATTAAATAATGTCAGTGCAACAGGGAGGGCAGAAGCCTTTTGCCATCCATCATTATCCCATGTTTTGAAGAGATGTAAGTTGTGGAGAATGGATTGGAAGTACATACTTTACATACAAGACACAATGTCTATAGGTTCAGGAGTGGGGGAAAAGGAAATAATAAACAAAATTTAAAATGACAGACCTGTACAGATTCATCATTTAAATGTACCATGAATTACAGAATATAATAATTAAGTCAATTAATTACTATTGCTAAGCTGGATCGAAATTTAAGTTTTCTGCTTTATTTGATCTACACATAGAGACTTGTGAGAAAAAGCAGAAACACTGTATATAATATAAAGAGGTTTATATTATTTGCCAGCAGAGCATAATGTGAGTAAATTTGTGACAATTGATATTATTCAGACTTTAAAACTAAAATAGACCTCATATTGTCCAAAGCCACAGCTTCATATAAAGCATGAACCAGGTGACTTGGTCTCAGTACTGTCCAGGCTCAGTGAAGCCACTGACCCACCTGAAGGCAAATGACAAGCTCTGTCCACTCCACTGAAGGAAGCTGGTCTCCTGGCTCTTGGCCAAGTGGCGTCTGGATTATGTAAGGAGTTAAACATGGTGAGAGAGGAAAAAAAAAAAACAACAACAGATACTACAGGGAAGTCACAATCAGCTGTCCAAAGACTGGTCACTTCTTTTGGGAAAATGGAAGTCAGAATGGGATAAGTATTGGCCAAGAAAGATCAAAACTAATCTTGAAGGAATAGCACCTGAGGATTCTGGGCATAGGAAAGTTTTCATGTAAAAATGAGTAATTCTATTTGGGTTCAAGGTGAAGATTACCATGAACATATATATATTTGTGACTAATCAGAAATGTGTTATGGGAACAATGGGTACACATCTACCACGTATGAAACAGTATCCCAGGAGAGTAACAAAGTGTTATCTGGAATAAAAATTTAACAAATTCTTTTCTAAGCATGTAAAGAGCTCTTTTTAAGTGTGAAGGAGTTCTCCACTGAATATCAGGATGAAAACTGAACAAAACACAAATAAATAAAAGGCTCTAGATAATGCAACACAGTGGTTAAGAACACAGACTCCAGAACTGGACATCTCCAGGTTTCCAGTCTTTTTATGGGCATAAGGCTAAGACAATGGTTTAACCTCTTCAAGCTTCAGGTTGCTTTACTTTGAAATAGAAATAATATGATTCCAGGGCAGAACTAAGGGGTTAAGCAAAGTGATCAAGATAAATATATTAATGCATTATTTTTTAAATCAAAATAAATATTTAAAAACCTGTAATGAACAAAAGTTCAAAGTTCTAAATAACAATGCATTCGATATTACTGGTTTTTCCTTTGGCCTTGGGCTCCGATAGGGCTCAGCTGGGCATTGCATAGTACTACTCTCTTCATGGGCTACTTCAGGGACTCAGAGAAATGATTTAACATCTTAGCAAACACAGAGTACCATGCAAAAAGGGCCAGGCACTGTTCTAGGCACTTGGGATATGTCAGGAAAGCAAAAAGGCAAAATTAACTGTCCTGATAGAGATTACATTCTGGAAAGGACAGAAATAAATAAAGGATATAATAATAATCAAGTATACAGTACGGTAGGTGATTAATCATATGAAACACAAATATAGAGCAAAAAAGTTAGAGCAAAGTGAGGAAGATTAGGAATGTTCATGATGGGCATGGAAAGAGATTTAAGATTTTAAATAAGACGGTCAGAGTAGGTCTCACTGGGAAGGTGACATTTGAATGAATTGAGAGAGTTAACCATGCAGATATATGCAGGGCATAACCTCTAAAGAGGAACATGCTTGGCATGTTTAATAGACAGTAAGAGGGTCCCTTGACTGTAATGGAGAGTGAGAGTGGACATAGTTGGAGACAAGAGCAAAGAGGTAATGTGGCTGGGGCATGAGAATAGATTATGTAGACTCTATTTAATATCTAAGAAGAGATGTCAAGTAGGCGACTATCTGAAGTTCAGACTGATTTTAAAATGTGGGTCAACCACACACACATGCAGGATAAATCACAAAGCAGAAGAGATCCCCACAACAGTAAGCATAGGACAAGGGGTCAGAAGGTAACTGAGAATTAAAAATCAAAATATCTAAGATTAAAAAGACTGAGAAAACCAACTAGGTGTGAGGATATGGATATGTAACAATTGTAACTCTCTTAAACTGGTACAAACATTTTGAGAAAATGTTAGTACCTATTAAACCTGAACATACATCTGTGACCCTGTTATTCCACTCCTGGGTAAACACCCAACAGTAATAAATGCCATGTTCACCAAGACATTGAAAACAATGTTTGTAGCAGCTGTATTTGAAACATCTGAAAACTAAAAATGAAACAAAATGCACATACTTAACAGTAGCATAAATCCAAAAATTGCAATATATTCCTACCATGGAATGCTACCCAGCAACAAACAAGATACGTAACTACTGATGCATGAGCCATCGTGGACAAATCTCATAGACATAATGTTTAGTGAAAGAAATCACACAAACAAGAACACATACTATATCCTTCCCTTTGTATTATGTTGAACAACAGGAAAAATTAATCTTTGATGTGGGTAGTAAGAATAGTGGGCATTCCTAATGGTAGTGCAAGAAGAAACACAGTCATCTACAGTCGAGTGAATATTCTGCATCGTAATGTGGATGGTGATTCCCTGAGCAGCATCAAACACTTTAGATAATGTACATTCTAGTGTATGTAAATAACCTCTCAAGGAAGCAACATAAGCAAAAAAAAAAAAAATCATAAGAGAAAAGAAAAACTCAGCAAAAAAGACTGAAAGGAATGATCAATACATTAGGAGAAAAAAACAACAGTATACTGGAATCCAAGAAACGAAAGTGGAACAAAGACAACAGAGCCTGCCTGATGCAGATTAAGAGCTGAGAATTGGCCATTGGATTCAATCATGGAGGTCATTAGCAATTTGGTAAAAGTAGTTGGTAAAGGGTGAACACAAAAGCTTCATTGGTGTGGCTTGCTAGAGATGTTCAGAAATAACAGAACTGAGGCAACAAAGGCAGATGATTTTTGAAGAGCTCTGCTGAACAGGTAAGCCAAGAAATATGGTGACAGCTATTTACTACAAGGGTAGATTCAAGAAAGTTGTTTTAAATGAGAAGGCTGTATTTGTGTAATATAATGAAAATTATCTAGTAAAAAAGAAACAGTTAATGACCTAAGAAAGAAGGGAAGAACAATAGGATTGATGCCACTGAAAAGGTGAGTGGGGCGAAACTCTAGACCACAAATGGAGAGAGTAGCTTTGGATGGGAGGACTGACGCTATTCTTGCAGTAATAAGGCAGAAGCTAGGTACTGGCAGGTGAGTGGCCATCCTCATGGGAGTCAATGTTCTCTTCCCATTGCTTCAAGTCTCCTAGTGATGAAAGAAGAGGGATCGTGTTTTGAACGTGAAGACGTGGAAGATTTGAAGGAGAAAAAAACCTGAAACATCATCTAAGGAAATGAGAATAACTGAACACAAAGCAACATTAGAGGCCAGTGTAGGTTTTGTGTAATGAATTTGGTTCGAGATCAGCTGGTATGGTTGAAAAGACAGAGTTGGAATTTAAAGGAGAGTCATGGTTTTGCCAAGTAGCACATTGCAGATTAAACCCTCAGCACAAACAAGTGCTTCCAAGGCCCCTACAACCTGGATCTACTCTCCGGGTGGATACTCGACTCTGACCACATTGGCTTAGTCATCTTTTATTCTTGAAAGCTCATCTTTTTCCCTCTAAAGTCTTTGTACTTGCGAATATTCCTCTTATTTTGATTTGCCCTCTTGCCACTACAATTCCTTTTAGAAAGCCCTTCCAAGATGATCTTCGTTCCTTACCATTTTACCTTCTTCATTGATTTTTAGTAATTGTCACTGTCTGAAATATGTTCAGCCCTTCATTTGTTTGTTGTCTCTTCCCCAATACAAGAACATCAGCTTCATGAGAGCAAAGAACTTCACAGTAAAGTTTATCACTGGAAGGCTGGGGAGTAGAGTGCTTGCCTTGCATACACATAAGCCCTAGGTTCAATCCCCAGCACCACAAAAAAGAAAGAAAGAAAGAATGTTCACCACTAGATCCAATGCCTGACAACACCTGGGATCTACTAGGCCAACAATAAATGTTTGGTAAATAGAGACATTAAGTATTATTGTCTATGTTTTTGAGGATATTATGATCTGACTGAGAAGAAAAAGATATAAACAACTGAAATAAGATTTCTAAAGCTTTATAGATCACCAGGGAATTCTTACATGGCACTTAAAAGAAGAGTCTAATCAGGAAACACATATTTCTTCCACAAATCCTTGGGATTCAATGCACTGTGTCTAGACCCTGTTTTATACAACATTCTAAAAGAGAATGATAACAGAATGTTTAATATGCTACCAACCCCCTACTCCTTGTCCTTACAAATAAAAACTAAATAGATGTCAGAGCAGCCGCATTCAACATGCAGAATTCAGACTCTTCCTGCTCCAAGGCAATTAAAAAGCAACACAATATTTTCAATTTTTAAAAACCTTTTTCATTTCAGAATATTGTTCCTACAGATAGTTTTTAATGGCTTTATTTAGCCATTTCCTGTTCTCGGTTTCCGACTCAAAACCATCACATTTCCCTGATGCGTTAACTTTAACTGTAAACACCTAATCAAACTTTTAAGGATAATTTGTAGGTTGACTAACTTTCAGGAAGAAATATTAGTAGTGTTTTTAACAGGTCAGCAGGATGTCTCCAATTATAAACATGGAAGAAATAAAAACAACAAGATGGTTAAATCCATTGAGGGACAGATTGCATTTTATAGGAAAAGAGGTAACTTCATTTAGTTTTGGTTTTTATGTCTTGCAAATATGT
Source organism: Xerus rutilus (assembly GCA_028644305.1). NCBI lineage: Eukaryota > Metazoa > Chordata > Mammalia > Rodentia > Sciuridae > Xerus > Xerus rutilus. The sequence goes on from CM053411.1 coordinate 57,268,328, forward strand.
TTAGCACTCCTACATCCCATGGGTCTTAGCATCAATATTTATGTGTGGGAATTCTTCATTGCCTCATAAACCAAGAGGTAACTGAGTATTTTTACTCTCTGGGGAAAAAAAAAAATGTGTTATACCAGGTAATTTCCAGCAGCTCCACTACTCACACTTCTGTGCATTGACTCTTATAAAAACACAAAGCTAGATAGACAAAAAGCCTGGATCTTTTTGCTCTTGCCCCCTATATTGCATATTAAAATTTTTTACTTTTTGGTTAAATTTAGCTCCAACTAAAATTTCAATTACTGGAACTTTGGGTTTATGTGTTTTTAAGTAAACATTTCAAAATATTATGGAGAGAAATCTTAGTACTTTAAATAGCAAATTCAGACACATAGTTGATATTCTTCCAAAAAAGAAATAGAGAGGACTTCTAAAGAAACAATCTTATAAGGGACTTAAAAAATATGAACAAACATTACATTCAGTATTCGGAAACAATGTGCCCCGAGGGAAAAGTTGCTCCTGTCGGTGTCTACATGGAGTCCCAATTACAAGCCTCTTGCCCCAATTTCACAGAGGGCTCTTAGTCTTTAAATATCATCTCTCTGAGTTACCTGGATGTTTATCCTCCCATTTCTGCTCCAAAGCCACTCGCTCCATCAATATTGGATAATATTGATCCATAAGTTTTAAGTCAGAGAGCAGAATCCAGGCACCTGACCAGGATGAGCTCACTGATCTGGGAAATAATCATGTATTCTACTGACTAAACCAAGTTTCTCAATAAACACATAAACAAGCCATTTTTCACGTCTTGTCTATGGAATTATAGTTAGTGGGATGTTTCTTCCACTCCCCCTACACACACACAATTTTCTTTATTCTGTATCTCCCCCTCTCATTCACACACACGCAATCTATAATGAAACAAGTTTGAGAGATGCAGATTTAAAACAAGACAGCTCTATTTATTAGGTTTCTTAAAGCAGATGATGTGTTAATATGCATTATCAATCATCGATAATGCAATAAAGGATGTAGGTTTTCCCAAATATACTTGGCCACAGATAAAATATTTAAGGGAACATCCTTATTGTCATAATTATTTGTTAAGTACCCCCTGTTGGTTTGAGTAAGTGTATAGATGGATGAATAAATAAGATAGATTCCTTGCCCTAAAGAAGCTTGTAATTAAAAGAGCACAGCACATTCTTTATAAAGGTGCTCCCCAGAAAAGCAGCCACTAGCCACGTATGGCTGTTTGGTTGAGTAACAAACAGCATTAAAAATTCTCAGTTCCTTGGTCTTGCTGTCACATTTCAAGTTCTTAAGTCACATGGTGACTATTGGCTGCCATAGTGGATGGCGCAGATGTAGAACATTTTCATAATTGAAGATTATTTTACTAGACAGAACTGCTCTAGAACTTTATAATATTTTATCAATCATACACTAATAAGCGTTACCTTTCATTTTTATGCCTACCTTTCTTTCAAGGCTACAAACCTTTCCAGATCTTATCCAACTTCTTATTGTAGTCATCCTCTTATTGCAGTTAAGAAGTTTTAATCATGATTGGTAGAAATTATTCCTACTGCTTTATTAATTTATTCTCTTAATAGATTGTTTGTGGGGCCACTCTATTCCCTGAGCTCACGAACACTGATGTCAGTTAAAAATTGGAGGATATTAGACCAACCATAGAATGAATTTAAAATCACAGATTTCAGAGTCTGGAAAAGCACCTAAAATATTTAATCTAATTTTCCCAATGTTCTAAATAGAGAAACTAAAGCTTAGAGACATTAGGAACTTATCCTGGTTGACACAGATGTTAAATGGCAGGACCCACCTAAGTCAAGCATAGTGGCTACACCAATTCCATAGATATTAAGTGCTGTCCCACAGAAGGCACAAATGGTGGCACAGCACACTGCTGGCTACCAAGGGCAACTGTACAAAGAAGGGATTTTTCTATTGATATTTCAATGTTAATGCTACAAAATGGAGCTCTTCTCCATAAGATAATTATCATAGGCATTAAATTTAAGTTTCACTGAAACTCTATATCACAAAGAGTAAGCCCTAAAGAGTACTTATTTGCTCCATTACAAAGTATAGGTCTGTATATTGTGTAGGCATGGGTGTGAACTTGTGTGCATATATGTTCCTGAATAGCAAATAGAATGCAAATTTTTATTTCCCAATATTCAATTATACCACAATAATTACCTCATGTTTTATAGCACTTAACAGTTTCAATGTTCTTTGCACACATTATTTCATTGATCCTACAACATAAAGTAAGGATTTTTTAAATGTGAAAAAAATGAGGTTCAAAGAAATTAATAATTATTTATCTTTGGTTCATATGAATATGCAGGAACCAGGACTGAAATTTAAATTATTTTGTCTTTAAAAAGGATACACTTGCTACCATATCACATATTTCTCCCTTTAAAAACATGAAAAATCACTCCCATTGAGCATACCGATTATCCTTTTGCCAAAATATATTTGCAAAAATAAAGAATCTAAAATAACCAGGTACCTAATCCATATTCAAAATATCATGACATGAGTTCTGGCAGAATTTCATAGTATAACATTTTATCTTTTCATCAAATGTGGGTCATTTTCTTTTCTACGTGAGCCCACATACTTTCATCTTCAATTGATTTTGTCTTCAGTGGACACAAATGTCATGAAATAATCCCATCTTCCATTAAAGGGCACACCTACAGTGTTCCTATCATTATATCCTTGGAGAACTATGGGTTGAAGCACTGAGTTAAAACTTTTTATCTACCTGTAAAACTCATGAAAATCATAGTTCTCTGGGATGACTATGTTTGAAAAAGCAGAAAAACATTTGTTAAGTCTGCCTCAATTTTTTGACAGATAAAAAGTGTCTTTCATCTTCCTGATACCATGTAAATGTAGTATATTCTCTGGATAGCTGAAATTATGTGCTCTGTTTATTAGAACTCCGAAATGGCTGTCCAGAAAGACAAGAAAAAGCAGAACAGCCTCAAGAGGCACATCTGGAAACTAAGTCACATACACTAAAAATACAGAAATACTTCTAGGCACTAGAAAACAGGACATTAACAATTATTGAAAAATAATGTTTACTTCAAATTAGGCTGCTATGCATAGTTGAGATTTTATGTGAAACTTAAGGTTATACTCTAGTATATATTATGATAAATTTAAAAACAGTTTTCAGGCTCTTTAGAAGAAAGAAATAAAAGGCATCTCTCATATAACAGGAATATCAATTAATTTAAAGAGTTTTAAAAGCCATCTTCCTTGCAGCCCCAAGACAAAAGCAGCTGTTGATTTTGGATTGTTTGCCAACCTGTGTTTTCCTCATTTTTCCCAGGGCAAGTACAGGGCTCCAAGTCATCAAAAGGAGGAAGCTCAGCTTTTATAACCAGTTGAAAATGCCAACTCAAAAAGAGAGAAATAAGGCCTCTGCAGAAAAACCAGGAAAGTCATACAAATAAAATTTTCATTGCTTTCAATTTAGTGTAGGTTCATTACAAGATTGAGTTCTACTAACAGATTATTTTGTGGAATTCCATAGTGACAATACTTCAGGATCACAGAAGACAATGTAAGAGTTGTTAAGAACATGAGCTCTGGAATCAAACAGACCAAACTTCATTTCCTGATTCTGAGATTTCTCCATCTTACATATGGATGAAGCCAATGGAATTAAAGACCGTTCTACAATGTCTCTTGCAAACTTCTCCATTCTCTTTTCCCTTCTGACTTATTGGATTATATATAACTATGGCAGTAATGGAAATGGTGTGAGATCCTGAATAATGGCACCCCCTTCACCATCACGGGCTCCTAAATGACCATACCTGCATTGCTGACATATGTGCACAAAAAAAATTTCCCATTATTGCAAGACATTTTATATGTAAGTCCATTTATTATAGCAGTCATCATTACACCAGCAAATACACCCATTTAAATATATCACCAAATTAGGGATAATGCTTTCCAAGCTAGGGCATATATGTAATCTCTTAAGTGTTTTTCATTTTTTCATTTAAAGTTTTGCAATGCTCAGAAAAAGGAAAGTTTTCTTTTACCTGTGATGTGTCATGGGGAACAATAAAGAGTGTAGGATCAGAGCATGACTAGAATTTTATTGATGACCCAAGGCAAAATAAAATTCAGCATGCTCTTTTTCAGCAATATTAGATCTGCTGCACTTTCAGCAGTAAAATCTTGTTTTGTCAGCAGCTATTGAGAGTAGATATGACTCAGAGGACACATAAAAGCCTACATGTAAGGCAACTAGCTATTATGTTTAGAAAACCTTTTTTTCTTTTTTTGCAACATAAGTACACTGTAACATTTCATCTTTTAAATAATCAAAATCACCTTCACAATGTAGAATCTTAAAAACATTATGCTCCTCTATTAATGTCTTAATTGCACAAGATAAAATACAAAGGTACACAAGATATACAAGGACAAGTGTTAGATATGAAAGAGACTTAAAGACCATTGAGCACAACACCTTCATTCTCTAAAGATGGAACTGAGGCATGGAAGCATTATGTAAACTGTGCATACCATTCTAACAGAACTGGGACTAACTTCAATTCTCAGAGCTTTTTCAGAGAACTCATTTTTCAGATAGTTTAGTTCCCAATGCTTTAGCATTGTAGACTCTTGTTTGGTTTTGTGAACTTATTTTTCAGCTTTCCTTCAAAAAGTAATATTAATGATAGTAAGATTTATTACATAATATAGAGTTGGCAAGAAAAACAGTTCGAAGGTCTACCAGAATTTAATACATAGAGGGTGCTCAATAAACATTGATTGGTGAAGATTATGTTGTCAAATTTCAAGGCCTAATGTAAGGCCTTTGCTGTGGCCTTATAGTCAAACTGTCTAGGACTTCCATAATTTTTTTTCTAAAAGACAGAGTAAAAGTTAAATATTAAACATTTCTCAAGATTCAAACATTACTTTTTATAAATACAACATTAACTAACCAGTACTTATATTCTGAATATATATGGAATATTTCTGGATATGGTCATGATAGAATCACAGGTACCAGGCATTTTTTATAATAATAAGTAGATAACTAAACAAAATATAGGAAATAACTGTTTTTAGGCACTAGACAACAGATAACATAGCCTGTGTTGCTTAGGAGAAGGAAAATACCTGATATGAATTTAGAATTTGCTTCACTATTCTATATTTCCATGCTGCAGCTTTGAAGACCAAACAAAGACTTCATTTTATGGCAGAGCAAATAGAGCATGGAGATCCAACTAACCAGAAAACAGTAGAATAACATCTTTAAAGTGCTGAAAACCAAAAACTGTCAACCTGGAATACATGTTACATGAAAATATTGTTCAAAAATGAAGGAGAAATAACTATATTTTCATACAAATAAAAACAGAAGGCTTGCCATTAGTGGATGTACACTATAAGAACTGTTGCAGAATAGGCTTCAGGTTGAGGCTTAATGATTCCAGGTGTAAACATGGATTAGAGGTCAGCCAGTTGACAATGAGCCAAATCCAGCTAGCTACTTGCTGTGTTCCGTGAGCTTGAATGGTTTTTCACTTATTTAAATGACTAGGAAAAAGTCAAAATCATAATATTTTGAAAATTGTACATTTGAAATTAAATGCTTGGCGAAAATTATATAAAATACCAATTCCAGTGTGCATAAATAAAATTTTATTTGAACACAGCAGTGATCATTTGCTTATAAATTGTCTATGGTTTCTTTCACTCTACATAGGTAGCGTGGAATCACTGTGCTAGAGACTGCTTTGCCCACAAGCCTCAAATATTTACTACCTCACCCTTTACAGGAAAAGTGTGCAGAATGAAGAACACTGAAAATAGTAAGATGGGTGGTGAAATATTTTTAAAAACATTTCCTCAGTTTCTAACTTGTTTAAAGATAGTTTAAAGCAAAAATAACGGCAATGGATTGTTGATTTTAAACATATATAGAAGTAAAATGATTGCAGCTATAAGGAAAAATGACAGGAAGGAAGTAAATAGAAGCATAGGATGTAATGGCCTTACGTCAAAAATGAAGAGGTACGTCTTAGTCACTTAAGGCTGTTATCACAAATACCATAGACTGGGTTATTTAACAAAGAAATTTTTACTTCTTGCGGTTCTGGAAGCTGGGAAGCTCTAGAAGATCCTGCCAGTTAACTCAGTTCCTGGTGTAGACCCTCTTCCTGGTATAGACCCTCTTCCTGGTGTAGACCCTCTTTCTGGTATTCAGGTGCATCTTTCTTACTCCATGGCACAGAAAGATGTCTTCTCTCTCAGGTCTCTTCTTATAAGAGCACTAATATCATTATTAATTAATTCACGCAGGGCTTACCTCCCAGTACTATCACATTGGAGAGTAGGGCTTCAACACATGAATTTGAGATGAACACAAACATTCAGTTCATAGCAGAATATAATATTAATTCAGACTAGATTATGATAAATTAAAGTTCTGTAGGTTAATCTCTGGACCAATGTTTAAAATTTTTGAAAAATAAAATAAAAAGATGAAGATAAAGAAAAAAAGTAAAATAAAATACTAAAAATACTCAAACTAAAAGAAGACAGAAAGGAGGAAAAGCAAAGAGCAGGTAGAATAAATAAAAAACAAAGTAAGTAACCATATCAATAATTATATTAAATGTAAATAGACTCAACATTCTAATTAAAAGGCAAAGACTGTCAGACTAAATAAAAACTCAGGGTCAAATATATGCTGTCCACAAAAGCAATATTTAATTATAAATACATACAAAGGTTAGAAATAAAATGATAGAGAAGGTCAGTCATAAAATAAATATGTATTTTTAAATGGACTGATTATATTTTTAAAATTAAAACAAGAGTGCTTCAAGGAAAGGAATAGTAATGCTAAGTGAAATAAGCCAATTCCAAAAAAGAAAGTCTGAATGTTCTCTCTGATATGATGCTAACACACAATAAGGGGCAGGGAGGGAAGAATAGAAGTTCATTGGATTAGACAAAAAGAGAAGGGTGGGGGGAGGGAATAGGAAAGACAGTAGGATGAATCGGGCATAACTGTCCTATGTTCATATACAAATACACAAACAGTGTAATTCCATATCATGTATAATCACAAGATTGGGATCCCAGTTAGAATAAGTTATACTCCATGTGTGGATGTCAAAATGCATTCTACTACTATGTATATCTAAAAAGAACAAATAAAAGAAGGAATAGTAAAGATGAGGAGGAACATATAATGAGGAAAATACCAAAAGACATTGAAATATGGTATCAAACAATTTAAGAAAACTGATTAAAACTTATGGAACACTACTCAAAACTACCACAGAATTTACATTATTTTTAAGTACACATAAACTTCAAAAGATAGGTTAAAAAATGAGCCTTAATTTCAAAGCATTGAAAACATACAGGAAATATTTTCTAACTAAGATAAGATTACATTAGAAATAAGCAAAAAATAATTAATTACAAAAAGATATCTGCAATAGCCTCAAATACAGTTCAAAATAAAATATGAGTAAAAGGGGGAAAAAATCACAAAAAAATAATAATAAATATTCCACCTGAATGATAACAGTAACATATTAAACTTTCTGCATTGTAATTAAGGAAGTCTTTTAAAAAAAGGACTTCAAAGTAAGTGAAAAGGAGAAAAAAATTAAATGTAGAATTAAATGTAGACAGACAATAAAGATAATCAACAAAACTGAAACTCACTGGTAAATTCATCAAATATTTGAAGAAGAAATAATTACAATCCTCCAACCTTAAATCAATGATTTCCTGAAATAAAAATGGTCCAAACATTCCAATTAAAAGGCAGAAATATTAGGCTGAAAGAAATGTAAGGCCCAACTATATGCTGAAGAAAAGAAAGAGAGAGGGGAAAGATGGAGGTCGGGGGAGGGAGGGAGGAAGGGAAAAAAGAAGATGAAAAAAGAAACTTCAAATATATAGATTTAGACAGGTTAAAAGTAAATTCATGGAAAAACATGTGCCACAAAAATACTAATCAGAAAGTTAAAGTGACTATATTAATATTAGATAAAGTAGGCTTTAAAATAAAAAATAGCATTAGGATAAAGATAAAGGAATCATAATGGTAAAAGAATTAATCAAGAAGACATTAAAAACCCTGTGAATGTACCCAAAAATGGAGCTTAAAAATAGAGCAAAGATTGACAGACATTTTAAGGAGGAAGAAATATATACACAATTGTAATTGAAGATTTCAAAACGCCTGTCTTAATAATTGATAGATCAAGTAGACAGAAAATCAACACACACACAGAAGAATAAAAAGCTATAAACTGATATTCAAGAACATTCCAAAAACAGAACAGCATACATTCTTTATAAGAACTCATGGTACATTCACCAACACAAACCACATGCTGAGTCATAAGTCATGTTGCAATAATTTAAAAGGATTGAAAAATAAAGTTCATGTTGATTTCCTTGCTTGTTAAGAAGAAAACATTTTTGAAAGAAGCCTCTTTAAATGACATTAGAAAAAACTATGTCATACTGCTTCAAAACAAAATCCAGATTCAAAAATTATGTTTTCAAATGAATTTTTTAACTAGCACTTTATTTTTCCTATTCTGAGTTATTTTACAAAACATGCAATATCTTATGCTGGACAAAACAAAATCTAACCATGAGAGAAATGTGTTTACCAATATATCACAAGGTAAATAATAAGATAAAAACTCAAATGCTCTGAAAACCTATTGCGAGAATTGTGATCATATCAAATATAATGAAAAATAAAAAGTCTTAACATATTATTTCAAGTCATTGAAATACTTAAAGAAATTGTGGGAGTCATCTTAAAATAAAAAAGTATGCAGCTAAGACAAATTCTTTTCTAATTCAAATATGATTTGTGAATATAATTCAAAGTTGTTTTTCATGTTGTTCATAGAGCTCTATGAAAAGTATCACCTAAAGTGATAATAATCTATCAAAATAAACCTGGTCAGGCTATGATGTGAGTACATACAAAGCTATCTAGGCATACAACCATATTTTTCCATTAATCCAGTGACGGTATGGTGCTACTACTTTTTTTTTTAATATGTATTGTTTGGTTTGGCTTTTGTTTCTATTGTTGTTTTGTGGTGCTGGGAATTGAATCCAGGGCCTCATGCATGGTAACCAAGCACTCTACCACTGAGTCACACGCCCAGCCCAAGTTATTGGTTTGTTTGTTTTAACAACAAAAGTCTTTGTTTAAAGCCTTTCACATTATGTGAAAAGTTTCTGGCATTGACATCTAGTCTTAGATTGACATAGGAGATAATAGGGTCAGTCTTGAATGCTCAGGATCAAAATCAGAGATATTGAAGAGGTGCTGATAATCAAGATATTGATAATGATTGTTAAGGGATTCAGAGAACCAGAGAAAAATTAAGGTGAAGGTCAATTCACTGGCACAGAGAAGCTAGGAAATGACTTGGAAGTAATGAAGGCTGGATCAGAGCCCAGAAGGCCCAATAGAGTAGTTAAGAGAGGTCTGGCAATGACCACAGTATGCAAAGAAGTAAAAACGAGATCAAGAAAATAAGCTGTGTAAATTAAGCCCCATTCCCATAATTTGCATGGAATTTGAGATCAAAACCAAAAAGTAGGTTTCAGTTATTCAGGCAGGATAATAGGCCAGAAACTAGACCTAGAGTTATGCAAGGGTGGGGGCTCAAAACCCCACCCAAAGTAACTACATTTCAGCAAGCACAACTCAGACAAAATAGATTACCTGAGAATGGAATTATTGAGTTCCCACCCTAGAGGTGTAATTGTCATTCTTAAGCTGATGAGTGTATTCAGGTGCCATACACACAAAGCTTCACTTGGATCTGTATGTGGGCAACCTGGTTAACAGGGGAAAGATAGATCAAGAAGATGGCTACTTGCATCCCACTGAGGATGCAAGTAGCTCTTGCTCGAGCTCCTCCCAAAAGTTGGATCCTGCCCTCAGATCCAGGGTTAGTTCTGCAATCTGTACAGATCTTCACTTGCCATCTACCTAACCACAAACAGTGACCATCGTCTGGGGTGCCTCAGTTATCCCAGACTGACCAGATGCCTTAATATTGACTGTTGCTTCCTGTACCTCTCCCTGTTCAATAGTCTTAACCACCAAATCAGATACTCACTGGTAAACCTTAATATCCAAGGAGTATCCACCCAGCCTCTTTTTACAGAGCAGTTTCCCCCAAAAAAGTCTTGCTTCCATTCTCTTCAAGGAGATGAGTACGCACACCCATACTTGACTTTGAATAAGAGGAATAGTACTGCGTTGGATGGTTTCTAATTTCAAGGTCCAAAGCCCATGCAGTATAGAAAAGAAGGTTGCTAAAACAACCTACTTATGATTTCCTGATCTTTGAGATATATTTATTAGGAAAATAGAGACTATAGAAGAGATGCTAAGAATGATTATTGTCTCTCCTACAAGCCACTGAGCAGACTTTCCTGAGAACACAGGAAAGCTGAACTCATTACAGGGTGAAATAGAAACTGCGTACAGCTAGGGTAAAACTAATGAGTTACAAAGTCACTTCCCCATCATTTCCAGCAGGCATAAATTAGGAAGTTGGGGTAGGCCATCCCGGAGGCCTTCTTAAGTTCTAAAAGTCTATGATCTGTAGAGAGTGACTTGATCTAAATGAACATTTAATGTTAAACATACAAAAACTTACTGACAATGGGATATATTTTTGTAGCAACTGACACAGAATCAGTATAGCTAAAACGAAAGGTTTTAAAAGAAGATGAAAGGTAAGTACTTAAGGACCGAGAAGTCATGACAATAATTTGTGGAGTATCCATGAGGTCTGACTATTACGGCACTTGACTCCACAGAGTATTTGACAAATTCAAATTTAAAACCATTTGTTTATCAGCATCTTCCCAGATCCCAAAGTGTGGTGGGGGTTATATATGCTGTCTTATATGAGAATGAATTATTTATTATCATTCAGGAAATTGTGTCATGGAATAAGAAAATTTAAGAACTATTTTTCATCGTTTAAAAATCTATGGCCATACAGGCAACTGGACACTAACAGTAGATTGGGAGAATACAGTGCTCCATCTCCCTGCTCACAACTGAATGACCACAATTTCCATTTATTCGTGTTTTTGAGAACATGGTTCTCCTTTCCAAAATGTCTTAATAGTTACGAATGGCTTGTTTTCCATATAAATACCTAATGTATTTTTCTATCAGATTAGTTCATTATGCAATAATGTACATCAATTTCATGCATAATTTGCACTTTTATAGCTGAAATATCAAGTAGAAACATTATCATTAAATGCTGATTCATGAAGCAAAAAATAATAATTACTTTTAATTCAAGTTCAAACCTATGCTATGGAACCAGCAAGAGCTAAGAATTCCGCAGATACATCACACAGCTTCCCCGAGGAATCTTCTCTTCTCCACATAACTCTCTACTCTTGCCTGCTGGCTGCTGCTTATAGCAGAATTTTTAGACATAGGAGGTTGGTCTTTCCTTGTAAAAACAGAGCCTGTGCCCCACTGCACAGCTTGGCAAATGAGCCCTGAGGGCCACATGTATCCACAGGCCTATTCTGATATAGCTCCTAAACTAAGAATGGTTATGACATGTTTAAGTTTGACAAAAATAAAAAAGACAATACACATTTCAAAACATACGAAAAATGATATATAATTCAAATTTCAGTGTCCAATGCATAAGGTCCGGTGTGCAGTCAGACTCCCTTGTTTACATATTATGTCTGATCACTCTCATGCTGTCATGTAATGTCAGAAAGCTACCACAGAGTCCACAGCACCACAAGTTCTACTTACCATCTGGCCCTTTAGAGAACACATTTGCCAACCCCTGCCCTAGAACATCTAAGAAACTATCTTGTTGCTCCATAGATGGAGTAATAGAACTCTACCCAGTAAAGACACATCCTTCAGTTTCTCATGTCTGATGACAAAATAAATTTTCAAAGTCAACGCTTCACTCTAACAATATAAGCCCTTGGCAAAAAATACCTCCTCTTTCCTTCTAAAACTTCTGCCACTGTTGCTCAGGCACAGTCACTTTCTTAAAACCAGTGTGTCTCTACTTTTCCCCATTCCCTTTCTTAGAAGGAGCCTACCATTGTGATTATCCTAATCATATTTGTTCTTTGTCTGAGACTCAATCAGATCTTCATAGCATTTAATCCTGCAATGAGAATTTATTTTCTATTTGTCTGTCCCTCTCATTAGAGAGTAAACCCAATGAGACTGAGGTATACATGTATTCTGTTCACTGTCTTGTAGTGCCCCCTTAAAAGTATTAGTAACAGTACTAATTATCCTGACCTTTGCCACTTACTAAATATGCTTAATCAATAGAAAATGAATGATACATAATTAGAATATTAGAAAGGAAAAGGGTAAAGAAAGGGTTATTTTTTTTGAAAGCACAATTTTTTCTATAAAAGATCTGTTTTACTTAAAAACCAAAGTCACAATTTATATAACATTGACTATGTACTAGACTCTGCTCAGTTCTTTATTCCTTGCGGCTGCTTTATCATGACCACAAATATGTGATTTCGAATGCAGAAATTTATTCCACAGGTCTGGAGACCAGCAATCTAAAACCAAGGTGTTAACAAACATTTTCCTGGAGTCCCTGGGGAGGGGAAATTTCATCCCTGCCTCCCCCAGCTCCTGATGGCCTCGGCATCCCTTAGTTCATGAGGCATCATCTCAGCCTCTGCTTCTATCTTCAGTTTCCTCCTCTGTGTCTTCCCTTCTGTCTCTTATGAGGACATCATTGGATTTGAAGCCCATTTAGGTCATCTAGGATGATCTCAAGGTCATTAGTTATATATACAAAGACCTTTTTTTGCAAATGAGATCATGCTCACAGTTTTTAGGAATAAGAATATGAACATACATTTTCTGGGCTACCATTCATCCCACTGTACTGAGCATCATCCTACCAGGGCGTGTACGATCTCCACTTCCACTTCTCAGATAAGAAAACTATTAAAAATAAAGGGAAAAGGCTAGCATTTGAAAACCAGTCTGTCAGGATTTAAGTCTATCCCCTGAACCAGAATGCCATTTCACTGCCCAGCGTCACTTCCTAAATTACCCAACCTACAAGCTGAATATACCAGAGTCCCAAGCCACCACAAGGTCCCTGTGTCCCCTTTCACCTGCTTATAGATGTGTGTGGTCCACTTAGTGTACAGAAATAGAGGCCATTTAATAGGTCACCAGAAAATCCCCAGTTGCCCTCAAGGTTAATCAGACACTGCAGACACCTCTTCTGAAATTAAGTTCTTGATTTGCTCAATGCTGCTTGAGGTGCATGGCCAGTTAAATTCACTTCATAGGCAACAATGGTAATCAGTGCATGTAAGAAAATCTCAAGATAATATTTCATTTTTACCTCATGCTAGTGATCTTATAAAAGTATAGATTTTTTTTTTTTTTTAGAACTGGGATGTAAATCTCTCATGGTGACAAAGAGATAGAACTAATAAAGGATTTCTGTGGTCACTTTGAACTGAACATGTCACTGTCACTCTAGTGAATATAAACTATATGTACTTCATCCCCCTTGAAGTTTCTTGACTTAAAATTCAAATAAAGTTAGTTCCTTTTGAAAATATCCCTCCTCATGGCATGAGAATTAATATACTTCCTAAAGTAAACAATTTGCTCCTTTCTGTAGCAGGATCAAAACAGTTATAGATCATGTCAAGTCAAAGAGAAAATATAGTCAAGGAAATGGAAGGGTCAAAAAGCCAACCATCTGAAAATTTATGTCAGTATTTATGCTTAGGCTCTGTCACTGCAAACAAATATCATACTTTAATACCACTGCACAATACAGGAAAACCTTTGACTTGTGAGCTGGTGGAAAGGGCAGAATGAAAAAGCAGCATTCATGTGAGAGTCAACCCCTATCCTTCACATTGGTGAAGAATGAAAAGGCCTTTATGCTATTTCTTTTACCTCGGCAGGAGCTGGGACTGAGACCGACTTCTGTAGACAGAAAACTGACAGTGATTGAGCAACTTCTGCTTACTTGACTGCTTCATAGTCATTATATCATTTAACACTCACAATCACCCTTGAAAGTAGGCAAAATGCCCTTATTTTAGAATTGAGGAAATTGAGGCTTAGAAAGCCTAAATGACTTCCCGAAGGTCACTCAGTTAATTTGCAGTGACGAGGGTAAGACAAAGAGATTGCCAAACACCAAGCCTACCTGAACCAAGTTCTTTTTCCTGCTCCTGCCAGTATATATAAACATATACTTTTAAAATAATGACAGGCTAAGTCTTGCAATCAAGTTATTACGACATTCCAGTAAGTCTGCAAGTGGCATGTTGTTTTCACTAAGGACAACCAGGATGTGACACTGTCTCCTTCTATTACAACCAGCCAGCAGGCTGACTGTCAAATAGGACTGCTGTGATCTGTTTAGCAAGGTCGGCTGCTTGATTGCTATGAATAATTGGATGCCATTAATAATGGTCAGCTCCAGGATACAGGAAGTTGGTCAAGCATGGTAATTGTATTTTGAATTCCAGCAGATTATTTCCCAGGGAGCAGGAAAACCACTATATGGGGTACAGTTTTTCTAAGTACAATAGAGATAATTGCCTCCCTAAAGGTTAAGGAGATGTGCCAAGAGCTCTCTTAACATGTGTGACCACCTCTAGTAAGAAACATAGAGGTCAGGGTTTTGCAAATTATTGCTAACACTAGGAATCCTGATCATTACTGAAAGTCTTCGGGAATTAACTTTCTTAATCCTTCATTCAGATTAACACTAGAGATTTACACATTAGGAGATCACTATTTAAATTTTGAAACACCAGTGAAGTCAGACCAGTGACACATTAGGAAATCTAATAGGATTGATACCCATCAAAAAAAGTCAAGCAAAAATCTTTTCCTGTTTAATGTTTACTAAGTGTCCACTGTATATTAACAGCTGTAAATACTGCAGAATAATTATATGAAACAATATTATTATCCTTTTTTTAAAAGCCCTGTCAAAAAATTAAGGCTTTAAACAAAATCTTCCAAATAAATAAAATGAGGAATTTAAAAGGAGATTGTAAAAAAGGGACATTTTACAATCATGTGAAAAGGAAGAACTAAAAGTGATTTTAAAGGATGATAATAGACTGGATTGTGTAGGAGATAAAGAACAAAAAACTCATAGAAAAGCATAAAAATTCAATAGCAAGAAGGCATTCTTTATTTTTAACAACCATTAGCCATCAATATGGAGCTGTTTCTTAAATGGGGCAGCACCATGAGCAGAACAAAATTTAAAAAGTTAAAACTTATCATAGCAGAGTTACAAGTGAAAGAAATATGTATGAAAACGAGGGATTGTGATATAACCACCAAAGCTAAATATTCAACACACGCTTCCATTCTCATCAGTTTTTCATGATTTGGAGGGAGCTACTAGGAACCGAACCATTTTGATCATCTTTCCCCCAAAGGTATTCATTATTTAGATGAACTCTGAAATGTGAAATGAAGAGAAACAAGTGATCTCAGACCTATGTGTAAGGGGTAAAATCACAAAACTCTCATAAAGAAACACAAGGAATATGTCTTTGTGATCTTGGGTTAGACAACAGATTCTTGGATATGGCACCAAAAGACAGGTGAAAAAAAGAAACAATGCATATAAATCGGACTACATCAAAACTAAAGACTTCGGTGCTCCAAATGAGGCCATCAAGACAGTGAAAAGACAACCCCCAGAATAAGTGAAAATACCTGCAAATCAGAGATGCTATAAAACATTTGCATCTCAACACAAATAGCCAGCAGTTAAGAAGATGACCCAAATGCCTGACAACTGATGAGTGCATAAATAAAATGCGGTGTATACGGGCAACAGAGTATTTTTCAGCCATAAAAAAAAATGAACTACTGACACTACAGCATGTCTGACACCTGCAAACATTATGCCAAATGAAAGAATCTACTCACAAAAGACCATGTATGTATGATGTTACTTCTAGCATGTCCTGAATAAGCAAATGCATATAGATAATAGATCAGGGGTTGCTAAGGCAAGAGTGGAAACAGACAGGAAGAAAACAGAAACTCGTTGCTAATGCCTCTAGGGTTTCTTTATAAGGGGCAAAAGTGTATGTTTAAATTAGATTATGGTGATGGTTGCACCAGCCTGTGAGTATGCAAAAAATATATATATACTGAATTGTATACTGTAAAGGAGTGAATTGTATGGCATGTAAATTACGTTTCAATAAATCTAAATGTTTTTCAAAAAATTAAACACAACAATAACAGCATTAGGTATTGGCTATTACCCTCATGACAAAATCACTGTATTTTCAGAATGCAGGACCAGAGAAGAAAAACAACTTGCCCAAGGCCCTACATTGAACCAGTGGCTGGGCAGGTTCCCTAAGATTTCTGCTTTCTAGAGTTCTCTAAGCCTCCGTGTCGTTGGCAAATTTCTTACCCCTTCATGGTTTGAATTTTCTTTTTTTATTGTGCTGTCTTTTCCCCTCAATGATGATAGCTTTATTGATGCATTTATCCAGATACATTTCCATCAGCCAACGTAAACAGAGGACGCTAACTAAAGGAAGTAACCAAGCTAGCAGAAGTCTGCTTTCCTAAACAGTTTAAAGAGCAACTAAAGGTTCTCAAACCCTAGGAAAGGTCTAAGTCATTCACTGAAAAGAGTATTAGATAGAAGCTCGTATGGCTTTTTGTTTTGTTATAGCCTAGTTTAAATCATGGCTTGGCTCAGTCAGCACCCTATAGAGTATAGGATATTAATCAATAAGATAGAATTATAGGATAAGTAGTGTTAAGCTATCCTGGTTATAAGTTAGAAGTACTTAAAGAACTTAGCCTAAGTGACTCCATCTTAAAAAGAAACCATCTTGATTAGAGTAGGCAATTAGCCCAATTAAGAAACTGTAATTTTTGCAACCCCACCCCTAATGAAAAGTCCCCTGTGCTTGCTACAGATGTTTGCAAGACACTAGTGGTTCACATAATGGCTAATTTTAGCTTCTGTAACTGAGCTTGCTTTGTGTAATTGCAGACCTCCTACACAAGGGGGGAAATGATGTGATTTTTGCAGTTTTTGCTTTTAAATACCCTGAAATGCTCAGGCTAACTGCTGTTCCCTACAGAGACTGTTAAGGTCCTGTAGGAAACAGTCGCTGGCCGACTAATACTCTCCAATTTGGACATCACTGGGACTTGGTGTGTTTTCTGAGCAGTCTCCCCCCATAACAGTTTGTTTGTTTGTTTTGGTACTGAGGATTGAACCCAGGGGCATTTAACCATTGCACCACATTCCCCCAGCAAACCCCCCACCCACCCACCCCCTGCTTTATTTATTTATTTATTTATTTATTTTGGGGGTACTAGGGGTTGAACTCAGAGGCACTCAACCACTAAACCACATCCTCAGCCCTTTTTTGTTTCATTTAGAGACAGGGTCTCACTGAGTTGCTTAGCACCTAGCTTTTGCTGAGGCTGCCTTTGAACTCCCCGGTGGTGCACGCCTATAATCCTAGCACTTTGGGAGGCTGAGCCAGGAGAATCACAAGCTTCAGCAACGGCGAGGCGCTAAGCAATTCAGTGAGACTCTGTTTCTACATAAAACACAAAATAGGGCTGGGGATGTGGCTCAGTGGTTGAGTACCCCTGAGTTAATCCCTGGCACCAAAAAAAAAAAAAATGAACTCTCCATCCTCCTGCCTCAGCCTCCCGAGCCACTGGGATTACACGTATGCACCACAATGCCCGGCCTCATGATTTTTACTATGGTGACTGAGCCTCCTAGAAAATATACTCCCCACCCCCTTTTTCATATTTCATTTAGAGACAGGGTCTCGCTGAGTTGCTTAGGGCCTAGCTTGCTGGCTTGTGTGGTTTTTAAGCATGAGAAAATTAAATAAACAGGGGATGGTCCATGTAGAAGTAAGGACCCAGAATCCAGATTTTTCCAATCCTTTACTATGCCTCACAGGCTAAGCAGGAGACAGAAATGAGTACAGAGGATCAATAAGATACCTCTTTGCCTTTTCCCATTAAGGAGCATCCATTTCTTTCAAGAGCCACAGAAGGCTTACAGCAGCCAAAACAGGTGCAAAGAGCCTCATCTCAGGTGCAGTATTTCCAGAACCTTCAAGAATTTCATCTGAAAATCAGAAGGTTAAAAAATGCTTGACACCAGTGTTTCCTCCTGTGTACAATAGAGAATGTGAACACTACCTACATGAGAGAACTCAATGGAAGTACAGTTCAAGCCCAAAGGTAAGAAGTAGCAGAGACCTGTGTGCATGTGAGTGTGTGTGGTGTGTTTGTGACCTGTGTGTGGCAGGTAGCAGACAGGGTGGAGAAAGGGTCTGGGGAGAATGACGGCTGAACATGAGAGCCCAGGAGCATTTCTAAGGTTTTTCCAGACCAGAGCAGAGACGACGAAGAATCTGTGTTTGAAGAGGAGGTCTATGAAGAGGTGGAGGAGTAGAGAGCAGATCTTTGTTCTCACCAATACATCCCAGGCTTGAAAAGAAATTTAATAATTATAGAAAACTCCAAATGTGTTTCGTCCTGTGCTAATTCTCTTATCTGTGATATTTTTATAATTTTCAAGCTCCTGTTGCCCTTGTTATCTTTTACTATACTTCAGTTATTTTTATTTCTTTGTCTTTTCAACAACTAAAACTGTCTCCAAGAGAGCTCTGACAGGACTTGAGACAGAGTATATTAGCAGTAACCATTTTCTTGCCATCTTTTCAGCTACTATAAATTTGCCTGAGCTTGAGAAAGAGAAAAGGTAAGTGAGGAGGTCGATAACAGAGAAAGCTCTATGTTTTATTCATCTTTCCAGAAAGCTATGGATATTAACTAATTACCACACTCTATGCATCTCTGTAGGATAGAGAAAAGTAATCCAGCTGTGCCCTACTTGAAGAAAAACTGATTTATAAAAATTGAAATTTATCAAAAATATAAATTATGAAATGAATCAGAAAACACATTTATAGAAGGGTTCAATATAAGGTTGCATTTTAAGAGTACTCCCCTAGCGCATGTAAAATATGACTTCATATATAAAACTTGAGTTATTCTTCTACCACAAGCCATTATTAAAAATCCAAGTTTATAAAAGTAGGTACATTAGGGGGTTAGTTGTTATATTCATAAAAAGATTTCTTTAAATAGCAGGCCACCTCCACATCCTACCTCTAAGTACTAAAATTATGAATTGATTTGCCAGCAAATGATTAAATGCAAATTCAGAGAAACACAGCTATTGTTAGAACTACATATGCCTGTATTTGTCTTGCTGTTTCTGTGGGTAAATAGGAAAATTGAAAGTATGAGAAATTAAGTAGACATTCTCAGATTAAGTTTATCATTAAGTTCACCTTGTCTTTTATCTATGAAATATCTGTCTATAATATGAAGACATAAATAGACATAAGTTATTATGCTAATAGAAAAAACAGAGAAACCTGGCAATAAATAGCA
The DNA here is from genome assembly GCA_028644305.1 of Xerus rutilus. Classification (NCBI taxonomy): domain Eukaryota; kingdom Metazoa; phylum Chordata; class Mammalia; order Rodentia; family Sciuridae; genus Xerus; species Xerus rutilus. The sequence continues at coordinate 57,287,928 of CM053411.1, forward strand.
GATAATTCCAAAATTATTTCATCTTAGCTTCTGGTTACATTTTTTATTTGCTTTATACATGTACCTAGTATTTCAATGATCCAAAGATAGAATCTTGAAATCTAATTTTTCATGCACATAAATTGAAACTGAGGAATATTAAGTAGAATGTCCAAAAGTAGACCCAGCAGTAGAACCCCCTCCTATGCTGTAGTCTAAGGGGAGTTCTTGATACCCTCTGATGTTAACTGATCAAAACAATACAAAATAAGATTTTTTTTAGGGACAAGGTGCTGTATACTGATGCTTTACAAACAAACTAATTGCATTTAAAAATAGAACTCTAAAAGAGTACCTATAATGTCTGCATTCCTTTGACCAGCCTGCAACTGATTTTTAAAGTGCTAAAGGTGAAAGAATAGACCACTGCTTTTGGAGCCCACATACATGAGAGCAGACTTACCCTCTCTAGTCTGCAAGGCCCCAAGTACTGTATAGCTCAGTAGGAGATCATGGTCAAGGTGGTTTAGAAATTTCCACAAGTATCATCATCTCCCAAAACAAAGTTTAAAATTCCAGGTGAGAAATTCATACTATAAATTGTGTTAGAGTAGACTGTTAGAAGTCCAGACACTTTGAACTTGTGGTCATAGGCCTGAAGATTTGACCAACAAGAAAATAATAAAACCAGTTCTAAACTAAATATCTGGCCAGCATTCCAGATATTCCAAGGCAGACACAGTTTCATATAGATTCTAATCTTGACTAAGAACTTTATCTTATTAATGTATCCCCTGGCTAATAATCAAGTCTGAAAAGGCCAGGTAAAAGGAAATATAATTCTTGATAAAATAGGAGCATAGGACCAAGTAGCACAAGGGAACAAAATTGCTTGTAACAATCTATTTAAAGATTCCATTAAGTAATACTGGTTCATTTCGAATCTTGATAATGGAGCTACATACGAGTTCCACATGAATATGGAATGATTAAAAACGATGCTCTCAGACAATGAGTATTAAAGCAGGTTATGCTTGTGGAAAACAGATAAGAGAACTTTTGGCAAAACCAAAACACTGAGACTGAATATACATATTGAGTATTCTATGAGAGGCAGACTATGGTTGAATGGAGATTAAAAAAACAAAATAGTACTATGAATAGGGACAGCCATGCATGTAATTTTTGTCAAGACAAATTGGCTGATTAAAGCTGTTAGATATTGTGATAATACAAAAGGGGAGCTGGTGAGAAAATTCACTAAGCTCAAATGAATAATAAAACTGAAAATGAACAAAGATTATAACATCACTTCAAAAAATGGAGCTAATAAAAATGCTTTTTGTGTCCATAGCACCTTTTTATCTTAGCAGTTCAAAGCATTTCACAAAATCACTGAATCATGGCTTTTATGGTTGAAAGTGACCAAAAAGATGATCCAGTCCAAATATATCCAAGGCTCTGTCTCCTGTACAACATCCTACCACACACAATTAACCTCCCAAGCCTTCCAGGAATCTCCTGAGTGTGCCATTTTGAATCCATTTAGGAGAGTTCAGAATAGTCACACTTGGCCTGTCCTTTCCATTGAAGCATAGAGCAAAATTAGTCATCAGGCAGAGCTCTCACTTGGTAGGACAAGAGAACAGGGGAGCAAGAGAAGACTTCAAAAATTTGTTAGGAAAGAGACAGGTACATGGTAATGACTGTGCAGACATTAAAAAGTTTTGAGTCCATCTATTGGGGATTAGAAGATTGAGAGTCAAAAAGAAGGGAAACCATTCCCCAAGACTCAGGAAATGTAATACATCTGAAAGTGGGGTACAGATTGTGGTTATAAACCTGGGGAGGGGTGGTTAAAACTCTGTTGATGGAAAAGCCAGACCTCCAGATCCCTTCTCTTAGCCTGAGCAATTAAGCAATTGTCCGACACAGCAGAAGTTCATGTACAGTCACACACCACGTAATGACACTTCAGCAAACACTGTTCTACATATACAACAGTGGTCTATAAGATTATGATGGAGCTAAAAATTCCCTATAGCTAGCAACACTATAGGCATCATAAAGTCTGGACACAATGAATGCATCTTCTCTTTTACCTTTGTGGTGATGCTGGTGTGAACAAACCTACGCCACTCAGCAGATAAAAGTACAGCTCATACAACTATATGTCCAGGACCTAATACTTCATAATGAGAATAAAGGGCTATGCTACTAGCGTATGTGCTTACTATACTATACTTTTTATTGTGTTTTTAGAGTGTACTCTTTCTGCTTATAAAAAAATAAAGTTTATTGTAAAAGAGCATGCAGTTTCCCCAGCAACAGCCTCATATATCCCAAGTTTACTACATTACTTGATTGTATCGTTTTCTCTTGTGTTGGATTTACTGTTGTTTTGTTCTTCACAGCCTACAAGCAGCAAGCTAGACCACACAGGTATGACACCACCAAGGTGTGTAGTGTGCTCAATCATTGAAGTTGTGTAAGTGCATTCTATAATGTTCTCACAACTATGAAATTGCCAAATGGTGCACTTCTCAGAATGTGACCCGCTGTTAAAGGATACCTAACTGCATTCAAAATTGCATTGAGTACCTACTATGTGCTTGGCATTGCTTTAGGAATTGCAGCTATGGCAATGAATAATACAAACACATACATAATGAATAAAGTCAGGTGGAAATTAATGACAGGAAAAAATAAAATAGGGGTAAAGGGCAGGAGGTCAAAAAGGAAAAAGGTCTTTTTTTTTTTTTTTTTTGGTAACAGGGATTGAACTCAGCAGCACTTAACCACTGAGCCACATCCTCAGCCCTTTTTATATTTTATTTAGAAACCAGGTCTCACTAAGTTGTGTGGGGCTTTGCTAAGTTGCTGAGGCTTACTTTGAACTCATGACTCCTCTAACTCAGCCTCCCAAGCCACTGGGATTTTGGTCATGGTCATTTTCAGTATAGTGGTCAGAACCTGGGTAGGGTTTGGGGGAAGGAGGGTTAGAGAATGGGTATATAATGGTCACAAGGGTGAAGTTGGATAGGAAGAAATACTTCTAATATTCTGTAGCACGATAGAATAACTATGGTTAGTAGCAATTAATTGAATGTTTCAAAATAGCTGGTAAAGAGGATTTTGAATATTCCCAACAACAACATGATAAGTAACTGAGGTAACAGATACACCCACTTCCCTGATCTGATCATTACACATACACTTTGAAATGTCACACCACACTCTATAAATATGTTACAATTATTATGTAAAATAATTAAAATAAAAATATTTTTTCAAATAATAAATAAGTAAATATGGTGGTCATAAAAAGTTTTTCCCAGGGTGACAGTTGAGCAAAAACCTGAGGAAATTCAGGTAAACACTTGGGGATGGTTTCAGGCAGGGGTGAGCAAAGGTGTGATGACGGAATGTTCTCACCAGAGGAACGGCAAGAACAAAGGCGTGGGCCAAGGACGTAGCTGGAGAGGCGTAACCCAGGGACACGGAGACAAGAGTGTGGTGGAGGAAGGGGTTTGATTTTGCTTTGCCTGGCTTCAGAAATTACTGACTAGATTTAAGAGAATTTTCTCTTGACTGGAAATCCCTCATGGTGGATCAACATGATAAAATGATTTCTTTGCTCCAAGACCATCATACTGATCACAGGAGTTCTTACCCTTGGCCCAGACTCAGTCTCTACAACTGGAGAACCTATCTCAGTTGCTTGCTGGTGAGACCCACATTTCTGGGACCCCTGACAACAGGAAGTGTGTTCTGATGTCTGAGGCAGGAAGCACCTCACCCTCTCCAGCAGTACCTGTGCATTTCCTGTGAAATATCATTAAATGTCTCCTGAAATGTGAGTAGTTGTTGCTTCCTGTTTGGTAGCATATGGGTTACCATGGCCTGATATTTTTAAGTGAAAACTGGCCCTGAGCAAGAATTATCCCAATAGATAGCAAAGAAAATCAATTTCATTTCTTCTTCAAGAAATACCTTGGTATGTGAGCAAATATTCTGGTTTGGGAGGATCCGATCGGAGCCACCCTGTAGCTGTTATGATATACATGTAGGAATTACATCATCCCACAGCTATCCTATAAGGGGTTACTTCTAAGACGAGAATTATGGATCACTAGGGAAGCAGGTCCACTCCAAGAGACTGAATAGCATCCGAACTTCAGTGCAGGCTGATTCTGGTGATATCCAGTTCAGCAATGCCTACCCAGTATACCCTCAAAATACATTCAGTTCCAGCATCATAGAAATTATCCTATTTCCCCAATGACCCTTTAACTTTAGAGAAGAACCTAGAGAAGCTTGTTTTTTGGTATGTTGATATCATTTCAATATAATTTCTATACAATTATTGATAGCATATATAATATGATTGAGTTTTTGTGGCTCTATTTATTTTAAGTTATACTTTGCCTGCCCTTCAAAGTTAGCATAGTACACAGAGGAAAGGAAGGAAGGAAGGAAGGAAGGAAGGAAGGAAGGAAGGAAGGAAGGAAGAAAGGAAGGAAGGAAGGAAGGAAGGAAGGAAGGAAGGAAGGAAGGAAGGAAGGAAGGAGAAAAGAGAGGGGGAGAAAGAGAAGTTCAGAGGCATTCCTGGGACTAATGGACTTTGGCAGTGTGTTTGCACATGTTAGCCTGAACCTACAGGAGAGAAAAGCCCTTTCAGATTTTTAGTGATGATGATCCTCATAAAATAGCACTTAATTAATGCTGTGCTGCTACCAGGAACCAGAGGTTCCTGCTAAAAAGCTGTGCCAACATGTGCACAGCAATCTGCTTCCTGCAAAGACCTGTACTCCCAGCATTGAAGACTCATCAGTGAAGAGAAACGAACATAGCCTGTCCCTCTCTCCCACCCCATTGTTCATTTTCTATTTCTTCACATTTAATTAGAATCATCTCCTTTAATGCTCCCCAAACCTCGTACCATTTACAGGTCTATAGCTCTGCCCTCTACATTTTTTAATTTTTTTTTTGTTTTTTTTTTTGTTTTGTTTTTCTGGTTTTTTCCCCAAACACATGCCCATTTCTCAATTCTAATCTTCCAGATTCCCTGCCTTGTACCTCTGGTTGGTTTTGTAATCTCCCCGCCTCCCCACATGGGTGATAGTCGTAGCCATCAACTGGTTCGTGGAAGCAGGCCACTTTAAAAGCTTCAGATGTGCCCAAAGCACACCAGCTGTCCCACAACAGAAGCCACCAGAGCACAGAGACAGGCATACAGGCAGGTGTAGGCAGCACAGCCCCCTTTCCAGGAATCCTCCAGGAAGTCTGGCTCACAGAAAGTCCCTCGGGCCAACAGTGAATGTTTGCCAGGTTGGGACTTCCCTCGCACTGCAGCTTCTGAATGAGACTAACTGGAGAAGTTCACAAGCAGACCATGAAATCAGTGCCTAGAAAAATATAATTGGGACTGGCTGAATCTGCATGGACAAAAGAGCACCCATTGGCAGAAAACACAGGGCATTCCCCTCATTAAAATGGAAGAAAGAAAGGTGGATTCCAGGAGGGAAGAGAGAGAGTATGGTAGAAAGCAAGCTGTCAATCACTTCTCATTAGAACATCACCGGTTATCTGCACAGCAGAGACCTGAGATGGGCACTGACAGACAGGTGGCTGAGGTCCAACACAAAGCACTGGCTAGTGACAAACAAAGCTTTGCTAGATTTGTATTGTAACTGTACTCTGATTTGTTGGCAGAGCTGCTCTTTCAAAACAAGTTTCAAATTGACCACTCCACAGAATAAGTTGTCCTGTTTTGCCTCTCAGGAATATACTCATGGAGAAGAGACACAAAATTACAATCTGGGTGGTATTTGTACAGTGCCAAACAGACCTTGGATAATACCTTCCGAGAGTCACACTACACTCAAAATAAATGCCAACCTCCTCACAGCAATGTACCAGACCTTTTGTGATCTGACCCTGGTTGACTTCTCCCACAGTATCTTGGGCAACTCTCTCTTTTGCTCACTACCTCATATTGGCTATCTTTTTGTTTCCCAAACAAACAATACTTTTCCCCACTCAGTCTCTGCTTTTACTATTCCCCTACCTGGACTATTTAACCACCAATCTTTCCATGACGATCCCCTTCTCACCTTCCAAGTCTTAACTTAAATGTCACTATGGCAAAGAGGGCTTTCCTGACCCCCAGCCTAGTGTTGTTCACTTTCTCTCTTCCACTTCATTTTCTTCAGAGTACCAATCTCAGATGAAAATCTTGTTTCTTGGCTTATGTTGCCCTGTCCTCTCCATGTGAGAAAAGAATTGAACCCAGGAATTCTAAGGTTTTTAATTCTGTGAATATTCCAATGAAATTGACACAGATACATCAAAAAAGATTAGAAATCATAATCAAGAGCCTAGATACATTATTATATTAATATTATCAATATTATTATATCAAAATATAATCATATCCTTATAATTATATCATATATGTATCCCTATAATTCTATATTATATACAGTATTGAAGTTTTCATAGATATTCCACATCTGGGACACTGCCACAGTCCTTCCCCTGCCATATTCCCAACCATCAGAGGAGCAGCTACCACATAGTTAGCACTCAGTCTATATTTGTGTGGCTCCAGTGAATGTTCAATGACTGTACCTGCCTGGGGTGAGTCTACAACATCATCTCTTTGCCAAGTTCTGAGAGCCGGAGCTTGAATCCGACGCAAGGAGTCAGCATACAGGCACTCACAGACCCAGAGGGAATCTTTCTGGAGCAATAGTATATTAGAATGGTCAAAATATTTTATTTTGTAGGGTTTAGTTAGGATCATCACCCATTCCTACACACCGCAATGGGGAGGAAGGAACACAGTGGAGCTCAGTTCTGAACTATGATACACATAGGTTAACCCCATAGGACGAAAACGGTGACTGTTGCCATTTCACACAACTTATGAGCATGAGCTTCAAAGTCAGGTAGGCTTGAGTTCACAGCTCAGCTCTCACACCTCTGTTAGGAACTGAATTGTGTCCTCCACAAAATTTACAGTTGAAGCCCTAACCCCCAGTGTGACCACATTTGGAAATACACCTTTAAGGAAGTGATTAAGGTTAAATGAAGCATATAGAACGTGACCATTTCTCATAGGACTGGTGTCCTTATAAGAAGAGGAAGAGACAGCAGAGATAACCACGTCCTGTCTCTCCCTTGCCCACCACACATGCACACATGTGGGGACATAGTGATAAGGCAGCCACATACAAGGCAGGAAGAGAGCCCTGTCCAGAAACCAGCCGGCATCTTGATCTTGCACTTCTGGCCTCCAGAACTATGAGAAAATAAACTTCTATTATTTAAGTCACCAAGACTGTGACATATTATGTCATAGCAGCCTGAGCAGACTAGTAAACCTGTAAGCAGTGTGATCTTGTACAAGGTTTTAAACTTTCTAAACTCAATTCTCATCCATAATATCAAGAAAGAAAGTCCGGCTTGACTGTAGTAAAAACTTCATTATGCATCTCAAAACGTGTATGTCAAAACATCATGTTGACACCTTAAATATATAAAATAAAAAAAGAAGGGAACCCATTGTGCAGGGTATCGTGAGGCCAATGACTGTTTTATGCAGACCTTCACACAAGGTGCTGAAGGTCATGGTGGAGCCAAGGTCTGCTAGCCCATGTACCACCTGTCAGCATCCTACAGATCGCTGAAGATATGTCTGCACAAAGCCAATTAACAACCAATTAAAAAGCCAAAATGATCTGTCAACATCATATAGCATCTACACATTAGTGGTAAGACTATCGTCTACTATGAGATAAATAAATAAATGGGAGAGAGGCTTTTCAATTTCAACCAATGGATTTGTCTTTATAGATGTGCCATATATCAATTTGAAACACTAAGAAACAAAAACTAAGAAACAAAAACAAAACAAGCTAGGTTATAATAAGTATTCAGAATACCAAATTGAGTGATTGAAAAAAATACATTATTTCCTCGGGTATCTCACATCTTGTGTCTGGGTTTTAGGTGCCTCTTATGTCCAAGGGGGATTTAGTTTACATTATTGTAAAGATCCTTCTAACTCTCAGGATCTAGTAAGTGTCCCCTTTCTTACCTGCCCCTGGCTGGCCCACCTGGTGATAAGTTGCACACACTTACAGGTTCAAAGTTTAGGTCTTTCAAATATCCCCGATACGTTAACCTCTCAATAACACAACCTGTACTAAAATTACAGATTGGAGAGTAATATTAGCATATGACTCTTGGGCTTGTGTTCATTCTCGGGTAGGGAATACAAACTGACAGTACCAATAACATAGCATTCACGGCTCAGATCATCACCACTGCAGCAGAAAACCTGTTCTGATATAACAGCCCACCCCTATGTTAGCTAAATTCCAAGCACAAGTCAAGACGATATTGTGTCTGGTCCCAGTGGTGCATGCAAAGAGCCTGAGTGCCTGGGAGAGGCTTACAGAGGCTTTGTGGGTGCTTACGCCTGGATCCTGAATGTGTGACCAACGAGAAGGACTGGATTTGCAGCTCACGTTCACTAAACTACCCAAAGGGTGTGTGTTTCTCTTTCTGAAAGAGGAGGGTGTTAACTGGGTATTTTATTTTTTTCCTGAAAGGCATGAACTTTGCAGATGAAGCATTCAGGCAAACAAACGGATTTGCATCCTGATAAAACATAGAATTGTGTTCTATGCCCTGCAGAAGCCTCCACAGATTCTCTTGATATGACCTCCAGTAAAGAGTCCGACACCATGAAAAAGCATTTTGGGGTCTCTAACACTAGCCTATTACTGAAGCTTTCAAAAAAATGTCCAAATCATTCTTCACATTTATTTTGTGTACTTTTTCTTTATGTATGTATTTTTGAATAGACAAAAGTTATATATATTTGTGACGTATAGCATGGCAACCTGACATATGTATGTATTGTGTGCACTGTGGAGTGGCTAAATCGAGCTAATTAACATATGTATTGGGGCTGGGATTGTAGCTCAGTGGTAGAGCGCTTGCCTCGCATGCGTGAGGCCCTGGGTTCGATCCTCAGCACCACATACAAAGCAATAAAATAAAGACATTGTGTCCATCAACAACTAAAAAAATATTTAAAAAAAAACATATGTATTACCTCACAATATTTTGGTTTTGGTGGTAAAAACACTTAAGTCTTAAAAAATCTTAGCCATTTTCAAATATGTAATACATTGTCATTAACTATGGTTATTATGATGTACACCAGATCTCAAGTGTACTCCTAACTGAAATTTTGTGTCCTTTGACCAGCATCTCTCTACTTCCCATTTACTTTTTCTGAATTTATTGTGTGCGCACTTGTGTGTGTGTGTGTGTGTGTGTGTGTGTGTTGCTGGATATTGACCCCAAGGCCTTGCACATGCTGGACAAGTGCTCTATCCTAAGCTACACACCAGGCCTTAAATTACTTTGATGGGGAAAATGTTTTTTTTTACTCATGTGACCATAAATAAAACCCATTTACATCACAACGATTGAAGCAACATTTAATTTAAATAGAGCAATCTCTTCTTGTGGATCTGTTTGTTATGTATCTGTATGTAAAGTATTATTCATAATACAGATGCAAGTTTTATTCCTTCTATCAAAAATGATGTCATTTGATAGACACATTCTTTTGAATGACCATAAAGCAAGAAAAAAAGACTTATAGGCATGAAAACTCTTAGATATGTACAAAACATACATAAAGGTGATTTTTATTGTAGGAAGTGATTTTTCATGATACAAAGCATGAAAAAATTGAAAAAGTATAAAGATAAAAGTAAAATTTTCTTTTTCTCCTTCCCATTTTCCACCTTAACTATCCAGTGATAACTAGCATAAAGGTCTTTATCTTTTTGTAGATTTTTTCCAAGAAAATATGTGTGTCCAAACACAAAGACAGTGGGTATTTTTATGTAAATATACTTTGCAAATCTATCTTCATTAACTAATTTGAATAACTATGCTAAAAACCAATCTTATAATCCAATTTTTTTGAACCCCAAAATAATTTTTTTTTCATTTTTAGATCATGGCTGAAATTCTTCATAGGAAAAAAGTTAATATATTACAATAGAAGCTATAATAATAATAATAATTACTCATCATTTAGTATTTACTATTTACCAAGCCAATGCCCACAAACTAAATCCATTACTTAACATAATCTCACTGAAACCTCAAAATAACTCCATGAGTTGTTTTACACATTTAATAGATAAAGAACTGAAAATAAATATATTGATTAATTTATCTAAATTCAGTTGGTAACCAATGCAGATTTGCAGAGCCAACAATCTTAATTATATTTTTTGTTAGATTTATAGCTTTTAAATGATAAGTAAAATATACATTCTCCAGGAAGATGTGATAAGACAGAAAATAAGCTGTCTGCTAGTATTAGAGCGGAGTTGGAGGAAAATAATTTCTTTGCTCACACATTTGTTAAATAAATTTTGAATACGAAAATGAATTTACATGCAAGGAGAGCCATACAATGCCAAAGCATTCCCCAGGGGGCAGCAGCATGGAAAATGAAAGGCTTTGAAGACAGCAGTATTTATCAACGTTGGTGATCCTCCCTTCTGAAAGTTCCCTTTCCCAGTCCTATCACTTTTCCCTGCTCCTTGGGCTGGGATAAGTCAATAACCCCTGCTGTCTTTCCTCATCTGCCATCTCTTCCCCTCTGCTTTGTACGTTCCCATCTTTGTCTCTCCACCTCCCAGCCTCTCCTATCACATGCCACTCACCAGCTCTTAGCAAAGGCCTACCCTTCAACTGGAAAAATGACCAGAGGACAATGAGGGAGCCTTACTCTGCCTGGGAGAAGGGAATTTCCCTCACTGCAGCCCACTCCAGACTTCCTGCCTCATCTAAGAGGGGGAGCCATCATCAACAGGGGCTGAGGCTTGAAATCTAACTGGCATGCTGCAGCCAGGGACACAAGGGCAGTGAAGAAAAGTGAAGAGTACACTCCTAGGGAGAGTTATAAACACTCATGATAACCAGACTCCACAAGACACAAAACCACTTGAAAAATGATATTTAATCAATTAAAGACTGTAAATAACACCTCCTTTCCTGCTCTCCCACCATACCAGCAAGCCCCCAAATAATAGCAATGCATTAAAGTGCAAAGAACTGCTAGACATATCCTTTTGGGGGAGTAATACAGAGAAAAGTCCCAAAGCCAAGAAAAAAGGGGGAAAATACCAAGGCTACTAGATGAATTTGAAGTCTCTAATACCTGTAGCTACAACACACATGAAATACATTCCAAGTCCTCCTCATATTAACACAAATCCTCACACCAAAGGCCCATTTACTTCATAGCACCCATACAAATATCCAGCTTGTGACCAAGTTACAAAACATGCCAAAGACAAGAAAAGGGACTTTGAAGGTAAGGACTCTAGCTTCCCCCTTCCTTTGCCCTCTTCCTCAAGGTTGTTGCCCCTAATCCTTTTCTGTCCCCTTCCTTTCAACCAGAATTTTAAATTCTAAAGAAAAGGGGCACCTAAATGGTTAATAATGTTAAGATACAAGCTGCTTTTCTTTTTTTAGAGTTACTGAAACAAGAACACCTGAGACCTTTGTAATGTTCCTCCTTAGTCTTTAGCTACATTTAACTTGCAGGCAGGACTAGCCCAGGGAGGTCAAGGTCCATTGTAATGTTCATTAGAAGAAAAAGGGGACACACACATACCTTAGGTGATGAAAACCTGCTCAGCATGTAGCCTTCCTACCTTGCTTCTTTTTTTCCTCTCCACAAAAGCCCTCTGTGCTCCTGTGCCCCCCAAGATACAGCTTTGAGGCTGAGCCCCTCCATCTTTTCAAGATTGCCAGTCCTTGAATAAACCTGATTCCTTCCTACCAACTCTCCTCTCCTGAAAATTGGCCCTTGCACAGGGGACAGCCTGGACCTTAATTCCACTAATATGAAAAGGTAATCATCAGAACCAGTCTTATATTTCACATAAATGTTGGAATTTTCTGTGGGTAATTCAAAAAATTCAAAATACCTAAGATTAAAATGCCAAGGTTCTAACACAAAAGATGTACTCCTCTAAGTCCAGCTACTTGGGAGGGCAAGGTAGAAAGATCACAGTTTGAGGCCAGCCTGGGCAATTTGGTAAGAACCTGTCTCAAAACAAAAAATAAAAAGGGGCTGGGGATGTAAATCAGTGGAAGAACACTTACCCACCATGCCTGAGTCCCTGAGTCCAAACCCCAGGACCACAAGTGAACAGAAAGAGAGGAAAAAAAAGAAAAAGCAGACAACAGACTAGATTGGTAATGTCAGTAGATGGATGGTTCACTAGCAAAGAATCAGAAATAAGTGCTGGAAATCAAAAACACAGTGTTTTTGTCAGCTTTTGCATTGCTCTGACCAAAATACCTGCAAAAACAACATGGAAATTTCAGAGATTTGGTCTGTGGCTGGGTGACTCCAGAGCTCTGGGCCTGAAGTGAGGTAGAACATCATGGCGGAAGGGCATCGCATCAGAAAGTAAAACCGGAGTTTGAGATGAAACTCTCTTCTCCACTCTGTTGGCTGGTGGACTCTGTAAACTGCCGGCCTCTGCAGCCGAAAAAGCCCGATTTGGTGTTAGCAGCTGATCGCAGCCCCGTACCTCTACCACACTCAGCTCCATGGGCTGCAGCTGTCAAAGCCGATTCTTCTCCACTGAGTGTTATGTTGCTGTTGTGGGTGTTGCAGCAGCTCGCTGCCAATTTCTTTCTGGTTTCTCACAAATCTGAACAATGAAATTCATGGGACAACACAAGGCAAGAGTGAAAGGAGCAGGATTTATTCAAGTGTGAAGAATAAAAACAGAACTCTTGAAGGGGAAAGAGGCCCCAGTAAGGACTGCCACCTGAGTGTGCTATCATAAGGGTTGATATAGCCCTTGTGTCTATGCTATTGGTCCAAGTTTATGCTAATCAGGCTTCCAAACAGGAGCAAGAGTGTTGGTTAGCCCCACAATCCCATTCAGGTCTGGTCACTGCCATTTTCCCACCTTGGGGAAGTGGGAGGTGAAAGGTTCCCTCTGAACTGGACACAACACACTCCATGTAACCAAGAGATCTTTATTCATGGGGATCAGTGCAAGTAGACACTGGGGGGGGGGAGCATGGGATTTTATAGGGTCTGAGGTAAAATGCATTGTGGATTGGTTATTTCAGGCTAGTGTCAGGGAAGGATTGGTGGTCTGGCCGTGACGCCCCTGAGGATACTTCTAGGAGTTGAAAGTTAACTCAGGTGGTTAGAGTTTGTTAACTTGGGCAGGAAACTCAGGCGGGAAACTGCCAGGACAGGTACTGTCGAAGGCTTTAGAAAAGGGAGGGCCAAAACTGGGTATGGAAGGGCTGTTTCTACCTTACAGGAGGTTGAGGTCGTGGTGCATGCTCAGGGGTTCCTGGCTGTGGTGCTGTGTGGAGCAGGCATCTTGACTGGCCAGGGCTGGGCTGCTTCCAGGCAACAGGGCAGTACACTCTGGCTGACCTTAGCCCTGGCTTTCAATACTCAGGACCTCACTGGTATGATGGCCTCTTCCTATATATGGCTCGCCACCCACGCTCTAGCCCACCAGGGCTACCACTCCAGAGATGCAGGACAAGGGCTTGGCTTCAGAAGCAGCTCAGAACATGAAAGCCAGGAAGCAGAGCAAGAGAGCTCAGCTCACCAGAGCCAAAAAGTAAACCCCAAAGGCACCACCTCAGTGATCCACCTCCTCCAATCACATCCTACCTATCTACCATTACCAACCAGCTAAACCATATCAGTGGATTGATTCACTGATTAAGTCACACCTCTCTTAATCTAATCAATTCATCTCTGAAAATTCTAGCTTTGTCTCACATGTGAGCTTTTGGGGAACATCTTGTATCTAAAACATTACACACAAATAACAGAATTGAAGAATGCCTTTGATGGGTGATTCTTTAAATTCAACACAGAAGGAAAGAATCAATGAACTCAAGGTCAGATCACTGGAAACTGCCCAAAAGGAAATGGAATAACAAAAGGAAAGGAGAATGAAAAGGAGCAGCATACCCAAGAACTATGGGACAAAATCAAAACAAGTGGCACACATATAATGAGTACATCAGAAGAAGAAAGAGAATAGGACAGAAGAAATATTTGAAGTAATAATGACAACGAAATTTCCGAACTTAATGATGGACCCCAAACCATACAGCCATGAAGCTCAAAGGCCAAAAAATGTTTTTTTTAAAAACAGAATAAATGCCAAAAGTACACATAAGTATGTTATATTCAAACTGTAGAAAACTAAGACAAATAGAAATTTTTGACAGAAGTCAGAGAATACAATATCTCAACTATAGAGGGGGAAAATAAGAATTATAATAGAATTCCCATCAGAAACCATCCAAGCAAGAAGAGAATGGAGTGAAATCTTCAAAATGTTGAAACTAAAAAAGAAAATACCAACCTAGAATTAAATATTCTGTCAAATTATCCTTCAAAACTAAAATAAAGATGATCTCAAATAAACAAAAACAGAGAATCTATTGCCAGTAAGAAATATTAATAGAAATTTTTTAGGCAGAGATAAAATTAAATAGGATAGAAACTTGGAACTGCATAAGAAAAAACAAGGTCAGAAACAGAATAAAAATAAATTTTTTCTTATTGTTAAATAATCTAAAAGATAACTGCATAAAGCAATAATAGTAACAACACATTAGGTGATTTTAGTTATGACAGTAGAATGAATATCACCAAAAGGGACAGCAGAGCAGTAGTGGGAACAGTCACATGTCACTACCTGCCCTACACATAAAATGGTATAATATCCTCCAAAGGTATTCTCAGATGCAGATGTAAACCACAGAGAAGCCACTAAAAATGGCCTTTAAAAAAACAAGTTTAAAAGAAAAAGTGAAAGGGGTAAGAGAACTAATACAACAGATAAGAAACAGCTATGGCCAGGCACAGTGGTGCACTCCTATAATCAAGCTCGGGAGGCTGAGGCAGGAGGATTGCGAGGTCAAAGTCAGCCTCAGCAATGGCAAGGCACTAAGCAACTCAGTGAGACCCTGCCTCTACATAAAACACAAAATAGGGCTGGGGATGTGGCTCAGTGGTCGAGTATCCCTGAGTTCAATCCCTGGTACCAAAAAACAGAAAAGAAACAGCTATAAAGATGGTAGACTTAACACAACCATATCAATAATCTCTTTAAATGTGAGCACTGCAGGGGGGAAGTGCTAAGAAGCCACATTGGCCAAGTTCTATGTTTACATTGTGCACAGGTACTAATATTGTAACAACAAATTCCACTATTATGAACAACAACGGCGCACCAACAAAAAAAATGTGAACCCACTAACTACACCAGTGAAAAGACAATGATTGTCATGCTGGGTAAAAAGAAAAGCTGGAACTGTGTGTTCTATAGAAAACACTTTAAATATAAGTAGGCTTCTAGAAATTGTGACCACCCATAGCCCCCTCACATTATGTGCATGTGTGTGTGTGAGAGAGTGTGTGTGTGTGTGTGTGTGTGTGTGTGTATTCCATAAGCTTTGGCTCCAGAGAAACCTAAAATGGGACACACTTTAAAGGGAAAGAAAGGAAGGAAGATTTTTGCTATAAGAAGAGAGTAGTAATTTCCTAGGGCTATTAGAACAAATTACCAAAAACTTGATGGTTTACATCAACAGAAATTTGCTGTGTCACGGCTCTGGGGGCTAGAAGTCCAAAAATCAAGATTTTGGCAGGGCCATGCTCCCTGCAAAGGGTGTAAGGAAGACTCTGCTGGCCTCTTCCTCATTGCTGGAGCTCCTGGTGCTCCTTGGCATACTTGACTTGGAGCTATACCACTCCATCTTGGCATGACCTCCATCTCTCTGAGACCGAGTCTCCTCTGCTCTTGTCATAATGACCTCACACACTGGATTTTTAAGATATGCCCTAAATCCAGTATGATAGCATCCTTACCTAATTCACCTGCAAAGACCTTCTGTTTCCAAATAAGTTCATATTCAGAGGTTCTAAGTGGACATGGACTTTTTCATTAATTTTTAATTGACAAATAAACGTGCATATATTTATTGTGCATAACATGATGTTCTGATTATGTATCCATTGTGGGTGAAACAGCTAAGTCTAAGTCAGTAACCTATGTATTGCCTTGCATACTTATTTTTTGTGGTGAGAAGCCAAAATATACTCTCAGCAATTTTTAAGATATAAATCATTTGTTATTAACTGTAGTCAACATGTAGTACAATAGATCTCTTGAATTTATTCCTTTTATCTTTGTACCTTTGACCTATAAGAATGTTGTACCTTTTTTTTAAAATGTTTATTTTTTAGTTGTAGGTGACAGAATATCTTTATTTTACTTTTATGTGGTGCTGAGGATCGAACCCAGTGCCTTATGCGCGCTAGGCGAGCACGCTACCACTGCACCATAATCCCAGCCCCAAGAATGTTGTACCTTTGACCAACTCCAGCCATGGTAATCATCCTTCTACTTTCTGCTTCTATGAGATCAACTTTTTTAGATGTGGGTAGACATGAATTTTGGGAGACATCAATCAACCCACCACAAAGACTGAGGTTAAAAACAAACAAAAACAAAAAAACCACAGAGGTTTAAAAAAATTGACTAATGAATTTGGCTTTTTTGGTTTGGTTTTCTTTCTCTGTCATTTTTGGGTTTTGTCCCTGATGAAAGTGAGCCCAGGAGAAAACAGGCAGAATTAGTCACGCTAAACCTAGCATTTCTGATTCATGTCAGTTGTCAGCTTTTCCTGTCCTAAACCATTTTGATGTTGTTGTTGTTTTGTTGTTATTGTTTTTGTTTTCTTTTTTACTTTTTAATAGGCTTACAGGCATTCAGTCTTCAACCTACTAGATGGAGATGAAAAACTCTACCCAGGCCATTTGATTGTCTTTGCTCCAACACCCACTCTGATCCTATTTGGTCCTCCCAGGGCAAGAGCACTGTCCAAGATATAACACCAAAACTTCTGTTTCCATCAAAGGAAATGAAAAAAAACCAATGGAAGCATAAGAATGAGACCTCTTCGCTCTCTCTAGGGAGGCTCCATTTTCCAGGGACATGGCCTACGTATGCATCTTAATTTTCCCACACTAACTTCCTGGTCAGGGCAGTGAGGCTATCTCAAGGGAAAGGGAAAAGGTGTCAGCACTAGTTTGTTGCAGCTGTTATAACAAATTACTAGAACCTGATGACTTTGAAATGACACAATATATTTTCTCACTTCTGAAAGTCAGAAAGAAGTCTAACAACAGGCAGAGTTGGTTCCTTCTGCAGACTAGAGGAGAATCTAGTTTCTTGCCCTTTTCAGCTTCCAGAGACCCACATTCCTTGGCTCCTGTTCCCTTCCTTGAATATCTCCAACTGCTTCTGTTTTCACACTTCACACTTCTATTCTGTAGTTAAGTCCCTCTGCCTCCTTCTTATAAGAACAGATGTGATTACATTTCAGGTCCTTTTATAATAAAGTTTAGATATGAGATGTCCCTCAAAAGCTCATGTGCAAGACAATGCAAAAAAGTTTAGACGTGAAATGATTGGGTTATCAGGTTATACACCTGATCAATGTATTAACCCACTTGAATGATTAACTGGGAGGTAACTGTAGACAGGTATGGTGTAGCTGGAGGGGATGGGATTCAGGGCATGCCTTTGGGATTTATATTTTGTCCCTGGTCAGCAGAGCTCCCTCTGTTTCCTGATTCCCTTGTCCTGAGCTGCTTTCTTCCTCCATACCCTTCCACAATGATGTTCAGCCTCATCTCTGGCCCAGAGCAATGGAGTCAGCCATCTAACTTGGAGCCCTCTGAAACCATGAGCCCCAGATAGATCCTTCCTCTAAAATTGTTTTTGTAAGGCCTTTTGTTCACGGTGGTGAAAAAGCTGACTAAAATTGGCCCACCTGAATCATCCAGAATAATTCCATGTCTCAAGATCCTGAACTTCATCACATCTGCAAGGTCTCTTCTGTCACATCAGGAAACATTCACAGGTTCCAGAAATTAGTACCTGGATATCTTTAGGAGGCATTATACAGCCTACCACAGAACTTTTCAGAGTTCGAACAAAAGAGGGCAAACAAAATGACCACCATGTACTCCTGGATCTGGCCAGTCACACACAGATGAGTATAATGAATCTTGAAACAGAGCTTCACATTAACTACACAAGACGCCAGACAGTCGAGGAGAAAAAGCTCAGACTTCCTGTCACAGCAGATGTGCACATAACAAATGTTGGTGTTCGCCTCCTTTGTTTTATAAAATAGTCAGCTGTCACAGTCTAATTCTGACAGCTTCTGAAGAACTAATTGCAAAATATTGTTGTCTTTATAAACTTTCGACATCAACTCACAGGCAGAGCTTTGATTATTTTTCAACACGAAGGTTTATTTTTGTAAAGGGTGAAAATAGCAGTTTATTTTCCCACAAAGTTGGCTGAGCTTGCATACTTTCGGTGAAGCAATAAGCTTGAACTTTTAAGAATTTATTTTAGGGCATGAAGACGTCTATGACATATAATCCTGTCACCCCAGAAGATGGAGCCTGGCATTATTAGAAAGAGGCCTCTGAGGAGAAGAGAGAGGGGTTGGTTTTGACTAGGAAGGGAGAGGACGGGGAGTGAGAGGTTATTGGATTAAATATAGACAGAAGTGACATTTGTAAGACTTTGACAATTGGTAGCATTGACACAAACCAATAACAATCAATGCCAGGTGGAAATGAGTTTCACATCCTTACTTTCATGCACCTATTGCTATCCACTCTGAACATGAGACAAAATTATCCCAGGAAAATAAATATATTGGTAGTGTTGACTCAGTATTCTTACATTTCTGGATTTTCTTTGGCACTATAGTTCATAGAATGACTCTAAATATTTTGTAAATCACATTAATAAAGATAGGGGGAAAATTTAAAATATCAGCTTTAAAGAGCATAGCTTCCCTTCAGAGACAGGGATGGAAACAGAGAATTGAGGATTTAAGGATCAAAGAAACCAGCAGCCAGGTCCCCTCTCATGAACTAAAAGGCCACTGCGCCACATCCCCAGCCTTATTTTGTGTTTTATGTAGAGACAGGGTCTCACTGAGTTGCTTGCTTAGCGCCTCGTGGTTGCTGAGATTGGCTTTGAACTCGTGATTCTCCTGTCTCAGCCTCCCAAAGTGCTGGGATTACAGGCATGTGCCACCGTGCCTGGCTGCATATTTCTTTTGCTAACTCCTGTCTCTCCTATCTTTGACCTCATCTTTCCTTCCCTGCCCTCTCCAGCAAGTGAGGGTGTGCGCATACACACACATCGCCTTCTACTCCAGGACCTCCTTCATTCTCACAGCTTAAACTTTAATTTCTCCATGGATGATTTCAACTCAGTAACCCCAACCAGACTCTTCTCTCCAAAATGAACTGCATCCTTGCCTTTACAAAAAAATTTAATGTCTCAATAACCTTATCATCTTCTCTCCATAGTTTATGTTGATAGCCCCAACTTCTTCCCAGGGTTCCTGGGGCTAGAAAACTGAGTCTAAGACCATACACTACATGGTTGAGTTGATCTAAGAAGTAATCAAATAGAGACTATGTTGGTCATTGATCAGGACATACCTCAGAAAGTTCTTGTTAGCTCTTTCTCCTACCAATGCTGAGCCAATACAGCAGCATTGTGTTTAGCCATAGGGGGTTAAAAACTTTACTTTTAGTAATAAATGTTACCTATGTGCTGAAGGCTGTAAAAGAATCTTAGAATATTTAATGGAAATAAAAGAGCTCAAAAAATAAAGTAATAAGCCTAATGGTAAATTAATAAATTACCATATTATTTCCATATTGGCCTGTGCAGTTTATAAGGCATTTTCACCTATTTCATCAAATATTTCTTTATTAAAATTATGTCATTAAAACCTATATAGTTAAGGGCTGGGATTGTAGCTCAGCGGTAGAGCGCTTGCCTCACATGCGTGAGGCCCTGAGTTCGATCCTCAGCACCACATACAAAGCAATAAAATAAAGACATTGTGTCCATCAACAACTAAAAAAATATATATATATTAAAAAAAAAAAAAAAAAACCTATATAGTTAAGCCAGGCACAGTGGAGCACAAACTGTAATCCCAGCACTTTGGGAGTCTGAGACAGGAGGATTGCAAGTTCAAAGCCAGCTGTAGCAACAGTGAGGTGCTAAGCAACTCAGTGAGAACATGTTTTTATATAAAACACAAAATAGGACTGAGGATATGGCTCAGAAGTTGAGTAACTCCTGAGTTCAATCCCCAGTACCAAAAAAAAAAAAAAAACTATACAGGTCGTATCAAATCCTGTATTTTACTAATGGAGAAAATGAGGCTTCAACTCTGTTAATTTAACTGCCATAAGAAACTGCCATTGTACCTTTTTTTATATAGTAATACAGTCCATTGATTTGGCTAATTCAGAAAAAAAAATGGAAATTTATCAGCAACTGATTTTTTTAAATGACATGATGAGTCAGTTTAGTCAAAATTACCAATTCAGGACCTGCATGTAGACTAATCAAAGTGCCACAGCACTTGTGCTGAGGAAGTGACACTTAAACATATACCATCATCCTACCAGCCACCCCATCTCAGCACATTAGCCCATTTCCATGAGCACCTAGGAGTAATGACATTAGCCACTCCAAGACCTTGTGAAACAGAAGATGTTGGCACTGCTAATAATAAATGCAGGAAAGCAACAGCTAATTGACAGATGAAAGATGAATTGGAAATTTTCAGGCATTCTATGAATTTGGCCAGACCAATCTGAAAACATAACAAAGTCCTCAGAGATTTATAGTTTTCAATATAGTAACTAAGATTCATTCTTTTCTTACTGAGCCTCTGGCTGCTTACTTCTAGAAATATTACCTCTGGAAGCTTCTTTCCTATAGGATACCAACTCACATATAAAGAATAAAATTTAACCAGGTCTCTCTACCTGATCAACACCTCCAACTATGGAAAGAGGCTGGCTGATTTGTGATGGTCAAAGAACACAGACTTTCAGCTCAGGTCAGAAGCAGCAGGAATGCATAACATGACCCAACATTACTGGCAGAGAGAAATTCCCTTCTGCTCAGACACCAGGTCAAGCCCCACATTGGCAGGGTGCACACATTTCTTCTAGCTTAGTCCCCATTGAGGCAGATTGCCCAAGTCACAGAGAAGTGCTGATTTTATGACAGACCCAGATGAGCATCAGGGCCCAGATCCACCAAGCACGTTTGATATAGGCTAAGTGCCAGGTAAGGCCTCTGTGGCAGACATAATAGGAAAAGCCACACTTCCAACCCCCAAGTCTTGGCATATCCCGAGGCAGCCATAAAACAAAGAGCTTAAACTAAAAAGTTATACAGAAACATTATCATAGTTATCATCCTTTTTCTTGTAAAGACTGAAAAGTGAAACAGGACATTATTACAGGATGGTAATATCTATGTCTTTAGGATATGGCTGCTCCACCTGCTCAGAAGTTACTTGGTGATTATAGAAGTTACCTGAAAATTTGGTGATGGCTAAAATGCACTGAGTACTGACTGTGTACCAATAACTAAGAGTAAGAACACTTCCAGTTTAATCCTCACAGAACCCTGTGACATAAATGCTACTGCCCTCATTTTAAGAATGAAGAAGCTGTTGCTTCAAGGTCACGTGACTAATGATGGGCTTTATCAGTGTTCTTCATCTATGATGCTACTGCTTACCCATCTTCAACTTCTTAGAAAAATAGAATGCTAAATGTCATAAACATCTAGTAAGACTACAGTTGTATTTGTTCATTTCTGGGCAGTTGATTAACTCCTTAAATACTTTTCAAAGACAGTATCTATTTATATCTTCCAAGTGCATCACTACTCCTAGATTGTTTATCCCTAGAAAAATATATTATTTTTATATTGCAACTGGAAATTATTTTAAGTACCTTTTTCAAAAAATACCATAAACAATGTCAGGAACTTAAAACCACTTGTTGCCTTTCATTTTAAAGACGTATGAACATGATGAGAATGATGTGTCCTGTGGTTTCTACTTCTGAGCTGGATCCCTCCTGTGCACCATTGACATAAGGCATGTTGATGTATCTTATCGTTCTAAGATACAGCATTTACATTCATCAGAGAAACATTTGCATCCTTTGGGTAATTTCTTTATTGATTGGAAATAATTTTCCAATTTCTTTGGCTAAGCAAACACACACATAGAATTGCAGTACTTTAATTTCAATTTGCCTTTATTTTCCCAGTTCCACTGCACCTCTATCTTAGGTCTTTTGTTTTAATTTAAGAGCAGCAGAAGAAAAATGGATAAAGGTGATTTTTTTAAAGGAGACAATAAAGACAAAGAGATAGTAGGTCAGTATTCTAAAGGTGTTAAAATGGTTATAAATAGAATTTCTCTAGTTCAAGAATAATAAGAAAGTTAATTCATCATCATCATAAGTGTAAAGGATTACTACGTGTTCATTGTTCTAGATAGAGCACCTCACTCAATTCCCAAAACAAACCTATAAGATATTATGATGTCATTTTTATTGGTGAGACACCTTCATGGCTTTTCTGACGCTTTGGTAGGCAGCTTACCCTCTGAAGGGCTTTAGGAAGACCTTTAGTCTTGCATTTATCACATCAAGGTGTGATCTATCATTTACTTACCATCTAGAGTCTGAAAGACTGTGAGCTCCATAAAGGCAGGAACTGAACCTTCTTATCTCCTTTTCAAAGATCTCTCCTGGGTCCACACCATAATGTGCAGCTAATGTTTGTTGAGATGCATACATTAGAGGGAAAATGAAAAACAGAAAATAGGAGAGACTCAGTACATTTGGGGAGCTTCAGAATTAGAAACACAGTCTATTCTGCTGTAATGAGAGAATGCTGGCCCTAAAACAATATCCTGTTCCTAAACAAACTTGAAGTCCTAAAATAATGCCCATTATCAAAAATAATGTTTGAATACAATGAACTTTTCCCATCACTATGTCTCTGTAGCCTGGCACATAGTTGGGATATAATTGTAAATAAATGTAAAATAATTGTAAATTGTAAACAAATGTCAGAAAAGGACTATAGGTTAAAGAGTTTCAAACTGCTCATATAGGCTTCATTCTTCTAGCAGGAACATTTTCTCATAATATAAATACCCCCTGGGTGAATGCTGCTATCTTTTAATACATCTAGCTGAAGGAGAGTCTCCTTTCTGCATCTCCATCGCCACCCATTAACCTGAAGCTTCTTCCAACTTCTGGCATTCTCAACACTCAATGCTGAGAAAGGTGAAGCACATTCCCACTCAAAGGAAGCACTTAACAGTTCCACCATACTCCCTCCTCCAAGAATAAGGTAAATTCCCAAATTCGTGATAACCTATACTGGTCTTCATAATGTATATTGTTCCCCTTGATTACTCATTCGTAGCATAACCAATTTGCTTTATGGAAACTAGATCCTCAGAAGTAATGACTGCATGTAGGTTTCAGTTGATCTACCACTCCACACACCAATGGATTGCAGATTTTGTTGTTCAACCTAAGACGCTGCTTTAGATCTTTAGCACCAACTTTCACACTTAGGAAGTCAGTGAACCTAGGCTCAGGTCACACATGTGCTACGTAAAGAAGAGGTGCTCAGCCTTTTTCTCATGGACACAGATATACCAAGCCCAACAGGAGGAAGAGCCAAGCTTGGATTGCTACAACATACAAATGTAGGAGGAAGGAGTCTATATTGAAATCCTTCCAAGGGGTTGGGAGTAGGTAGAGTGTTTAGTCAGCTTTTTGTTGCTGTGACCAAAATACCTAACAAGAACAATTTAGAGAAGGAAAACTTATTTTGATTTCATGACTTCAGAGGTTGAGTCCATGGTTGGCCACCTCTATTTGTCTGGGCCTGAGATAAGGCAGAGCATCATGGTGGAAGAGAATGGCGGAGGAAAGTTACTCAGATCACAGCAACCAGAAAGCAAAGACAGTGTGTGTAAGGAGCCTAAGAGCACCTCCAGTGACCTAATTTCTTCAGCCACACCCCACCTGCCTATCCTCACCACTCAGTAATCCATTTAAATCATTAATCCAATCAAATGGATTAATCCACCAATTAGTTTATAGATTTTGTAACTAATTATTTCATGCCTGAGCATTCCTGCATTGTCTAATGTGAGCTTTTTGGGGGACACTTTATCCAAACCATAAGAGCTGGGAAAGGTGCTTCTTGTTCATTGTGTACTTCCAAGGAAGGCTGGCTTTCTCATCTTAACTAGCACAACTCTTCAGGATTTATCAAGCGTGATAGTGAGTTAACTACATCTTTCACACCTTTTTCTATCCCAGCCAGATAAAATGAATTGATGACACTGGAAAACACATTTGGAATTCACCAAATTCCCTAGAATGGAAGTCAAAATCAGCCTCTTTAGGTCATGATTTTCTGATTCCAAAATCTTGGGCAGCTCCCTGTCAAAATTACAACAGGAAGGAGTGAATAGACAGGAAGTCTACTATGTGTGAGCTTAACCAAGCTGGGAGTTGGGCTAATTAACAGACCTCATTGTTACAAAAACTTCAGGCAGACCCAATTTGTGCAAATAAAATTAATAAGCACTTATATACATTTCTTTTTAATATAGCAGATAAGTCATAATCTAATTTTGCAGTATATACAACTATCTGCACACCCTATTATCTGAGTAACATTTGAAACACAATAGACATGTGGATGTTCAATTAGTCAACATTCATTGGTGTCACCTAATCTCATAGTTTCATAACATCCTCATTAGCAAACCCTGCTTAAGAAGGAAGGATACTCAAACTTAGTGAAATCTCTGAGTTACAAAACACAGTTAAGGAATCATTACAAAATTAGGTACTTACTAATAATGGAGAAAAGTTTAGCTAGTCTAAGTTGTAGGTTATATTATGCTTAAATGCATAGGTTAAAAAAAAGCATAAACCAATTTTGTGGTATCTGCATTTACATGCTGCTCAATTAGCACTTGTAAAGAGTTCATTGACCCTTCTTCCTAAGGAAGATTAAAGAGAGATGAAGCATTGGCCGATTGTCTACTGTGCACCCAACTCCAGCCCAAGGAGTGCATTCATATCATCTAAATTCATCCTTACATTTCTGATAATCTCATAACAAAGCCTTTTCATGCAACTAAATTGCACAAATATTTGAGTATTTATGTTTTCTGGGAACCACTTCAGACAATGAAAATTCAACAGCAAATTCAACATATAAGTTCTCCGCTCTCGTAGATATTGACAGATCAACATCAAACCAGTAAGCAAATAAATACTTATGAATGTTCTATAGGAATAAATGCCACAATGACAATGAAAGAGTAAAATGAAATAGAAAGTGACCAGGTTTTATCCAAGGTAGTGATTTGCTACCTCTGTCAGCCATGCTCTTTTTCATCCAGATCAGATGAGGTAAATTGACACTGGGAAATTCCTTTGGAATTTACTGAGCTCCTCAGATTGAAAGTCAAAACCAGCTCTGTTAGTTAATGATTTTCTGGGCCTGAAGTCTGTGTAGTTTCCTTTCTGCATTAGAATAGGAGGAATTTAGAACAGGAGAGGTGGGAAGTGCTATTTTATTAGAGTTTTCAGAAAATGTTTCTCTGACAAAGTCACCTTTGAGTTGAGACAAGAATGGTGATAAGCCACTAGCCATGCAAAAATTTAGAGCAACAACATTTGAGTCAGAAGGGACTGTGGCAGAGTGAGAGAGGGAGGGGTGTGAGATTGATGAGCCAGTCTGAAACTGACAGTTGGGACCTTGGAACATGGGAGAGCGGTTGGATTTGTTTCCCTGTGCAATGGAAATATATCGGAGAGTGTTGAGTTGGTTAGTAATAAATCAGCCCTCAACTGCAGCACCTGAGGCAAGGGGGCAAATGTTTTCTAATACCCAGAATGTAGGAAGTCACAAGGCAGCATTAGCTTTAAGGAAGCTCTTGCTCCTCAGGCCAGAGTTACTACTGATTTCCATTAGTCAGTGTGTCTGTCTGTCTCCTCTCCCCCACTCTGTCCCATTTTTGTACTGTGCTTTCTTTGTTCAGGCCCCACTAGACCCTTTTTCCCATTTGGAGGAGAGCACCATCTTTCCTGAGACTCATAGTTTACCCCATGCTGTCCTGAAAAGGAAGGAAAATGGCTTTAGTATGAACACACCATCCAAATGTTTTAAAAATAATTCCTAAAATCACACTGTTCTGAGTTCTGTGGAAGAAACAAAGTTAAATTTGTTTGTTTAACAAAGTTGTTAAGTCCTAAAGTTGTGGAATATAATCGTTACTACTTGGTACTAATCAATTTATCATAAGGTACATTGGTACTTGCTCGAATATAGTTTTGAAAACATCATTAATTAATTCCCTGTTGAAATAAAAAGTTACACTGGTGTTCTGATGTATGCTGTACAAGATTCACATTTTATTCCATATAATTTTTATCAAAATATCGCTACATAATAATTATAATAAATACTTCACAGTCATATTTTTATTCCTTGTCATTTTTTTCCAATTTTAAATTTATTACTGACATTAATTAAAGTATTCAGCTACTCTGGAAACATCTGCAAAATAAAATGCTACATTTGTATTTTTAGAGCAATTTTCTCTGAATAATTTCCAACGCTCAGTGTAGTTGATTTGGGATGAGAATATAGCTAACACAGTATTCATTTTTCTAGCAAGATTACATTTCAAACAGACACATGAGTTTGCATTTCATATAGACGAATTTTACATATGAGTTACATGAGTGAGGATAAGAGGAAGAAGAGAGAGAGAGAAAACAGAATTGGACATATAAAATAAATGTACACTACCTTAGTCCTGAAGCCATACTCCACATTTACAAAATGTGACCAGTGGTGGCCACTGACAATAGCATCTAGATTAGCTTGGCTTCACTGTGACCAAAATCCCCAATAAGACCAATTAGAGGAGCAAAAGTTTTTTGATTTATGGTTTCAAAAGATTTAGTCCATCAGCAGCTGACTCCATTACTCCAGATCCAGGTGAGGCAGAACATCATGGTAAAAGGATGTGGAGGAAGGAAACTGCCCATCTCATGGCATCCAGGAAACAGAGGAAGAAAAGGGGGCCCTATGGAAGATGAACCCTTCTAGGCATGCCCCTAGTGACCCATCTCCTTCAGACACACCCCATCTATCTAAAATTACCACGCAGTCCACTCAAAGTAGGATGGACTAATTAGATTGCAGCTCTCACAATTTAACCATTTCACTTCTGAATATTCCTGCATTAACACAGGAGCTTTTGAGGGACACCTCATTTTCAAACCATACAGAGTCCAATAATTTTAACAGGCTGAGGATAACAGGGAATATGCTAAAGAATATTCATGCTTGATTAAACCTTCTGAGAGGGAGCAGAGATCTTTGGTTTGGAAAAGCCTCTATTATTGGATGGACTGGTGCTTTTTTAGTTTTCTCCTCCCCTGGCCCCCTAGTGAAGGGTGCTCTGATAGGCAATGTTCCCCCAAATAGGATCTTAGAACCCTTCTTCCTACCTTAATGCAAAAATACTCAGTAAAGAAATTGTGTTGTTGTTGTTGTTGTTGTTGTTGTTGTTATAAAGTAAGCTTACAAAGTTGGGAAAGAAGATTGAATAGAATTGTTCAACAACAAAAACAATCCTTTCTCTGGAGGCATTTGACCATTCAGATGCTTAAAATGGAATCCCACATGAATGATAGACTGGCCTAGAAGAATGCTAAGGCTTCTTTACAAGCAACCAAGATGTATATGAACATCTACACTCATTGTAGAGTGATAAAATTTCTACCACCATGGATGTTTCTTCAAATTCAAGTTCAAATTACTTTGGAGCTGTTATCAAAAATGATAACAATAACAGTGTTATTTAAATATGCTTAGTTATTACGAACTTCAAAGGAAATCATATGCATCCTCAGCCCTTTACAAATCTTTGTTTCCTTTTGACTCATTCTTCACTTTTGCTTCTCAAATGGATAGCCAGCTGTAGCTCCTTCCACTGCCTTTTGAGATATGTCTTCTGCACTCAGCCACTTCCTTGATAACACCATAATTCATTCCCTACATCTTTTCTCAAACCTCATCTTTCTTTTACATTTGATACCAGAGACTCCTTGCTGACTCCTTCTTGTCCTATAGCTCTCTAAGCTCAAGGAGAGCAAACCTATATCACAAATATCCTCCAATCCCCCGCAACATTGATTTGCTCATAGGAGGCTTCCAAATATGCATTAAGTAAAAACATTTGACATCTCTATTTCAGTTCCTTAGATTTAAATACCCATAGTCATTTACTGTTTTCCCTTCCTTGTTACATACCCTCCCAAATCCAATTCATTCCCAATGTGCATAAATTCAATGTAAAAATGTACCTCCTAGGTTTTACCATACTTTTCTTTCCAGAACTTATCACCAAGTACAGAAATAATGTAACATGGAGTGTGGAGTTGGGTGAGATTTTTGTGCTATGAATTCAAAGAAAGAGATTCACAAACAACAGTGGGTGACAGCGAAGTATAAGAATTTATTAAAGCAAAGGGAAGCAAATCTCTCGTGGCTAGGAGGGGACCCAAGAGGGTCACCAGTAAATGGCTGTTGTCTAGAGATTTTTATGGATCTATCTATAAGTTTAAGGAAGTCAGCCCACTGCCCATTCCTTGATAAGGCACTCAAGAGTCCATGAGGTATTCATGCAGCCTTTAATTCAATCAAAATACTGATCAGGCATTTTTACTTCTTTGGAGAGACCACAGATTCCAGGTCATGTATGTCCCAATTTTAAAATAACCTTTTTGCAAGTTTCTCAGCAAAAACCTTCAGGAGCTGTTTGTACTCTGCTGCCAGGAAGTTCCCTTGGAGCCCATTTGCCTATCTGTCTAACTATCTTTCTTCTTCCTGACCTCAATAATTCCCTTCAGAGCTGGGCTTTTTCAGTAACTTCTAAGTCATCTTCAGGTCCCCAGATCCTCCACATAAAGTGATCTTAGGGAAAATGAGATAATCTTAACAGATCAGCTTTCATCAAATCACCCCTACCATACCCTCAGCAAAAGACCTGCACATAGCGCATTCCGACTCTCTGGACACATCCTGATTCCATAGGAATAGCTGATTATCTACTTTCTCGGTAGGTACCAATGATTAAAATCAGTCTTGACTTCACAGGAAATATAGACAGTTTCCAACCTACAATGGTTGAACTTTACAATACTGCAAAAGCAATATGCATTCAATGGAAACCATTTTTTTTTAATTTTGCCCTTTGTCCATCTTAAATTTGTTAGGATTTCTCATATCCTGGGTAGCAGAAGTGAGCTGCAGCTCTCAGTCAGTCATGCAATCATGAGCATAAACAATCTGTACTCTACAAGAGTACTGTATTACTAAGCTCTGCTTTTCAGTAGGTTAGGTATATTAGATGCATTTTCAATTTACAATATTTTCAAATTATAATGAGAATATTGAAATTAAACCTTTGCATAAATCAAAGAACGTCCCTATACATCCAAGAGCCCTAGAGGAGGCAAATTGTTTCTAAAATTCAGCAACAGGCCATCACATTAGTTTGATCAATTATAGTTTGTGGTAGAAAGAATTCTACCCTCAAGATTTCCAGGTTATGATATATATACTTTGTATGGGTAGGATCTAGGAATACAATGGATAACAGTCTCATGATTAAATTATAGGCAAAGGAAAAAGGATATTGCAGATGCAACTAAGGTCTTTAATAAAGTGACTTTGAGTTCATCGAAAAGGAGATTATCGTAGGTGGGCCTGATCAAGTCAGTAGAGCTCTTTCGAAGAGGGTCAAGAGGTAAGAGGCAAGCATCAACAATGTCTATTCCTGGCCTTGAAAGGAAAACCACCATGATGCACAGAGGGCCAAATGCAAAGAATTGCAGGGAACCTGCAGAGGCAAAGGATCCCAGTCTGATAATTGCAAAGAATTAAATTATGCCAACAACCACTGAGCTAGGATGAGAATCTTGAATCACAGATGGAATTGCAATCTTATCCAACACCTCAACTGCAACCTAGAAGACCTTGAAAAGAGAACCCAACTAAACTTCTCAGACTTCCCAACTACAGAAAGTAAGATAATAAATGTATTTTTGAGAAACTAAAATAGTAGCAGTTTGTTATGTAACTTAAAAAAGGATTGCATGCTCTGTCTCCTCTTACCAATTTGTCTGGAATCCTTTGCTTTGCTGGCCTGAATTTTCTGATTTACATGTTGATTACTTGGATTAATTTATAATCTCTGCCTCTTAAAACAGCATGTTTGTAATCCACGTAGAACCTCGAAGTAGCCCTGATTCTGGACTCTGGACCTGCCTCCTTTCTGTAAATTTCCCTTACCTCCTACCTTTTCAGACTGCACACTCTAACATATTTCTCCTGGTGGCTGATTTGCCACATTCCCTTCTCTCCTGCCACCCATGTCCCTGTCATCTGAAGCTCCTATCTATCATCCAGGGAAAATCATTTGAATCTCAACTATGCTACGCATCATGTTCAGTCAAGTACAGAACTACAAGACAAACGACTTTCATGTATTCATATGAGTCAATTTGCATCTGGCTGCTATTGAGATCCCCTTTTGACTTGAAGTCATAATTATCTCACTGAGAAAAATTCAGAGCATTCCTGAAGTAAGGAAGCACTTGATTTTTGTCACAGACACACCTTGACAAACCTGGTCAGATAGTTCAGTAAAAAGACGCTTCAGCTGGCAGCTGATACCATCCCAGGATCTTATCACAGGATGTCCTCTGAATTTTCCTCAGTGAGATGTAACCTATTCCCTCTGATCCTCCTGAATTTTACATCTTCACCTCCTTTATTCTCCAAATCAATTTAGTGTTTGGCTTTAGGTCTTCCTCAGATCCGTGCCACAGGGCCAACTCACTGACTGTCCCTGCTCATGCCTACACAATTCATTTGGAAGTGGCTATAGCTGCCATCTTGTCCTATGCTCTGTGACTGTCAGACTACCCCGAGAGGGGCAAACAGCCTCTGCTGGACACTTTCCAGCACTTGAACACAAGCTCAAATAGTATACATCAAGTATACAAGTTACGTGGTGTTTTTCATAACTTTGTCTACATAGTCTTATTCTAAGGCTCGATTTTGTGTGTCAGTTTAATGGGGCCACAGGGCACCCAGACATCTGGTTGAACATTATTCTGGTTTCTCTGCGGGGGTGTTTTAGAATGAGAATGACTTACTGGAAGCAGGTGTACATTCCTAATTTGGAAAATCCACTCCAATCAGTTGAAGGCCTGAATAAAAGAAAAAGACTGGGCAAGAGGGAGCTTCTCTGACCTAACTGCCTAAGTTGGGACATTGGTCTTCTCCTACTCTGTGACCGGAATTTGGTCATCCTGGGTCTCCAGCTTACTGACTGCAGATCTTGGGACTGTTCAGCCTCCATAGTCTATAGTCACATGAATTAATTCCTTATAATCTCTATCTCTCTCTTTCCTTTTCTCTCTTCTTTCTCTGAGAACCCTAATGAAGACACATCACTCTTCCAGCTTTTAAGAAGGTTCTAAAGAGCAGGAACCATTCCTTATGATTTTCTTGCCTTCTTTTCCCATTTGCAGGCCCTGCTTTGCATGCTGTGAGTCTTGTATAAATGTCGTTGACTAAATCCTCAGAGAAAGAAAATCTACTGCTAAAATCCCTTACTGAGAATGTGATATATTGGTATAAGCAATATTGATCATCATGCCCATTAGTGCTCTCAGTAAGCCAACAAATATTCCTGTGGACAAGTAATTTGAGTGGCCCTGGTCACAATGAAGAACAGAAAGCAGATAGCCTTTTCTTTCAGCAGAGGACTGCTGCGTCAGTTCTCCTAAGGAGGCATCCTCTGTGTTTGTAATTACTTCAGCATTTCTAAAATGGCCCAGAAAGATGCAAAGGAGTAAAAACCAAATTGCCCTTTGTCAAAACAGAATCAGAGTAAAAATGAAAGAACTGGAGTTCAAGAGACTTTGTGATTGCAGGTTAGGATTGTGGCTCAGTGGTAGAGCGCTTGCCTCACATGTGTGGGGCACTGGGTTCGATCCTCAGCACTGCATATAAATAAATGAATAAAATAAAATAAAGGTCCATCAACAACTAAAACAAATTTTTTTTAAAAAAGAGACTTTGTCATTATTCCATTCAAAGGATAAAACTTCACTTTTTTTAAAGTATAAGAATGATGGAGGGAGAAGGAAGTCAAGAATAGCTAATCCAGCCTGGACAGAGAGACTCACTGCAGAAAGCATTCAAACATACACAGGTCTCAATCAAAGGGGTTGGGATCGGGAGAGAACCCGGTGTGTTAATCTCCAAAAGCAGCCTTGCTCAGGTATGTAACATTTCCCTCTCCATAAATATTGGAAATGGGGTTACTCAGCCACAGTCCAGGCCATTTTTCAGTGCAGTCTTCAGAATTCAAGGACAAGTATGTCCATTTAAAAACATGACTTACATTTGGCCAGGCTAGCCCAGTGAATAGGCTTAGGGGCTGGGTAAAAATCATCCTTAGCCTGGAAAAATCAAAATTGCTTTTCATGCAGTTGATTCAAAACTTGGGATCCCGAACAAACTTCAGGGAGAGCCTGACCTGACCTTGTCAGGCCTCAAGAGTTTTCCATTCCCATTTCCAAAAGTAATACAATTGACCCCAGTAAACAATAAACAACTGAGATTCCAAATTTAAAAAGAAACATCAAAATATCCCAGTACATGCACTGAACCTCTTGCTTCTTGGGAAATCAACCTGAAACTTAAATATAACCTGGAATTGGCACAGAGTGTATTTATAGTTTGAACGTTGATTAAATCTCTTCAATTCCCACAGGCTGTTATCTACAAAGCAGTAAGCTCCGCTTTTTGTAGCTCTATAAACATATGCATTCTTTCCAGTAGTTAGATTGCCTCCTGTGAATATGTTACATCAGTAAGTGAGACCAATTGCCTTTTTGTTTTTGGGTTATGAGGCCATCATTTAGCCTGAGTCTTCACATATGGTTCTGAGTAAATTGAAATACCTGCTTTCCACTATCTCTGATTACTTTAGAAAAAAATAAATTTGTTGAAAATGGGTTAAAACCTGATTGAACATTGCCAATCTCAAAATCAAAGTCAAAATAAAAATCCAGAGAATTGAAAGAGATGTTAACTACTTCATAGAAAGGGTATTACTGTTTAGCCTAAACCAGTCTATTGCACTAAATTAACCTATCCATTTAATCCTATATCAAGGATACAGGATTTCTGAATAAATGTAGATTTGTATTGCCTATACATCAAAGTCATTCTGTGACAGCTGGAAAGAGTTAAACATCCAATTAGTACTAGGGATGGACTTAGGCATCAAGCCACAAGAATACCAATATGTAGCTTAGAATTCTGTCCAGAGAAAGTGCATGGTCCCAAGTGGGTATGATCCTATTCCAACAGGGTGTACATAGAGCACAGAATACAGCTCAGTTTAAAAAAGTATACACAGAAAAACCAAACCTCGAGTTTGAAAACTAATCTGAGGATGACTATGACATAAAATAAGAAGTCCAAGTGTTGGTCAGATTCAAGAATGGTGATTAGTAGGTAAGAGTAATGTAGCTGGACCCAAAATCACTTCTACACATGGGGCTGCAGAGCACATTCTTAACAGTGTGATCATTGCACACCAGCACAATGATGCATGTTCCACTCTTGTGTGAGCCCTGGTTCTGCTCTGTTGACCCTAAGCAATGCCATAATGGCCCCACTCAAAGCAGTGGAGGTTTTTGGAGCACCAAAAATACTGAGGGAGAAGAAACTTCCTCCTCAATGGCAGCAGATATTGTCCCAAAAGTTTGGAACTCTGTTTAAGAGAGCCAGATGCTGTTCTTTCTGTCCTCCAGCAGGTTGGCCAGGATGTGGGTACACTCACAGGGAGTATGCAGGAATGTAGGGTACTAAACCCTGGATTTCTGGTGAAAAGGGAAGTTCCAGCCAAGCAGAGAGTACCAGAGAAATCACTGGAATGAGAAACTCCAGAAAGCAACACCACGAAGTTGTTCATGACTTCTGGACTCTACTCCAAGATGCATGTTCATAAACTTGATCCCAATCACTATACCAAAGACAGAGAACTAAACTACAAAACAAGCCATTGACCAAGGCCAGCCTGACCACTGAGCATTGCACACAGAGAAAAGGTCCAAATAAAAACTATGAGACTGCATCAATTGATACAGCAAAAGCATTCGACAGAATTCAACATACACTCAGCAAACTAGAAATAAAAAGGAATTCATTTAATCTAATTTTCAAAAGGTACATATAAAAAACAAAAAGCTACAGCTAACATCATGCTTAGTAATGAAGGACTGAATGCTGTACTCTAAGATCAGTGCTATGTTTGGATCAGCATCTTCCAAAGGTCCAAAGCCTTGGTTCCCAGGGAGGTGCTATGGGGAAGTAATGGAAACTTTGAGAGGTGGGCCTTGCAGGAGGTCCTTAATTCAGTAAGGGGCTTGTCCCTAAAGGGGATCATGGAATTCCTTTCTAGTTCTCTGTCTGCTTCCTGGTTCACGTTGTAAGCAGTTTGCTCTACCACACACTGCTGCCACGAAATGCTGCCTTCACCAGAGGCCCATGGCAATGGGGCTGCCTGGTCTTGGACCGGAGCCTCCAGAACCATGAGACGAAATATCTTTTTTTCTCTTTGTAAGTGAGCACCTCTGGTATTTCACTATAGAAACAGAACTGAAAGGAACAAGTCAAAGATCTGTGCTCTATTAACTCCTGTCCAACATCACACAGGAAGCCCTACCCAATACAATGAAATAAGAAAAATAAGCAAAAGACAGTCAGGGTAGAAGGAAAGAAAGAAAATTGATCTGATTCACAGACGAAAGTATTTGTAAAAAACCACAAGAATTCTACCCCCATAAATGTCCAAGTACTAATAAGTGAGTAAAGTTTTAGGATAAGAGGTCAAAAAAATTGATCCTGTTTCTATGTAATATCAATGAACAATTAAGAACAAGAATTTTTAAAATAATACTATTTATAAAAGCTCTCCTCCCCAAAATGAAATGCTTTAGTATAAATCTAATAAGACATGTACAAGATCTATATGCTGAAAACTATGAAGCATTGATAGAAGAAATCAAAGACCTACATAAATGGAGAAAAATAATACATCCATGAATTGGAAGATTAGATATAGCCAAGATGTCCTTTCTGCCCAAAATGACCTAGAGATTTAATGTGATTCCAATCTCAAAATACAGGCAGGAAATTTTGTAGAAATAGCCAATCTAATTCTAAAATTTATATGAAAATATAAAAGACTTAAAATAGCCAAAATTTTTTGGAAGAAAAAAGGGGAGGAAGATTCCTACTAACCCACATTAACACTGTAAAGCTCCAAAAATCAATACAGTATGTATTGGCAAAAAGATATGCACACAGATCAATGGAACAAAAAAAGAGGTCCAGAAATAGATCCACATAAGTATGGCCAATTGATTTTTTAACACCTTTATTGAAATATAATTCACATACCATACAATTTGCCCATTTAAAGTGTGTAATTCAATGGTTTTAGTATATTCCCAGATGTCATAATCAACATTAGAACATTTTCATCACCACAAAAAGAGATGCCATATTAACAGTCACTCCACGTATCTTCCCAATTTCCTCTGCCCAAGGAAACCACTATTTTACTTTCCATCTCTACAGATTTTCCTACTCTGGAAAATTTCTAGAAATACAATCAAACAATTAAAAACATAAACATGAGATATCATTTCACACCCACGAGGATGGCTATAGTTTTAAAAATGGATAATAACAAGTGTTACAATGTAGAGAAACTAAAACTTTATACATTGCTGGGGGGAAATAAAAAATGGTGCAGCCAGGTTGGAAAATGTTCTGGTGGTTCCTTGGAAGTTAAACATAGACTTTGCATCTGATCCAGCAATTTCACTATGTATACCAAAAATAATGAAAGCATATGTTCTCAAAAAATTTGCACATTGAATGTTCACAGCAGCATTATAATGAAAATAATTAAGCAATCACCAACTAATAAGTGAATAAATAAAATGGGGTATATCCATACAATGGAATTTACTCAGTCATAAAAAGGAATGAAGTATTGATCCATGGTGTAATGTGTATAACCCTTGAAAATTTGCAAAGTGAAAAAAGCCTGTTATAGAGACCACATACTACATAATGTCACTAATATGAAATGTCCAGAATAGGCAAACCTAGAAAGATAGAAAATAGATTCATAGTTGTCCAAGACTGAATAGGATGGAAAATAAAGGTGTTTAGAAAAGGGGTATGGGATTTCCTTTAGGGGTAATGAAAATGTTCTAAATATTATTGGGGTTGTGGATGCATAACACTATGAAAATACTACAAACCACTGAATTATATACTTTTGGTGCATGAATTATATGGTATGTGAATTATACTTCAGTAGGGCTGTTACCCAAAACACCCACATTTTCTGTGGTGAGTTAGTCTATTACTTTCCCCAATCAATGCATTTTGAGGGTCCCCTTATTTTAAGGGATGTATATTACCTTTTAAAATTATCTGAGTTTCTTATAAGAGATGATTTATAGTCTACAGGTACAAAATGGCACAGAAATCTATGTGGCATCATCTCTTTCTTAATCCTATCTCACTGAGGTAAGATCTGTAGGAAGGAGGTACAATACAGAGTATTTAATTGAGATTACTGGTTATTCCAGGTTTGATATGGAAAACAAGGATAGAGAAGAGAGAATAAAAACAAACAAGCCCGCTCAATTTCTCAGCCTCTATGCACATTATAAAAAAAGTAAAGTGAAATATAAGAGCTGTATTTTCTTGTCTTTCTAAAGCTTCCAGTACCTAGGCAGTTTGTCCACTTCTTAGTCTTTCTCTCACCTTTGACCCTCCTGGGGAAATTTCTTCCTTACATATTTTCTCCACTCCCAGACTGAAAAACTCTATTGTTATTTAGGGCTCAGCTCTATAATCATTTCTTCTTGATAATATAATAATATCACTTGCTGACCTTAGCATAGCATTGATCACATATTATAATCAAAGGCAAATTGTTTGAGTATTTACTAGATGTGAGGCGCTGGGCTAAGTTGTTTTACACTTATAAAAAAAGTGTCATAAAATTCATAGAAAGTAGATGCTGTTTATATCCCCACTTCACAGATGAGGGAACAGGTTTAGGAGAGATTAAGTAAGTTGGCCAACATCATATAGCAGCGCATGAGGGACTCAGGGTCTGAATGCAGGGCCCA
Organism: Xerus rutilus; assembly: GCA_028644305.1. NCBI lineage: Eukaryota > Metazoa > Chordata > Mammalia > Rodentia > Sciuridae > Xerus > Xerus rutilus. Next base: position 57,325,324 of record CM053411.1, read on the forward strand.
CCCTCTGAGCCTCCAGGAAGGCCATCCTCATTTACCTTTCCTCTTCTCCACTTCACTGTACCATTTTAAGGATAGAGATAGTGTTCTGTCCACCATTGCCACATCACTAGCTGCTCTATTACAAGTCTTCAGTAAATATTTACTGAATCAATAGGCAACTGTATTTGTAAACATGCATTTAATGTTATTCTTGTTCTCAGACTTTTCTGTTCCCTTCAAAACTTGGGGAATACAATGAAACTTCCACATGGCAACAAGTCCTTCCTCAAAGCAATGACAACTCAGGACATAAATTTTAAAAGCAAAAATTTTAGGGCTCTGGAAATTGACCAAAGGCATACAACAAATTGAGAAATAGATATTCCTGGAAAGACTACTAAACTTCAGGTAAGTACAGTGGATATTTTTGGTGGTTTGGCTTGGAACTGCTCCCACACCCTCTTCCTGCACACCTTCCCTGCCCACTTTGGTAGAAAGTTGACATGGTAGTTTTCCCAGAACAGGGAAGGCTGTGAAAACTCAACAGCTTCATTTCCAGAAGGGCATGCCTGGGTCCATATGCCAAGGCCTATTAACGTCACCTTCATATTTTACTAACCTACCATTTCTCAACCTTTGTGTTATTGATCTGGGAAGAGTAATTGTTTGTGGCAAGGGACTGTTCTGTCTGTTGTAGAATAACATTTAGTGACATCTGTGCCTGGACCCATTAGAAACCAGTAGCACTCCTTCCCCAAGTGTGACAATCAAACACATCTCCTGATATTGTTAAATGTCCTCTCAGGATCAAAATCACCCCAAGTTGAGAACTACTGGTTTACATCCTTACTGCATACCATACAAAAAATTAATTAATTCAGACCTAATGTAAGAGCTAAAACTACAGAATTTAGAGAAGGAAATAAGGGACAAAATTTTTGTGACCCTAGTCTAGGAAAAGAATTCTTAGATATATAATGCCAAAGTATAATCCATGAAAGAGAAAATTTGATCTATTGGACTTCCTCACAATTAAAAATTTTAAGTCAAAAGTCATCACTAAGAAATTGAAGACAAATTAGAGTCTGGGGAAGATTTACAAATCATAGAAATGTTAATGATCTCTTGCCCAAACTATGTAAAAATACTTGAAACTCTGTAACAATAATACAATAAACAACCCAAGTTAAAATGAAAAAATGATCTGAAGAGACATTTCACCAAAAAAGAGAGCACATGCAATGTGTTCAACACCTAATAACTCAATGTGAGTTATTAGGCAACTACAAATCAAAACCAAAATGTGACCCTACTATGCACCCAATAGAGTGGCTTTAATTTCAAAAGACAGATAATAACCAATAGTGTGAATGGGGAGAAACGGGAACTCTATGCAACGTTGGTGGAACTCTAAAATGGAGAAACCACTTTGGAAAATATTTGGCAGTTACTTTAATAGTTATACATAAACTTACTCTATGACCTGGCAATTCTATGCGTAGGAATCTGCCAAAAATAAAATGATAATATACATCCATGGCTAGACTTGTATGTAAATCTTCATTCAAGTATTGATCAAGTTGTAAATAAATAAACAACATGTGGTATATCCATATAATTCCATGCTATTCATGAACAAAAATCAACAAACGACTAATGCGTGTTAAAATATAAATGGATCATAATAGCATTTTTCTAAAGGAAAGAAAATTGATATGAAAGAATTTTCTGGAGTGATGAAAGGGATCTAAAACATGATTATGGTAATGACTGCAGAATTCTATAAATTTACTAAAGATCATTGAATTGTACATTTAAAATGGATTAATTTGCAAAATGTAAAGTATGTCTCAACAAAGCCTCCAGAAGAAAAAAAAACAGCAAAAATAGATGGTGGGGATTTATAGAGAAAACGAGATTGACAGAATATTAATAATTGCTGAAGGTGAGTAATGAGGGATCATTAGATTATTTTTTTCTACACTATCCCCCCTACCTCACCCTACTCCTGCCCTCTCTCTGCAGTTTCACTTTTCACAGTTTCAATTATTCACTGTCAACCAACATGATCATGATTTTCCTTCTGAGGATGTGTCAGAAGGTCCGGAGATGCCTAATGCTGTTCACAAGGTCTACATCATTTCACCTCACTTCATCTCCACATGTAGTCATTGTATTATCTCACGCCTTCACAAGAAATGTGAATAAAATATGAGATATTCTGAGAAAGAGATATCACATTCATATAAACTTTTTGTACTGGGAACTGAACCCAGGGGCACTCTAAACTGAGCTACATTCCCATCCCTATTTATTTCGAGACAGGATCTTACTAAGTTGCCCAGACTGGCCTCGATCTTGTGATCCTCCTGCCTCAGTCTCTCAAGTACCTGAGATTATAGGCATATAACACGGTGCCAAGCTTATATATCTTTTATTACAGTATTTTTATAATTGTCCTATTTCATTATTAGTTTTATTGCCAGTGTCTTCCTGTGCATAATTCATAAATTAGGCCTTAATATAGGTCTTTCTACATAGGAAAAAAATAATGATATTTACAAGTTTTGGTAACATCTGAGATTTCAGCCATCAACTAAGGTCTTAGGATGTATTCCCTATGGATAAGGGGGAACTACTTTACTTTTGCTTATGATTGAAATTGGGGATATCAATACATACAAATATCAGTATACTTCATGCCCAAAAGTGGCCCATTAGATAATCAAAGTTGTTACATAGACTTCCAAGAAGGCTTAGTATAAATGTTTTCCTAAATACGTTGATGACTGCAAGAATTTGCATAACATGATATTAATGACAGCAGAGTGTGCTAAGGAAACCATACATTCTACTAATGGATGAATCCTGGCAGATTCTTCTTTTCAAAAGCTTGCCAAGCAAGCAAGGAGTATTGAGTTATTTGAAACTCGCTAAGTAGGCTGAAGTTGTGGCAAACAGCTTCAGCATTTTAACACCCTCCTCTGCTAACCAGACTCAACACTCCCAAAAATGTGTTGTTGTTTTTCTGAGTGTTAATATTCTTTGGAATTTTGCATTTAAAATGATCCCAACTTCTCTGGAGAAACACTAGTGTGGTAGAAAGACCATGGAATTTGGATTCAGAACTGGTTAGATCCAAAACTTAAAAACTTAAATCATATTTGGTTAGGTTTAAAACTTCATCGACTTACTTAATTTGTTCCTTCAACTACAATGCATTAATAATAAACCCAACTGAATTTCAGGGCTATTATGATATTGAGTTATATTACCTATATAAACATGTAATAACCTAACACATGGCATTTGAGTAAATGATGGTTACATTTATTTATCATCTAGATCATTTTTAAATAAGAAATATATCTCATAATAAAATGTACTATTTTTATACTTTTACTCAAACATGTAAAATGCCCAGAGACTTAAAATCTACCTTAACTGAGGAACCTAAAACCCAAGTATAATCAGAGAAAAACCTAAATAAACCCTTGAGTTCCACTTGCTTTTAGTTGGTTTTTAAGTTCATCAATTTCACAGATCACACAGCTGAGCAAGATATTATTAGCCTCCCACTAGCTTCGCTACAGATGACACCTAAAGGTTAAAACAGTTATGTGAAAAGTTGCATTTCACTATCCTGTCCGGCAAAAGCTGCCTTTCCATTATCCAACATCTTGCCCTGTTCTCCAGAGCTCAGGTGTCTTCCTCTGTTTTCCCAGGGTCAGTTGCCTTTCAATATCTTCCCCTCTTCTCTGATGAAAGATGATTTTTGTATCCAAATGATGAACTGCAGGGTCAGCTATTTGTGGGAAAAGAAACTAAAAAGTCATGAGTCTTAAGACTTTCTAGTCAGTAAATTTTCTTTACATTTAGAAAACTCAGAACACCTAGTGACCTACAGAGAACAGCAGCCTGTGCATCAGAATAGGCCACCTGAAATTTGTTAAACTATTCTGATACCCACCTATGTGATATGCCTCCCCCAAATCCCTAAAAAAGCCTTACACTTGCAAACCCTAAGGAAGATGGCTTCCTTAGGATAAGAGTTCCTGTCTTCCAACCTGCCAAATTGTTGTCAATCAAGTTTTCATCCCCCATTACTCAATCTCTCAAATGCTAGGCTACAGTGGAACCAGAGCTGTCGTGATTACAACAGGTGCTCAGAAGTTTAAAAGATGGGGTCTGGCTAGACCCATAGTCTCTTGATTTCTGAAGTCAGTTCAGCAAAATTATTAAATGTCTTCTTTATCACATATTTCTGTTTTAGTCAACTTTATTGTCACTATGACCAAAAGCAACAAGAATAATCAGAGGAGGAAAAGTTTATTTGTTGCTTATAGTTTCAGAGGTCTCAGTCCATACATGGCTGACTCCATTGCTCTAGGCCCAAAGTGAAGCAGAACATCATGGTGAAAGTGTGGAGGAGGAAAGCTCAGGACTTGACAAGCAGCAAAGAAGGAGCCAGCCCACCAGGATCAAAATACAAGTACCAAAGTCATGTCCTCAGTGACCCACCTCCTCCAGCCACACCCTACCTGCTTATAGTCAGCACCAGTTAATCCAACAGTGGATTCATTAAAATATAACTCTTATAATCTAATAATTCACCTCTGTATATTCTCTCACTGCCTAACACATGAGCTTTTGGGAGAGACTTTATATCTAAACCATAACAAATGACAAATTATTGTATATTAGGATACAAAATGATGTGATATTTTAATAAAGTATGAAATGATTAAATCAAGCTAAGGAACATGTCTATTGCCTTAAATATTTAACATTTTTTTGCAATGAGAACATTTGAATTTACTAAGTAGTATTGAAATATATCATACTCAAACATTCATTGTATTCAACTCTGCAATAAATCTCAAAAGCAATCCAGCTCATTCTCCTGTCTAACTAAAGTTTTGTACCCTTTGACTATCAACCATACCCCACTCTCCAGCCTAGAATATTCACCATTCTACTTTGTTGTTTTAGGTACAATTGTTTTAGGTTCTACATGAAAATGAGAGCATGCAGTATTCATCTTACTGAACCTGACTTAGTTCACATAGCATAACATTTTCCAATTCCATCCAGGTTGCCAATGTCAGAATTTCTTCCTTTTTAAAGGCTGAATAGTATTTGATTGTGTACATCGATCAATTCCTATGTTGATGGACACTTAGGTTGATTTGAAATGTGGCCATGGTGAACAGAGCTGCAGTGAACTTGGGAGTGTAGCCATTTCTTTGGTATGTTCAAATCTTTTAGATAAATATCAAGAAGTGGGATTACCAAAAAATATGGTAATTCATTTTTAGCTTTTTCATACTGTATTCCATATTGTAGGCACTAATTTACTTTCCTATCAATAGTACACAAGTGTTCCTTTTTTTTCACATTCTCACCAATAGTTCTGCAGAAAAGCCACCATCTCATTCCACTCACTACCTTCTTACTCTGCTTGGTACTGCCCATTTCGCAGCACTGGAGGTCTTATGTAATTGCTGTTGTTGTTTATTGTCTGTTTACCCTATTATATCCAACTGGCATGTGAGCTCTGCATTAAGGTAGAGCTCGTTTTGTTTCTTTATTCATTGATGTCCAGAACAGTGAGTGATGTATGGGAGACTCTCACAAAAATAACCATTCACTGAGTATGTGAGTAGATGAATAAGTGAAAATTAATTTGAAAATATTACATTAAGCCTTGAACTAATTATTTGCCTGAAGTTCTTTTCCTTCTGTGGTATATTTATCATACATGCCTAGAAACAAAAGTGATATTTATACACGTGTCTATTTCTTTTCTTTTTTTTTCATCAGGGATTGAACTCAGAGGCACTTGAACACTGAGCCACATCCCCAGTCTTATTTTGTATTTTATTTAGAGACAGGGTCTAACTGAGTTGCTTAGCACCTTGTTTTTGCTGAGGCTGGCTTTGAACTCACTATCCTCCTGCCTTAGCCTCCTGAGCCGCTGGGATTATAAGTGTGTGCCACCACGCCCGGCACATGTACCTATTTCTAACATGAGAGAGGCTTCTAACATTTTAAAATAATTTAATGTTGACATTATAAACAAATAATTGCAAATTTAATAAAACTCTTCAAAGCAAATATCCTAGTAGTCATTTGATACCTTTTTCACACTGCAAAAAAATATTATAATGATGGAAACTGCAGGTTTTGATGAAGAATTATACTCATCATTTTATATTCTGGTCTCTTAACCAGTCTACTAAATTTAGTAGTTTAGTTAATCTAGTTACAGAATGACCAATGAATATAATTCAGAAACCATGGCAAACTAGAAAATGGGGGGATTAAGATGCCATTTCTTTTCAAAATCCATATCCTACAAATGCTGAGAACCCTAGAATAACTATAGTTAGCTTGAGTAATCAATAATGCAGGAATCAACAAATTCTTATTAATGATGCCTCCTTGTTACAATAAAGCAAACTGCTGCGACACTTATTTATTTTACCATTTATCCTACTCCCTATGGATAGACCGTGGATAGCTGCATAAATTTAGCAGATGTGAGGAAATAGTTGTTCTTAGGGCATACTGCAGAGTGAATTTTAAATGAATGCCTTCGAGAGATGGATTAACTATAATTGTCTCCGTGTGTCCATCTTGGGATTCGTCAGATTTCTGTGCTTCAAGCTTCTGATATCCACTGAGCCTAGATCCATTTGCTGTTTCCTGGGCAGGCACTACACTTCTGACTTCCTATTCTTTCTCGTCAAGGCCAATCTTGCACACTTCCTATGATCCTGGACTTCCCACAACCCATATACCTAAGCAACAACCTCAGGATTCACATAAATTTTACTCAAATAAATTCACTCATAAATTTTCCCTTAGCATCATCAGCTTACAGTAGTTCCGTAGTTCAGAAAAGAGGTTGAGGGACTAATTAAAGACAAAAAATTAAGAAATCTGGGAAGAAATTAATTCATAACTATACTCATCCCTTGTTCCTTTCTCTTCCTTTCCCAAAATGTATCAGTTATTGCTAAACTGGGTCAAACTGAAGAGATGAGGCAGAGCATTAATGGGTTGCTCAAGGTTTGACTTTTTAAATGAGTAAATTTAATAGCTCTGTATTAGCATATCACTAAAATATTTCAGCAGCACCAAGACAGACCTTCTTTCCTAGTATGCAAGGGAAGGAGTTATTATCCCAGTTCAAGAAAACAGGCTTTTCATTGGATCTTGAAAGTATAAATCATATGCTGTGTTTTAATTCTAAATACTCAATCAGAAGCCAAAGCTTAGATAAGAAGTGCAAGATATGGAAATGACAAACTCCAAAATAATGTGGCCTGTGAAGAGGGAGCGAGAAAGAAGGCAACACATTGATAACATTGATCCTTTCCCAATACATCCTTTCCTAGTGACAGGACAATTCCTAGAAAGGAAGCAAACAAGACCCAGTGACAAGACAATCCCTGGGAAAGAGATATCCATCAACCCTAGAATGGCAGTTTCTAGGAAGAACCTAAAACATTGATCCTTCCCCAATAAATCCTTTCCCAGGGACAGTACAATGGAACCCTGAAAGAAAAGAGATGAGCACTAAATGTTGACCCCAAACCCTCCATTCTTCCCCAAGTAAAAATGTTGCCCAGTAAAAACAAATTTCAAATTCTCACAAACCTGTTTCCTGAATGCACAAACTGACACACTCTGTCAGTAATGAAGTCACATTTCAGTGTAACATATGTAAGCACAGACTACTTTTTTAGCCAGTGGCTCATTTTCCATCCGGAAAGTGGGTCCACCAGAGGCATAACTCTATCGCTGAATAAAGGCTTTGCTGATCGATGAAGTTTGCAACCAGCTCAGTCATTTTGTGCTAACAAGAAAGACTTCCAGAAAATAATACTAGGTGTTAGCTTGAATCTTTCTGAGGAGCTTAGCAAAGTATGTCTCCGTTATGCCCTTGGCAGGGAGCATTCAAAGTGCTCCTCCTGTATTCTGGACTTAGTTCTTTTTGCCTTGACTGCTCCAATATATTACCTGTTTGTGCTGACTACATGGCATAGGCTTGGAGACTCTCCACATGTGAATAAAAGGAACATCCTTTGAGACCTCTCTATCAAACCTTGATAGCATCCCTTAAAAAAAAGAGAAGTCTCCATTCTCAAAATGCAAAAATAGGTTAAATGTGTTAAATAGTATAGCTCCTAAAATCCATGTCTACCCAAAACTTCAGAATTTGGAAATAGTGTCTTTGTAGCTATAATTGGTTAAAATGAAGTCATGCTGGATTAGGGTGGGCCCTACTGCCACTGAGTGGTATCTTTACAAGAGGAGAAGACACACAAAGACTCAAAGGAGAGGACAGAAGCTGAGACAGGAGCAGTGCAACTACAAGCCAAGAAAGGCAGAGATTGTTGGTAACTACCGGCAGCTAAGGGGGGAAAAAGGCAGTATTCTTCCCTGGAGCTATTGGAAGTGGTTAGGCCCTGTTGGTGCCTCTATTTCAGACATCTGGTCTCCAGAACTGTCAGAGAAGGAATTTCTATTGTTTTAAGTCACCCAGTTTCTGTTAATTTGTTATGACAGCCCTAGAAACTAATAAGCAACCAGCACAGAAGATTCCAGAGAACATTCCAGGTTGATTTGGGAAGGACATTTTTTTTCCCTTGAGAACACAGTTAGAAAAATAAAAATAAATTATAGGCCAAGATCACATCCAATGGAAATGGGTATCTTCCCACTCCACTGGGAGGATTTCTAGACACTATTGTTCCTCAGGAACACACTAGTCCTCATTTAATTCCTTCTTGCTTCTCTTACCTAACTTTATTTCAAGAAAATAAGGTTCTTCTACCAATTATTTGCCAAATGGAGACTGATTTTTGATTCAAGGTCATAGAGCTTAAGGACCAGTCTGTGATTATAAGGCTGCAACTTAGTATTTGGATCAGTCAGGTTGCCATAGGTCAAAATTTCCTGGGTAATACTGCAGCAAAATGTTTCAGAAAATCAAGAGTTAACCAGAGTTAAGGAAATCACAAATTAAACACTCTCCCCCAAAGTAAGTTGGAAAAACTTAAGGGAAATATAATTAAGCCAAATGTGTGAGTTTGTTTACATATAAATTAGACAGCTTGAAATTGAGTGCTGCTGGCCAAAGGTTAAGGAATTTGTATCCAATTTGTAACTTGCAGTTGGCAACAAACAGGAAAAAACAAAGACAAAAATCCATCCTTCAAGATCCTCCCTGCCTGTGAAAGTTCACTGACTAATGGCTCCGTTCCAACATCCTGCACGTCTTGTTTCAGCACTCCGGACACAAGTTTAAAAAGTCATTTTAGCCAACGAAGATGGTCACAACTTATTCTGGTGTTGGCTTCTCACAGAGATTAGTAAGGGAGAGAATCACGTTTTTATTCATATCCAGCTTTTTCAAAGCTGAAGTACAGAATGGAGCTTTCAAAGGAAATGCACGACAAAGTAAAAAGAATCAATAGTAAAAGCCAACTAATGGCTAGCCACTGTAAATGTTTGGAGTACACAATACACAACTGCAGGAGGGGAAAGAAGGGAGGGTGAAATGCTGATCAGAAGAGTTCTGTTCAGTTAAAAGAATCAAAAGTGAGACTAAAATGAGATGACAAAGAGAGTATCTATTTAAGTCCATGCTCTGTGCTTATCTCTCACATTTTCATATTCTGCATCCTTCCTGAAAAACAGCAACAAATTCTCTCTGAACTTCTCTTGGGGTGGAGGTGGGAGAACACAGACTGGTTTTAGCGTGTACCCATAATATAAGAATGGTGGAAAAAAGATCATTTCTTGCTATACATGGATGGTGATTCAGGTTTGGATACAACCTGGATCCTAACCATTTCCTTTCTGTGGTTTGGATATAGTTCAAAGGTATCCCCCAAAGAGTCATATACTGGAATCTCAGTGCCTAATGCAAGAGGTGGCAGCTCTTTGAGAAGTGGGTGGGTCCTCATAGAAGGTAATTATTAGGTCATGGGGATGCCACTCTCAGCAGAGATTAATGTAGTTCTTTCATAACCAGGCTAATTCTCAGGAGAGCAGACTGTCACAAAGCAAGACCATCTGCACATGCTCGCTTCTTTCTGCACATGACTGTTTTCCTTTCTTTGCTGCCATATTGTGACAAAGCCCAGAGAACTGTTGTCCGATGCCAGCACCATGCTATTGGACTTCCCAGTCACCAAAATTGTAAGCCAAACTTTTTTATTTTATAAAATACTCAGCTTTCAGTATTTTATTATAAAAACACAAAGTGGACTCAGATATCTTTCTTTCTCAACATGTGCATACTCTGGCGTTAACTGTTGTCTGCAAAGAAATTCTGCACCTCTGATTTATGAGAAAAGCAGAATCAATGAGAAAGCAGTCCCTAGCACTATGAGCATGGAAGACGCTAAGAGAGATGGCCTTGCATAGCAAGTATTAGGTGTTGGTTATGCATAAAAGGAAGTACAAAGAGGTCCTTGAAAAAAAGAATGGACATTGGAAGGAAAAGAACTTGGGTAAAGTCCTGGCTTTGTCCTTTAGTCCTAATTTGGTGGCCTTGCACCTTGGATCAGCCTTTACCTTCTAAATTCTTCAAGAGACTCCTTTCTTGAAAATAGGGACAGTAAAACCTACCTTAAGTAGCAGTTGTAAGAATTGAATGCAGAAGCATTTTCTAACTTACACATTCAATTTAACCAAAAAGATCCTTATAAGAAGGAGTTACATGACCATTTGTCATGGCTAAATCACCAAGTATACAAAGTCACCCTTAGCAGACAGGATACTGCAGAGCACTGAAGTTATGTCCTAGAAGTTGGTCAGGAGCTGTTCCTTTCTTTGTAATGTGCGGAGCTTGAGTCCATGTTCTTTGCTACACCAATTACAACCCTGATCCTCATCTGAGCCTTTCTAACAGCCACCTACTCCTATTTGAGCACTTACGTTTAGAACGACATTTACATCACTGATGTAGCAATAGTACATGTTTAATATTTGAAGGAATCATCATGAGTTAGGGATAGATTTAAAGAAATAACTAATCTATCCTATAAAGCCTTTACATATAATTTTATGGTTTTGTGCCAACTTGATTACTAGTTTCCCCCTTTAGTCTACTGCTATTTATATCTTAAACTTGTACAGAACTGTTTTGCCTAGAAATTGGCTGATGGTTACATAATCCAATTCTTCCTCAGGTCAGTCATTTTACATTGTTCTAACATCCTAAGGAGGCTTTAGTTCAACTCCTCAATATATTTAGTTATCAATATCAGTATTACCATATGACATACATACACAGGAAGTTGAATTTCACCAGTAATGTTACTGCTACACCATATCACAGCATGGTCATAGTTTGATTCAATTTCATTACAAAACAAATCAGTAATATGGTATCAGCAGAATTGGCCTTTATCTACATGCCAAATGTTATTATGGATAGATATGGTTACAAGTATGATTAGGTTATTTCTGAAGACAAAATTAGCCACATTATTTAGCTCATAACCTTTTACTAAGATGGGTTTTCCACTGTGTACTGTTACATAGCAAGACTCACAGGAGGATGGAGGATATGGATAGTATTCAGAATAGTTTCTATCCTATCCCTGCTAACTGTACCATAGGATATATCTTATTCCAATTTATTCTTAGGGAGTCGTGATGCATAGTACTAAATACATGTGTCCTCAGAGAATTTCCATAGTTATAAGTCCATCCCACAGATATACCCCTTAAGCTTCAAGAGTTATGATGGAGGGCCATCACCCATGGTACTTTGGCCTCCATCTGTATGAAAATAGTCAAAAGGCTATGACTGTTTCTTACAGAATAAAAGTCCTTTTCCAGCACTGAATCCTAACACTACCCAGCATTATTTTTGAGTCTTCCCTAAATTTCTTCTTTTTTCTCCCTGTTTGTCTTTTTATTCTCTTGGCAGTATCTTTCACAAAATGGAAAGTTTTAATTTTAATGAGTCCAGTTCATTAATTCTTTCTTTTGTGGATTTTGTCTTTTATGTATCTAAAATGTCATCACCAAATCTGAAGTTCTGTGAGTTTTCTTCTGTTTTTTTTTTTCTCCTTAGAGCTTTTTAGCTTTAAGTTTTATATTTAGTTCTTTAAGATCCTTTTTTGAGATAATTTTTGTAGGGCATGAGGTGTGTGTTGATTCATAAATCTGAATATCTGAATATTCAGTTATTCTGAATATCCAGTTGTTTAGCACCATTTGTTGAAAAGACCATCTTTTTTTAAATAATTAAACTGGTATATATACCATATGTATATATATTTTTAGAGGATAACATTTCATTTCTCTGGTTGTAAGTGATATAGAATCAAAACATACATGCAGTCATACATAAAGTTAGGGCTATGATGACCATCATATTCCACCACCTTTACTTTCCCCATGTCCCCTCCCCCCTTACACCCCTGTGAACAGAGTTCCTCCATTGTTCCCATGTCCTTCCCCACATTATGGAGCAGCATCCACTTATCAACGAGTACATTCAGCATTTGGTTTTCTGAGATTGGCTTACTTCACTTAGCATGATATTTCTCAAACTCCATCCATTTACCTGCAAATGCCATAATTTTATTCTCTCTTATTGCTGAGTAATATTCCATTGTGTATATATACCACAGTTTCTTTATCCAGTCATCTATCGAAGGGCGTCTAGGTTGGTTCCACAGTTTAGCTATTGTGAATTGAGCTGCTATAAACATTGAAGTGTCTGCAGCACTGTAGTTTGCTGTTTTTAAGTCTTCTGGGTATAGACCGAGGAGTGGGATAGCAGGCTCAAATGGTGGTTCCATTCCAAGTTTTCTAAGGAATCTCCACACTGTTTCCAGATTGGTTGTACCAATTTGCAGTTCCACCAGCAATGTATGAGCCTTTTTCCCCACAACCTCGCCAACACTTATTGTTGTTTGTATTCTTGACAATTGCCATTATGACTGGCATGCCATCTTTTTTTTTCATCCTATCATTTTTGCTCCTTTGTCAAAGATTAGTTAACTGTATTTATGTGAGTCTGTTTCTGGGCTATTTTGTCCCTTATCTGCTTATCCTTTTATGAATTCCACAGTATCTTGTTTAATAAGTCTTTTTTTTTTTTTTTACTAGACTCTCAGTTTATTTTAGAGGCATACTACTCAGAAATAGCCAGATGGGAGACAAGCATAGGGCCAGAGATTGGGAAGGGGCTCAAAGCTTCTATGCCATCTTCAGGTACATTAACCTCCCAGAACCTCCATGTGTTCAGCAACCTGGAGCCTTGCAACTTCCCTAAATTTCATCGTCCTTACAAGCTGACTCTCATCCTTGCTTCCTCTTGGAATGAAAATTCCTCTAATCAGTGTTTTGTTTGTGACTAAAGAATACTACTAATCTTGCAGTAAGATCCAGCAATTCCTCAGGCAGTTCCAAAGTCAGGCCAGAGGTGACTGAGGTTACCTGTTCCTGGATGCAACATGTACTTCCTGCATTCTCCCAGAAGTGTGTTTCTGCATAAACCACATCCAGCTTATTTTAGAACTCATCTGAGACTACCTTCCAAATTATAGTGTTTCTCTGATATCATTCAAGACATTCTGGATGTTTCTGGCTTCCACATTATTTTATGTCCTCAGTTAATGTTTCAGTTAATGTCAATGCTACTGAATAATTGTCTCTCCATATCACTACATCTGAAAAATTTCTGGTCCCAACTCCCTATGTTCACCACTCATAGTATTCATAGGATTTTGCCATAAGCTCTAGTTTGCATAAGTACTTATTACAAGACGCTTTGAAAATCATATCTGAGTGTAGATCATAAGGGCCCAAAGACATTAAGAAAGCTACCATTTTTTGTAATCAGACATTTGCTGCTTTTGTTGAAGTTGCAATTCAAAGTTGACCTTCTTTCAGATCATCATATGGATAGGATCCACCAGTATTTCCAGATGTGAAATATATACTCTCCAAAATTCAAACTAACTGGGTATTGTGATTCTTACTTAGTTTTCAACATAGGCAACAGCAGCTAATGCTTAGCAATCTATGAAATATCAATGGTGTCTCCTGTCCAAGTTATTCCTAAGAATTTTATCACTTGGGCAGACCCTTAGATCTTTCCTAAATTTATCAACCAGGCTTTTTTGGTAATGTGTGTTATAATTACATTTAAGTCAGTCTCAGTTTGCTCTTTAGTTTCTGATATTTTCATATCATTAATAAAGTATATTATGATACTTGAGACCTGCATCAAGTCCAAATCTCTTCTAACAAAATCATGAAAATAAGTTAATGAATTCAAATAATCCTGTGATAATTCTTGGATCATTCCTATATAAAGACAAACTACAGTGGCTTTTTTTTCTGATTTTGAGAGAGAAAAAAGAATGTGCAAGATCAATGACTTAATACCATTTTTTAGCCTTTTATATTCTTTGCATTGTGGAAATCATTTCCAGAACAGCTAATGTTGTAAGCAGCCCAACTTTATTCAAGTCTCAGTAGGTTTATTGTGAATCTCCTTGAGTCAGACCCCTTGTTAATGGGCCACAGGGCCATTGTACAGAGAACTTTTGATACCAACATTCCAGCTTCTAACATTGTCTGTAACTAAAGTAGTAATCCTTTTGTCCACCAGGTATTCTATATTGTTGTATTTTAATGTATAAACATGGGCAATTTTATAGATTCCTGTTTAGAATGTCCACTTAATACTGTCTGAAAGGTAAATCTACATGCTTTCTGTTTCATAATAGTAGATAGGGACATATGCCCAGTCAGACAAAATATCCATCCTAATAATGCATTCAAGTAGGTACAACCATGCCACATAAAGTCCATTTGAATGTTCCAATTTTTATCAAAACTTTGACCAAAATCCCATCAACCATTTCATCCCAATATTACCTAGTCTAACTGTAGCACTTGTTAGGAATTCTCCAAAACTTTTGGAATCATAGTGCATTTGACTCCCACATCAAGGAGTCCCAGAAAAGCTTCTTCTCCACTAGCTAACTGTTTTACTCATATATGTGCATATGGTTTTGCTTCCAGCTAGGGACTGAACCAGAAAACACTGTTCCATTATAAATCCTCATCCTGATTAATTTGTCAGACCATCACCTCTAGAAATAGAAGTCATAGTTCTTATTATTGTCCTTGCCTTCCAACTTTTTAAATTCCTTCAAACTATGTTAAATTCAACAGATTTTTTAGGGCCTAAAATTTGATAACTAGCAGAGCTTCCATTGGTTCACCCAGTTTCCCATAGTGTTGCATCAAGAACTTGCTACAACCCTATCAAAATGTGCTTTATACATTGCCATTTAGATAGATATAAATAACTATCTATAGATACCCTCCATTGCCATTTAGATAGATATAAATAACTATCTATAGATACCCTCCCTGTTGCAACAAGTCCCATGAGTTATCTCTTTGTCTCTCCCTCATTCTCCTGTGAATAATTCTCATTTTCTGGGATGTATAGACAAGTGGGAGCTGAGACAATAAATCCAATAAGGTCTCCCAGACCATTGCTTGATTTTGCAGCAATAAGGTTACATGGGTTGTCCATGCAAAAGGGAATCCCTTAATCATATCATTTACCATGACTTGGTTATGGGGCATATTATGGCATCCTCACTATTATAAAGTTAATCTAGAATTGACATACACAACATATCATTCACTTTATTTATTGAATTGCATTTAGCATTTAATGGAAGAAAAGGACAACTCTCATCTTGACTAAACAAACTTTATCCATTCCTCTTGGTTATCTGTCCCCTTGGGAATAATCTGTTATTTATCTGGATAATATATAATGATCTGTAATTATTCAATAGCTGTGTGCCCTTTACCAACCCAAGCCTGCTCTTCTATACTGTAGCATTGAAAGCCAGAGACCTTAAATTGGTCACACTTACAATATATTTTTAGTAAAAGTTCTTTAGGAAGCTGATGACATCAATCCATAAAGTGAGACAATGTTCTACTATGTTCCTTGTTTTGGGTAGCTTGTTGGTTTTGCCCTCTTCCTCCACTTGGACTACCTTCTTGGTGAACAGAGGTTGTAGAGGTTCTATCTGTTATCCCAACATAAATTATCCTTTTGGTGGTGGCTGTAAAGCTTTTAACTATATCTTGATATGGCTGAAATCTGAGCTTGGTGAAATATATAAATATGCCCCAACACTCTCTTTACTTTCATTTTAGTTATAAGGGATAGCAATAAGAAGGAATTGTACAGAGCTTGTTTCCTGCCATTTTGCATTTTCTTTCATATCTAGTGAATCAACTCCTTGAGAGTTGTATTTATTATTTCTAAATTCCATTGGTAACTTTAACCTATAGCAAATAGTCACAGCAAAGCCACTGTTTTATATTCTGGTTACACAGTCACCATTTAGGAATCGAAAGCTTGTCCACTCCTGCCTTCTCATTCTTTCCTTTCCCAAATTATGCTTTTGCCATGTTTCAGTGAGTCAGGGTCATCCTAGAGAGTACCACTTCCAATGCAACTGTTATCAGTGTCCCTTCAAGACTGCCTTCACAATCAAGGATCAACTATGATGATTCACAGAATTCAGAAAAGCTGTTACACTCACCGTTTTGCTTATTACAGCAAAATAATAACCAATAAAATCTAAAAAAGAAAAAAGCACCAAGTATGAGCTTCCCATTGTCTTCTCCCTGTGGTGACATGCAGATAGAGCTCAATTTTCCAGCAATGATACGTAAACAACCAGGAATCTTCACCTGAGCATAGCTGTTCAGGATTCTTCCTGGGGATCAGTGAATAGTCATGGAGAATCTGAGTGGTTTACCTTAATATTCAGTCTCTATGCCCTCTAGATGTCAGACTGGTACATTACGGCCCAGGGCCCCATGTGAACAAAAGCAAGCATTTATCATAAATCATATTGTTAGCATAAATTATCTGATAAGGCCCAAAGCCTCAGGTATTCAAGACCCTCTAATCAAGCAGGAGATTATAGGGACTTAGAGGTTGTGTCCTAGCAGAGAGGGCAATAATCAGTTCTTTGGAATATGCAGTTTGAGCAAACCAAACCTACTGAGCTCACACTTCATTGCAAAATTTAAACTCCCATTCAAAGTTTTCTTGAAATAAAATGTGTATATTTCTCAAATATATAGGAAGGCAGTGTGCTTTACGGTTTCTCACAGATATCATGCTGCATATGAAAATGTTATCTGTGAAGCTTCAAAGAAAAGAGAAGCTGACTTGTGACATGGACAAATATGAGAATTTATGCTGAAATTGAAACTTTTCATAAGAATCAATAGTAAAGATTTTACACATTGTTATTGCATGAATGAACATAGAGATTTTAATTGTTATTGACACTATGTAAGAACACTCTATTATACTATTAAAATGAGAATTGCTTGTCAATTTATACACTATTCATCCAATTAAATGTTAATAATAGTTGACAAAATAGTGAAGTTATTTTACTTACACATGGTTTGAAAATCATATACTTTTGTATCAATATCAAATCAGTTCTAAAAACAATATACTAATTTTGTTAATAAATATTAAAGGAAAATTAGTTTTGACATTCAATTCAGTTATTAGAAAAATTTTAATTATATTTGGGACAACTCAGCATGTGAATATACCTTTTTCAAATTTAAACTTTGTTTAAATACAGATGAAGTATTTATAATGAAAATTTAGTGTTCAAATGAAATGTGTTTTAAGTGTAAGACAAAACAAAGGATAAAAAATAGCACTTTGTTTGAATATCCTTTGTTTGAAAGACAAAACAAAGGATAAAAAAAGCACTTTAATAATTTTATGATTAGATGTTAAAATAACATTTTGAATATATTGGGTTTAGTTATAAAATGTGTTGCTAAAATCAATTTCATTGTTTTATTTTTACTTTTTTTGTAGCTGCTGAAATTTTTAAATTATACGTGTGCTCCTGGTATATTCCTACTGGATAGCGCTGTCATAGATAAGTATTGAGTTAAAGAAGAATTCATGATATATATTAGAAAATATGTAGAAAAAAATAATAGTAATAATACATATCAAATTAATTACTCACAAGTAGATTTATGCCTTTAAATGTTTATATTTAAAAAGAAGAAATGATAAGGATTAATAATTAAGCATCCAACCGAAAAGTAGCTCAAAAAATTAGGAAAACATAAAATGTAACACTTTGGATAAAAGTGGAAATTGATAGAATAGGGAGGGGTGTAAAGAATCAACAAAGGCAAAGCTAGGTTCCAAGAAATGATTAGTTAAATAGACAAATTTGTGTCATATTAATCACAAAAAATATAAATGTAACACTATCAGGAGTGAAAAGGGAACTTAGCTTTAGCTATAGGAAAAATTAAAAAAAATTTTGCCTGCTAAGCTAAAAATGCAACCTGAAAGTCTAGCTACCATGTACAATTTCTGAGGGAAAAAATGTAATTTACCAAACTGACAAAAAGGAATAGAACATTTAAGTTTTCTTATAGCCTTAGAGAAGTTGAATCACAGTTAAAACCCCATTTTCAAAGACACTTCCATTTCCTGGTAATTTAAAGGTGACTTCTAATCAATGTTCAAAGAAGAGATAATTCCAACATTTTGCAAATTTTCTAAAGAACAGAAGAATGTAAATGCTTCCAAATTTACAATATAAGTCTAGTATAACTGAAATCAAAACCAGTTAAGGAAGTGCAAAGATAGGATATTAGAGTGCATACTCTTTATGAACACAAGCACAAATGTCAAAAGTAAGATACTGTTCTAACCAGCTTTTTCACTGCTGTGACCAAAAAATCTGACAAGAACAATATAGAGAAAGTAAAGTATTTGGGGGCTCCCCATTTCAGAGGTCTCACTCCATGGATAGCTGGCTCCATTCCTCAGGTCTCAAGGTAAGGCAGATCATCATGGTAGAAGAGTATGGTGGAGGAAAGTGCTGAGGACATCTCACCAGGAAGCAGAGAGACAAGAGTTGTACTCACCAAGAACAAAATATATACCCCAAAGGCAGCTGCTAGGGACCCATCTCCTCAGCCACACCCTACCTGCCTGTTACCACCTAGTTAAACCTTATTAGGGGATTAATGCTCTACTTTGATCAGGGTTCTCGAAACCCAATCATTTCACCTCTAATCTTTCTTGCATTGTCTTACACATGAACTTTTGGGGAAGACTTAATATCTAAACTATAACAGATAATAACATGCTAAATCCAACAATATATATTTTTTAAAGTAAAACATCATGAACAAATCAGGTTTATCACAACAATGCAAGAATGGTTTGTCCTTACAAATTCGAGGGATAAAGTCATCAATTTAAAAGATTTAACATTTTAAAACACCATATTTAGTAGTTACAGGGAAAAAAAAGTCTATCAATTCATGAAAAAAGTCATCTCATGCCAATTCATGATTTAAAAACAAACTTTGCAAAGTAGGAAGAAAAGAGAACTCCTTTAATCTGATAAAGAATGTCTACTATAAATTGGTATTTTAGATCATAGGAAATGATTAAACCTTAAAAATACGCCCTTTAAAATCAAGAACAAGACAAGTTTCTCACTATCATGTCTGCTTTTCAATATGAAGGTGCTGCCAACGTCCATGCACTCGAGGTTAAAAGAAAAGATTAGAAAGAAAGAAGCAAAATTATCATTATTTCAAGATGACGTGTTTACATGGAAAGCCATAGAACTCACAGAAAACTTGTAGAACAATGAATCATTTAGACTGGTTACTAAATGAAAGATCTACATATAAAACTCAATCTATTTCCTGTATAGCAACCACATACAGTTAGGAGATGCAATTTTTAAAATGTTCTATTTAATAGCAAAAAATTCTGAAAGATTCCTGTGAACAATTCTAATACATGATGTGCAACCTTTATATTTAAAAAATACTCATCAGGTGCCTATTGCAGAAACTGCAAGAGATAAAGGAGATAGAAACCCTGACTCTTGTGTATTTCATACTGTAGTTGGGAAGACAGACAATAACTAAATTTAGCAAATAAGATATACAATATACTTGAAGATAATTAGTGCCATGGAGAAAAGGAAAGCAAGAGAGTGACATAGAGAAAGCTAGAAACAGGAATTGGTATTTGGAGAGGCTCACTGAAAAGATGACATTTAATCAAAAGCCTGAAGGAGATGAGGGAGAAAATCATGTAGATGGGTAAGGGAAGAGAATTTCAAGCTAATGAAACTCAAATGCAGTCAGGGTATGCCTGACATGCTCAGGTGTAGCAGAATCCAAGTGAGCAAGGAGATCAGAAGTGAGAGTTTGGATTCATGGAGTCATAAGCAGTTAAATAACTTAGTCTTATAAAACTTTGAGGAACTTTGACTTTTACTCTGAGTATGATGCAGAACCATTTAAGAGTTTTGAATGGGAATGATCTGATTTAAATCCTTACTAGAGTTGCTCTGGGAGCTGTAAAGATACTAGTCTAAAAGGCTCAAGTGTGGGAGCAGGAAGACCAGTTATGACATGGGAATGGCATTTAGTGTACAAGTGTGTGGCTTAGATTTATACAAAAATGCAGTTATTTCCTAGTAACCAGGAAGGAAGCCAGGCTTTACACGAATAGATGCGACAGATAGTGGAGTTGTTTGGAGCTTGTGGACATCCTCTTTTGCTTGCTTTTATTTCCTCAGTAAAATAGGAAGCAAGTCACCAGATCAGAGTGAGGAAGGCGAGTGAAGCACCCGGAGTTTTGAAAAGAACATGTAAAATTGTCATCTAGGAGGGTGGGAGGGGATAAAGACAATGCAAACAAGATTACCAGGCAGCACTGGAGACTCACTGACATTAATGTTGATGAACTTTAAGTGAGAATAATTAGCATGGCTCTGAGTTTTTCTTCTGCCACAATGATGCAAAGTAAGGGAGAGTTGGACTTCACCAGGAACAAAGTTCTGCCAGGCGAGCAATACCAGCAAGAAAGGGGCAAAGGGAGTTGAGGGTGTCTGCAGGGAAATGGCCACAGTGATTGATGGTGGAGCTTAAACTGTAGAAGCAGTGAAGAGTAGAGACAGTGAAAAGTAACAGGGATCAGTGGATTGTAGATCTCAGGGCTTGAAGGAAGTAATGGTAGCATTAGAATGACCAAGCTGAGAGGATAGGACAAGGGCTGAATGTCTGAGCCTGAGATTATGGAAAGGTGATAGAAAGTCTAGAGCGTGAGCACAGGTGAGTGGCTGAGATGGGATAGATCTGAAGTAATTCAAGGCCATAGTGGTACAAGAATCATTTACATGAATATTAAATTCACCAGCAATGAAGGCAGGAATATTGCTGAAAATATTGGCCATAATTGGAACCAAAACTCATTGATGAATGAAAGAGAGTGAGTAGGAGAGAGCAAACCGCCACCACAGGGAAGAGGGTGGGTGTGATGGTCTGAGAGGGCAGCCAGTCTTAGGGATGAAGAAGGGCTCGCAGCAACACAAGAGTTAGGATTGAGTAGGATACACATCCTGCCTCCATGCACAATGATATAAGGGGTGGAGGATGTTAAAATGACCCCCACAACAGTGGGGACAATGTTCTGTGTGCAGAGTAATTTTAAAAGATCATGGACTACAGAATTATGCACAGTCATCATTTCAAAAGAAAACATGAAACAATCTATTTTTCCAACAAGGAGAGAAAGAATAAGTATATAGGCTATTAATTTGATGGAATAGCAAATAGCACTGAAAAGAAAAGAGCTAATGTTCATGTGTTAATGTGGACAAAACTCGCAAAATAGTCTGAGTGGGGAAAGCAGGTGGCAAAATGATATCCCAGCATGATATGATTTTCATAATATTTCAAACATTTTATATACACGGGTTACTTATATATACAGAGAGAAACATGCATTGTTCTAAAATTACTTTTAAATGCTTTGGAATGTTAGATAGATTCAATATCATTAATTTGGTAGGTAAAAGGAGAGTAATTGTATCAGGAAAATATATAGGGTCAGGGGAAAGGGACTTCAAATTATCAGCAATCTGCTATTTCTTAACCTGTGTTGTAGATACAAAAGTATTCATTCTATAATTCTCTATATTTCTTAAATTTATAAAATAAGCACAAATTATAAGAGGTAAAAATATGTAATGATTTTAGTGACTGTAGGGTGCTTTTATAAATATAATCTCATCTGATAGGGTAAACTTTTGAGATAGTGAAGGTTATAATTATTATTAGAATTTTAATTTCATAATTGCAGAAACACTGGCTCACATTTTAAAACTGCTACAGTTATCAAATAGAAGAGAGGAAGGGCAAAAACTAAGCTCTTTAGGGCCCAAATTAACACTTTTATCTGATATGGTAACATTTGGTCAGTGAGACTGCAGTTGAACAGAGTCAAGGGTACAACCATCCCAGTATATCCTTTTCTCAACTTTGTGCTAAATCAAATTGTGTTAAATCAGATTCAAACAAAAGAAATTTATTGAGGTGCTGCTGCTATGTCCAAGGTTATGAAAAGTCTTTCTTCTTCCTAGTTTTCTGAAACTTTATAGATTATCAATTTTTCTCCAGTGCCAGAAAGCAATGTAGAGGGTGTAGGTTCTTATTCAGAACCATGGGGTCATTTCTCTGTCCCTAGAAATAAAACTTTCTTTAGCTACTCAACTGAAAAACAGTAGGGGTATCAGAAAATCTAGGCAATCAGAAACCAAAATTGGATTCTTTGCTGTAGCAATGAATTTATGTTGGACTGCATGTAGGTCATTTTGTATTTCTTTGTCTCACTTCATTCAATTGGGACAGAAAGATAGTTGGCCATTTTAAAACACTCAGAGACATTGCATGATTCCAAAGCATATTAATGTACCTTTCTTAGCCTGTTGCATTATAGCAACTCCTTGGTTTACTTATCACAAATGAATATTATAAAGAATTTTCCCTAGCATTGACTGCATCTTATCAGATATTTCATGTTATACACTTGTATAAAGATTGGCTGATCATTATTTAAGACAATATGGTAGTTAACAATTCAGTTATACTGAATATGGTTTCTGATCTATAAAATATGAATAATACTACCTATTAGAGTCATGATGATCGTATGAGATATCTAAAACACTTGACTTAGGACTGGTTGGGCTCAATAAAAGTTGTCTATTTTCATTATTATTTGTAAACATCATATTAATTTATACTTTTAACTAGACAATTGACCTGTTACTACCAGATTTTGGATTGTGAAGGTAGTAACTTTGGAACTGGTTTTCTCGACACCACTTTCATAGAAAGTTCCACCACCCAACCCATCCACACATGGCCCTCAAACCTGCCATGTTTCTCTAATGTCTCTGTCTCTTTTTTGGTCCAAGAGTTAACCCATGAGTTGAGCTGGTTTCATTATTTATTCAAGGAAATTATGGCACTGGGTTGATTATTTATTCCTAGAAATTATGGAACTTTAAAGGCATGAAGAAGAGGAGAAAGTGGGAGAGAGAAAAAATGCAGGAGTTAAAGATCAAAAGAGATAGTCTCTTTCTTAGTTACTGAACCTCTATATAGGACGTGGTGCCCATGCTTCCTGCCCTCTGTTCTAGAGGCTGAAAAGGAGGAAAATAAAGCAGAGAAGCAGAAAATCAGCACAACAGAAAGACGTGGATGAAAGCAATATCTTCCAGGTCTCTCTTCCTAGATTGTTATGGTTTGGATATGAAATGTCCCTCAAAGACTCATATATTGAATGTTTAGACCCAAGGCAGCAATGTTCAGAGGTGGAGCTTTGTGGAAATGATTGGATTATGAAGGTTCTAGCCTCATCAATGGATTAATCCAGTGAGAGATTCATATTTGATAGCATTCTTGGCAGGTGGTGGAAACTGAAGAGCAGAAGGTTGGAGGAAATGGGTCACTGGTGGCATGTCCTGAAAGGGTGTATCTTGTTCTCTGCCCCTTCCTTGCTCTCTCAGCTTCCCAGCTGCCATGAACTGAGCAGCTTTCCTCCATCACACTTGTCCACCATGATGCTCTGCCTTACCTCAGGCCCAATCATGAACTGAAACCTCTGAAACTATAAATCAAAATAAATCATTCCTCCTCAAAGTTCTTTCTCCTCCTCCTCCTCCTCCTCCTCCTCCTCCTCCTTCTTCTTTTCTCCTTCTCCTTCTCCTCCTCTTCCTCCTCCTCTTCCTCCTCCTCCTCCTCCTTCTTCTGTAGGTATTTGTCATGTGATGAAAAGCTGATCAACATACAGTTTATTCCCAAAAGGCAGCTGAATTCCTGTCTTTGGATACTATGAGACATCCAAGTATTATCCTCTTTCACTTAGCTTAGCCAAAGTTTGATTATAGAACTTGCAATCAAGAAAAGTCCCAACTAATACCTGCTTGCCATCCTCTTCTTCAACATGTAATGGGAATATAGTCTATCCCCAAATCAACCCCCACATGTCCTCCTAAAATCTTCTCATCACACGAGAGACTGCACTAATAGTTGCCCTACTATCTCAGAAAAAAAAGATTCCCCTGCAGGTCACTGACTTTATTCTAACTGGAATGAACAAGTGGACCTCAGACTCTTTCCAGCTTGCAAGTAATAAAAACACAAAGCAAAGAACAACCTCCTGGTTGCCACTCTCTTCCTAGTGAACACTGGCTGTCAACACTGGATGCCTGAGCAAACTGCACTCATAGACTATTCTCAGCTAATCTCTTTAGATATAAACTCTTTGAACATATAATTCCTCAGTATTTCACTAGAGCTAATTCAAAAACCAATTTTACACATCTATACCAGGGACTGGCTAGGAACTGAGGATACAAGAATTAATGAAACAGTCCTTGGAAGTGTATAAAGGGTATGGAATCATTCCAACCATGTTTCATTGGCCCTATGTAATTTCTTATGACCTGACCTGGGACAAGATGCTTAAACTCTGTGAGCTTTAGTGTTCTCCTCTATAAAATAATGATCATGCTGTTGACTGTCAAACTGACTATAAGGATTAGAATAATGTACATCAAATGTCTAGACTGTGGTAGATACCAAATTAATGGCACTTATTAGCACATCTGTTGTGAAGTCCTATAAATACTCTGCAGTAACAAAATCAAACTGAAAACTTCATACTGTATTTATCAATGTCATCTCCCATCCTCTTCTACCAGCTGAAAGGTAGAATAAAGGCACACATACTTAGGTATTTTAAGAACAATGCTTCTTCATTTTCATCCATTCTCATAGCTGCCTAGCTCTTCCTATAGCAATCAGTATTCAGTGCTTATAATGCCAGAAACTTGCTACAGATGTTCCCTGTGTTCATCAGTGCAAGGTCCCTGAAATTTGAGTTTTAATGCCTAATATAATTTAGCCTTAGGGAATCAGAAATTGGCTGGACCTGATTCCCTAAAAAGCATTATTGCATTCAAATAGACTCACTGCTCAGCATTGCCTCAGCTTTCAATAAAATGAATCTTTTAAAAAACTCATTGTACACAGGAGATTAACCACACTCTGAAGTCACCTTCGAGTTAGGTGTATATGTTAACCTCCTCATATCAGTTCATCATAAAGACCCCATAAAACGTGCTACAATCATGGAAACTACAGCAATCAGGCATCAAGCTCCAGAAAGTGCTCCACACAATGTTATTCTCTGCCTGAAAGTTAATTTGAAGCAGTTTGTGTGGAAAGGCAGAAAGAGCTTCAGACTAGGAGTTAGGGACAAAGGGTCTGGTCCTACCTGAGCTGTATTAACTACCATGTGTCAGCAGACATACCTTTCCAACCTCCAACCCAAACCCAGGGCCTTAGTTTTGACTTCTATCAGATCAGACTCAGGGATGACCACTCATTTCATCAGCTTCTTGCTGTCCTATCTCACGATGGGAAGGGTAGGAGGGTAAGGGTGGTGATATGGCCACCTCAGGCCCTTTTACAATTCACATTAGTCTATTCATGAAGGTGGAGCCCTGGTGAACTAAAATCCTTCCATTAGGCTCCACCTCCTGTCAAGTGGCATTGCAGATTAAGGTTCAAACACATGCTTTTTTGGAGTACATCCAAACTTCAGCAGTGGGAAAATATTTTTTAAAAATAGAAAGAAAAAAGGAATAAATGACTGAAAGCAAGATGTCCCCATTTGAGAACTGCACACTATTCTTTTAACAAAGTTATTGTCGTAATCACTAGCAACTGATTAGAGTTGATGATTTACTCTCTCTGCTTCCTCTCTTAGCACGTTGCACTCATGTTCTCTATAGTTATAGTATATGCTCTGTCATTAATGAGTTTCTGTCACATGTTTCATTGTGGGTTTTTTAAGGACAAGATCTATGCCTTAGCAATCTTGATCTTTGTCCTAGAATGTCCCATAATGAGGAAATAAGGGTAGGAATGTTTGAGTAAGGTGATAAATGAACAGACAAGTGAATACCACTGGTCTCTTATGGGACATCAATTATCCATCAACTTGATCCATTATATTAAATAAAGTGTCTTTTTCTTTCTCCTAAAGTTCTAGTTGTGCATTTGGAAAAAAATGTTTGGAAAATATTGGGCTACGAACTCTCCTTTTATAAGTAAAAATGCATAGTTTAGTTTCTTTCTTCACTCCCTCAAATCCACCAAAAGATTTTTGTACCTTTTGTTTTTATCATCCAGACCATACAATTTGAATTCTCCAGTGGTAAAGATGGTTAGATGGTAGTGGTGGATGATAGACCATTTGAAAAGGCATTTCCATCTGAATGTTACCATATAGGCTCAGTAGGCTGGCCACAAGATGGAAGCCAATAAGTCAAGAGGCAAGGTGGTAGTAGAGAAAGAACTTTCAAGATGATCTAAATAACTGGAAGATGGAGGATCATAGTCCTGAAAGAGTCATACTTCTGATTTAGAGGTGGTTTATATAGGAGATTGATAATTGCAAAGTAGTGTGCACCTTCTCACAGCTGGAGGTCTGTGGCCAAGTGACGCACATCTGATCTAATCATCTCATCACCAGATGATTCTTAGTTCTGCAGCTCTCAAGAACAACAATCATTATTTCCTAAGGCTATTCTTGTCACTGATTAGTTTGTCCTTTTGCAATTCCTGGCATATTACACAAAAGATGTGCTAGAGGGGGCACCTACCCAAGGCCCTGTTGCTGATCCCTAAACTCATGGTAATGAAAGAAAACATACTTCATCTGATTACTGTGTAAGACAAGAGTCATGTGAGGTTAACTAGAGAGTGGGGCTTAAGATCTCAATCCATGCTTGGTTTCATAAATACCAAGTCTTGTGTAACTAAAATTTCTTTTCAATATTTTCTCTTGCTTTTGTTCTAATGCTCACCAATTTTTAACAACTAGTCGCAACATACAGTAGGCACAATTCATCAAAGATGGCATACTCAATTCAGTGGTTTAAAAGGGACTTAAACACACTTTTGTGGCACTGCCCCTAGAGTGAGGGAAATAGTCCTGCACTAGACTATCCTGTGTATCTGCTCCTGTGTACAAATTGTTTCCTTTTTTTTCTGCAAAAATTTTTGTTTCTTTTCATCATCAAAATTACATAATAGGAGAAGCAAATTAGGCGCAAAAACATGCCAAGTTTCTTCCATACTTTCCTCCAACAAAGTTTTTATTGTTTGCTGAAACTTGGCTTCAGTATTAGCTTGTGTTGAAATTTATTTGATTGATTTCAGTAATATTTAATCCAGCCAAAGGATCATAGACATATATGTAAAAGACCCCAAGTAAATTTCTATTGAGGCCTACCAGGGCCAACTGGGCAGCTGACCAGGGTACCTACCAATCAATAGAGGCATTAAAACATGACTGGAAATGTAATTAAATGAAGATGCCAGTATTTACTAGAAGTCCTCTCAAAACGACTACGTATTTGGAAAGAGTTTCTGATAAACCACTTGGGATGAGACTTAAGACCTTCAGGTGACACACTCCAGAAACCTAAGGAGTCATTATCACTATTGTATCTGATGTGGCCACTTGGCTACATGGTCTTGTTTTGCTCAGTGTGATATGAATATTTGGAACCAGAGAAGATCACAGAGGAAAGGTTGAGTATAATCACCACAAACTCCTCCTCCTCTTTCCCTCATACATTCTCTGCCTCCCTTCTACATAAATAACAAACTTCTTGAAGACTATCATTTCAAGGGACATTGATTATTGGTCTACCTGTGAGATTTGTGTGTCCTGCTCAAGGAAACCTCCAGCATCAGGTGACTCTAAACCTCAATGTATTAGCAATTTGTAGAACAATGAGCCAGGAAGCAGCATCCTTCAATGTCTCAAGAAGTTAGAAGAATGCTTCTCACCTGCAGGTAAAGATTCCTAGGACACCCAGGAATTAGGCCCATTCAAGGGGCCAAAGGTAACATGGAAATAGGTTCTGGATGAAAAAAAAGCTTGGGGGCTGGGATTGTAGCTCAGTGGTAGAGCACTTGCCTCGCATGCGTGAGGCCCTGGGTTCGATCCTCAGCACCACATACAGAGCAATAAAATAAAGACATTGTGTCCATCTACAAAAAAATTTAAAAAAAAAAAGCTTGGCAGACTCAGAAAATTTAGTACTAAATTGTACTTAAATTCAAGCCACTGTGAGACCTGTATAACAACAGATAGATAATATAACAAGCAAAGGGATGCCCCAAAGAACTTCCTTCTCACACATCTTTAAAATAGCTAAAAGTGTCCTTCTAACAGTAAGCAAGTGGTTAAGTGATATGAACTTAAACCAATCTATCATATCCCCTTTTGGTTTTTTTTTTAACTTTTTAAAAAACATTTTTAGGAGGGCTGGGAATATACCTCGGTTGGTAGAGTGCTTGCCTAGCATGCACAAGGCCCTGGGTTCAATCCCCAGTACCACCAAAAAAAAAAAAAAAAATCTTTAGTTGTAGATGGACACAATACCTTTATTTTATTTATTTATTTTTACACAGTACAGAGGATTGAACCCAGTGCCTCACATGTGCTAGACAAGTGCTCTACTACTGAGCCACAACCCCACCATTGTCCTAGTGTTTGTGTCCCCAGCCTTCAGCCTCCATGAGATATTTCCCCATAAGGGCATTAATCCATCTACCAGGATTATTTTAAAGACAAGCATCTTTAACTTGGTGTTTTTTTTTTCTAAACAGTGAAAATTATGAAGCTCAAGGGGCTTATGATGAGCCTTTCATTCTTTTGGGACTCCTTAATTCTATTCCTGGGCCCAAGTTATTTCATCAGAGAGCAATACATTCTTATCTTGTTGGCTAAGACCTCGAAGAATAACTCCACTGATTAAAGCTTTAATGTTATAATCCCACAATTCCTTGTTAGATCCCCTCTCTTTTTGTTTTCCTTTCCTAGGAAGATATGGTTCAGATTTAATTTCTAGCCAGGTGCAGTGGCACATGCCTGTAATCCCAGCACTTTGGGAGGCTGAGACAGAGGAATCACAAGTTCAAAGCCAGCCTCAGCAACTGCGAGGCACTAAGCAACTCAGTGAGACTCTGTCTCTAAATAAAATACAAAATAGACTGGGGATGTGGCTTAGTGGTTCAGTGCCCCTGAATCAATACCCAGTACAAAATTTTGTTTAATTTCCAATTTCTGAAACGTTAATCTACATTATTGGCACATTTATTCTCCCCACCTGCATAGTGTGTTGTTGTTCTTGTCTTCTTTCTGCTTAAAAGGGGCATTACAAATATATCTTTTAATTTAAACATCTTAAATATTTTGTGGAAGAAAATAAGAAACCCATCACAATCTCCATGTTAGCTTTGACTAAAATGTTAATTATGACAAAATACCTGAGAAAATCAACTTAGAGGAAAGATTTACTTTGGCTCTCAGTTTCAGAGGTCTCAGTTCATAGTTGCTTGATACCACTGCTTTGGGCTTGAAGTAAGACCAAACACCACGGTGGGGTGGAATAAAGCTACTAACTTCATGGCAACCAAAAATCAGAGAGAAACAAGGGTGCCAGGGACAGGACATGTCCTCCAGGACATACACTCCTTTCAACCAAGTCCCACCTGTTACAGTTTTCACCACATCCCAATAGTTTTCACCACATCCCATATACCTTCATATATGAATTCATCAATGAACTTGACCATTAATGAGGTCAGAGCCCTCATGATTCAATCACTTCCCCAAAGCCTCTCCTCTGAACATTGGTGCTTTGGGAACCAACATTTTGAAACAGAACTCTTTGAGTGACATTCCAGATTCAAACCATAACAAACCATAAGTAGAAGATTTTATTTTTTTATGAATCATTGATATTTAATGTATACTCCCTTCTTGGTTTTTCATTAAGACTCAGTGGTTGAGTGCCCCTAAGTTCAATCACCAGCACCCAATAATAATAATAATAACAGAAGAGAGATCAATAGAGCAAGCAGATTAGGGAGAAGGAGAAGAGGAAGGTAAGGGGAATGAAATTGATCAAGTTTTGTTACATGCATGTACAAATATGGCACAGTGAATCCAACTATTATGTATAATTATAATTTACCAATAAAAAATGAAAAAAAAAACTTACATGGATAAGTTCATATACTTAGCATGGCAGCACCAGACTTTAAATCTAAGTCTGCGTGACCTCAAAGACCATGGTTTTACACCCTGAAGATGGGACTAGAGGAGAAGATTTAGCTATCTCAGTGAGGAGGTGTACACAAACACCAGTATTTCTTGGTAGTTATAGAAAGAAACTAAAAGGGCAAAAAGTAGTAGTCACTACTTACCCATTCAATTCTGAGGAGAAAGAAATTATAGTAGCCAGGCAATTTTCCTCCTCAGTACTTTGCCAACCCATCAA
Organism: Xerus rutilus; assembly: GCA_028644305.1. NCBI lineage: Eukaryota > Metazoa > Chordata > Mammalia > Rodentia > Sciuridae > Xerus > Xerus rutilus. Next base: position 57,356,142 of record CM053411.1, read on the forward strand.
CTTGCAATTCACTGATGGAGGACTATTACTTTCAAAACTCATCAGCCTTTCTTTATACAAGCTAATTCCTTTATAAAGCTAGTCTTTGCCCCACTTGGTTCCCAAGGAATTCACTCTTTCAAAGTAGTTCAAATGTCACCACATCTCTGTGAAGACTTCGCTAATTGCTATCATCCCACCTCATTCCTTCTGTCCTTCCTCTGTGATTCCCAAACCACACTGTACATCCTTACATATCACACAGCTCCAGCTGCAGAATCCTTGTTCATGTATCTGTCTTTCATTTTACACTAAATGCGTATCATATATATCCTCATATCACAGCATTGAACACAGAGATTGACAAACTAGAAGACACTTTGTAAATATTCCTTGAATAGAAGCATTCATGTCTGTGTCAATAATTAATCAGCCAGAACTGTGGGAGCACAGGCCAAGGCCCAGGACCACCTTCAGGGACCTCCGTGGGAGCCCACCCAAGGTCAGGTCCAAGAGTGCTACCTTCCAATCTGCCAACCCATGGGGAACCCAGACCCGGGCACATGACTGCCTCCAGGGTCCCCTGCAGGAAATCGGGCCGAAGTGAGGCCCAGGACCACTCCTGGATTGGCACCAGAGGCCCTACCAATCTGCAGGAGCCCAGGCCCAGGCTTGGGCCCACCACCTGGGACCCCTCAGGGAGTCCAGGCCAAAATCAGGCCTAGGACCACCCTCACAGGTCTGTGTAAGAGCCTAGGGTCAGGATCGCCCCTGCACAGAGTGGAGATCCATGTTGTTGCTCCTTTTCTGTATTCATCTTGGGACACTACAGCCATCTCCACAGCTCTTCCAATGTAGCAGCCTCTACCTTGGGACAACAGACAGGTCCTGGAGGCAGTGGTCTGCCACAGCACTGCATCTGCAATCAATCATCCCAAAGCAATTTTAAGTCCCACTCTTTTAGCCCCATCTCTGAAAGTGTTTGCATTCATCTTGGGATCCCCCACAGCCATCTTGAGTTACCTTCACTACTGCCACCACCATCTTTAGTGGCAGTAGTGTCAATCTGGGAACACCTACTGGGGACTGGAAGTGAACTCCAAGATAAGATACAGGTAATCTGTAGGGTCACTACAAGATTATAGGATAGAAACCACAATACCTAAGATCAGCATTGCAAGAAAGGAAGAAACATAATCAACATGAAAAAACAAGGGAAGAAAGTGCCCCAAATAAGCCAAAATACTACAATAATAGAATCTATTGACAACACAGTTGATGAAATGTCAGAGAAAGAACTCAGAATGTATGCAATTAAAATGATCTGCAAATTAAAGAAGAACTTAAGCGAGCAAATACAGGCAAAAATTGATCACTCCAACAAAGAGATAAGAGAGCAAATAAAGGCAACCATTGATCACACCAATAAAGAGATAGGGGAGCAAATACACTCAGTGAAAAATTACTTTAAGAAAGAGCTAGAGATTGTGAAAAAAAAAATCAGTAATTCTTGAAATGAATAAACTAAATAAAAAACTCGATAGAAAGCATAACCAGCAGAGTAGATCACTTGGAAGACAGAACCTCAGATAATGAAGACAAAATATACAACCATGAAAATAAAGTTGACCACACAGTAAAGATGGTAAGAAACCATGGACAGAACATACAAGAATTATGGGATAGCATCAAAAGACTAAATCTAAGATTTATCAGGATAGAAGATGGCACAGAATTTCAAACCAAAGGAATGCACAATCCCTTCAGTGAAATAATATCAGAAAATTTCCCAAACATGAAAAAATGAATTGGAAAAATCAAATACAAGAGGCTTATGGGACACCAAATGTAGAAAATTACAATGGATCTACACCAAGGCACATTATAATGAAAATGCCCAGCATAGAGAATAAAAGAATTTTAAAGGCGACAAGAGAGAGAAATCATATTACACACAGGGGGAAACCAATTCGAATCTCAGCATATTTTTCAACCCAGACCCTAAAAGCCAGATCATGGAACAATATATACCAAACTCTAAAAGAAAATGGATGCCAACCAAGAATCTTATATTCAGCAAAATAAAACTTCATATTTGATGATGAAATAAAGACCTTCCATGATAAACAAAAGTTAAAAGAATTTACAGCAAGAAAGCATGTACTACACAGCATTCTCGGCAAAATATGCCATGAAGAGGAAATGATAACCAACAATGAAAATATACAAACAGAAGAACTATACTAAAGGAAAGGCCAATGAAAGGAGAAACCAAGTCAAAATAAAAACCAAAAAAATAAAAACAAAATGACCGGGATTACAAATCATATTTCAATAATAATACTGAATGTGAATGGCATAAACTCATCAATTAAAAGACATAGACTGACAGATTGAATTTTTTTTAAAAAGCCCAACAATATGCTGCCTTCAAGAGACTCATCTAACAGGAAAAGACATCCAAATAATGAAAGTGAAAGGGTGGGAAAAATTGTATCACTCACATTGACCACATAAACAAGCAGGAATTTCCATCCTCACATCAGATAAAGTGGAATTCAAACCAAAGTTAGTGAAAAGAGATAAAGAAGGACATGTCATACTTCTTAAGGGAATCATACATCAACAAGACATAATAATCATAAATATCTATGCCCCAAACAATGGGGCATCTATGTATATCAAACAAATCCTTCTCAACTACAAGAATCAAATAGACCAGAACATAATAATACTTGGTGACTTTAACACAGCTCTCTCGCTAATGGATAGACCTTCCAAAAAAAACTAAACAAAGAAACCATAAAACTCAATAAAAACAATCAATAATTTAGACTTAACAAACATATATAGAGTATTCTATCCATGAACAAGCAAATACACTTTTTCTCAGCAGTACATGGATCCTTCTCAAAAATAAACCTTATGTTATGCCACAAAACAAGTCTTAGCAAACTCTGGATCCTATCTGACCATGATAGAATAAAATTAGAAATCAAAGAAAGATTAAAAAATAGAAACTACTCCAATACCTGGATACTAAATAATATGCTATTGAATGAGGCATACATAACAGAAGACATCAGGGAGGAGATTAAAAAATTCTTAGAGGTAAATGAAAACTCTGATAAAATATATCAAAATATCTGGGACACTATGAAGGCAGTGCTAAGAGGAAAATTTATTGCATTAAGCTCATTCATTAAGAGAAAAAAAGTCAACAAATAAATGACTTGACACTACATCTCAAAGCCCTAGTAAAAGAGAAACAAACAAACACCAAAATAAGTAGGAGACAGGAAATAATTTAAAAAAGGGGTGAAATCAATGAAATTGTAACAAAAGAAACAATTCAAAAAATTGACAAAACAAAAAGCTGGTTCTTTGAAAAAGTGAACAAAATTGGCAAACCCTTAGCCACCCTAATGAAAAGAAGGAGAGAGAAAACCCAAATTATTAAAATTTGTGATGCAAAGGAAATATCACAACAAACACTACTGAAATACAGAAGATAATTAGAAACTATTTTGAAAATTTATACTCCAGTAAATTAGAATACCCTAAAGACACCAACAAATTTCTAGAAGCATATGACCTACCCAAACAGAACGAGGTCATACACAACTTAAATGGATCAATTTTAAGGAAGGAAATAGAAGATGCCATCAAAAGCCTACCAACCAAGAAAAGCCTGGAACCAAATGGATTCTCAGCCGAGTTCTACAAGATCTACAAAGAACTAATACTATGAAATAGAAAAGGAGAGAACCCTTCCAAACTCATTCCATGAAGCAAGTATCACCCTAATACCAAAACCAGACAGAGACATATCAAAGAAAGAAAATTTCATACCAATATTCCTGATGAACATAGATGCAAAAATTCTCAATAAAATTTTGGCAAATGGCATACAAAAACATGTTAAAAAGATAGTGCACCATGACAAGGGGAGTTCTTTCCAGGGATACAAGATTGATTCAACATACAGAAATCAATTAACATAATCTACCACATCACTACACTTAAATATAAGAATCATATGATTTTATCAATTGATGCAGAGAAAGCATTTGACAATATACAGCATCCTTTTATATTCAAAACACTAGAAAAACTAGGGATAGCAGGAACATACCTCAACATTGTAAAATCTCTCTATGCTAAGGCCAACATCATTCTAAATGGAGAAAAAATGGAAGCATTCCCTCTAAAAATGGGAACAAGACAGGGATCCCCTCTTTCACCACTGCTATTCAACATAGTCCTTGAAACACTAGCCAGAGCAATTAGACAGACAAAAAAAATTAAAGGGATAGGAATAGGAAAAGAAGAACTCAAACTATCATTATTTGCCAACAACATGATTCTATACTTGGAGGATCCAAAAATTCCACCAGAAAACTTCTAGAATTAATAAATGAATTCAGCAAAGTATTAGGATATAAAATCAGCATGCATAAATCAATTACATTTCTATACATCAGTGATGAATCCTCTGAAAGAGAAATTAGGAAAACTACTCCATTCAAAATAGCCTCAAAAAAATAAAATACTTAGGAATCAATTTAACAAAAGAGGTGAAAGACTTCTACAAGGAAAACTACAGGATGCTAAGGAAAGAACTTTAAGAAGACTTTAGTAGATGGAAAAATCTCCCAAGTTCTTGGATAGAAAGAATCAATATTGTCAAAATGGCCATACTACCCAAAGCACTATATAGAGTCAATACTATTCCAATTAAAATCCCAATATCATTCCTTATAGAAATAGAAAAGGCAATCATGAAATTCATTTGGAAGAATAAGAGACCCAGAATAGCCAAAGCAATCCATACCAAGAAGAGTGAAGAAGGAAGCATCACAATATACTTAAACTATACTACAGACCTTAAACTATACTACAAAGCTATAGTAACAAAAACAGCATGGTACTGGCACCAAAACAGACATGTAGACCAATGGTACAGAATAGAAGACACAGAGACAAACCCACATAAACACATTTATCTTATACTAGTCAAAGGTACCAAACACATACATTGGACAAAAGACAGCTTCTTCAACAAATGGTGCTGGGAAAACTGGAAATCCATATGCAGCAAAATGAAACTATCTCTCACCATGCACAAAATTCAACTCAAAGTGGATCGAGGACGTAGGAATTAGACCAGAGATCCAATGCCTAATAGAAGAAAAAGTAGGCCAATATCTTCATCATGCCGGCTTAGGACCTCACTTCCTTAACAAGGCTTCTATAGCACAAGAAGTAAAATCAAGAATCAATATATGGGATGAATTCAAACTAAAAAATTTCTTCTCAGCAAAGGAAATAATCAATAAAGTGAACAGAGAGCCTACACTCTAGGAGCAAATTTTTACTACACACATATCAGATAGAACACTAATCTCCAGGATATATAAAAAGAAATCAAAAAACTTTACACCAAAAATACAAACAACCCAGTCAATAAATGGACTAAGGAACTGAACAGACACTTCTCAGAAGAAGATATACAATCTATCAACAGACATATGAAAAAACGTTCAACATCTCTAGCCATTAGAGAAATGTAAATCAAAACTACTCTAAGACTTCATCTCCCACCAGTCAGAATAGCAATTATCAAGAATACAAACAACGATAAGTGCTGGCGAGGATGTGAGGGAAAAGGCATGCTCATATATTGCTGGTGGGACTGCAAATTGGTGTGACCAATCTGGAAAGCAGTATGGAGATTCCTTAGAAAACTTGGAATGGAATCACCATTTGACCCACCTATCCCACTCCTCGGTCTATACACAAAGAACTTTAAAACAGCATCTTACAGTGACACAGCCACTTCAATGTTTATAGCAGCTCAATTCACAATAGTTAAACTGTGGATCCAATCTGGATGCCCTTCAATAGATGAATGGATAAAGAAACTGGTATATATGCACAATGGAATATTACTCAGCAATAAAAGAGAATAAAACTATGGCATGTGCAGGTAAATGGATAGAGTTGGAAAATATCACGCTAAGTGAAGTAAGCCAATCCCAAAAACCAAAGGCCAAATGTTCTCTCTGAAAAGTGGATGCTGATCCATAATGAGGGAGGGGGCACAGGAAGAATGGAGGATCTTTGGTCAAAGTGGGGAGGCAGCATGGGGGCAGGAAAGATGGTAGAATGAGATGGACATCATTGCCCTAGCTTCATGTATGACTGCATATATGGTGTGATTCTACATCACATACAACCAGAAAAATGAAAAGTTTTGCTCTATTTGTGTACAATGAATTAAAATGCATTCTGCTACCAGGTATCCTTAAGTAGAATAAATAAATTTTTAAAATACAATAAAATAAAATAATCAGCCTCTATTGGCATGCAAGGTAATATAGAAGCATTTAAAGTAGAAAATGTGGGGCTGGGATTATGGCGCAGTGGTAGCGTGCTCGCCTAGCACGCATAAGGTACTGGGTTCGATCCTCAGCACCACATAAAAATAAAATAAAGATATTCTGTCACCTACAACTAAAAAATAAACATTAAAAAAAATAAATAAAAAAAAATAAAGTAGAAAATGTAACAAGCAGAAGGATCCTCCTTTGAATAAATATTAAAATTCCTCTAATGATTCATGTCATGGGATATATATATTTATATAGATATATATATACACATATGGGTATAGATATACAGATAATGGCAGCTAACAGGAAGAAACGAACTATTTGTATCAACATGTGTAAATCTCAAAAATGTTGAGGTAAAAAACAAGTTGTAAAATGATATACATGATTCAATTTATATAAATTTTTAAAACATAAAAAATAGTGCTCTTTATAACTTATGGATAATGATAACAATTAACTATCTGTATGTTTTAATTGCAGAAAAAATTTTAGTAAAAATGCAAAATAGATCTTACCAATAGATAGGTGGCATTTGGTAATTTTCTCTATACTGTTTGCAATATTGCATAATAGAGCCTTTATATTATATATCATTCTCCTTCCATCTTATACAATAGCATAATGCTGGACACCCAGGACTGGAGGAAGGGAAAAGCCTGAGAGTCAATGGGATTTCACAATGGGAGACTGAGATCCACAATTATAATAATGAATACCTCAGAGGAATGGGTGGCAACTTGAAGCTGGGCAGATATCTAGGAGAAACTCAACCCTTTTCTCACTAGCTAGGACTACCTTAAAGAAAACGTCATTGCTCCACACTCAGAAGCCCCATACACCCCATCTTGGTTTCAGTAGAAGCCCTTCCCCTGTGCCCAATGCTGTCTCTCTATCCAGTCCTTTGCCAGGCAGTGAAAGAACTCCCCTCTGAGCAGAAGACTAAATGGGCCAAAGCTGGATTAGTGGCATCCTGCCCAGAGATCAGCTCTCCCTCTCTGGTACAAAGGCAGCCAGATGTCTGGTTCACAAGGAGTGCTCACGGTGCAGAATCTCAGTCTCTGAAGGCTTCATTTGCTCATGACTGATTTGCATTGACCAGGGAGGGAGACACTGGACTTCTCCTTGCTGTGGAATCCCAGAATTGTCAGGCCTCCCTGCCTTCCAAATTGAGTTGAGATATCAATCTTATGTTCTGTTGGTGTCCATTTTCATGATGCTGGAGAAGGGAGAGAGAGCAAGGGAGGAAAAAAATGGGGATAGAGAGAGGAAGATTTACAGATAATAATCAGTTGTTCCTGGCACCATTTCTTTCCTCTGGTCCCCATATCCATTCCCCCTCTTTTTCCCAACCCCCCATGAGGAAGTCCCCAGGGTACCCTTGCAAACATCTACAACCTTCAGACCCTACTTCCTAGTTGGTTCCCCAGGAAATTGGGACAATGTTTCAATCTTTCAACTTTTTAAGTCTAAAACTTTGTCTTACCCTCTGAAAGTTGGGTTTTTTCGTCACATCATTTTATTATAATTTTACATTATAATTTAGCAATATTACTAAAAATTAAAATACAATACCCCCACTAAAGTAAAAAATTGATATCTGTTTAATGGAGTCTCCCTAACTTCCATTACTCAAACATAGGACTAAATAAATTCAATGGAAATCTCGGTGGGTTTACTGTACTTCACAAATTAAATCACAACTCTTGATAATCACACAATGATAGTCATTACTCCAAATCACGGGTGTGAGTGTCTACCTCCACAGTACATTTTGGGCACTTAGTTAATGCCAGAATTTGTGGGACATGCTCAGACAGAGATAAATAAGACACAATCCTTGCCCTTCAGTAGTCACCGTCTATATATTTTGCCTGACTCTTCTCATATAGCTTACAGCCTTAAAATGTATTTGACAGTCTACATAACTATATCTTTTGAACTTAACAAATGGAAGTTAGCTATTTGCTTTGCTTTGATTGTGTTGAATGGTGCCATAATGATGTCTTTTACATTTTTATTATGATTATTTTCCTGACCTATGCTGAACAGAGCCCCCAGCCTGTAGATAGCAATGAATCCAGCATGTACTTTAAATTGATTAAAGAAATCTAATTGCCGCTTACAGGAAGGCCAAGGTCTTTGAGGCTACAAATATCGGTAAGTGTGTGGTCACTTATCACTTACCATTATCTAATTTATGGTTGTGCACAGGGACATGTATAAAGCTGGCTGAAACACTCAATTTGCTGCAAATTCAGTAAAGCAGAGGTTAATCAAATAAATGTGTCTTGGAATATAAGTATGGATCGCATTCAGAATTTGATAGACCTCATATTAGTAGCTCATTAATGTTAAACATTCTCCTAAAAACTGGCAACTGAACATTAATGACCTACACGTCTGATTTTAAAAGTCCACATGTAGATATTGCAAAATACCTCTAGAGATGATGGCTAGAGACACACATTATGTCATTGAAAAGAATACAAGATGTCCATAATGGCAAAATGGCATCTTTTAACAGGCTGTCTACCTCTTCTTTAGGAAGACCACCAAACCCAACAATTGCAGTTTTTCAAGGGAATCTTAAATGTTCTTCTCCATTTGATTTGAGAATTCCTTCTATAACACACCTAGTAGATGGTTATCTAATGTCTGCTTAAATAAGTCCTAGTATCAAGCTCAGCACTTCAAGAAGCCTTTTGTGCAACCTAGCTCCTGAAATTGTTCAGCGATCTTATTCACACTGCAGGGAACCATAAACTGCAGTGATGAAATATTTGGAATTCAAAACTAAAAAACCTTGACAAAGCACAAGCCAGTGGTGTGATCTTGGGCACAATTATTCTCCTTCTATAAATCTGTTTCCTTACCTATAAAAGTGTGAATAATAGTAATATTGTTTCACAGAATTGCTATGAGAATAAAGAGGGGACAATATATAAAGCACTAAACAATGAATGGCACATAATAAGTGCTAATAGATATTCTTACTGATAACAATCCCAGTTGGGTTTTTGTTTTGTTGCTGTCCTTACTTCCCACAACAGCTCTGGGTCACTATCTCTGTTGACCACACTCCTCCTTCAAACTCTCTTGCTGTGTCTTCCACTACTTTGTGCTCCCCATCTTTCCCACTTATGCCCTTGAATCTGCTGTTCATCCTCAATTCATGTCTTTCTCCAGGTGCTATACAATTGGCAACATAACTGACCATGACAGAAACAAGACAGATATTAGCCACAACTGCATCCCTGCTCTTGAAAAGAGTGAGGATTCTTACCTGATGGGTCATCTCCTGTTCTTTCCTCTTAGGTGCAGAAATAAACTAAAGGCCAAACAAATCTAACAAATTTAGATGGTATAAAACTGATTTCCCAAATTTAAAAAAACCCTGATTATACATGTTCTTTTTTTTTTTTTTTTTTGGTACTGGAGATTGAACTCAGGGGTACTCGACCACTGAGCCACATCCCCAGCCCTATTTTGTGTTTTATGTAGAGACAGGGTCTCACTGAGTTGCTTAGCGCCTCGCCATTGCTGAGGCTGGCTTTCAACTCACGATTCTCCTGTCTCAGCCTCCCTAAGTGCTGGGATTACAGGCTTGCGCCACCACGTTTGGCTAAAACCCTGATTATAACAGAAGAAAGTAAAAGGTTTGCAGGTAGTTGACAAAGAGAGAAAAGAAAGATGCTGGTTTGTTTGTTTTTTCTTATTTTAGTTGCTGACAGGTGAGAGAGAAAAAAAAATTAGAAATTGGGCTGTGCTACTGTTACTCCAATTTGCTGCCTTTCTTCCTGAGTAACTTCATCCAAAGGAGACTATGTTGGTCTGAGTAAGGAAGGTATTAGTACAGAGGGAGGAAGGGGGAATATGGACAGAAACAATAGTACCAAAGGGTGTCTGGAGTCCAGAGTCAGAGTGCACACTGTCAGGACATGGAATTGGTGACAGTTCAGGAGTGAGAATCAGAGCCTCAGAGGGATTAAAAGGGCATGTATGTGGGCAAGAGATGGTGTGGGGAAACTGACGTGGGGTAAGGTGAGTTGGGTGTCCATCAGGTGAGGGACGGGGCTGGCAGTGGCAGAAGCACTGTTCAGGAAATCCATGTCAAGCAGAAGAGCAGCATTTCTCTTTGGGGAATGCACCTGCAAAAGAGTCAGAAGTTTGGTTCCATTCAAAGGATTAATCAAATAAGGAAATATCTTGAGGATATTGGAAGCCAGGGTCCTCATTGTTAGAAAAAAGAGTTATAAATTTGGAAAGGGAAATAACTAGAAGATTCCTTTGCGGTATTTGATTAGAGTTGGAAATATTATCAAGAACTTGTGGTTATTAACATATAGATATAGATATAGAAATAACTATAAATATGTTTATGTACGCATGTACTCATATAAACACTAGCTCCATCTGCTGAAAGGGCTTGGAAGCAACTAGATAGAAATGAGCACAGATGAAACTTAGATGCTGGTTTCTGAACTTCATTTTCTACTAAAAATAAACAAGGCACTTTGTAGAAATGGCTAATTCCAGAACTCAGACAAGAAAAGCATAAGATAAACCTGAAACGGCCTATGCTAGAAAAAGGAAATGCTTAGATAATGACAATAATCAAAAGGATAGAGGAACCAACTTAAAGGATCACCAGTGGCCAAATTTAGGGCAATTTGAGCATCAAAACAATCATAATAGCTGATTATAATCCCTTGTATAAAATAGGTATGCATGATACCTATTAATAATAATATATTTTACCACTATAAAAAATGAATGGATGAATTAAAAGTGTGATTAGGAATGAGATGCTTACTTCTCACCCAAAAAGTATTAATTACAAAGGTAAGAGTTATAATTTGACAATAAGCTGACAGATGCTTCCTTAACCATTCAATTAAAGCTAATTTCCATAACTTTCTTAATGTTCATAGGTGAATACAAGACCAGTGAAACTCCACATCATGTACAACCACAAGAATGAGATCCTAATTAGAATAAGTTATACACCATGTATGTATGATATGTCAAAATACATTCTACCATCATGAATATCTAAAAAGAAAAAATAGAAAATTTTAAAAATTGTTATGGTTTGGATGTGAGTTGTCCCCCAAAAGCTCACGTGTGAGACAATGAAAGATGGTTCAGAGGAAAAATGATTAGGTTGTGAGAGTCTTCACTCAATCAGTGAATTAATCCTCTGATAAGGATTAACTGAGTGGTAATTTAAGTGGTAGAGTGTGGCTGGAGGAGGTGGGAATTAGGGCATGGTTTTGGAGTACAGACTTGCATCGGGAGAGTGGAGTCTCTCTATCTGCTTCTTAATCACCGTAATGTGGGCTGCTTCCCTCTGCCACACTCTTCTGCCATGATGTTCTGCCTTACCTTGAGCCCTCAGGAAGAGAGTCTTCTATGGACTAAGACCTCTGAAACCGTGAGCCCTCAAATAAACTGTTCCTCCTCTATAGTTGTTCTGGTCGGATCCTTTAGTCACAGCAGTGAAAAAGCTGACTAAAACAAAAATTTTAAAAAGCTAATTTCACCAGTAATGTGATGTTAAAGTCATGGTTACCTGTTCACATGATGAGCACAGCCTCGTTTGTGTGGCGCTCCTGTCAAAAATGAACAAGCTGAATCTCATGATAAGGAAACATCAGACAAACCCCAACTGGAAGATATTCTACAAAATACTCTTTCTGCAAAAGGTATCAGAGTCTTGAAAGTGAAGGGAAGAGTGAAGAATTTTTCCAGATTGAAAGTGGCTAAAAAGACAGGAAAATAAATGCTCCAGGTAATCCTTGACTGGATCTTTCAGACAGAAGGGGAGAGAGAGAGAGAGACTGAAGAAAGTCTGAGGAATCATGTTATTAGATCCCTGTTCATTTCCTAATGTTTATGGTTGGATAGTGTTTACGTGAGAGAATGTTCTTGTTGATCAGAACTTCATGCTTAAATGTTCAAGGACAATTAGAGCATCAGATCAGTAACATAACATTCAGACAATATTTAAAAATGTGTATTATTCTTGAAAATTTTCTGTAAATTTTAAATTATTTAAAAAGAAAAAGAAAAAAGTTTCCCTATAAATTTTGGGTAAGAGAACTTTGTATTCTCTTCAGAAGTCAATAATAATTATTAATTGCTATTGCTTTCCAGACATTCCAGGTGGAGAGGTTAACTTCAGGGTAAGAGCAAATCTTTCTACCTCTCTGTTGTTACAATATTAGTCTATAAAACAAGAAAGGGAAAAACAAATAGGAATGATTGGTGGGAGGAGGGAAATGGGCAAAATTGTTGTGGAAGTAAGACACTGACTGCTAAGTAAGCATACTAATCTTTTAGTAGTCTTTAACTCTTTAATAATCAAGGAAATCTCTTAGTGTTCAATAAAATGCAAATCAAAGCATACATATAAGAGGATATGCATTTAATATTTTATATTTGTGTATGCACACACACATTTTTGTGTATTTATAAAGAGAAGCCACAATGAAGTGAAAATGTCACTTCTATACTGCATTAGTGAAAGCATAATTCTGCAAGGGAATTTTAGTGAATGTATGAAAAGCCCCAATATTCACACTCCATCCATAATTTCACTTCTAGAGACCCATCTGGAAAATGTATACATAAAGATAAGAATTAAATCCATGATAAAATTATCCACTATGGCATTGTTTATTATAGCAAACATTGAAAATATATTAGGCACCCAACAATAAGAAATTATATATTTCTGATTTATGATATACCCATACATGGACTTTTATGTATTTAAGAAAGTACTGTTATAAAGGAATTTGAAATAATGCAGGAAAAATAGTCTCAAAATAATATTAATTTTTTAAATAGGTTTTCAACCCACATATTCAAAATGTGTTAAAACTGCATGTATTATACATACATTCATTTTTTTAAAAGACTTGAAGAAATACCACAAATGTTAGCAGTAATTGAGATCCAAGAAGACTTGGGATTATTTTTCTTTTCTCTTTTTACGTGTATTTACATTCTATTTTTTATTAATATGTGCATAATGTTAGTGGTCAGAACAATAAAAGTAATCACTTACGGCAAAGACAGCCATGTGTCCTTTTCCCAGAGCTCCTGACTCTTTCTCACCCTGCCTGCTAGCACTGTGTTAACACCAGGCCCCAAACAGCCTTCCCCTTGTTGCTCCCTCTGCCCTTTGAGAGCTGAAATTGTAAAATATTAATCAGACATTCTGCTTTTAGCACAATAAAATTCTGAGAAGCTATCCAGAGAGTTGAATTGTGTTATCGTAGGTACATTTTGCAGTTTTGCCTGTTTTATAATCTGAGCAATATATGTACAATTCATAACTTCCGCCTGGCTGTGTGATCTATCAGCCATTCCCACAATAATATCATTCTGTTTCTCCCACCTGTCATTCTCACCCATATCTCTCTAGCAAGCTCTACTTTTAGATATTTGAATATTCATCAGAACATTTTCTTTACTTAACTTCCTTACTATGACTTTTTACTATTCTCCCAAGTGTTATTGATTTATTCACTCATTGAGCTGTAATACATTTTTTATTCGGGAGCATCAGGTGCAAGGCACTGGAGCCACAAAGACACAAAAAAGAACTCTTCCTGTTTAAATGAGTACACAATATAGTGGGCAGTCAAAGAAAAAATCTAACAAGTACAATATCCTAGCATGATTGCTATAGTGGAAGACTGCATAAACTTCGGTTTGCACATTGAAGCCTTTCCTAGTGGGGAACCAGGAGAGGAGTTTTCAAAGTGAACCTCTGGCCTCCAAACAAAAAAAAACAGCATGTTTGAAAGAAAGCAGGTGGGAGATCCTATTAGAAGCACAGATCAGGAAGAGGAGATATGGAAGGAGAAGAAATGCTGGGAAATGAGATCTGACAGGTAGGAAGAGAGCAGTAAGGGTATGTTGTTATCTTTCCACTGTTGTTTTTCTAGTCATTAATCCCATCCTGTCCATGTAGTGGCAATCAAATATGCCACTTGAAAGCTAGTGCATCCTGACACAAAAGAAATGAGGCACAGCAGTTAAGAGTATGCTGCTGGAAGTTCATTGCCCATGGACAGGCTTGGACATCCTTTTCCTGCTCACCACCCCTGTGGTACATAGTAATGATGCCCATAACACCATTTTCCAGATGCCCCTTCATCCTTCCCAATGTGCCGTCTAAGCAAACAATTCTCCCAACTCTACTCTGTGCTCCAGTCCTGGAATATGTTCGCATAAGCCCATTGTCTCTGTAACTTAATATTTTGTAATTCACCAGTTTTTAAAGCTGGTTTTTCATTACTACCTTACTTGTTATTTATTAGCTGCACAAATAACATAGCCATCTATAAACTTCAATTTCTTCATCTTTAAAAGAGAAGTGCATAAATCAACAAATACAATAGATGGGATGTGATCATCCCCTGCGGAATGAAGAAAAATGACAAGAAGTTCAACTGGAGTTCTGAATGAAAGTTAGCTGTAGCTACTCTAATTATCATTACTATTCATATCATTATCACTACTCAACATTTTTCATAAAAACTAACCCTGACTAATTATAGCACTAGTTATAATGCTAACACATTAACTAGTTATCATGCTAACCTGCTTTTGTTGTTAAAATCTTGGCTAGCACTGCTGCTTGCCCACAGTCCAAGCAGCCATTTTCCGGGAATCTGTTTGCTCCACGTAGCTGAGCATTCTTAGTGACTCCTTGACATCTACATCGCTTAGCATCAGGTAAGTTGTTCTCCATGAGCATAACCTTATATCTTAGAATTTCTCCTGTCTTGGGATTTAGTTTGGAATTTTCTAGATCAGCCATTTTGCCAAATATATATGTGTGTGTGATCTCTCCCAAATTTTGGATTTATACTTGTAATTTCTCAGAAAACACATAAAACATGGAGTTATAGATTATAGTTTAAACAACCAAACCAAATTAAAATGGGTATCGTGAATACATACAATGGTCTTTCACCATATGAGTACCTATTCATAGCAGAGACACCAAATAAAACAAGTGAAATAGATGCAATGTGGCCACTAATTACTGTTATGTTTTTCAGTCTGAGAGAACAATTTGTCAACCTCTTGGGAAATTGCAAATCACATTAAATTGTTCTTTAAGTTTAAATGGTGCCAAGATTTGGGGATGACATTTTTAGGCAATTTAAATGCTCTCATGTTCAAAGCTTTAAAGCTCTTCTCTAGATTTGATAAGCCACCTACAATTGCTCATTTCCCACACTGGTGAATGGTGATAGAGACCCAAATAATTACAAAAAGTGATGATCCTTACACCTCTGTCACTCCTGCTGCTAATAGAACACATCACCATCATGCTCAGAAACCATATGTCAAAAGGAACATCTGGTAGACTGTTCTGTACTGAACAGATTACAGCCTTGGTTATTGAACCAAAAATATTTTAACATAAATAGCTATTTTAAATTTACATAATTACTCCACCAATGCTCAGTCATTGGCAAAGATAAAAAAATAAATTAAATAGCTTTGGAATAATAGAGTCTTCATCAATTACTTGACCAAATTCAATATGCACTCTCTAGTTGAATGACTTACTAGAGGTAATATAAATTAGGCAATCTGCAAACAAATACCTTTCCACTTAGTCGATCACTGTAATTAAGACAAGGGAGGAGGGTGCTTATCATATTTTTATTTGTAACTGAAATGAATGAATGAATATTTAATGGTCAAGATTTTCACAATCTATAAGACTTGGTTTCTAGAATGTGGAACATTGGTCTTGGAAGGCTCTTAGCCTCTTGTTGCATGTAATATGGGAGAAATTCCTTAGAAAAGGCCACATAAACACACATTTGAATTAATAAGCCTTCTGTTACCAATAAATATGTATAGAGGTTCAGAACATAGTGAATTTTTGAAAATGTGCTTTCCTGGTCATAGTGAAGTGGGAGATGGGTGGAAGGAATAGCCCATGTAGGAAGTGGCTGAGATGGACCTGATTCCAATTTGTATGCAACTGCTGCCTCCACCCATGCTCAGACCTTGCTCATTTCCCTCATTTCTACTGTTTCTATGATTGGTACCTACCTGATGCCACGTTGGAGATGACTCTTTTCTAATCACTCTGTCCTGACCAAGACATTTTCTGTCTTGCTTTGGACCACTATCCAGAGCAAGTTGACACTCCCCTCTGAGGTTTTAAGGGCCTTATAATTCTGTACCAGTCTTGGACTAACCTCATAGTCCATCCTGCTCAGAGTAGCACCAGTAGCAGCAGCAGCAGCAAGAATTTCAGGCAAAACATTTCCAAACAAAATAACCAGACGTTAGGAAGCAGTCCTTGAAAATTCAATGTATTTCAATGACAGCAAACGTTAAAACCTACTTAGCTCTTGGCGGAAAAAGAACTGTATGGTTTGATAAATAGTAGACCCTTATATTTACATCAATTCTACCTTTCCAAATAATACTTCATTGTTGATGCCTAGGATAGGATTTATGTTGGAAATTCAATTTAGTGGCTGACTGAGGCAAACATTTACAATGTTTCACTGAAAACCTCTTTCTCCATCCCTACCCCACTGTCAGGACTGTGGAAGCTAAAGATGGATGAAGCCAGGTATAAACCTGGCATTCATTGATGGTCAGCTTAAAATTATCCTGTGCACATTAACTAGGATTGAACTTCTGACTAAAACTCATTCATTTGTTCATTCATTCATTTCTCATTCACTCAATTAATATTTACCGAATGACTATTTATTATAGGAGAATCATTTCAAACAAATGTTTAGAAGAAAGAATTGAAAAATTCTTTAAATTTTTTGGACCATAAAACGTAGGTTAATCCCCTACCAGAAAATTTTAATTATCATTTCAACTCAACCAAAAAGTTAAAAATACATTTGTGATCATAGAAAGCACTAATGAAACTATTTTCTGCAACAGTTGCATGAAATAAACTAAATGAGTATTACATGGGTTTTTATGAATTCATCTATGAAAAGAATGAATAGACATGGTAAAATGAACCCACTGCATATTTGAATGTTCATGTTCTTGTGTGTGTCAACTTTCAGAAGCCAAGGTGGACATGGATCTCAATATGAAGATAAAGAGACCATGGAGGACCCTACATCCAGAGGTATGGTGGTTAAGACTCCAGACAATGCTGCCTCCAAAAACAATGTAAAGGCTATATAAATTATTCAAACATTTTTTAAAAAATACATCAGATGGATAACCAACACAATAAATATTCAGAGACCAAAAATAAAGTGGAAACGGGAATTCAGAAAAATAAGCAACATACTAAGGCCAGATTTTGTCCTAAGGCAAAAAGTGGTGAATTTGAGCTTCATTAGTCATACCTTCCTTGAGGATTGGGGAAAGGAGATAAAATATGTCCGTTGGAGGCAGAGAATCCCATACAAGACCTCATCTTAAGAGGTTGGCTATCCAATAGCTGTGGCCACAGAGAATAGGTGAACTTGAAATAAAACTGCCTGCTTCCCACTCTAAATAAAATAAGACAACATTGGCTATGGACTTTCAGAGCTGAATAGGGAGGGAAAAACTCCCCCTAGAAGTTCTTAACTATAAGTCAGGCTTCATGAACTCTTACAGCCCAAATCTGTACCCTCTGAATGGTCTAAAAAACCTCAACAAATAATGCAAAGTAGTATTAGGATGGCAGTTACTAGAAACCCCTGAAAACAATGTGAAGATCTTCCCCAAAATCTTTATCAAGAAATTTAAGTTCATAGTCAAAAACTATAAAACACAGAAAAATAACCAGACATTAGATGTCAAAATTATTAAAGAAAAATAAATATAAAATATAAACTATCTTTATTGTACATTACAAAATAAAAGAGATGTAAAATAAGTAAAAAGTAACAGTTATTTTAAATGATTAAAAAGATTTGGTAAAGAACAAAACTGAACTTGTATCTATATTTTTAACTCATAATGACAAATGTAGAAGGAATAATATGGTTAAAATATTACTTATGAGAAATGATTCTAAAAATCATACTAAAATTTGGTTCTGGCTGGAATCATCAAAAGATTCTTAAACTGTTGCACAAAAGTTTGATAAAATACAGGATATTTATGCAGTCTAAAAGTTTCCCTCCACTGATTACTTATTAATTATATCAGAAAAAAATAAAAATCTTATAGCAGAATCCTGGTTAACAACTTACACCATCTTAACCAGGTTATCAAGATTAACAACCTCAATAATAACAGTAACTGACATTTTGATATCAGGCACTGAAAAGAGAACAATGTAACTTATATAGCATTTCTATTAAAAATGCACTTGGAATGAGGTGCATTGGCACACACCTGTAATCCCAGCTACTCAGGAGGCTGAGGTTGGAGGATCAAAAGTTTAAGGTCAATCTCATTAACTCAGCAAGAACTATCTCAAATTTTTTTTTTAAATTAAAAAGGGCTGGGATGTATCTCATTAGTAGAGCACTTCGGGGTTCAATCCCTAGTATGGAAAGAAGGAAAGAAGGAAAGGAGGAAGGAGGAAGGAAGGAAGGAAGGGAGGAAGGAAGGAAGGAAGGAAGGAAGGAAGGAAGGAAGGAAGGAAGGAAAGAAAGGAGCGGGAAGGGAGGGAGGAAGAAACAGAAAGAAAGAGAGAAAAAAGGAAGGAAAAAGGAAAGAAGGAAGAGAGAAAGAAAGAAGGAGAAAAAAGGAAAGGCAGACTGAAACTAAATCCATGTTGAGAGAAATTTAACAAAACTTCCCAGTATTCTTCAAAAAAGTCATTGTCACAAAGACACATCAAGGAAAGAAAACTTCAGATCAATATCCCTGATGAACATAGATGCAAAAATTCTCAATAAAATTTTGGCAAATCGCATAAAAAATATATTTAAGGTACTGGCACCAAAATAGACATGTAGACCAATGGTACAGAATAGAAGACACAGAGATGAATCCACTTGTATTTAAGTTACCTTATACTAGAGAAAGGAGCCAAACACGTACACTGGAGAAAAGATAGCCTCTTCAACAAATGGTGCTGAGAAAACTGGATATCCATATGCAGCAAAATGAAATTAAACCCCTATCTCTCACCATGCATAAAATTCAACTCAAAGTGGATCAAGGACCTGGGAATCAGACCAGAGACCCAACGCCTAATAGAAGAAAAAATAGGCCCAAATCTTGATCATGTCGGATCAGGACCATACTTCCTTAACAAGACTCCTATAGCACAGGAAGTAAAATCAAGAATCAACAAATGGGATGGATTCAAACTAAAAAGCTTCTTCTCAGCAAAAGAAATAATCAATGAAGTGAACAGAGAGTCGACATTCTGGGAACAAATTTTTACCACAAACACATCCGATAGAGCACTAATCTCCAGGATATATAAAGAACTCAAAAAACTTAACACCAAAAAAACTAACAATCCAATCAATAAATAGGCCAAAGAGCTGAACACAAACTTCACAGACGAAGATATACAATCCATCAACAGACATATGAAAAAATGTTCAACATCGTTAGCAATCAGAGAAATGCAAATCAAAACTACCCTTAGATTTCATCTCCCGACAGTCAGAATGGCAGTTATCAAGAATACAAACAACAATAAGTGTTGGCAAGGTTGTGGGGAAAAAGGCACGCTCATACATTGCTGGTGGAACTGCAAATTGGTACAACCAATCTGGAAAGCAGTATGGAGATTCCTTAGA